>OX243946.1:6965000-7577500 GCA_945859725.1 Drepana falcataria | reverse complement strand
TTGGCAAACATGATTATAGGGTCTTTCTATTGATCTTTTGTCATACATCATTTTATGATAGGTCGGTCTAAACAAGTTTCTCTAGTACTATGATTGCGGCTATGTTAGCAGCCATGTGCCGTCCATGGTCCCAATTCCCAACAGTCCCAAAATGTTAATGTCAATTGTAGGTAATGAAGTTATTTTACGAGGTCTGCTTAGCTAATCAAGTGTATTCTCCAGCATACAAATTAAACCTGTCATACCGTTATGTAAATCAATATTTAAGTCACTTTTCGAAGCGCGGAGGAAGTCGCGACATACATGGATTGTACACCGTTATTGCATTTTTATACATTGAGGTATATCTGATTATCTTCTTAACTTAACTTACCGCTGACTTGGAACCAGTCTACTCACTCACACATCTTCACTAGGTACTTTTAACAGTTTAGTTTTTTGAGAACAACCAGCTGACTTACGCGGTATTTATTCTAGTTTTCATAAGTCAGTGCTGCCACAATTGCAACAAGAAACACAACTTCGGGAAATTTGTTATTTATCTATGTAGACTGCGTAACTACGTAATATTCGGTTAAATACATATAATAAGGTGTTTAATCTATATATATATCTTATATATATTATGTATATATAGGAGATCCCATTTTTGAACTGACTCATCACGAAATCTCAGGAACTAAGTATAAGGCCGATTGACTTATGTCAACTCCGACGCACGACTGGAGTTTACTCCTTACGAACGATTATAAAATAAATAGATTAGTTAATAAGGGTAAATGAATGTATTTCTTATATTACTTACAGTATGCATGACACATCTATAGATTGATTTTTATTCATTAAGTAATTTTCTCAATTTTGAAATAAATATCAATTGATATAAATTTATATTTATATCAAAACAAGTAAAACTGGCGCGTACCATAGATTGATTATGGCGCGAAATACAAATGTCAACAGGAAAAAAAAAAAAAAAAAAAAAAAAAAAAAAAAAAAAAAAAAAGTAATTGCGAGAGAGTCGTTCTTCCCTTACGTTTAGTAGAGTCGGGACAAGTCGGGCAATTTTTGTTCTTTTTTTTTTTTTCAGTTCGGAGTAACGATGACGAGTTTACTCCTTAAGAATCGATTTTCATATATAAGGCGCCCGGTATGAGAAAAATATGAGAGGTAAAATCTACTGATGAATGACCTCGTTACGTTTTTGGTGCGCATGCACCTATGGTGCGCAACTTTCTAATTTGGTTGTGACCAACCACGCTCAGTACGCCGCCGCCGCTTGTGTGTGACAGTTGTACAATCCGCTTTCAATAAGTTTGAAAAACAAGTGCAGATATGCCGTATTGCTCCATTCTTGAGTGCAGGAATGCTAGCCGGACAAAAATCTAGCTAATAGTGGCATTTCCTATCATCGGGAAGTGTTATTTAAGTAAATTTTATTTTATTACGTTAATTTTGTTTTATGTCAAAATTTTTTTTAATTGTACAATACAAAAATTAATCTTATGTTATGTAAGGGCAATAAGATCGAATTTTATCTGTAATAATAGTTAAAGAACTTTCTAGAAAATTGCATCAGTTTCGCGCTACTCAACCAGTGCGAGGGTGTAGTCAATAAAGTATCGATATCGATAATCCGATTTTTACGATAGTTTTACTACTTATTTATCAACATTCCTAATGAAATATTTGTGCACATCTGAAATTGACTATTGTGAAAAGTTTAATGTAAAATATTTCGCCGATTAGTTATAATAAATGTATATAAAATTAATAAATATATATTTATTTATGTATATTATTTTCATTAATTTGTAAATTTACACTTTCATATGGTATTAATCTTATTTTCAGTTGGATAAACTCTTTTTGCGTATGTTCAATCGTACTTAAGGAGTAAACTCCAGTCGTGCGTCGGAGCTGACACACACAATTTTATACTTATAATATGCATCTTTATTATAATTCTTTTCATTTATTTAATCTTCTATAAATATCAAAATGAATGTTTGTCCTTTATAGAATCGTAAACGGCTGGATCGATTTTAAAAAAAAAATCCGTGTGTCTTCAGGTGGTTTAGATTCACAATTGAACCCGATAGGTGGCGCCACTGGGTCCATGGCTTTTATTTTTTTCACCCAAGCGAAGCTGGGCGGGACAACTAGACTATATCTATAAATATATAGAACATCCCATTTGTGAACTCACTCATCACGAAATCTCAGGAACTATAAGGCCGATTGACTTGAAATTTGGTAGAAGTATTCCTTACGCGGTGTAGATGTAAGCTAAGAACGGATGTTATCGGTTTCCTCGATACAGGCTTTGCCTAGTGAGGAAACCAAAAGATATTGTGTTTTTAAATAAGTCAGGCTCTGCAAGATTGTGAACATATGTTGTGTTTAATGTTTTATTATGTTTTTGCAGTACTTAATTAAATACTGTTTACTTTTTTTTATTTTTTTATTTATAGATAGTGAGTTATTATTTTGAAACAGCAAGATTAGACGTAAACATGTATCGTACGATGTTATCTTACATTCCTCGTGATTTCATTAAGCATGACGAAGGGTGTGTCTAGAGCTGCCCGCGGGCGGCCAACAACGTCACATTACATACTACGGTGTAGGCGGTTTTGTTTGTTTCCAAGGTATGTCTTAAATTGAAGTCTACACAAACATGTTTTGATCAACAACGGTAAGATATAAAATGCGTTCATCTCCTTCAAGTGACTCATTAAAGTACCGGCCCCTGTTAGAGTATAACTACGAAAGACTAGAGAAAGGTATTAAAATCTTAATATATATATATAAATTACGTGTCACGTTGTTTGTCCAAGTATATCCTCACGGCCTTCCCACAAGGGTCTCCGAAGGTGTAGACAGAGTTGTATAGTATGTAAGGAAGTAATAAAAAAAACTACTATTGCTTCAAATACTGGGTGGTTGAATATACATTTTCAGCATATTTTATTCTCTGTTCAGTATCTATAATATACTCATTTAGTAGGACAGCATAAGCTGCGAGATGAAACGTGCTAATGTTTTGATTCAGTCCAGTAGCGTGCGTAGCGACTAGCGACTGTGGCGTAGTCATAGATAATGCATATTAGATTAGAGCGTAGTGTTCATTCCACAGTCCACTCTTTGCTTCAGCTTCTGTCAGAACAGTACAGTTAGTCTGTCGTAAGAGGAAATCATACGACAAGACTACATTGAACACTTGAAATCATACGATTTGACGTCACGTAATGTGTGTCATTGATTTATTTTTATTTGCGAATATTTATCTGTTTTGCCAAGGTGTCGCGATACAATCATACGTTGTTGTAATGGTACGCGCGACGTAGTGGAGCGCTCCCTACTACGAAAGGAGCAACATAACATTACTAAGGTGTAGGTACGCGAACGAAGGCTGAATATTGCACCGACCAGGGTATTGAGTGCTAAGTGCGGACTGCTGAGTGCTCTGGGAAGTGCCATGAGATGTCGTCTTTCGGTGGACAATGGCGAGTTTTACGACACTACTTGTCTGCGAACAACCTCAATGCCGAGGTGGAGAAACTATTGCAGAAGATGAAGTCAGCCTCCCCCGAGCAGTGGGACAGTGAGTACCTGTTTATTAACTAAGCTTCTACGTTTCTAAGTTCCGACCAAAAATGGTCCTACCGTATTTAGGGACCTACATAATGGGCCATTGGCTACTCAGATATTGCGAAAGCTTAGTACAAGAACACCGAAAATAGACAAGACCTAGTTAAACACATTTCCTAGAACAATACTGCTATCCAAGGTCTGTCTGCAGCTGTGCGAGTTATTTTAGCTGTAAAACTTATTCAAATTAGACTTACTCTCTCCAACCAAAATGTAATGTGTACTATGATATTTCATAAAGTTACCTTTTAGTTTAATGAATATATTTGTATTATAGTTACTTTATATATATATAGGGCAATAAATCCCGCATTGAAAAATATTTTAATATAATATAAAATGTACAGAATACCCATATTTCAAAATTATGATATATTTAGAAATTGGTTCCTCTCATTGCTGTGCTAGATATAAGGGTGTTAGATATTATAATGTGACAGTGTGCCTACTGTATAGTATGTAATGCCTGACAATGCAATGAATATGAATACAATAAATTATCTGGTGAATGCTAAGGGAAGGGAGTGCATAATGTGAACATGGATATACATTTAAAAGCAATCACTACCAAAGAATACACTTTGTCAAACTTAACAATTGCATTGTTTATATTTTCTTATATGTAGCTATTTGTTTTGTATTGTTTTGCACATTATGTACGGTCCTATGTTCATTGCAGGCTTATACAAAAGGCTGGAGAAGATGGTATCTCAACCGCTGGCACAGATGAGGGTGCATCCAGAGAAGGCTGGTCTGGAGTGCACTGTGCAGGCCTCTGTGGTGGAGGGCACGGAGAAACTGCAGAGCAACACCAGTGTGGCGGAAACACCTGTGAATGAAGTTCCTACCAAGGTGAATAGGAACTGTTACATGATATGGTATGCTTTGGGACCTTTGGCTTAATATGCCAGACTCAAGAGCTTGATGCTGACATCTGCCAAGTATAAATGCCAGATTCATGCCACATTCACGCCACATACTCATGTTTGACGAGAATTTCAGCAATATGAGCACACTTTTGTTTGAAAGATTGTGACAAACTGGCCATCTCTCATATTGGAATATTTATATTAATTAGTTATGGAGGTAAAAAAAACTGTATTTTACACCTCATTCCAACCCTACCCTTTAGGGGCCTTTATTTTATTGGTTTAAAAAATAATGTTCAATATGTATATTGTATGAATAATAGATTGGACAAAAGGATTGGTTTGATCAATGCCATGCTTCTATATGCATCATGCCTAATCCTTGACAAAAAGTAGTATTTCTCACAAGAACATTTTCTGTAGGAGTCAATGACCTTCATTACACCCTTATCTGTATCTTGCAGAATGCTTACATGATTGTTATCAATGTCTCATCACATGATAATCTCATCTCGAGACTTGTCTCATGTATCGAAGTGCACAATACATTACAATTGTCAATTTGCATATCACAATTTAGCAGGTAAATTGAACATGCTCAGTGTCTATGTAAATAAAGAAATACATTCAGGGTACCTCCATAACTAGTGATTAGCTGCTCCTTAGAATATCTATTGCTTTGAATTTACATTAATTCATAAATACTGAAACCACAATGATAATAATGTTCCTTATTTTTTGTTAACATCATGTGAATGCTTTCAAAATCCATGAAATAATATTGCATGTGATTGGGGACGCTAGTTGTCATGTTTCACATGCTTACATCGGCCGTAACTAACGATGCGTACACAGGAGCATGGAGCACCATGTATGGCCTCAGTATTACAGCGCCCGGCCGCGTACCCGCAGGCGCCGCCCGCCCCCGCCGCCGCCCCGCCCGCCCTGGCCCCCGCCCTAGCGGCCGCGCCCGCCCGCCGGCCCGCGCCCCGCCCGCCCTCGCGCGACTGGCGCGCCGGGCCCGCCGCGCAGGTAGGCTCCTAGCGTCGCATATATGGCAAACGGAACCACTCGTTTCATCGTGCTCGGGCACAATTCATTATACATATTTATAATCTAAATTTAATATGGAAATATATATATATATATATATAAACCTGTTTATAAACCGCGAGAGCGGCTCTAGTGTACGCGTCGCGTGTGTGTCAGTCGTCGGTGCACGCGCGCACGGCCTACGTGGTGAGCGCGCTGGCGGCGGCGGAGGCCGAGGCCTGCCGCGCCGCGCGCGTGGAGGCCTTCGTGGAGCACCTGCAGCGCTACCCCGAGGCCCGCGACCTCGCCGTCAAGGTACCGAGGCCCCGCCCGCCCGCCCGCCTCCGCGCGGGCCGAGTACCAGCCGCGGTCGTTGCAGGAGGGCGCGCTGCGCGTGCTGCTGCGCCTGGAGGAGCGGGCGCCCGCCGACAGCGCGCTGGCCGGCGCGCTGGCAGAGGTGGGCTGCGGCCGCTGCGGGGGCGAGGGGGGGGGGGCGAGGGGAGGGGGGGCTGGCGGCAGGCTGGAGGCAGCGCTGTGTCGGCAGGCGCTGTCGCTGGCGGGCTACGCGGCGCCGCCGGGCGGGGAGGGCGCGCGCGTGCTGGCGCTGGACGGGGGCGGCGTGCGCGGGCTGGCGGCGCTGGAGCTGCTGCGCCACCTGGAGGCGCGCGCCGGCCTGCCCGTGCGCAAGCTCTTCGACTACATCGTGGGCGTCAGCACCGGCGCCATCATCGCCGCCGTCATAGGTAGCGCCCCCTCCCCTGCCCCCCCTCCCCCCCTCCCCCCCTCCCCCCCTCCCCCCGGCCCCCGCCAGCGCTCACCGCGCCCCCGCCCGCAGGCAGCGGCGCGGGCTCGCTGGACACGGCCAGCGCCATGTACCACAAGCTGTCCAAGGAGATGTTCGGCAACACGTCGCTCATCGGAGGCACGTCGCGGCTGGTGTGGACGCACTCCTACTACGACACGGCGGCCTGGGAGCGCATGCTGCGGGACAACCTCGGGGAGGTCTCGCTCACCGGCTGCAACCGCTTCGACGCACCCAAGGTACGCGGGGCCGAGGCGGGCGGAGTGCGGGGGCCGGGGTGGCGGGGGGCCGCGTAGTGTTGTAGCGGTGCGGGGGCCTTGCAGCTGGCGCTGGTGTCGTGCGTGGTGAGCGCGGGCTCGCGGCCGTCGCCCTTCGTGTTCCGCAGCTACCAGCCCGGCCCCCGGCGGCGCAGTGCCTACCCGGGCAGCTCGCGCGCCGCGCTGTGGCAGGCCGTGCGGGCCTCGGCCGCCGCGCCCACGTACTTCGACGAGTTCCACCTCGACGGGCAGCTGCACCAGGTGAGCGCCGCGAGGGCGGGCAGGGACCGAGGCCGGGCCTGCAGCGAGGGCGGGCAGGGACTGAGGCCGGGGGTGGGGGCTGTGCAGGACGGCGGCATCATGGTGAACAACCCCGCGGGCGTGGGGCTGCACGAAGCGCGGCTGGTGTTCGGGCGCGCGGCGCTGCGGCGGGGGCTGCTGGTGTCGCTGGGCACGGGCCGCCCCCCCCGCGCGCCCCCCCGCCCCAGCCGCCCCGCCAGCGCGCCCACCTCCTGGAGGGACAAGTTCCACAAGATCCTGGACTCGGCCACGGACACTGAAGGTACTCCCCCGCCTCCCCCCGCCACCTCTCCCCCTCACCCCTCCCCCTCACTCCGCTCACGCCGCGCTCGTGCAGGGGTGCACCTGATGGTGAACGAGCTGATGCCGCCGGGGCGCTACTTCCGGTTCAACCCGCCGCTGCTGGAGGACTGCGCCATGGACGAGGTGGACCCCGCCAAGCTGGCCGGTGAGTGCCCCCCTCCCCCTCCCCCTCCCCCCTAGCCCCCCCCAGACCCCTGACCTCGCCCGTGCGCAGCCCTGCTGGAGGACACGCGCGCCTACATCCGCCGCAACCAGCACAAGCTGGACGAGGTGGCGGCGGCGCTGGTCAAGCCTCGGCCCGCGCTGGCCCGCGCCGGGGACTACCTGTCGCGGCAGGCCACGCTGCTGGGCCTGCGCCGGGACTAGCCTGGCCCGCGCCGGGGACTACCTGTCGCGGCAGGCCACGCTGCTGGGCCTGCGCCGGGACTAGCCTGGCCCGCGCCGGGGACTACCTGTCGCGGCAGGCCACGCTGCTGGGCCTGCGCCGGGACTAGCCTGGCCCGCGCCGGGGACTACCTGTCGCGGCAGGCCACGCTGCTGGGCCTGCGCCGGGACTAGCCTGGCCCGCGCCGGGGACTACCTGTCGCGGCAGGCCACGCTGCTGGGCCTGCGCCGGGACTAGCCTGGCCCGCGCCGGGGACTACCTGTCGCGGCAGGCCACGCTGCTGGGCCTGCGCCGGGACTAGCCTGGCCCGCGCCGGGGACTACCTGTCGCGGCAGGCCACGCTGCTGGGCCTGCGCCGGGACTAGCCTGGCCCGCGCCGGGGACTACCTGTCGCGGCAGGCCACGCTGCTGGGCCTGCGCCGGGACTAGCCTGGCCCGCGCCGGGGACTACCTGTCGCGGCAGGCCACGCTGCTGGGCCTGCGCCGGGACTAGCCTGGCCCGCGCCGGGGACTACCTGTCGCGGCAGGCCACGCTGCTGGGCCTGCGCCGGGACTAGCCTGGCCCGCGCCGGGGACTACCTGTCGCGGCAGGCCACGCTGCTGGGCCTGCGCCGGGACTAGCCTGGCCCGCGCCGGGGACTACCTGTCGCGGCAGGCCACGCTGCTGGGCCTGCGCCGGGACTAGCCTGGCCCGCGCCGGGGACTACCTGTCGCGGCAGGCCACGCTGCTGGGCCTGCGCCGGGACTAGCCTGGCCCGCGCCGGGGACTACCTGTCGCGGCAGGCCACGCTGCTGGGCCTGCGCCGGGACTAGCCTGGCCCGCGCCGGGGACTACCTGTCGCGGCAGGCCACGCTGCTGGGCCTGCGCCGGGACTAGCCTGGCCCGCGCCGGGGACTACCTGTCGCGGCAGGCCACGCTGCTGGGCCTGCGCCGGGACTAGCCTGGCCCGCGCCGGGGACTACCTGTCGCGGCAGGCCACGCTGCTGGGCCTGCGCCGGGACTAGCCTGGCCCGCGCCGGGGACTACCTGTCGCGGCAGGCCACGCTGCTGGGCCTGCGCCGGGACTAGCCTGGCCCGCGCCGGGGACTACCTGTCGCGGCAGGCCACGCTGCTTGGCCTGCGCCGGGACTAGCCTGGCCCGCGCCGGGGACTACCTGTCGCGGCAGGCCACGCTGCTGGGCCTGCGCCGGGACTAGCCTGGCCCGCGCCGGGGACTACCTGTCGCGGCAGGCCACGCTGCTGGGCCTGCGCCGGGACTAGCCTGGCCCGCGCCGGGGACTACCTGTCGCGGCAGGCCACGCTGCTGGGCCTGCGCCGGGACTAGCCTGGCCCGCGCCGGGGACTACCTGTCGCGGCAGGCCACGCTGCTGGGCCTGCGCCGGGACTAGCCTGGCCCGCGCCGGGGACTACTGCCTACTGCCTACCTACCTACTACAGAGGTCTCGTTCCGACCACGGCATAGTGGCGGATCTGAATGGACTCGCTTCCTACTGAGTGATACCGGCCCTTATATATTTAAATCTCGTTTGATCTATGGTAACATATGTTCCGGCACTTGTAAAGTTAGTACCGATTTAAATTTTGACGTAGTTAACAATAAAGGCAATGTAACATAATTAGTTTTTAGTATTGTAACGACGAGTGAGGCCAAGCCTGGGGTTCAGTAGTGTAGTATATATAACTAGTCGTGCATTTCGTGTGGATATTATGGACATTTGTTGGTGTGTATATATATATTATGGACATTTGTTGGTGTGTATATATATTAGGACATAAGAAACAGCAGCGTGTTGGACCGACTGTCAGTACTTGCCTTTTAACAATGGAGGCAGTAGGAGACAGAGGTCACGAGTAGAGACTCGCAGCCCGAGCCGTGAGCCGAGGCCCGCCATGTCTGTGCACCCAATGTCTAGTCAAGGCACCCAGTGGGCGGGTGTGTGGGTGCCAGCTGCCATGTCTGTGCACCCAGTGTCTAATCAAGGCACCCAGTGTGCGGGTGCGTGGGTGCCAGCTGCCAGTGTGTCCTCGCATATCTCGATGGCATAGGTACTGCGATATTCCGGCCAGTATGCATGTATTTGGCGGTTGTAAGAGAAGGACTGCGATCAGATGCGTTGCCTCTTAACACTAATGGCGAAGAAATCATATTAACGTATAATATTGTTAAGTTTGTATTTTATACACTTTTTAACTAGAGAGGTAGAAATAAGTAGCAAATGTGATATTAAATAAATATATTATAATGAATGCGCCTCTTGCTCAGTCCTTCCCGTCACCTGTGGCACTAGTGATGTAAGCGGCAAGGTCGCCAGTTGTGCTTCCAGCATTGTGTTGTGTCTGTGTCCGTGTCGGGTGACGTCACAGCGGCCCGGCGGCACACTTTCACCTGCACACAGGTTGGTTATACGGCGCCGCAGCGCCTTTGATATTAGATACGAAATGGTACTTATATACGCTATAAAAGTCAAGTCCTCTACTAATCCACTTCTAAACGTGGATATCCACCCGAGTCAACGACCGTAGAAGGACGTAGCAGTACCTAACCAAGCGAAGGTAACAAAAATGTTTACTTATTTTCAGTCATTTAACCTGGTAGTAGAGCCCACGGCTCACATATATATTTAGACGGAAACATCATAAGCAGAATATTGTTAGACAAGTATCAAGACTGTTGGTATCAACTAGAAGTAAACCTCAAACTGTCGCCTGTACGCTACGTCTAAGTCAAAGTTTAAGTACATTCCCATTAACAAATGGCAGCTGAGCGTCCACTCATGCATAATTAGCTTCGTGGACACCATTGATGTAAAAAAGAATAGATACGTCTTACCGCGCTCGGCTTGGCTAACTCAACACAAGCTAATTGGCTTGAGTCAACTTAGTCGCAGCTTGACTGGCAACGACGTAGCACTTATTCAGCATTTAGGAAAAATGCCTTCTTAGGTGCTTAGAAACTGCAGGACATATACTGGACGAGTGTAAAAAAACAAGAAGGATGTGTCTTTTCATTTGTAAGTAATGTAAATTTGTTTTATCTATCAAAAATACGAAAATTTAACATAAAATTTTAATCTGAATTAACTCCTGCGACGATGCCACTGCGCCACTCGCGCGAACGAGACAAGTAGCGCGTTACGTTTAAGAGCGAAAGAGAGAACGTTTAGAGCTCGACATATTGGCACGTGGCTGTGCTGTTATCCCTTTCTGACAACTAGGATTCATATACTTCGTGTTCTTTTAATGTCATCAGTGTGCTTAATGCCGTTGTGTGAGTTGTGTATTGTTGCTACATGTAGGTATAGCATACAATTTGCCATGTTTATACTTCATATTCAAGGAGTATAACGTCTCTATAGATAAAACCTCATTGTTGGACACTGACAGTTACTGCAGACGTGACGAGGCAGGCCCGTTGCGTCGGGGCACAGGTTTGAGGCTGGTCATTAACATTCAGCGCGAGCTTTCTCCCGTCAGTTGACTCGGCGAGGCGAGCTGTGGCGCACGCGCGGCTGCAATTGCTTTTATTTTCTTTACTGAAGAGATATACAATTTAGTGGTTGGAGGCAAGTGGTGAAATGGAGTGCTTTAAATACCTGGTGGCTTTGGTGAGTCCCTGACAGTACACTTGATTGGTAGTATATATGTATATATAACTGTAGGTATATATATATATACCTAGTCAAGCGGCTGATGGTGTTACGTAGGAGGTTGTTTGTGTACGTTCCATGAGTGGTGGCCGCGCACTGTTAGGGCAAGGATGTGAATGCTTTAGGTGAGCAGGGCGCAGCAGGGGGCTAGCGACAAGTTTCACAAGACTACCAAAGTTGTTAGAAGGTCGCTAACGATGGGTCACCCTCACCCTCACCCTCACGTCCATAGGTTACATAGACAATATTTTTTTTTTTCAAAATTCCCGAAATTTCGTCAAGACTCCGTTCTCACGTTCAAAATCAATGCAGCCAGAACTGCTGCACAGATGATTATCTATTCAGTACCGTCAGTCATTACCATTATTTTTTACAGTATGAGTCTTCAAATACCACGTAACTAGTAATTGTCGAATCGAATATACTAATACCGAGATAATTACTCCATTAGGGTTACCACATATGAGGGGTCACTTAATGAGTAGGCACCGTCGAGTGTGCGCAGATAGGCTGCTAGCGGCGACCCTGCCTGCCGCGTGGGCGGGCGTGCCGTCTTGGGCGAGGGTCCACGAGTGTGTGTGTGTGTGTGTGTGTGTCATGTGTGTGTGAGCAGGTGGCGTGGCTGGCGGCCGCGATGCTGGCGGAGGGCACGGTGCCGCAGCCGCGGGCACCCAACTTCCAATACTTCGAAAGGTGAATCATCTTACTTATGACTATTAATAGAGAATACATCGAGGGTCGTTTGTTCGCAGTTGATGAGCCGAGTAATATAAACTTCTGTGAAGTAATGTAATACAATAGTCCGAACACATTATGTTGTGGACAACCCTACACTACGTCTTTGAAAAAAAATCCAAGATATGACCCACATCACTCTAAGTAAGAAGCAGTGACATTTCGCTGCGACTCTATGAGGTGGAGCCTACTTCTTTTAAGAGTAGGCAATCCAGAGTCGGTGTCCCTATGCCTCGGCATGTTCCGTATCCTCTTTGCAGGCCCAACTACCGGTACCCGTACTACGACGAGAACGGCAAGGGCAAGCTGCTGTACGGCTACGGCGGGCCAGACCTTTTCCAGTACAAGTCCTACTCGCCGCTGGAGGGTATCCACTAACAGGGCTCTGGCTTGCAACCGCTACACAAGCAGTCTGTGCGTCTAATCTACCAACCATATCAACCAAATTCCTCAGTGGTGCCGAGACAGTGGGTGCGGGGCAGATACATATTTGTGTCAAACAGACGGCACTCTACACGTAGGCAGGTTAAGTAGCTCATTCCTAGACGCTCTGATGCTCCTTTCCTAGGTTTGTGGCGTTTAAAAGGTAAATTGTCTTTTAGACTTTGTAAACCTACAAGATTATTGTATTCGTTAGTGATACATTTATATACATTCATCTATAAATATCAGTTCATGTAAGATTTTCTAGAACTCTTGCGATCACATATGCTTTGATAATTGCTATGACAATAGTCGGAGGCGCTATCTTAATCAGCTACGTTCAAGGTACATTTTACTTTGGTCTGATGTATGGTTCGATAGTTATTCACTAGTCTTAAATAACTTGAATCACTTGAAAAGGTTCGGGTATAACTGTACCAGTACCCAGAAAGAATTGTATATTCCCGACGCATTATTAAGGTAAAACGCCAAATGTATCAATAACAAGTTATCATTCTTCTTGTACCTGGTGATCGGTTATTGCATTGTAAATGCTTGTTACTTTATGTCAAATAAATGTATATAGTCAATATAACTTTGTTTAATTTCCCGCCTCCACGGTCCATGCGGCATTGAACATAATACATACATACATACATATCACGGCAAGTCCCCAGCGGGGTAGGCAGAGAGTATAGAGCGCCAGTTCTCTCTAGACTTACATACCTCTTTCGCTTCGTCCACATTCATCAGTCTCTTCATACATGCTCGTCGGTTTCGAGTACTCTTAACGTTCCCGTCCTTGAGAGTCCGATCTATTTGATCCAGGTAGTTGGAACGTGGCCTTCCTCTGCCTCTTCTTGCACACACTTTTGCTTTGTATATCTGTTTCGTCAATCTTTCTTCACTCATCCTTTCTATGTGTCCAAACTAACGTAACATGCCATGCCTTCATCTTTACAATCACAACCTCATTCACGCCAGTTGATTTTCGAATCTCTTCATTGCGGATTCGATCTAAAATCGTTACTCCGCACATTTTTCGAAGAGATCGCATCTCAACTGCATTCAAGCTATTTTCATACTTCCTCTGACATACCCAGGATTCGCTGCCATACAATAAGGTAGGTACCAATATCGCGTTGTGGACAGCAACTCGAGCATTCTTGCTCAGACTTTTACTGCCCGCCGACATGGCCCCATTCACCTTATTTCCGGCAGTTATCCTTCTTTCAATATCTTTTTCATACTTTCCATCTCGTGTGAACATGCTTCCAATATATACAAATTCATTCACTTGCTCTAGAATTTGCCCATTTACCGATATAGCACACTCGGTCACTTGTTCATCTCTTTCGAATACCAGAACCTTAGTCTTGCCAGCGTTTAGGCGCAGCCCCTTCTTTTCACATTCTTCTTTCATTATGGTAACTAGTGACTGCAGTTCGCCCTCTGATGACGCCAGTAAAACCGCATCATCGGCGTATAGTAGCCAGTTGACCACTAAGTTTCCCATTTTCACTCCACATCCGTGCGTTCTTAGTGAACATAGTGAACATAATAATTAAAAAAATAACAAAAGTTTAATATTAATATTATGGTGATGTTAGTCCTCGATCGCGCGAGAACGGCTCCGCGGGATTGGATGAAGCTTGGCACAGAGACAGATTATTAGCTGGATTAACACATGGGATATGTTTTATTGCAGAAGAGCTACCTCCCAAATAAATAGCATTTTACGGGGCGCCACTACGGGGCACGGCTAGTTATTTTATGGTTAATAAAAAATAAAACAATCAAATTTAATATTTAGTAACTATTCTGAATAAAAATAAAGTATTCCTAATAGTACCTACCCACCCACAGTAGTCTAGCTAGATGTTAGCATACTCTTGCATGGAGAGGCGATGAGTTCACATTGAATAGGTATTTTAGTTTCCTTGTCGATAGGCCGTGAATACATTAGTGTTGAGCTATGTGCGGCCGCTTCTAGTTTTCATAATAAATAATATAACCTCGATAAATTATTAATATATTTAATACTAGCTGCCCGCCCGGCTTCGCACGGGTGCAATATTAAAACTAATGATAATGTAAAAGATAAAAATAGTTATGGTGGTTTATCCTTTAGAGATAATTAAATACCATAGTGAACATTTATATAGATAATTTGAAGATTTGTTTGCGATTTGAGCTTGCGCACTAAAATACGTGTCTATCAGCACATTACAAATCTTTGAATATTTCTTTTTTTATTAAACCTATAATATAAACCTTCCACTTAAAACACACTTTCGATTCAAATCAAATCAATCAAATCAAAATCTTTTTATTTCACATAGGCCCAGATGGGCACTTATAAAACGTCGAAAAAGAAGCACGGTTCGGGTTGGTCGCTTCCATGGAGAAGAACCGGCAAGAAACTCCATGGTTACTCTTTTCAAATCATTAGGCATATACAATATTTTTTTCGTTACAGCAATTCGGAATTCGGTTTCCGATATCAAAAAAGATTCGGTTTCCGATACATGGTTGTCATTTATATTGTTTGATATTTGAGTATCATCAATGTTTATGGGTTGAAATAATTTAAATTATTATAGTGATGAGCGTTGAATCAACGAACTAGTTGAATCAACCGTTGATCTCCTGTCAACGTATTAACGTTAACTGTTTATGAATCAACTAGTTGAATTCGTCAACGACGTTTATGAATTTAACTTGTGCGTCTCGTTCAATAAACGAGAACGCAAACGCAACGAGCTGAGCAATTTAAAAAACTTAAAAAAAAAATATGTGTGTATATAGAATCAGATGATCTTTTAAATACGCCTGAGTAGAATATGGTTTATAGCTAATTATATTCTATTCAGTCAGTCCTAAGCCTGAAGAGAAAGTATGAAGGGAATCTTAGTAGAACCATCAATCAAACGTTTTCCAATACATAAATTTAACCAAATTGTTTCTAAAATTTAACGCGCAATCGTTGAATAAAAACCGTTCAATGAATCAACGGTTTACGTTGCAAGTTGACATTAGTAGCACGTTAACTCGTTGACGAATTTAACTAGTTGATTAACTAGTTGACAAACTTAAATCAACGTTAACGGAAAAACCGTCAACGACCCATCACTAAATTATTATGAAAGTCACAAATAACACTTGGTTAAATGTATAAATCATCGATTACTCATAAAATCAAATAAAAACATATTATGTTTAAAAACTTAAAATAGTAATGAACAGATATTGTTAAGTTTGAAACCAAAAGGAGGTTCAGGTTCTTTTTTATATTTATCACTGTACAATAGGGTCCCAAAATCAAACGCCAATGATATACGTCAACACATGTATTCGACCAATACACCACTGCTGCTAGCGACAAATAACAAATATATTTTCAAACCTTAAGTCAAATCAAGGAGACATCTCTTTAGCGTGATGCAGCTTTTGCAACACTCGGTACAGTGACATCTAGCGACGCATTCGTAAAACTGTATAATTAAATTTAAATATCATAAACCGATACTATTATCGCCATCTGTTGTTGACTAAATGAACTATTACATTTTAACTAATGTTTCTTAGTTAGCAACTGAACATACCGCCCGCCAAGGACGCGGTGAGAAACCCTGTCCTTAAAGGACTAATGTAATACAAACAAAACAACATGCGAAGTTAGTGATAAAAATTACACAATCTAAAATTAAATTTCCATCCATACATATGGAATAAAACAGTAGGTACATTGCACGTGAACGCAACATACAAAAAAATATATAAACTACACAAAGTTTACTTAACTAACATGCAACGAAAATTCTTACATCAAGATGTTACAAAATTATTTTAAACAATGTAAAGACCTGATTCATATTATTGAATGGGTAAGCAACACAATTTGCTTACGGGCCTTTTGATTATATTGCCTTTACGCTAACTACTCTAGTAACGCCGTCTAGACCAGGATGTTTTTCGACTATAAGGCCGTATAACCACTTAGCAGGTGGTAAGTCATCCTCCTTTACTAACACCACGTTGCCAATAGAAGGTTCGGGAGTATGATGAGACCACTTATAGCGATGGTAAAACTGAGTTAGGTATTCGCGCGACCAGCGGTGCCAAAACTGTTGCACCATTCTTTGAGTTAGCTGCCATCTCTTCAAACTACTCACATTACTGGAACGGTAATCATCTTCAGGTATTAAAACTAATGGTTCTCCTACAAGAAAGTGTCCTGGCGTTAAAGGAGTTGGATCATCTTTATTACTCGTGAGTTGCGATAAGGGTCTAGAGTTAAGACAAGCTTCAATTTGCGTTAGCACTGTTGTCATCTCCTCAAAGGTCAATGTGGTGTCACCTATTACTCGTTTGAGGTGATGTTTCGTAGACTTTACTCCTGCCTCCCAAAGTCCACCAAAAGGATGAGACGTGTGCCCACTGACTAGGCTCTAGTGAAGTAATAATTTCGGTTACACGGTTCGCCACGAATGTCTTCCAACGGTTCGGTTGACTATTCAACCACGACAGGACAATAGCTGAATCGGTCCAGGCGTGGATGTTAATCTTGCTCACGTCCAAAACTTTGGTTACTTCTACAAGTAACTTGGTGAGCAGTACGGCTCCACACAACTCGAGTCGCGGTATTGACACTCTCTTAATCGGGGCAACCTTTGTTTTAGAGGCTATCAGTGATATGTGTACGTTTCCTTGGCAGTCTACCACACGAGCGTATATGACAGCAGCATATGCGTCATTGGACGCATCACAAAACCCTTGCAATTCAAAAAGCTTATCGTCTCCTTTAGTATTGATCCATCGAGGTAGCTTGAATTTCATAACTTGACTTAGGGTTTCGCGATAGCTAAGCCATTCTTTTAACAATGGAGGGGGTACCTCGTCATCCCACTCTATGCCGGACAGCCACAACTTTTGAATGAATATCTTAGCTGTTATAATTATTGGTGCCAACCAACCGAGAGGATCAAACAGCCTAGATATATCTGATATCACCTTTCGCTTAGTTACAGGAAATTTCAACTCTGGTAGCTGCACAGAATATTCAAATTTATCGCTGCTTCGGTTCCAGGTAAGACCTAAAATTCTCATTACTGTGTCTATCTTTAGCTTTACATTTTCTTCTGCTTTTTCATCTGATATCATTTCCATTAAATTTTCTCGATTGCTACACCATTTTTGAAGTTCAAATCCACCTTTTGCCAACAGTTCATTCATTTCTTGGTAGATTTGTTTTCCTTCTTCCACCGTGTTACAACCAGTTAAAAGATCATCCATGTAAAAGTGCTTTAGAACTCTTTCAGCGGCCCTTGGCATATCTTGACCTTCATCATACGCAACTTGAAGCAAGGTGCGCACAGCGAGATAAGGCGCAGAAGCAGTTCCAAACGTGACCCGCAGTGACTTATAGTGTTTCAAGGATTCATTCTGATTTTCCCGCCAAAGTATCCTTTGATGATCTGTGTCTTGCTCATGGACTAGCACTTGCCGATACATTTTTACGATATCGGCTACTAAGCATACAGGATACTGACGCCAACTCATTATAAGATGACGCAGATCGGGTTGCAGTTTGGGTCCTATTAAAAGGGCATCATTCAGGGATACACCGAGACTATTTTTGCATGACGCATCAAATACAACGCGTACCTTTGAGGTACTTTTGTCCTCCCTGATGACGGCATGGTGAGGTAAGTAGCAGGCTTTGTTGCGGTTTTCATAAGGATTGGTTACTTCGACCATGTGTTCCATCTTTACGTATTCTTGAATTACTTCCGTATATCTTTCCTTTAGATTTAAGTTCTTTTCCAGCTTTCTTTCTAGGAATGAAAACTGTTTAGCTGCGATAGTTTCAATGTTTCCATTAGTACATTCCGGTTTTGGTTCTCGAAATGGGAGTCTTACAATGTATCGACCAGATCTATCTCTGGTAGTGGTGGCTGCGTATATTTCTTCGCACTTCTTCTCATCTTCACTGTAAAGCTCCTTAGGATCTACAACAGGGTTGTCGTTTTCGAGTTCCCAAAATCGTTTCAGCATGTCATTTTCGTTGACATTAATATGGTTAACGCTGATACTCTGATGTGATGAATTATTCATGCTAATGGGCTCGGATAATATCCAGCCTAGAGCGGTTCTTTGGGCTGTCAGCGTACCTAATGGACCTTTGATTATCCCATCCAATAAGACTTGACCATAAACATCTGCTCCCAGGAGCATGTCAATTTTATTTGGGATATTAAAGTTTGGATCAGCTAAGTTTAGGTCAGCAAACTCTGAATAAAACTTAACTACAACTTCCCTCGCAGGGAGAATTGATGTGAGTCTGCTGAGAACAAAAGCGTTTACACCTACAACAAAGTTCGGGTCTTGAAGTGACTGAATCTCAACTTGAACTCTCGACTTAGAAGCTATATAAGCTCCTTGGTCACCTCCTAAGCCCGATATAGAGCTCTTGTGTGGTATTTTCTTTAATCCGAGTAGCTGAACAGCTGACTCGGTGATGAACGAAGCCTGAGACCCCTGATCGAGCAAACACCTAACAGTTACACTCGTGCCTGTTTTCGATTGAGCCTTAACTAAAGCCGTAGCCAATAAAATTTGACTATGACTGGTCGAAAAACAGGTTGTGATATTAGTAGTCTCATCGAAAGAATCTTGTGATGTATGTGCGTTAGTTGACGCATGTGTTACTACCTTACGTTCAACTGAGTGATTGGACCCGACATTAGACTCAGTTGACTCAGCGTTTGTTTTGGGATGTAGTAAAGAGTGATGCTTTTTCTTACATATTCGGCACCTCGTGGTCTGACGGCATGAAAAGACAGAGTGACCTACATTCAGACAGTTAAAACATAAATTATTTGATTGGACGAAGCTACGACGTGAATCAATGTCAGTCTTTGAGAAAGCTTTACAAAATGCTATTTTATGCGTTTCAGAACAAAAAATACATAATGGCGCAGACGGCGTGGGCACGTGATGCACTTTTGGGTTTGTGTGTGAGACATGCTGGTGAGTATTTCTTTGAACATTACTATTTTTTGCAATTTTAGGATCAATGTTTTCCAGCGCTCTGAATCTGGTTTCCAAGAAGTCTTGAAACTGTTTATAAGTGGAAAAATCACCAGAGGTCTCGCTCACCTTGAATTCCCATTGTTTGCGCGTTTCATTGTCTAATTTAAGACATAAAATGTGTATCACTAGAATGTCCCAGTTAGTTATATCTACTCCAATGTTCCGCAAAGAATACAAACAATCATTGGTAGTGTCTAACAATTCTTTTAGTGCGCTTGCTGACTCGACGTTAATATTTCGTTGGCTCAAAAATCGTTTTAATATGCAACTTGACAAATATTTCTTGTTGTTGAACCTGTTTGTTAACAATTCCCAGCAGGTATTATAATTGTCCGCAGTAATAGGGATAGTTCGTAGAAGTTGTTCTGCTTCTCCTGTGAGATGTCCCTTTAAATAGTGCAATTTTTGCAAGTCATCTAACGACTTGTTATTGTGTACGAGGGATGTAAATAGATCTCTAAAACTGATCCATTGAATGTATGTTCCGGAAAACGGAGGTATAGATATCTTTGGCAGTCTAATTTGTTCACTTGAAGTGGCTTGCTTGCTCATTGTATTGGAAGCGTTCTGACCGCTGGAACGTGCTGCTTCGTATTTATTCAGCATTTTCTTAAGGTCTGTCTTGTATATAAAATATAACTCTTCCGCGTTTCCATAAACGTCTTTCTGGAGATAAACACTGGAATCCAAGGCTGCTTGGTCTGAATCCTCTACCATCTTAGTGTGAGTTAAACGAAACTGAGTCCATAACTCGTCAAGCGCTTCCAGTCTAGTTTCCACATATTCCAACGAAAAACGATCTTTAGGAGTTTTTTTCCAATTTGATTGAGCTCTCTGCATGCTTTGATACAAATCGTACTGCACTTTTATCAAGGACTCCATAGTTATAATTTAAATTGAAAAACAAACTAAAGTTGAAAAAATTACAAGTCCAACTTTGATGCCAAATATTCTATGTGTCTGGAGCTTCCCTCGTAAATTTTCTAAGTGTTTGGGACTTAGTGAAAAATCGGACATAGATTCCCCGTCGTTCCACTTTATGAGAAATTATTCTAAGTCCTAACTAACACTTGAAATATTTACAAGTCTAAAATAGTTCAAATTTTTCTAAGTCCAAATTGTTGAAGTTCTTTAAATTTATTTCACTTTTGCACTAACTGACTGATAACATAACAAATGTACTCACAGTTTGCACGTCACTATTTTTCCCAACACTATCTTACGTCACTCTGCTTTACTTCCTGAAGTCCTTGGTGATGACGTCACAGACGCTCTGCCTGCTGATGTCTTCTTCGCCGCCCGTCCTTACACCTTCAGCAGCAAACCGCTACTAGTTATGAGCGTTGAATCAACGAACTAGTTGAATCAACCGTTGATCTCCTGTCAACGTATTAACGTTAACAGTTTATGAATCAACTAGTTGAATTCGTCAACGACGTTTATGAATTTAACTCGTGCGTCTCGTTCAATAAACGAGAACGCAAACGCAACGAGCAGAGCAATTTAAAAAACTTACGTTGAAAATAACGTCATAGATTGCGAGTGACGGTCATATCATACAATTTGAACTCTTAAGTTTGTAAAATTTGTTTCTAAAATTTAACGCGTAATCGTTGAATAAAAACCGTTCAATGAATGAACGGGTTACGTTGCAAGTTGACATTAGTAGCACGTTAACTCGTTGACGAATTTAACTAGTTGACAAACGTAAATCAACGTTAACGTTTCGTTAACGGAAAAACCGTCAACGACCCATCACTAACCGCTACCGTGTCAGTGTACTCGTGGACCCGTCGTATCCCACAGGAACCGATCCGGCTCGAAGGACCATGTACAATAGGGTCCCAAAATCAAACGCCAATGATATACGTCAACACATGTATTCGACCAATACACCACTGCTGCTAGCGACAAATAACAAATATATTTTCAAACCTTAAGCCAAATCAAGGAGACATCTCTTTAGCGTGATGCAGCTTTTGCAACACTCGGTACAGTGACATCTAGCGACGCATTCGTAAAACTGTATAATTAAATTTAAATATCATAAACCGATACTATTATCGCCATCTGTTGTTGACTAAATGAACTATTACATTTTAACTAATGTTTCTTAGTTAGCAACTGAACAATCACCCCCGCATTGTCTTAGAAGGATGGAATATCGTTATATCCATTCGAAAATAATATGTTGACCAAGTTTCATACCTATGGAAGCAATAGTTAGAATAAGTGTTTTTTGTATTTAACGCCCCCGCGTTCCACCTTGCGGGTGGAGTTTCATAAAATTTGTTCTAAACTGACCTCTACACTGCGTAAGGAATACTACCAAATTTGAAGTCAATCGGATTTATAGTTCCTGAGATATCCTAATGAGTGAGCTCACAAATGGGATCTCCCCGCACTCCTCCTTGCGGGTGGAGTATTTCAAAATCTGTTCTTACCTGACCTCTACATCGCGTAAGGAATACTCCTACTAAATTTCAAGTCAATCGGCCTTATAGTTCCTGAGATATCCTAATGAGTGAGCTCACAAATGGGATCTCCCCGCACTCCACCTTGCGGGTGGAGTTTCACAAAATCCGTTCTTAGCTGACCTCTACACCGCGTAAGGAATACTCCTACCAAATTTCAAGTCAATCGGCCTTAATTCCTGAGATTTCGTGATGAGTATGTTCACAAATGAGATCTCCCTGCACTCCACCTTGCGGGTGGAGTTTCATAAAATCCGTTCTTAGCTGACCTCTACACCGCGTAAGGAATATTCTTACCAAATTTCAAGTCAATCGGTCTTATAGTTCCTGAGATATCCTAATGAGTGAGCTCACAAATGGGATCTCCCCGCACTCCACCTTGCGGGTGGAGTTTCACAAAATCCATTCTTAGCTAACCTCTACACCGCGTAAGGAAAACTCCTACCAAATTTCAAGTCAATCGGCCTTACAGTTCCTGAGATTTCGTGATGAGTCAGTTCAAAAATGGGATCTCCTATATATATATAGATTTGCTTTAATAGGTTGCTCAAGTATAAAAATTGAATACACACAGTTCGACCCGCCTAGTCAACATTAGGTTACCTATCTCAATTAAATAAAATCCCCATACCAACTCTAAATATTAATAAATAAGGTAAGTCTCAGCTCTCAACATAAATTGTGAGTACCTATCTGTGCGTAATGCATATTGCACATTTATTCTATTATGTTTACGTCGGCAGAGAGAGTAGAGCGCCAGTACTCCCTAGTTTACAGACTTTTCAATACGTCCACATTCATCAGACTCTTCAAACATGCTTTGTTTGAGTTTTCTTAACCTTCGGAACCTTCCATCCTTGAGCATTCTACCAAAATTTCATATAAAATACCAAATAATGTATTAGTCTGAGAAACAATAATAGCCAGTGTGCCATAGCCCTTACTATAATGTCCACAAACCTTGTAGTGTTAGCACCTCAGCACTCATAAACTGTACAGCACAGACGTATGTCACAATGTTAGTTAAATACATCTCAATATTAACCTTTGTAACGTCCTGCACCGCGGTGTACGTGTACTCAAGTTTCTACGCTCCCCTGTTTGACCGGAGGATACTGAACTACAGGGTGGACGCGCCGTTTAATCCCGACGCAGGGCGAGTTGCGAGGAAACAGTATGAGGTGTGGTATGGCTACCGGGGAGAGAGACTAGTGGCTGACCTTGGCAGTGGGCGATTGGGCGATACCAATGGGGGTGGCAACGAGAAGGTAAGGAAAAGCAGTTTCAGTCTAGTTTGAAATGTTTAAGATGCTACACTTCTTTAGGAAACATCAATGACTACAAACTATTCAAAGGTGTTCCAACCAGCAGAGATATATTTGTATGCAGTTCTATACCACTTGGTGGGTGTTGATTTGGCAACTAGCCTATATGTGATATGTGACCTGTTGGCACCTAAATATGGCCAATTTATTCCCAGGTATATGGAGATGTCAAGCTTTACATAGTTGACCCTCAAGCCAGCGGTGTAGGCACTATGCAACAGGCATATGCACCAGTGTAAAGTTCATATCCTAACACCCAGCTACATCAGAACTAAAAAACCAATTAGGAATTGTGTAAGTTTTTTATTAATTCCTTAACCTAGTTATAATACAACCAATCCTCAGAAGTGTGTAAAGAACAAACACATGTACTATGCAGATGAGACACACACCTGCTCTGCCCTCTTGCCATATGATGAACATGTGTGTGTGTGTGTGTGTGTGTGAGACAGTTCAGCATGTGTTATATCCTTCGCTTCTGTGTGCTTATGTAGAGCACATTGTTCCCCCGGATGAATGCATCCCCATATTTGTTCTTTAGTTGGCCATTCACATACTCCTCTGTCTGTTCCAGGGCTATGTTCATGTACCCATCCAGACATGCCAGCACTCCTGCAAATTGATATTATTCCTTTTTATTATATAGTAATGTATGGCCAGTGTATGTGCCAGTTTTATTTTAATAAATATATAGTCATAATCTAATGTTGTGAAGTAATTTCAAAACTTACAATATGTATTTGTCTCGATTTTAAACCTTGGATGTATACTGCATATAAATTATGGTCCAGGATGACCCACCTGTCTGGTAATACTTATTATATTAACTGATAATGAATACAACATGTTAACCAGCATGTTTTTACCACACTACTGGTGTAGAATATCCATCTCTTGTTTATAAAATTGCAACTTTATTGATGATTGGTTCGTACTGAGTGATTGAAATGCCATGGGTTCTTGATGGACTTTCCAATAGCATAACATAAAAATAGTATAACTTATAACTATAACCTATAACATATAATAACCTGCAGTTGCACTATAAAACAGACACCAATAAACGCTGTGTAAAATGTATAGAGAATGACAAGCATAAGTCGAAAATACTATAAATAAGATTATAGGGCACACAAAACAATATTTACCTCGGTAATCGACGCCGCTATTTAACTTAACAACTACTGGGCGGCCGTGGATTTGTTGTATGAATGACGACAGCGCTTCTTTACGACTCATGTTGTGATATGTATCTATGAGTTATTTAAAAATCTAAATGAATTACAACCAAACGTATGAAATTACATTCACTTCGATTATTACAATCGTTCGCTTTTAGAAAATTTTACTTTTTTGTTATTGGCGGACGGCGGTCCCTTGTCAGAGAGATGTTTGTTAGTTATTGTCTGTCATAGATTAGAGTATTATATATGGTTATTGTTTTATTTTATTGTAGCACGCCACAGACAACACAACAGTATCCATCACTATGGATAGTGGAGACAGATAAGTGATGGCCTTGTGTACGTAAACTTCGACCGTAACATAAACATACCGATATATATGAAAAAATAATACCTGACTCATATTTTACTTAATATAATATCTTCATATTATATTAAGTTTTTTTTTTTTTTTGTATGGTGTCTCGTAACGTGAGTTCCGGGAACTTTTGCTACTTAACCGGACAAAGGCGAGACCTAGGCCTCCAGGCACTTTAATACTAAGCAACACAGCTAAGGGCACCCCCTGTGGGGTACGGACCTCGGCTTAGGGCGTTGCTGGTTCACGAGCAAGGGAGCTCGGCTGGTCTGGTAAATATATTAAGTAAAATACCTATGAGTTTTATTACAGGATAAGAAATAGTGAGATAAGGAAACGTTATGGTCTGAAAGAAGATGTAGTGACAAAAATTGAGAAACGTATGCTGAGATGGTTTGTCTTAACATTATGTTAATATATGAGCTGGTTGATGGAGTACATAATTGTTTTATAGAAAGTGAGAAAAGATCTGCTTTCATATTCTGTACACTAAATATATAATCTGTTCGTTAGTTTCATATGCGCGCGTAAATCGATGTAATTTATTTAACTGATGATGTACGAGTATATTCTCTCTTACTGTCCTCCGTCAATCCGTCATCCACAAATAACATATGATTTAGGTGACTTGAACGGAGGGAGGCGAACTAGACTCCATAAATAAATAAATGAAAAGTATAGGCCTGTTATTTACTTATTTTATATAAAATAGCACATTACATCTAAGCGTTAGAATAAAAAACTAAATGCAGCTATGTTCGTTCAATGGGGTCCAGTGAGGTCCATATGAAGCCCTCGTAGTTGTTGAGTTCAGTGTCGGTGAGGGGGTATGGGCTGTTGCTGGCCTTGTAGTAGTCAGACGGTGCGTGCATCACAAACTCCATCACTTCTAGTTTTCGGGGAAGCTCCTCTTCAGGTCCTAAAATACATTCATACGGACAAATGTCAAAACAATGGTATATTGTTTTTGACATGTTGATTAGTAATAATATAAATACAAGGCAAAGACATATATAACATCACACAACCAACTAAGGTACACTTAGTTGGTAATGTAATCATTTACATGGTTGATAGTACTGGTGGTGCTGCAGGTATCTCAATACCGACACAGGTACCACAGGCACCTACTGCAGTACCTTAAGTTCTTTTGGACAGTTCATTACTTTGTTCAACTTTGACAATACATACATCTCTTAGCAGTTGCAATCCAAATGTTATATTTTCCACAAGATTTTGTAATTTGTGCCTATATTGCAATATTGTATTTATATAATTATTCCATCAATGGTCCAATTATATAGGTACAAACTTAAACAATGGTTGGCACTGCATTGCATGTGTTTCCTTAAGGTGTTACTTTATAAGTTTCAGAGAGTTTTAATGGACCTCACCAATAATGTAAGTGGCGGGATCAAAGCACTTCTCAGGCGCCGGGCTAGCTTTGGTAGGCAGTAGCCAAGTTACCACAGCACTCTGTTCACAGTACTGGTCAGTGAGGAAGCCCCGGACCTGTGCATAGTATATGCCACCCGCTACATCCTGCATTGATACTATGTCGCCTACTTGCATATAGTAGCCCTGGAAATGTGCACACCATATTATATACTTTACCAAGAAACCATACTCATTGACTAGTGTCAAATAAATTTGAAGCCAGTGTAACAAACCAAGTATTCAGAGGATTAAAATAAAAATCTATTGCAGCCAATTTCAAGGCATAAAATATTTTATTTATGTAAATGAAATGTTACATACAAACATGTGACTTACTCGAGTAGAGCATCATACCTTATAGAACACAGAGTCACTGGTGACCACAGTAGCCGTAGCCGTGGGTGCCTTTAGCGGCTGTCTCTTGAATAGACTCCGGCGGCCGCGGCCTCTGGGCGCCGGTGCGGCGCGCGCAGGGGCCGGCGTGAGCTTGGTCTTATAGCGCGTGGAGCGGGTACTCTTGCGAGTGCCCTTACATGTTGCTTTGGCTGGGATCTCCATTTCGCATTTACTGGAACATTACACCAATTACAGGCTTTCTGTTTCTCCTAAACTTTCTGTCATTAATAGGGTAATAAATATAGATAATGCAGTGGTGTACGGTCGTGAGCATGTTTTAATACTAACCTTCCGTTCTTTTCCTCTTCCTTATCGTCCTTTTTGTCTTCAGCCTCAGACTTCACGACGATGCTATCAGCTTCTTTATCCCTGGATGCATTCGTAAGGTGACATTCGTTACAAATTTGGCCATTCTCTGCGCTCCTCCACAGTAAGGAGTCGTTGCTGCCACATTGCACACATGTCGGCTTCGGCATTATGTGACAAGCTTGGATGTTATAAAAATGAAAACCTTTGTTTATTTTGCTATTGTGATATTTGTGATAGTAAACATTCCCCAAATAAACAATCTAATGAATTAGATTGGTATTGACTATTGATATTGACATTTGTCAGTTGTCCTTGTCAGTTAGCTTGGCTTTTTGTGACTTGGCAGTTGACAGTAAGTATTTCTTTTTAATTTTGTGTATCAAATCGAAGAGGCTTAGACATAAATCATACTGCCTATCATTGGTCCTTTTGTAACTAGTTTAAAGTAAAACCCGTCATACTATCATAACATTATAGTAATACACTGACGGACTCATAAACTGCATCAAAGTAATACACGACTTTGAAATAAATATTTTAACCAAGTATGCAAACTTTCTATACAGATTTAAATTGAAACCTCTAGATTGGTTCGTGAACTTTAAAACAGCATAGGGTCATATCCTTAAGTTAAGGTTTGTGTACTGGAAAGGACCTTAAGACTTTTTTGAAGAAAATACAGAACTTCAATGAAAATTGATTTAATAAAAAAAATTGTTTTAACAATAGACACAAACTTTATGCAGGGGTTTATTTATGTTTTAATAAGGTGTATTACCTCCACGTGCCCTTATTACGGATTCTAATCGGTTCCGCATAGATTTTATTGGGGTTATTAAAAGATCTTGCGGAATATTGTCCCATTCTTCTGAAAGTGCTGTTCTTAGTGCTGCCACTGTCGTGGGCAAAGGGTTTCTCGCATATACAGCTCTTTTTAAATTGTCCCAAACATGCTCAATGGGATTAATATCCGGGCTGCGTGCTGGCCAATTCATTGTACGTATCCCGACCTCTTCGCAATATTGTCGAACTTGTGCAGCAGCGTGCGGCCGGGCATTATCCTGCATTAAAGTAAAATTTTCTATGAATCCCATGTAAGGCACCACGTGATCTTCTAAGATCTCTGTTTTGTAGCGATGTGCAGTCAAACCCCCTCTATTACCGTTTTGACGGACCATGTCCATGAACACAAGTTCTGTTCGCCCGTTCATCGAAATGCCACCCCAGACCATACACGAACCGCCTCCAAAAGGAACACGCTCCTCAATGCAACTTTGAGCATATCGCTCCCCACGTCGACGATAGACTCTTCTGCGACCATCTGCACCATATAAACATGTCCTACACTCGTCCGTGAACAATACAGAGGCCCATTGCTCTTCTGTCCAATACAGGTGATCACGCGCAAATCTTAAGCGAGCTTGTCTGTGAGCTACAGACAACTTTGGACCATTTGCTGGTCTAAAAGGGGTGATATCCGCTTCCTTTAACCTTCTTCTTATTGTTCGTGCACTCACGTTTACTCCACGCACTTCATTAAGCTCTGTTTTGATGTTAACTGACATGAGGAAACGATTTCGCAGGGAAGTTGTAACAATAAATCGGTCATCACGACCGATCTTTGCTCGAGTCCTGCCTGTACCACGTCTCCTTCTGTAAGAACCTGTCTCCACAAACCTTCTGTATATTCTAGAAACCGTAGACTGGTTTAAATTTTAATTTCTACCAATCGTTCGTTGATCCAAGCCCTCCCGCACCAATGCTACAATTTGAGCCGCTTGTTCGGATGAAGTATCCATATTATGGTTCAAAAACTATTATTAATTATTAACTCTCAATGAGTTAAAAAAATAACCCAACAATTCTGCTGGGAACAATAATTCAATTGACAAAAGAATAAAAAATCAATGAGAATCAATTTAAAACTTTGCTATAAATAACATGCAAATCTGATACTACGAGTAAATTTTCTTTTCCCGGCTATACTCATTAGTTTTACTGCAGTTCTATTATTAAATTTTCATTTTTTTTTGAGATTGAGAGCCAGTCTCTCCATATGTATATAATTTAATCTAAAAAGTTTGCATACTTATTAAAAAATCATTTCAAAGTAATCCTGAACGTTGATGCAGTTTATGAGTCCGTCAGTTTATATACCATTATATTATTGGCGTGAACGAGTGTTGTAAAGATTGTAAAGATGAAGAAAGGCAAGTAACGTTGGTTTGGGCATATAGAAAGGTTACCACGCATAAGGGACGAACCTCGAAACCTTTTTAATACAGGCATTTCCATAGACAATTAACGCAGATCTCTCGTAACTCGTAAGTATTTAATTTAATTTAATTTATTTATTTATCAGATATCTAAATCCATTTCTTGTTAGTAAACATAAGCTTATCTACTAGGTTAGTACAAATAAATTACAAATACACACAATAAAACAAATATTTACAGAACAGACTACCACCTCACCCGACACCCTTTGTGACATGTCTGGCACAGCAATGCCTGATGTAATGGCAATCTATCCTGCTGGCTATCATAGTCAGGACAATGTTGGAGCTGGCCCGCACCCTGTGCACCAGAGAGGCACACCTTTTGCGCATAGTCGCATGGAAACAATCGGTCCGCGCCGCTGCGAACATGCTCGAGGCACTGCAGAAGCGGGGCAGCCCCACTATCGCCCTGAATGCGTTATTGAACTGGACACGGAGGACATTGTAGCTCTTCTGGGTATAGTTAGCCCACAGGCTGCATGTGTACAGTGACGTGCAGTATGCTCGAAAGAGCGTCACTTTCACTCCAACCGAGCAGCGCGCAAACCTGCGAGCCAACATGTTTGCCCTTCTCGACAAGGCCCTCCGTTCCCGTTCCATATCTTCATGATCCCTGAGGTCAGTCGTAACTACATGCCCGAGATACTTAAACTGGTCCACCCTGTCTAGTGACACTCCGTTCAGACAAACAGGTGGAATGCTTGGAGGGCATCTAGCGCCGGCAGCCTCAAAGACCATACATTTGCTCTTGGTCACATTGTATTTAAGGCCGTGTCTACTTACATAATCCTCACAAATTTTGATTAGGGTCCTCATACCACAGACCGACGCGCTCATCAGAACCATGTCATCAGCATAACTTAAGTTATTGACGCAAACGTCATCAACGTGACAGCCGATGTGTTGGTTGCTGAGCGAGACGATCAGTTCATTTATATAGAGGTTGAACAATGTGGGTGAGGTTAATCCACCTTGCCTAACTCCACAGTCCAGACGATACGGCTCTGACATTGTTCCCGCCCACCTGACGTTATTAATCTGGTTCGCATACCAGTATTTAAACATATTGACAAATTCTCGAGGTACGTTCGTATCTTCTAGCTTTGTCCATAGAATATCATACGCAACCAAATCGAAAGCCTTCGACAGGTCGAGAAAACATGCGTATACCGGGGTGCTTCGATCCGTATAGTACCTGACGGTGTGCTTAAGACACAAGATTGCACTTTCCGTCGATAACTTTCGTCGAAAACCAAACTGATTATCGTGTAAGTTTATTAATGTCTCTAACTGTACATTAAGCAGACCGTCAAATACTTTCGCCATTATTGTGGCCAAGGAAATGGGCCTATAATTATTTTTGTCGGAGAGGTCACCAGTTTTATCCTTCACTATAGGCACGACAACGGTCCTCATAAAATCCTCTGGCAAGTAAGAATGGCTCACGCACAACGAATAGAACATCGCCAGCACTCTCGATGCATGCGGACCAGCATGCTGTAGATGTTCAATGCTGAGGCCATCATGTCCTGGAGATTTGCCTCTAGTCATGTTCTTGATAATATCAGCTACCTCTTTTGGACTGAAACTTACCCCCACTTTACTGGCAACCTCAGCATTTAACACCCCATTTGTCGATCTCAAAGGGGACTGAACACAGAAATGGTCTTTGAACATGTTAGCAATGTCCCTACTGTCACACACTCCATCAACGCTCACCGGGTAACCAGACTTTACGGTAGCTTTATTTGTGCTTTGCCAAAAACCACGAAAATCACCTCTATAGTGCTTCTCAGCAAGCGAATCCATCTTGATCTGGTCCTGATGATTTTGGGACCATTTCAATCGGGATTTGAACACCCGTCGACTCTTACACATACTATCGTACACGTCACCTGATCGGGGTCTTCCGCAGTCTGCCCACTTTTTAAACTTACTCCTGGCGTCCCGGTGAGCCGCACTGACGTACTTATTCCAACCCGCTACGCGCGACCTACTCCCACCAGTGCCATAGTTGTCCGAGTGATCCCGACCTGCCGAAGACGCGTCACGAAAGGCGGCAACAATGTCAGCATACAACTTGTCTAGTAAGCGCCTGTGGTCAGAATTATTGCAATGGGAGTCACAACAGCTAGAGAACTCAGTGGGAGAAGTAATACACCTCAACCGTTTATGACACTCACTAGTAAACTTAATAACCTGCACATGACTCCTTATCCCCCACATTACATCTTTGTTGGAAGTCATGGTTTTGTAGGGCAGCTTTGGTGACAATAATTCTAAGTTGCATTCAATAATAAGAGGGAAGTGATCAGACCACAGGGTATCATAATTTACATGCACACTAACAACAGATCGTTTCGCTGAGTGGGTCACTACACAGTGATCTAGCCAGCTGCAAGACCCGTGTGCTTCACTGATAAAAGTGTATGTGCCTGAGTCCCTGCCAAGAAAATCGACATCGACACAAGACCAACATTGCTCATTACAAACATTTATGAGCTCATTATAAAACATTTCATTTATATTAGCATTATAATCACCTAACATATAGACTGATTCAACACCATGTTCTTCAACAATAGCATTCACCGTGCTCAAGCAATCAGTAAAGTCAACTAAATTATCCACTGAATTAGTAGGCATATAAATACTCATTACAATAATGGGTTATTGCTGATATTTTGATAGCTACCTACTTATAAATATATCCTCACGCCTTTTCACATGCGTCCTCGAAGGGGTATGCAGAGGTGTGTAGGTAGTACTCACACACCTACTTTCAGTTATTTTAGGTGTCAACGTGACAGTCCACCGCCGTTACTCAAGCACGTCTATATGTATACATACGTCTATGAATTTCTCCTCAAGCGTATGCAGGTTTCCTCCACTGTGAAGCTCGTGGTGTGACCTAATCACCTTACATAAGTTCAAACTCATCGGTACAGTCGGGATTCGAACATGCAATATATGTGTTGCAGGCAACTACTTGAACAACTCCAACGCCACCACGGCTCTTCAGCGCAGATTTAGGTAGGTAATATATATCTCACTCCCTTTTTAACTAATTACCCTTCCTTCTATATTCTTACGTCTCACTGTCCATCATTTATGAACTTATGAAATTGTTTCAAGAATTGCCCAAGTATCTACAGAGAGTCTTTTGAGTCATTCATCGTATTCGTCTGAAAGAGCGACTCGCTCACCATCTGCCACGTTGACACCTAAATATATCTTTTAGAATTTACCAATGTACCGTTAGGTATATAATACTTTGACAGCATACAAAGGTGAAATAAGTATATAAGTATTTTGGTAAAGTCAAGTGAACTTTGCTGTTCACACAACGCGAGGCCAATTAAAAGTTAGCAGCAGCTCCTCGGCTGCGTGGTAGCGGCTGCTAGCTCGGGTGGAAGTAGGTACTACGTAGTGAGCAACACACGTTCATGTTATAACGAAGCGACATTATATTGAACTTTTAATGATGTAAGCTTAAAAGTACACCGCTATTATGTGCGAAACTTGTACGAAATATTCCCGTTAAATGTTATACGTAACTGCGCCCTTTTCAGTTATCGCCAGTTTAATATAATTATTAGATACTAGCTGTGGCCCGTGGTTTCGCCTGCGTATAATTTATTTTCATTACTACAATTTTTCTCAACTAAAATAATAATATATATTATCGGATAATTCCACTCAAATTGACCTAGTCCCAGCAGCAAAGCTTGCACTATAGAAACTAGACAACGATATCCAGAGAATATCCAAGACTAAGGTAACAGATACTCGTGTTTATCCCACAAATATCTGCCTTCAGCGCGAATCGAACCCGACCGCCCCGACCTCAAACTTCGCAGACAGGAGGTCAGGCCGCTAGACCAGAAGACCCACATCACAACCTATGGGGATCAGTGTTCAGCTTATAATCTATCGCTATGACAAAGGTCTTTCAACTCCATTAGTCCGAGTGTACAGATGTTGTTTTTATTCTTATATATTTATCTGTAGCTTTTTCATTTCAATAAAATAAGTACAGACATATTTCACGAAATGCGCTTAAGGAAGGGCGAAACATGGCGAGGAAACTTGCATTTGCCCAAAAAATTATACAAGGCAGTCATGCCTGTGTTTGGATGAAGACCTTTTTTTAAACATAAATATAAAGTAACGATGACGTCACACATGACGCTACGGTAGTAATCCCGGGACCCGTTTCCTGTGAGGGACATCAAATTATGTAGATCCTGCGGGACAATTGTCGTTTCATTACAAACCAGGAGCAGTTTCCTTCAAATTCCATTGTTTCGGGATTATGGTCGGATCCTTTTACTATGGAAATGAAGTGGCCCTGGCCCTGGCCTGCCCTGGACAGGGCTGAGGCTCGCCGGGCGCCGGGCCTCGTTGGCCGGGTGCTCACGTTGCGTTTTGTTATCTATTCGTTATGATTGTTTCGCTTATCGCCGATGCACTTTCTGTCACTACCTATTTAGCAAAAAAATAAACCTATTACCTACACATATTATTATATTATTTATACTATCCCAGCAGTGGGATCATACTCGTGTAATACTCACGCGTTTTTACAATGCAAACTTTTGTCACAGGCCTAGATGCCTTCCTGTAGCCTCCCACTTTGAGGGCATTTATATGGGTTCTTGAAAGTAGCGTGGAGTCGAACCATGGTGGCTATCAGATCAGTCGGAGAATACTTCACTAGGAATGTGTGTAGAGGGATCGAGAGCTATACAACTAGGCGATGCGGCCGGTAGGAATATATAGCAAATGAAAATACTCAGCTAATAGTGTTGTGGTAAAATGTATTGTAAACTTGCACAAGTCAGTGAATAAGTTAATATTATATTGACTACGGAATGTTGTACTCTTCACTCACACTCTCCCTCGCTCACTCACACTCACACTCACATACACACACACACAAACACATTAACAAACACAGGCGCGGTACAAAACTTACAACGTAATAGTTTAAAGCCGTTGGTTCTTACATTAAATGCACGACGGAATGACAGTTAACAACTCTACATTATATTAGCGTGAATACCTATTGTATCGTTACGTATGTACTCTATTTACATAAAGTGTGCATGAGAGTGTCGCTCGCTGCCAATGCCGCCATGGCCGGGGGTTGCGGACAGCGCGAGCTTTGAACACGCGATGCTAACACTGCGCTCTTGGCGGCCAACGATGTGTCGGTACATCGCGAGTCAGCACACGTGGGGATTAATAATATTTAACAATGACATAGGAACAGTATCCACTAAGCATCGAAGCTCGGGAGTTGCGTATCTGGAACACGAGCGAGCGAATCGGATCGAAAAAGTATATTAGAATCTTGTGAACCCTGGGCCGCTATAGCTGGAGTGATCCTTTAACAAAGTGCTCATCTCCCGTGTCCGCTGTAGCCTGTAGTAGTGTCCCTTCACGCATTGTGCGCTCACTGCCCGGAGCCTGTCACCTGACACCGTTCATACTGAATGAATACAAAACACCGCGTATCATTTACAACTGCTATTTGCTTACATTCCTTTTATAAAGTCCACTAATTTGTTTCTGACTGAGATTGTGGCACATGGCATGTATCTTAACATGATCCACGTGTTCCTTTCATCATAGCATGACATCGAGCTCCAGGAACTCTGTAGAGTGAGTGTCGTAAGCGGCTTCAACGAGCCCGGAGTAGCGGCAGCGCTGGCAGCCACGGCAGCGGCGGCTTGTTGCAGACGTGCGTGTCGCTGCGCAGGCGACAGGTGTCGCAGGCCTAGTTGCAGACGTGCGTGTCGCTGCGCACGCGACAGGTGTCGCAGGCCTAGTTGCAGACGTGCGTGTCGCTGCGCAGGCGGCAGGTGTCGCAGGCCTAGTTGCAGACGTGCGTGTCGCTGCGCACGCGACAGGTGTCGCAGGCCTAGTTGCAGACGTGCGTGTCGCTGCGCAGGCGGCAGGTGTCGCAGGCCTAGTTGCAGACGTGCGTGTCGCTGCGCACGCGACAGGTGTCGCAGGCCTAGTTGCAGACGTGCGTGTCGCTGCGCACGCGACAGGTGTCGCAGGCCTAGTTGCAGACGTGCGTGTCGCTGCGCACGCGACAGGTGTCGCAGGCCTAGTTGCAGACGTGCGTGTCGCTGCGCACGCGACAGGTGTCGCAGGCCTAGTTGCAGACGTGCGTGTCGCTGCGCAGGCGGCAGGTGTCGCAGGCCTAGTTGCAGACGTGCGTGTCGCTGCGCAGGCGGCAGGTGTCGCAGGCCTAGTTGCAGACGTGCGTGTCGCTGCGCAGGCGGCAGGTGTCGCAGGCCTAGTTGCAGACGTGCGTGTCGCTGCGCAGGCGGCAGGTGTCGCAGGCCTAGTTGCAGACGTGCGTGTCGCTGCGCAGGCGGCAGGTGTCGCAGGCCTAGTTGCAGACGTGCGTGTCGCTGCGCAGGCGGCAGGTGTCGCAGGCCTAGTTGCAGACGTGCGTGTCGCTGCGCAGGCGGCAGGTGTCGCAGGCCTAGTTGCAGACGTGCGTGTCGCTGCGCACGCGACAGGTGTCGCAGGCCTAGTTGCAGACGTGCGTGTCGCTGCGCACGCGACAGGTGTCGCAGGCCTAGTTGCAGACGTGCGTGTCGCTGCGCACGCGACAGGTGTCGCAGGCCTAGTTGCAGACGTGCGTGTCGCTGCGCAGGCGGCAGGTGTCGCAGGCCTAGTTGCAGACGTGCGTGTCGCTGCGCAGGCGGCAGGTGTCGCAGGCCACGCGGCAGCACCAGGTGAAGCGGCAGCGGCACTGCGTGTCCAGCTCGCGGCGCTCCGTGCGGTGGCCGCGGCCGCAGCACAGGCTCGCGCAGCCCTCCTCGCCTGCAGCACGTGCGGGCTGGCTCAGTTACGTGTGCATTCGTGCGAATCGATCGAGTGCCGTGAGGGTTGGGAACATTTATTTATACAGAGTTACTGCATTCGTCAATGTCAGGGTTTGTAAAATCGGTGACCACATTTCATCAGGTAAGTCATTTTTTGTTTGTCATTTTGTTATAAAGGTTAAAAAACTTTAATTGGCAGGTCAGTGGCGTGGCTCGCGCGCGTGTGTAGTGTGCGTACCTGTGGCGGTGGCGTTGCAGTGGCGGCCGTGCGTGCCGGGCGCCAGGGCGGCGGGCGCGGGCTCGCAGTAGGAGGGCGAGGCCTCCAGGAACACCAGCTCGGACTTGCGCGGCGCGCGCCCCGTGCCGTGCCTGCGACGACGGTAAGGCGAGGCGTGTGAAGCGTGGGATCTTCTCACGGCTCCGCTCCGAATGGCACGCTGATGTGCAGCCTGCATGCGGCATACCTGAGCAGCGCCGGGGGCTGCAGGCGCGGCGCCACCCTGCGCGCGCGCAGGTAGCGCTCCCGCAGCAGGCGGGCGGCCGCGCGCAGGGAGGGCAGCGCGCGCCAGCAGGTGCGCACGGCGCAGGAGCCCGACACGCCGTGGCACTTGCACTCGCGCCGCACCAGCTCCTTCACCACCTGCCGCCGCACACACGTACACCACACGCACACACGTACACCACACGCACACACGTACACCACACGCACACACGTACACCACACACACACACGTACACCACACGCAAAGGGAGTAGCGTTGTGAGTTGTGACCTTTTATTACTCAATATTTGTGTTAGTTCGAAAATGTATCCTTGCAAGATATTATCTGTGTATGAGGCACTTGGCTAGGTCGGAAGGAGAGTGCGAGAGTGACAGTGGTTTGCGACAGCTGAGAAACGTTCCCTTAAAAAATGTGCACGTCACGGTTGCAGATGGAACCCGCAAAGATGGGATTCATATACTATTTGCATGAAAAAAGTGTCGCAGCGAGGTATTCCCACAGTATAATTCGATGTATTTTAATGACGACTCGAGCCAACAATGCTGGAGGCGACGGTAATGGCCGCCCTCGCCTGCACCGAGAGCTCGCACCGTAACGTAATGACACACTCGCGGCCGCATCGGACGGTAATGATGCCGTGCGGCTGCCGGTCACCACCCATAGCTAGGGCGCCAGTAATCACACCCCTCGCCTGACCATCGCCGACGGTAATGACCACCGCCGCGTAATGGTCCCCAGGCTCGGATGCGAGGGTCCGCTCTGATTGCACCTTTGCTTACATTTGTCCCTCATTCTTTATTATAACTACAGCTGCTGTCTCATTACGCGTTTTGCAGACGCTCTGCGACCGTAATGACATTTAATATGTACTTAAAAAGAAATCGACACAAGTCGATCGGACGGGTCACGTAAAGAATGATCGGAGATTATAATATAGGACCCGCGTATTGCTTATTATAGGTACGTGGCCATTACAAAGTTTATTCGGTCATACCATATGACGCACAACGAGGGTTGCACGCCACATGTTATGGCCGGCCCCTATGGCTCGGCGCCCACCTTGCGGCCGACGCGGTTGTTGTGCAGGTTCATGAGCGCCCTGGCGTCCCTCTCCAGCTCGCGCGCGTCCAGGAAGCGCCGCGCCAGCCTCGCGCCCGCCGCCGCCTCGCCGCAGCCGCCCCACTGGAACTGCTCGCCCACAGCGCGCCGCCTGCCGACACCACGCTGCGTCACCACTACCCTCCACTACCCTCCACTACCCGCGCCCGCCGCCGCCTCGCCGCAGCCGCCCCACTGGAACTGCTCGCCCACAGCGCGCCGCCTGCCGACACCACGCTGCGTCACCACTACCCTCCACTACCCTCCACTACCCGCGCCCGCCGCCGCCTCGCCGCAGCCGCCCCACTGGAACTGCTCGCCCACAGCGCGCCGCCTGCCGACACCACGCTGCGTCACCACTACCCTCCACTACCCCCCACTACCCGCGCCCGCCGCCGCCTCGCCGCAGCCGCCCCACTGGAACTGCTCGCCCACAGCGCGCCGCCTGCCGACACCACGCTGCGTCACCACTACCCTCCACTACCCTCCACTACCCGCGCCCGCCGCCGCCTCGCCGCAGCCGCCCCACTGGAACTGCTCGCCCACAGCGCGCCGCCTGCCGACACCACGCTGCGTCACCACTACCCTCCACTACCCTCCACTACCCGCGCCCGCCGCCGCCTCGCCGCAGCCGCCCCACTGGAACTGCTCGCCCACAGCGCGCCGCCTGCCGACACCACGTTGCGTCACCACTACCCTCCACTACCCTCCACTACCCGCGCCCACCTGGAGTGCGAGCACCCGCAGGCGGGCAGGTCCCCGCGCGCACAAGCCTCGCTCAGCGCATGCGTGACGCCGGCCGAGGTGATGGCGTACGTGAAGGCTGCCTCGCGGGTCCCTGCGCACACAGATTATTATATTGGAAAGAGTCTGCGGTCCCTTGGCATATGAAAACTGCCTTCACCATTTTTTAAGAACTCCACCCGCTGCTTAGCCAGTGTGATTTTATGTCGATGCTATCGCTGGTCAATAAGACCCACACTTCAATAGGGTCATCTACGTGTTGTAAAATGTTCTTTGTCCCGATATTAATTCTGTGTGACATACCCCTTGTAGTGTCTGACGGCTAACCTGTTGCTCCTCCGTTGCTGCTAACTTGTCGCTCGACACACGATACGTAATCGACCCCCAATACGAACCAAAGTTTATTTTCATAATGTAATGACGTGTTCACATTAACGACAGGAGCGCATTCATGGTGGATAAATCAGACTAGTTGTGGAAACCTGAATGCTGGCAGCCAACTGGTTGCACTTACGTGGGGGCACGAGACACATAATGGCGGCATTAGGCATAGCCGCGGTATTAACAATATTCACTTTCTCGATCATGTCTGCCATCGCCGATCATTATCAGCAATTTAATGCCTCATATATTATCTCAGTTGCAACGAGAACAGAACATTGGAATTCCAACATCTTTAATTGTGGCCGTTGTGTGTCCCAGCTAGATTTGATACCTAGGTCTCAAATCTGGCTGAAGCGGTCACAATGTCCGTCGGTTATATCCAAAGGCGCGAAGTGATGATGAAAAAGTGTCTCAGCCATTGTATGAGGACAAGCTATCCGATCGGGACGCATCTGTTCTCATCGCGAACCGGTCCTACTTATGTTTGAGTGACAGGCAGCCGTTTGACAGGTTCGAGTGATGTAACTGTCACACAGCAGACGAACATTGGTCTGACTACAGGGACCGTCTTGAGTACATCTTGTAATTATTGTTCGCAACATACGTTTTTGGAATTCCTTCTAAAACGTGTGCAGCTTTCCTCTCGTTGTTTTCCTTATGTGTATATTCCATTATATTCACAGCCAAGAGAGAGATGGAGGCACTCAAAGGTGGGGCGTCCTCGTCCACAGCCCTCTGTCTGTACATATCATTAGGTCTTTAAATAATGTCACAAGTTAATGATGATGACAATGCATATATGCAATATGCTATGTCAATGTGTCAATGTTTGGGCGCACTGCCCACTGCGACTGTGCCATTATATACAATGGGATATTTCCACAGGAGGAAAACATAGATAAACATGACAAATATATGAGACAATATTATACATGGCTGACCAGTTATAAAGACATCAATGCCCTACCCATATGGTAAACATTATAATGACGGCTGTGAGGTCCCACGGGTCACGTGACCCACCCGCCCAATAATTTACGTCAACACTACACGTGACAGGTGGCTGCCAACGTTAGCACTTCAATGACAGAGTGTCACTTCACCCGAAGGCCCGTGATTGAACGTACTATTTATAGGTAGCCTGCCATAACTGTACTCATACATCAAATGGAAGTGTCTCTTTGTAAATACCAAATAATAAATACAAATTTCGTTTGAAAGTTTTATCTGTCTGCTTGAACTTTAATTGGCAAACAAGTATTGTAGAAACTGGAAGTCCAAGGAATTGTGTGTTCGTGGGTGTAACCACGACCAATAACAATCTAGTTATGTCTGCAGCTACATTGTGTTGCATAGAATTTGATATATATATAATGTGGATGAAGCGAACGAGGTCTGTAAGGAGAGAGAACTGGCTCTCCTCTCTCGCTGCCTCCGAGAGGCACTCTGCCTCATGCCAAGGACGTTATTAAGACACAAACAGTCGCCTTAATAACACATGTTTCCGGTACAGTCGGCAGCCTTTAGCATTACTTATCCGACGGAGGCATCGGATTTTATTGCTTTCTAATTTACGTACACCTGTGTTTTGTGTCCAAACATACTTTTACAAGGGTCCAATTAATTTATGTTGGGTTCATACAAATAAAGCAGCGGCCTGGCGTCCGATGGCCCACTAGTGAACTATGTTGTTGGCGGACTGCGCGCGCGGCGACACGACACGCCCGTGTTTATACGACACGACACGACACGATCACGGAGTCGTCACGGAATCGTCCACGTCATTATTATGGTCACTTTGATCACGCTTACGTGTCCACTGACTGGCAGGGGCCATTATACAAAATAATAACAAATTGCTTCATTATTAACTGATTAATTTAAGCTTGCAAGTGATATTGTGGGTATGAAGGAAAGAAAATATTGTGTGCGTCGTAACGCTGATGTCAAATAACTATTTAACTTTTAAAATATATTAAAAAAAGTTCTTGTATCTGATATATATTAAAAAAAGCTAAATGCCTAGCGAAATAGTAACGATAATGTTACCTCTATTTATTTGTGATCGGCAATAGTATGCTTATGCGCGAGTGCTGATGGTAGCCTGTATAACACACGCTAAGTGGCAGATATTGTCCTGTGGAATATAGTAACTTATAGGAGCACAGACTAGTGGTCAATGGTGCCTGGGCCTGATTAGAACTGCAGGGTATATTATGCGCGCCACCAAACCAAGTGTCGTCCATTGTAAGGGGCCCCGCGCTGTGGCCGTAGAGCGAGCATGTCAATTAGCTGCGCGGTATAAATCACAGAGTGGGCGAGGCAGCGAGGCAACATCGCCCGCTGCCATCAATATTCAATACCCATCTAGTCTTTAATTATTTTCACTTAAACTACAACTTTTCAATACAAGTAGTATCGAAAACCATTGTAAACGGCGTACTCCCTGGATAGCGTCATGTATTTCTTCACATGGCTGCCTCAAGCAGGCTAGCAAGGACATCCTATACTATATACCTTTTAACACATTTATAAAGATTTTTTAACCAAAATATTGATGTGTGAATGTTTGTGTAGATGCATGCATGTGTGGTATTGTTGTCCAAATGTATCCACCACGTGTGCGTGTCCATACCCAGCGGCATGACGTGTCCGAAGTGGTCCCCGTCACCGACGCCCGAGCAGTTCCAGCGGCGGCCCGCCATCTGCGCGCGGCACTCGGCGTACGCCAGCCTGCAACACGCGCGGAGTGGGACCACGGGACCACGGGACCACGGGACCACGGGCCGTGGGACCACGGTCCCTACATGAGTGCAGGGCGCGGTGGGTACCTGAGGCCGTCCCCGACGGCGGCCACGGCGGCGGGCGCGGCGCGGCACACGGCGCGCTGGCGGGGCGCCAGGCCCGGGGCCGCGCACACCAGCCGCGCGCCCAGAGGCACCGCCGCCCCCACCCCCGCCCCCACCCCGCCGCACGCGCTGCACACAACACATCAACCTCCAGTACTACCGCCCGCCCACCAGCCGCGCGCCCAGAGGCACCGCCGCCCCCACCCCCGCCCCCACCCCGCCGCACGCGCTGCACACAACACATCAACCTCCAGTACTACCGCCCGCCCACCAGCCGCGCGCCCAGAGGCACCGCCGCCCCCACCCCCGCCCCCACCCCGCCGCACGCGCTGCACACAACACATCAACCTCCAGTACTACCGCCCGCCCACCAGCCGCGCGCCCAGAGGCACCGCCGCCCCCACCCCCGCCCCCACCCCGCCGCACGCGCTGCACACAACACATCAACCTCCAGTACTACCGCCCGCCCACCAGCCGCGCGCCCAGAGGCACCGCCGCCCCCACCCCCGCCCCCACCCCGCCGCACGCGCTGCACACAACACATCAACCTCCAGTACTACCGCCCGCCCACCAGCCGCGCGCCCAGAGGCACCGCCGCCCCCGCCCCCGCCCCCACCCCGCCGCACGCGCTGCACACAACACATCAACCTCCAGTACTACCGCCCGCCCACCAGCCGCGCGCCCAGAGGCACCGCCGCCCCCACCCCCGCCCCCGTACATGCATAAGTGTATTAAAGCCAGCACAACTGCGTAGCTTAGATAATGCTCCAGATAGTTTGCGTACTCTGTTGACTAGACTCTTTGGGCAGACACCTGGCCGTCCAAGAACGATGGCACCTCTCTCTCAGACATAGTCCCCTCCCCATCGAACAATACATGCAAATGCTCTGCTATGAAAAAGATGAAAGAGCTCTTTTCGTAATGCCAACCTCCTTCTCATGAACCTACTGCCCTGTAGGAGCCCACACCCGCCGCTGAGCCGCGCCGGAAGGTCAGTGTCAATACCATTTATCCGCCAGTATATTCAGTCATTGGTGCGTTATTCAGTCAGCATTGCGTCGTTATGTCCTGAGCGTGTATGGCTCATTGCGGGCATTGTATGAGGGGAGTCCACCGTGTCATGTATGGCGATTATTGTATTGTCTGCGGTTTGTATGGCGAGCACTTCCGTTGGGAAATTGGTAACGGACGGCTCGGCCAGCGTGGCAAATATGTATTTATATTAAGTATATGGTATTCAATACAAGTTCCCTCGCGCCCATTCGCCAATTGGCATCCATCGCTACGGTCTGTAGCAGGATGGAATGTTCCCACAGACTTGTAGGTATAGCTACTCAGGAGTAGATGTACACTTCACAATATTTGGTGTTGTCAGAGGACGTACATACCTCGATACTGTTACATATGATTGCAATGTCCTACAAGATTGTCGCGACTATGGTGTTGTGTCCGGGCGGATGTGGCATGCCGTGATCTCTGACGTTGGTACCATTGGATGTGACCACGTGTAGTATCTCTCTCGGAGATTGTTAACAATAGAATCGTGCGCATTCTGCAGGCGGTACGTAAGTGAGTATATGTGCCGTACACACGGGGGGTGGGGGATGCGGAGGAGATGCTCCTGACTCCAGTTTTAGCAGACCGAATGGATGCATTTAACTAGTTCGGTCCAATGAACCTTTCGCAGATTTTGCAGAACCTTTTAAACTTGAAACATCATGCATTTTCCCCGTTAAAATAATTAGGATTGAATAACTTATTGTTTTCATACATACATACATATCATCACGCCAAGTCCCTAACGGGATAGGCAGAGAGTATAGAGCGCCAGTTCTCTCTAGACTTACATACCTCTTTCGCTTCGTCCACATTCATCAGTCTCTTCATACGTGCTCGTCGGTTTCGAGTACTCTTGACGTTCCCGTCCTTGAGACTCCGATCTATTTGATCCAGGTAGTTGGAACGTGGCCTTCCTCTGCCTCGTCTTGCACACACTTTTGCTTTGTATATCTGTTTCGTCAATCTTCCTTCACTCATCCTTTCTATGATATTGTTTTCATGTTTATATTAAATGAGTGTTTTGTTTACTGAAGCACATTTGAGATTACATTCAAAGCCGTATGTGAAGTCGTGTGACTGACAAGACTGACAGGCGACTGGCTCGCCATCTGTCACGGTGGTACCTATACATATCTCCAGCACCAAGAGGTGTTATTATACATATGCCTACTCCTGCAATCTGCACAGGGTAAGTCCAAAACTAGTGGAAATAAACAAAGTTGTCGCAACCCAACTGTCATAACCCCGGCGCAGTGCAGCTAAGTTCATTCATTACGGTAATGTGACACGCAGTTTCACCCGACATTCAATAGCCAAAGCCATTTCCCGATCGCTCGTGGCTGAAGTGACTTGTTTATGCGAGCCATTGAGAGCGCGGCATGGCGGGGGCCCTATTATGCTAATTTGTGTGACAATTGTCGCATAAATCAACACGCTCAGTGCTGGGCATTAGCTATCGAGGGCTCAAGCAAAGGTCGCCGGGCAACCGCTTGACTAGCGAGGTCTAAATAGTTGTTATTTATGGAATTTGGAGGTTAAGAAACCTCAACAAAACTCAACTGGTAGGAACCAGTTGAGTGATGGCTCCATTCACGGAGATCGCAAAGTTGTTCGAGATTAATGAGACTAATGCTATAGAGTAAGGATTTTGTTGAAACAGAAGAGACACGTAGGGAGTTCTCCTTCGTTCCTAAAGCAATGTCAGTTCTTTAAGCGCCACTTTACATGTATCTATAGTAATATTACAAAGAGGAAAGATTTGTATGTAAGTATGTTTGAAAGGAATTGGCTCACAAAGAACTGGACCGATTTTAAAAATTCTTGCACCATTGGAATGCTAATGCTCACTGATATTGCAAGAAAATAAAAATATGGCAAAATGTGTATAAAATATGTATAAAAAAATTATGTCCACCCGTGCGAAGCCGGGCCGGGCCGCTAGTATTATATATAGTAAAAAGCAGCAAGCAGTTAAATATGTCCGTTTAAATAGTTAATATTCATATTACATATGATCACGCCGGCCGAGTCCCTCACGGAATATTCATATTACATATGATCACGCCGGCCGAGTCCCTCACGGAATATTCATATTACATATGATCACGCCGGCCGAGTCCCTCACGGAATATTCATATTACATATGATCACGCCGGCCGAGTCCCTCACGGAATATTCATATTACATATGATCACGCCGGCCGAGTCCCTCACGGAATATTCATATTACATATGATCACGCCGGCCGAGTCCCTCACGGAATAATACATATTACATATGATCACGCCGGCCGAGTCCCTCACGGAATAATACATATTACATATGATCACGCCGGCCGAGTCCCTCACGAAATAATACATATTACATATGATCACGCCGGCCGAGTCCCTCACGGAATAATACATATTACATATGATCACGCCGGCCGAGTCCCTCACGGAATAATACATATTACATATGATCACGCCGGCCGAGTCCCTCACGGAATAATACATATTACATATGATCACGCCGGCCGAGTCCCTCACGGAATATTCATATTACATATGATCACGCCGGCCGAGTCCCTCACGGAATAATACATATTGCATATGATCACGCCGGCCGAGTCCCTCACGGAATAATACATATTACATATGATCACGCTGGCCGAGTCCCTCACGGAATAATACATATTACATATGATCACGCCGGTCGAGTCCCTCACGGAATATTCATATTACATATGATCACGCCGGCCGAGTCCCTCACGGAATAATACATATTACATATGATCACGCCGGCCGAGTCCCTCACGGAATAATACATATTACATATGATCACGCCGGCCGAGTCCCTCACGGAATATTCATATTACATATGATCACGCCGGCCGAGTCCCTCACGGAATATTCATATTACATATGATCACGCCGGCCGAGTCCCTCACGGAATATTCATATTACATATGATCACGCCGGCCGAGTCCCTCACGGAATAATACATATTACATATGATCACGCCGGCCGAGTCCCTCACGGAATAATACATATTACATATGATCACGCCAGCCGAGTCCCTCACGGAATAATACATATTACATATGATCACGCCGGCCGAGTCCCTCACGGAATAATACATATTACATATGATCACGCCGGCCGAGTCCCTCACGGAATATTCATATTACATATGATCACGCCGGCCGAGTCCCTCACGGAATATTCATATTACATATGATCACGCCGGCCGAGTCCCTCACGGAATATTCATATTACATATGATCACGCCGGCCGAGTCCCTCACGGAATAATACATATTACATATGATCACGCCGGCCGAGTCCCTCACGGAATATTCATATTACATATGATCACGCCGGCCGAGTCCCTCACGGAATAATACATATTACATATGATCACGCCGGCCGAGTCCCTCACGGAATATTCATATTACATATGATCACGCCGGCCGAGTCCCTCACGGAATAATACATATTACATATGATCACGCCGGCCGAGTCCCTCACGGAATATTCATATTACATATGATCACGCCGGCCGAGTCCTTTGAATTTATCAGGATTAAAAATTAGCCTATGTCCAATTCCTAGGTATAAGCTATCACCATTTCTACTTTCAGCCAAATCAGTTCAGTCGTTTGGACGTGAAAGAACTGCAAACATCTAAACTTACAAACTCTCAAATTTACAATATTAGTAAGATTAGTTGGATCATCAGGCCGTGTCCCTCACGGGGATTCCCTCCGACTTAATGATGCACGTTCGCTGCTTCGGGTACTCCTGACGTTACCATCTGGAGGTTAGCATGTGAGGGCGCGTGGCTGCTGCCTGCATCTGAGCCTCACTGGGAGGCCCTCCTACGAGCCTCCTCCACGAGCTTTCTGGACAAGGAAAACATCGAGAGGAAGCCTGCATCCGCTTGAGAAAATTGCTCAAAGATACGTGGTACGTACAGGTATAGTGGTGTTTGACAGCGATGGACTCGCCATCTTCGAACAGAGGATGTTATTACACCCCCGTCAATGTGGACCCTCTGTGGTCCCTTGCGGTATGGAGAAACATTCAAGAAAGTATGAGAAGGTATGCAATAATTGGTATTCTACCGTGAGGTACCACGGGGCAGTGATTATCCCAAGCAAGGTCCGTGTACTAGACCAGCTGTGCCCACGGTGTGTCAACGTACATTTGTGTTTTAACGCGCTATTTAGTATCTTGTAGTCCACTAACGGCTAGCCTTCCTCAGTGAGCGGGCTAACTAATGCAAACACAATATTTCGAATGGGCTTAGTATTACTGAGGGGATTAGCGCGTTCGAGGAAACAAATAAACAAACACATACTGTATCTGTTAGTAATATCAGTAGGCCCCCCGCAGCCTCCACTGGCCATCGGCCCCACCACGTGGACGCGGGTAATTACACGTGTGAGCAGCTCGTTAGCCAGCTAATGGGGCGCCTCGCGGTGGGCTCTATCTATGGTGGCATCTGCCATATACATATGGTGGTAGCTGGCTTTTATATAAAAATAATAATGTCTCATTACGCCTTCCCACAAGGTTCCCCGCAGGGGTAGGCAGAGGAGGAGATCGATGCCCTCATGTCACCCAAAATACACCGTGGCATATGGTGAGTCCATCGCCATTTCCCGAGCACGACTATACATGTCTTTGAATGTCTTCTCGAACACACTATTTGGTAAAGTCGGGCTTCAAACTCGCCCCTCGAATAACTCGGGACACACCACGCCTATAGCCAGCCAGGGGCAGAGATAGCACATGACAGTTGTAGGGCGGGCGGGCGCGGCCCAGCGCGGCCCACGCGCCCAGCTCCAATTAACTAGTGATTTATGGCGATCCGACAGCTGGCTGCTGGCAGTTGGCTCATTAGCTGGCTGCTATAATACAAGCTCATATTGATTCTAAGCCTTCGCTTAAGCCAGAGGTGGCCGCAGCTTTCACCATATCGCGTGGGATTAATTATTTTAATTACAAATCAAATATGTATACATTATAGGTATAAGCTCGTGGGCCAATGATTGAAATTACTTTCTGAGCGTGGACAATTTAATGAACTTGAAATTAATATGAAATTGGAAATTAATTGCTGGCAGGCATAATGTTGAATATTATCCGCCATCTGAGCACTTTGCCCTATTGTGGATGGCAGGCATGGCAGAAGAATGTCCTGCGACCCTCTCTTATATTCAGGCGCCAGCTTGGCATACGATGCCTCCACCACCACGCGCCAAGTACGACATACGGCTTCGAGGTGTGCCTTAAGGGTTGCACGTCTACTCTCGAAGGTTTCATTGGCTACACTGCTCGCCGTATGGGTCTTGGTGTGACAGATTACAGAAATCGATTGAAGAAAAAATATGGTTTATACCGCCTGGATTCTCTGCAACCTTGGCTTGCTTAGTAATCATTATGCGACATATTTAGAAGACAAGAATAGACAGCATATTACAAATGAGTATTGTTATATGTACATTACATAATATATGTAAATCATCACGTCCTTAACGGGGTAGGCAGAGAGGGTAGAGCGCCAGTTCTCTCTAGACTTACGACCGCGATGACAATAGGGATGCACTCGCCATCTGTCACGTTGGCACCTAAAATAGCAGTGGAAAGTGGGTGTGTACTACCTACACACCTCTGCCGACCCCTTCGGGGACCCTTGTGAGCAGGCGTGAAGATATCATAAAACATTTGTTGTGCCTTTGATAAATGATTTACAACTCGCAGCTATTGCCGCGCGACGCGTGTCCTAGTGACCTTTCCATTGCGTAGTTTACACAACCACACTCGCCGGGTGTCAGCTTAACACCCAACGTGTAATCAATCCATCAGCTTTCTGTCTCCGGGAAAGGATAATCGACTGCTAAATGACGGTGTAAATGGTGTCAGTATATTAACACGTGTTTAGTTGTGTGTATGAATGCATTAGTGTCTGATGTGTGTAGACGGTTTCATTCTTCCTGAGAATATTAATAATAATAATAATATAATAATATCCTAAAATATATAGCTATATTACATAAATACCTTACAGACTAACATATATAACATAACAATATCACTTCCTCGAGTGTTCGTGTGGCACTTGTCCGCGGAAGCGACGGAAATATAAACGGATATAAAAGAAACGGAAATATTAAAGGAATGCCTAAAAGTTACGTATATAAACGTTATTATAAATGCAAAAAATTGCATAAATGCAGTTGTGATGCGATCTCTTCGAGCACCCCACATTGCTAACGATAGTAGATCTTAATCCGCAATAAAGGGCTCTATACTCTCTGCCTACCCCGTTAGGGATTCGGCGTGATGATATGTATGTATGAATGTATTCATAATGTTAATTTTTGCCAATCTGAAAAAAAATGTGCGTGTCGGTATAACATATAGCAAAGTGCTGTGTGGTGTGTGCTGTGGGGGGCCCATTTGGTTTAAAGTTGACTAATGCGAGCCAAGTAGGCGCAGGCCTCACATAACACAAGCCTGGTGACACACATGAGGGATATGAACATCATGGAGACATACTTCAATAGTTACATCATTTGTATTGAGCATTAGTTACCCGTTGCTTACTTTTCGAAGAAATGTTCTGATTCGGCAAAGGATTGATACCTCCAATGGGATGGGTGAGAGGCCCAAGGCAAGCTCAGTGGTCACGTGACCAGGTGCCAGCCGGAGAATTAACATTTACTGAACGGTAACACGCAGCCACCAGTGACTGGATGACCTACGGAGCATTCCATTGTGGACGCATTTGTGGAGTGTGACACTCATATTATCCTAGATCAAAACTGTGTGGGCAATTTATTTATTTATTTATTTTTATTGAAAACCAACGGCGTTATTACAAATATAGACTTAAGAATTATACATTATTCGTAAGGCTAATAAAAGGTTTCCCTCTGTATTAATACAAGGTTATTTATGTTACGAAACAAACTGGAATACATGTATATATTTGTAAGGTAAACAATTTTAAACTTTTTTAAACAAAAAATTTTTTTGTAAACACTTACTACTAATATGTAATCAATTTAACAATAAATAAATAAATAAATTCGTTAATTCGAGCACACAACCCTAGAAGCAATACCAAGTACTAACTGACAACAGTATATACTACACATCTAATATATAGTTATAACTAGGTATATTATAAATTATGGCAATGATTTACCTATCACAATTACAGTGCGAAAGTGACTATTGATGAAAACAAATCTGATATCCCTCAGCAGTGTTAAGTTACATCATCCGTGTCTAATAAGGGCTATAATCTTTGATGCCGGAGCAAAGCAAGGGTTTTCAAGTTCAATTTTAAGTTCGTGCTTTTAAAATACATTGCTGTATGTAGGTTTTGAATTTATTTTTTGAATATCTAAACAGATCTACGGAACTGAAATATGTGTTGTATGAGTGAGCAATTCGAGAGAGAACCCGGTTGCTGGCGTAATTGGTGGAATTCCTAGCGACATGCAGCAGAGGCGAGTGGCGTGTGCGTCGCCTAGGTGTGTAGAATGTCAAGCCCGCCACCATCTCAGGGCAGTCGACTCGTCCATTCAGTATATCGTATAATAAACACATGTCGAAGACCTTACGCCTTTCTTCGAGAGTGAAAAGTCTATGACGATTGCAGCTGACAAAATAAGAGTCCGAGGACACACGAAGTCTGTAGTTCAAATGGTTGATGAACTTTTTTTGAATGATTTCAAGGCGATCGCTGTACATTTTGTATTGACATGACCAGACTGGGCATGCGTATTCAAGAACACTTCTCACAAATGCGTTATAAACCGATATAACGGCGCATAAGTCCTTGAACGGCTTACAAACGCGTAAGACGAAGCCTAAGTTCTTAAACGCTTTATTAGCAATGCAGTGTATGTGTTCAGCTAGTATAAACTTTTCATCAAAAGTTACACCTAAGTCTTTCATTGAGCTAGTTTTATTAATCAGTGTATTGTTAAAATTATAAGGAAAGCTTATAGAATTTCTCTTACGCGTATATGAAATGTATTTACATTTGATCACATTAACTGTGATGCGATTTTCACTATAGTAATTACTCAAGGCATTTAAGTCAGACTGAAGAGATTCGCAATCCTTTAAGTTGCGGATTTTCATGAAAATTTTTTTATCATCTGCGTACATCAGGTGATTAGCATGCCTAAAACACTTCTTTATGTCATATAGGTACGCGTTATAAAGAAGGGGCCCCAGGTGTGAGCCCTGCGGGACACCTGTAGGTATGTTAATAAAATCAGACTTGAAACCGCCAACTACAACCGCCTGAGAACGATTCGTTAAATATGACTTGATCCACCGAAGTAGATCTCCATGGATTCCCAAGCTCTGGAGCTTTCTGAGTAGGATAACATGATCCACGCGATCAAAAGCTTTTTCAAAATCAGTGTAGATCACATCCACCTGTCCCCCACCATCCATGTTACTCAAGACATAATCAGTGAAACAAGCTAAATTGGTAATTGTTGAGCGTTTCTTGAGAAAGCCATGCTGGCTATTCGAAATACCCTTGAGTATAACAGGGTAGATAGCATTGTAAACATTGACTTCGAAGACCTTAGGTAGAGTGTTAAGCATGGATATGCCCCTATAATTTTCTGATTTAGTTCTAGTACCTTTTTTATGTATAGGTAGAATATGCGCTACTTTCCACAAGGAGGGAAAGATTCCTTCTCTCAATGAGCGGTTAAAAATAGTAGTGATTGGACCCGCCAAGGAACTCGCACACATTTTCCAAAATAATGGAGGAATATCATCGCTACCAGGGCCCTTTGAAGGGTCTAGGGAGTTAAGAGACTTAAGTGTTGCAGTGACTGAAATGCGTACTATGGATATGGAATCCTGACCAATATCAACTTCAACTTCAGTGGTTGACGTTGATGACGATGGTTCCCCAAAAGCGCTTTGGAAAAATCTGTTGAAAGCATTACAAATCTCTTCGCCTTTGGTGTAAGAAGCAGTACCTAACGTAATGGTCTTAGGATAATTGGAGCCACCACGCCTACTCTTAACATAAGACCAGAACATCTTTGGGGTAGTCTTGATTGACTTTTCCATATCCGCTACATATTTCTGAAAGCAGGCCTCTTGAACTCGTAGCTGCCTATCACGTAACATCGCAAATTGGTCATAATCGAGAAGATTTTTAAACTTTTTCCAGCGCGCGTGAGCCTTAGATTTTTCCCTAATAATATGTATCAGTGCTTTACTATACCAAACTGGATACGAGCGATGACTCGCTGTGCGAGTGAAAGGTACAAATTTCGCTATAGCTTCGTAAATAATACCATAAAAAGCATCCGTAGCATCATCAACCGAACCATTTAACAATAATGCTTGCCAGTCTAATTCATTAAAATGTTGGTTTAATTTATTATAATCTCCTTTTCTGTAATTACGTCTGGGTGTAGCAGACTCAATTAATGGGGGGACGGCTAGATCAAGCACGTCTATGGTAAATACCGGATGAGCACTATCAACCTGGACAAATGGCTGGGAGCTTTCTGTTATAGAAAGTGGTGAGGTGGAGAAGGCGAGGTCAAGGGTATTTCCAGCATGATTCTTTATAATGTTATATTGGGTAATGCCAAGGAGACCCAGGCCATCAATCAATCGCATACCAGCATTTTGTACTTCTACGGCTCCTCGCCTATTATAGGTGGGTCCACTGGTAGACCAGCCAATGGACGGAAGGTTAAAATCGCCTACTATTAAGTAATTATGTTCAGGGTTCCGGTTAAATAAATCAATGAATGAGTTTAGAATGCAATCTATATCAACTTCGATACGGTGCGGGTCGGGAGGAACATATATTGCACTGATATGCAGGTCGGCAGTAGCCGATAGCGCCCTGGCTGGCACTGTAACGGACAGCATTTCGGTAGGTGGAGGGACAGTAAGACTACTACGGTATGCGCCAAGCGATGCCTTAACCAATATCATAACACCACCCCCGGTTGACTTTCCGCTTGCAGCTAAATCACGGTCGTTACGGAACACATCGTACCTCTGGTCACAGAATTCCCTATCAAAAATTCCGTCATGTAGCCATGTCTCGGATATAATTATTATGTCATAGTCATTACAGCCCAGACATTGTCTGAATTGTAATAATTTCGTTCGCAAGCCGCGTGCGTTTTGATAAAACACTATTAATTTAGGGGCCACTTAACAAGGAAACTAGGCTCAATGAGTATTTCTTTTGGAGGAATACAATACAATAACCAGTCTTCTGGGCTAGATAATATATCAGAAGAAGAGGGTAATTGCAGATTATAATGGTACTATTCCGGGTAAAACGAAGGTGCTTAAAGTAGTTATGCATTAAGACATGTACACTTGACATAGGTGAAATTAAAATCGTAGCAAAATAAGACCGCAAGATATATTATATATTGCCTTATTTATGCAAAGTTTATATGATATTTCAATCATATAAACTTTGCATAAATAAAGCAATGATACGCATACCATAGTATAATTGACAGAGCAATCAAATATTGATGAATTTGGAGCCTCAAAAATATTATGTTTATTATTATTATTATTATTTTTTTTTTTTTTTGTGTCGAACTGATTAGGGTTTGGAAGTTGTAACGTGACAGAATTGTTTTATGTGTGAGGATATTTCTATGATATTTAGATGTTAAGCCGAATGTGTAGTTATGCATACCACAATATGCGTTTAATATAAAAGTAGTCAATAATCGCTCATATATTGGGCGTGCGAATCTCTTTAAAATATAAGTAGTAGATAAGAATGTTACCATAGAGTGTAGAAAGCGGTTAGAATCGGCAATAAAAATATTGTTAATAAAGGGAAGTGTGCTCATACTATTCAAAATTGAACGCATAAGATACTTTAATAAAGCAGCGTAACTAACTATACTGAAATTCCTTGATATTAGTAATAAAAATATTAAACCTATTATACGATCTTCATTAAATCTGCTTCCATCAGGATTTGGAGGACCGGGGCTGTGTCGTTTTTTCTTGCATAGAGTCTGCCGTTCTTCGACCATACAAACTGATACTCTTTTTTATTTGCAAGATCTTTAATCTTCTTAAAGAGCTGTTTATTGTAAGATGTCAAATGCTCATTCACGTATACATGCTTACTATCACCGGGCAGGTCTAAGTCTTTTGTAGAAAGTCGGTACTTGCGAGCGCGAGCTATAATATTGTCTTTCAAGAGACGAGTTCTCATTTTAACGACTATGACTTTAGGTCGCCCTTGTTGCTTTATTTTAGGAGACACTCTGTTAACATGGATTATGTCACAATCACTGATCTCGACGCCAGTCTTGGCTGCAATTTGCTTCACAACTGCGTGCAGGTTCTCATTAATTATTTCTGTCACTCCAACTATCTCCAAATTGAGCTGCCTTTCCCTTTGATCGTTGATATTTATTTCCATTTGTATTTGTTGGCTTTGCCTCTTAATGTTTTCCAGCTCTTCTTTCATAAGCCTCGCTTCTTTTATGTCATTAGACAAGGAATCCAGGGTTTTTCTGACACTCTCTTGTTGATCACTGCAAAATTGAGCAGCCTTCTCTAGAGTTCTGATTTCTTGCTGCATATTTTCACATTTGGAATCAAGAGTTCGCACAGAATTTTTGATGTCAGAATATTCTTTCCGGATACTGATTAACTCCGACTTAAATCCTTGAATCTCCAATTTCATCTCCTGGGAATTTTTATTTATATTGGCCAAATCTTCCTGTATAATTTTGTTGAGTTTTTCTTGTATCAGAGTCGTATCGCTCACGAATTCAACTCGCCAGTTATTTAACATTGATGTTATCCTATCTGAAAATTTGTCAAACGTCTCGGAGAAGTCCTCGCTGATTTTGCGTTTTCTGTGAGTGACGTTCAGGTCATCGTGTACTTTGGATGTGATGTCTGGTGTTGAACTTGAATTTCCCGTAGGTGAGCGAAACATAATGCGTGCTTAAGTCTATGGGCAATTACTCCGGTAGGGACAGAGATATATCTCCGTGGTGTTGAAGATCGTTGTGATGTCAGCCGTGTATATACGCAGTTAAGGTTCGATATTGAGAAACTTGATTTACTTACTTTTAAAAAAAAAATTTATTTAACACACGTCCGTTCGTAACTGAGTCAAATCGCGTACTCGTACAATAATATTGGTTTAAGTTAAATATATTGGTATAAGGTAGTGGGCGGCGCCGGGCGGCGAGACTAGTTGCCAACGGTAGCTATTGTATGATTCATTGGGCGCGGGGGGAGTGGGGGGGAGGGGGAGAGGCTAGGGGGGAGGACCGGTGCTCGAGCTCGACAACAACATTGATTAGAAATTGAATTACATTACTGGAAACTGGGTGTCTGATAGTAGTCGCAGCGACTTGGTACTAACTGAAGGCTCCACTTACAATGGCACCGGCAGATGTTTCATTCAGCTTCATTAAAATCCTAATAATAAATAAATATAATAACTGCACAACTTCCTCGGATAAGGATCTCCTATGGGGTAGGCACAGGTATGTAGGTAGTACCTCGAATCCACTTTTCTCCCCGATATATTTTAGGTATCAACAGATGGCGAGTAAATCGCCATTTATCAAGCACAACGATATGCAGGATTCCTCTTGAAAAGCTCGTGGTGTGACTAATCCATGTAGTTAAGTTCAGAAAACTCATAGTTACAGTCCGGATTCGAACTTGCAATCTTTGTGTTGCAGGCTGCCAACCCCACTCGTCCACCACGGCTATATAATACAAATGTCACTGACTTACTGACAAAGATGAATTTTTCACAAAAACTGTTGAACAGAATTGGATGTAGTTAGATTGAAACGCGACACGGCGCATAGGCCACTTGGAGCGCCAATAGCACCAACACACACAAATGTCATAATTAATCATCAGTCGTGTAGCAGGAGGGGTAATGTTGTCATAATGCAGTGTCAACGCGGGCCAATTAACTAGATGGCATGTCATTTGTCATGTTAATGTCACGTGTGCGCACATGTATGTGTGTATGTATGCGGCCTGCTGAGATTTACAAATATGACTAGTAACTTTTGCATGCGGCTTTGGTCAGGGTAATGTCGATAATGTTCCGTTCGCCCAATAGCTGCTTAAGAACGCTGGCTATGGTATCCCCTGCCTGTCGTAAGAGGTGACTAAATGGGGTGGTGGGCTTATGGATAGTCAGGGTGGGGCCCTGGCTGTCACACAACGCGGGCCCAGGGTCGGCGGGGGGACTTGCTCAGGCAGACTGCAGGGCACTGGTGCGTTGGTGCGTTGCTCGGGAGATCCAAGGGCTCTTCTATGTTCACAGACGTCGGCCGCCGAGGGGGTGTCAGTGAGTAGAAATCTCACATAACCCCCCCCCCCTAAGACGGTCAGATAACGAAAGAAGGTTTCCCCTCAAAATAAAATTATCTTCCGCATTAGCTCATCCTTCTTCTGTATTGATGACATCCTATTGAACTGTGTTTAGGTCACTAAGTCGAGTTATTATGCTGGGCCATTTGAAAGTCATTTTCCAATGCCTCGGGCATAATACTATTGTCCATAATGGCAGGTGCCTCATATCCTTGCGTGTGCCCCGACATGCATATTAGCCATTGTATCGGATCAGTTCTATAGAGAGTTCCTGTAACGGCTCGTATAGAGAGAGGTCTCTACTACACATACTCCACGCACACGCTACACAAACAAACAAAGTACATAAATCAAAACAAGCATTTGTGAGGTGCTCAATTAACTATCGATCGACGTTACAAGGTCGACCTAATCGACTTTCCCTCGTCGACCTGTACTTCGGCTCACGTTAGGATCGACCCCCCGCTAATATTGAACTAACTGTTACAAATTACTTCATAAAGCCGACGTTACACTAATGAGTCAACGCGATGTGAAGCGATGATATCAGACGTGTCAAGTATATATACCCAAAGGGGTAGGCAGAGATGTACACATCCACTTCCCACTAGTGATATATTTTAGGTTTTAACGTGACAGATGGCGAGTCTATCGCCGTTACTCAAGCACGACTATATATATACGCCTTTGAATTGCTTCTCAGACGTGCATATACAGGTTTCCTCTCGATGTTCTCCGTCACCGTAAAGCCCGTAGCGTGACTGCATCAGCGTCAGTTTAGTGAACAACGCTTGGATCATTCATTGGTTCCCACACATAGCCATATACAAAGGTTACCTTAGGCTTTGTAACTATGTGCACCAAATGTTTACAGCCATGTGATCCCTATGATTGGATCCGTATAGAAGGTTCTTAGTTATTTATGCAGAGCTGCGTGTATCACGGGTACCACCTCCAATGAAATAAAATAAACCTAAATACCTCATTATGGGTGGCGTTGCCTTCAGTGCTAATGTTTTTCTTCTTTTTAATATCTTGGGACAAATTCCCCAAACAAATTGCCATAGTCCCAAATTAAGCATAGCTTGCGTTATGGTAACTAGACAACAATACATTTATTTAAATAGTTTGATATATACATAGGACATCCAACCATATCTGTCCTCAGCGGGAATCAAACCTACGACCTCAAGTTTCAGTCGGGAGCTGTCAGGAGCTCTAACCACTAGGCCATCAAATAATTTATGTATTATCTGTATACCTTCCCGCATGAGTCCCGAAAGGGTAAGTAGAAGTGTAAAAGCGCACCTTACCTCTGCCTACCCCTATGTGTGAGTCTCGCCTCCACTAGCCGGGCGCAGCGTATGGTCCCCGCGCGTGTAGTCCATGAGTTATGGTCGCCCCTCGCCTAAATCACCTTAGCTATGCTAACGAGCTCCGATTATTGGGAATGTATCGGCGCAGTCATAAATACAGACGCGGTGGCGTCACAGTTGCTGGAAGCTGGAAGCCGGGCCTCCGGCCGGCCTTTGTTCACCTAACTAATATCGGATGCTTCGGCCACTCCGAGGTTCGTGAAATATTCCAATAGTCTTGTATTTATTATAGGAATGGATTCGGAAATTATTCGAATCGCTGACATGAAAGCGCCGCCGCCAGCGCTGAGGCTACCGAGCCGTTTGATTACTTTTATTGTAATGTCTCAGGATAATCGGCTCACACACGGCCGGTTACAATGTCGATCTCGGCGGATTAATTAATATTCGACTCCCGAACAATGCAGCCCGTATTAGGATGAGCGCGAGCCGATCACTAATGTTACGACACACATATCGGACACTCTTAGAGGATTGCCTTTCCGGGAGTATGTCCGTTGGTATTAATATGATCTGCTCTCACGGTCGATGCGTGACAAATAATAATTGTCTATTTAATTGGGTTTAAAGACCTTGAATGGTTAGCCTGAAAGAGCAACAAACTCCCTCATTTATAACTTTCTATAGAAGCGAAAAATTACAATTGCGAGTAAAATGGTATATCCTTAATCTTCCTTGACATCTGTCCCAACTGCTACTCTCGTGGTCGCTATCCTTAGCACCCGTGTGTCCACGCCTCAGTCCCTGCACAGTTTAATAGCGAATAAAGCTTATCTCACGCATAAAACCATACGCCATCAGCTGAGGGCGCGTGTGCCGCTATCGGGTTTATGACTATTTAAGGACTTTTGGAGATAATGCGGCACTCTTTGCGTCCTTCCAATACAAGACGTATAGAGCCTGGAGTGTTCGGAGTACAAGTTACAATATACTCTGAACTAGCTCATGTTACAAGATTCTCATGCGTTATACCACACCGGTGTACTAAGGTGGATGCATGAGCCTTTCGTCAGCTCCTTGACTCATATCGCCAAGGTCTGCAAGGAAAACCGCCTCGCACTCAGGGTGGCTGGACCTAGCCCTCTTGTTGCCAGAGAGGCACGTTGACGATTGGTATCGCCGGGGTCGCCACGTGACCTCGCAGTCCCCGCACTGGCCGCACTCGCTGGCGGATGCTCGGGGGGCTCGGGGGGCTCGGGGGGCTCGGGGGGCTCGGGGGGCTCGGGGGGCTCGGGGGGCTCGGGGGGCTCGGGGGGCTCGCGGGGCTCGGGGGGCTCGGGGGGCTCGGGGGGCTCGGGGGGCTCGGGGGGCTCGGGGGGCTCGGGGGGCTCGGGGGGCTCGGGGGGCTCGGGGGGCTCGGGGGGCTCGGGGGGCTCGGGGGGCTCGGGGGGCTCGCGGGGCTCGCGGGGCTCGGGGGGCTCGGGGGGCTCGGGGGGCTCGGGGGGCTCGGGGGGCTCGGGGGGCTCGGGGGGCTCGGGGGGCTCGGGGGGCTCGGGGGGCTCGGGGGGCTCGGGGGGCTCGGGGGGCTCGGGGGGCTCGGGGGGCTCGGGGGGCTCGGGGGGCGCTGCGCCGCTACCATAGGACGCGCTCTGCGGCCGCTGGTGGCTGCTGGTGGCTGCTGGTGGTTATATTTGTGCTTGAGAAAAGGCGCTGGACTCGCTATCTGTCAGGTTGGCACCTTATTATATCCACGGCGAGAAGCGGGTGTTACACGTTACGTTAAGATATATTTCCTTTGGTAATACCAACATGGTTTGACTACATTGCGCTGGCAAGACTACGGAACAATTTGTTTTATCTAAATTTAATCACGATGCATGCAGACTTTCTTCCGGCAAGAATATACGAGTAGCTGCATTCCTGGCGGACATAAAGTGCGGTGGGTAATATCGCGATCTATAATGGGGGATAGCGCCATCTGTTGGCCAATAGTCGGAGCTCCGAGTGCGCGTATTAGCATTTAGAATCGATTTACTCGATTACACTGATAAGCGATGTATACACTTTGTATAAACTACACTTTATTAACGCGTGAGGCTGGTTTATCTAAGGCCGCGTTTAAACTGTATCTCTACACAGTCTCATGTCAATTTGTCAGTGAACAACCCCTAGCTGGCGGGCGGTGGGGTGCGGTTGGTTGTGATAACACACGCAAGTGTATTCACAACCAATATATATTAATTTATAACTATACATATATCTTCTCAGGTTATCCGGTCTGCTTCAGATGTGCCGTAAGCTGCACTTGCGCGACTGTAAAATGTACCACCTTCTAAACAATATAATATATACCCACTGTGGAGGTTGGTAGATAATTTTCTTTTAATTGACACCGTCTTTAGAAAACCCTTTCAAATCCTCATCATCATATCATCACGCCGAGTCCCTAACGGGGTAGGCAGAGAGTATAGAGCGCCAGTTCTCTCTAGACTTACATACCTCTTTCGCTTCGTCCACATTCATCAATCTCTTCATACATGCAATCAATAATCTAGTAGTACTAGTAAAAAGTAATGTACCTACACTTTTTTTAGATAATTGCTTTGATATCTAAAGTATCTAATCTATGGAACAGAGCTAAACCAATAATTACAAAGCTACTCCAGCAATACCAGTTTTTACTAATAGTTTCGGTCAGTTATGCGATTATTTCAAATCGCATGAAACCAATTTTATTGCGAAATGTGTATCATTACGCCTTCCCAAGGGGCCCCAAAGGGGTAGGCAGAGGTGAAGCAGCCACTTATTAGTATGTACATATGTTAGTATGACCAATAGTGCAGGCAGTGTGCGCCCGCCCTATAGCGCGAGGACAGCCTCCATAAAGTAGCGAGGTATCGCATTAGGAGCGCGCGCTAATGCAGCGAGCAAGGCATTGATCGTTATGAGGCACTTTGCTTTATTGTCAAATGTACATTGCCATATCACAATTGTACTAATAAATATATATTCTAAATTAATAGGTACACTGTATTTACAATCACGATAATTTAAAATGTTTACTACTTAAAATTGTATCTGTAAGTACTAACTACTTACAGATAAAATATTTGACCCAAGGAAGACTACGCTACTACACGCTGGATAGATAGCAATATGTATAGCCGTGGTGGTCGAGTGGTTTGAGTAGTTGCCTGCGACACAAAGATCGCAAGTTCGACAACGTTCGATCGACGCTCCGACCGAAGCACACCCTTATTCTTGTGCTCTGTTCAATGAAGCGAGATACACGCGTTGATGTCTTTTACTTCGAAAAATACTAGCGCCTCCATGCAGAGGGTGTGACCACAAATATGTACAATGTATTGCACGTATTCCTAGACAAAACTAGTATACACTAGGTACTGGTATTTGAACCTGCTACCTTGTATTTGTAGAAGGATATTTTGTAAGTATCATCATAACACGACTCTTGTAAGTATGTAAATGAGCAGATCTACTGCTAGTGTTGGTGTCGCTGCTAATCCCCCTCGTTACGTATCCTGCCAGCAAGTAATGATGACGCCGCCGCTGTGCGCGCAAGGCTATCAGCCGCGGCGTGTAATCTCCCCCGAGGCATGTGATCGCGGCGCTAATGTCTTCATACCAATCGCCGCCAAGTGATGTATGGACGCGCCGCCCACTGACCCCACGCGGCCACGGCCTCACTATACAACATACGTAGGTACCATCTAGCGGTGGAGGCCGAGTGGTTCGAGTGGAAGATTGCAAGTTCAAAGCCCGACTGCACCAATCTGAACTTAAGTACAGTGATTATTCACACCACGAGATTTACGCTGAAGGAAAACACCGAGAGTTAATCTGCATACGTTTGAGAAGAAATTCAAAGGCTCTCTATATGAGTAAATATATCGTTGTCTAGTTACCATAACACAAGCTTTGCTTAATTTGTGACTATGGCAATTTGTGTGGGATTGTCCCGAAGTATTATATTTTTTATTTATTTTATTGTATTGTATAGTCGTGCTTGAGTACCGGCGATGGACTCGCCATCTGTCACGTTGGTATCTAAAGTACATATATACATAGTACACTTGAGGTGTAACGATATATATAATAATCAGAAGAGGGTCAGTTAGTGGTGTATATATTTTGTACAATATAATATTTGAGTGGAGCCAGGCCATTGACAAGCCTTTAAAATGGTTTATTGTTTTTCGGCGAAAACTAATTCGTCGAAAATAGTCCAGAGTGATTGAGGTCGGACATCCCGGGAGCTGCCAGAACTGCGTTCCGCGCAATAAAACATGGACGCTGCTCTACAATTGTGTGTCGCACTCGGATATAATGTGAACACATTAATATTGAGCAGCGTGTGCAGTCATGAACATAATACAACATACATACATGTAGGATACTATATTCATTGCCGTACAAAACCTATGGGACACGGTAATCGCCTACCACTTTTCCAAAGTTTGTGTCGGTATCAGTACATTCTATAGAACAATGTTCTGCGTCTGTTTGTTCGCGATGATCTCAAAAACTACTTAACGGATTTTCCTATAAGTGTTATCAATAAATAGAATAACTCATAAAAAAAGTTTAAGCGTATAATTAGAAAGATTTTGGTTAAATTATTTGAATTATAACGACAATTATTTATAATATCGGAAGAAGTCAAACCGCCTGGGAACTTTAATGGAAACCACTGCCTAATCGCTTTAAGATATTATAAACCAATGCATGTATGTAATGGTCTATGTCGGAGTGCGCATGCGCCGACTACCTCTCAGACACCTATACGGCTACATAACCTAGAAAGGCAAACGTAACATGTTTATGGTTAGTAAAATGTTTAGTATAATTAGGTAATTTAACCACAGATGGGAATCCCTGTTTGGAGTGTTATATATAATGTGTTGAGAGGGGACGCGTGTTAAGTGGCCCGCTGCAGACATGGGACACATCTGATCTGATTACAACCATTCTGAGGCAGGACTCTCCGGACACAAACGTTATTTATAGCATATTCGTAAGAGCGTTACAGTATCGTAATGATTACGTTACCGTAGTTACCGTTAAATGTATGAGGACTCCAATTGGACGGTTCACTACGATTTAATTATAATTTACGATAGCGGTTGGTATATTTAAATACAAGTAAATGTCTCTATCGGTATAAAATCTTGTAATATCGTCCATCGCGCCGCGTGAGATGCCGTGAGATTAAAGATTCCTGCAGGGTCGCCAGTGTGCGTGTGATTGCCCTGGTGACCATCCATAGGTTGCAGTAACCGCTTATTAAGTAAACCGCAGTCTTTTTTGCTTACCTACCTATAAAAAGGAGAATAGAGTTACGAGTACTCTTAACGTTCCCATTCTTGTGTGTCCGATCGATGTTACCCAGGTAGTTGGGACGTGGTCTCCCTCTGCCTCTCTATGGTATATGTTTCAATCACTCGTCCCTCATTAATCTTGCCCCACCGGTCCTCGAAGAGGTAGCCAAAAGTGTGTGGACATCTTTTTCCGCTTTCGTAAACAGTTGGGGAGTCGCTGTCTTTGCGGTACAACTTTACATATATTTTGAAAACCAGCTATGTTGATCTCGCGGATCTCGGAGGACTCGGCCACTGATTTAATCCGTTGCAAATGCAATGAGTACCCACTGACTGTCGATTGTATTTGCTTTTAGAGTCGGCAGCGGGCGGCTAGGCCTCTGATGCTGCGAGCGTCTGCCGGCGGCAGGAGGCTGCTTCAGGTATACGACAAGGCTCCAGCTGCTGCAGGCCACACGCAGGCAGGAGGCTGCTTCAGGTATACGACAAGGCTCCAGCTGCTGCAGGCCACACGCAGGCAGGAGGCTGCTTCAGGTATACGACAAGGCTCCAGCTGCTGCAGGCCACACGCAGGCAGGAGGCTGCTTCAGGTATACGACAAGGCTCCAGCTGCTGCAGGCCACACGCAGGCAGGAGGCTGCTTCAGGTATACGACAAGGCTCCAGCTGCTGCAGGCCACACGCAGGCAGGAGGCTGCTTCAGGTATACGACAAGGCTCCAGCTGCTGCAGGCCACACGCAGGCAGGAGGCTGCTTCAGGTATACGACAAGGCTCCAGCTGCTGCAGGCCACACGCAGGCAGGAGGCTGCTTCAGGTATACGACAAGGCTCCAGCTGCTGCAGGCCACACGCAGGCAGGAGGCTGCTTCAGGTATACGACAAGGCTCCAGCTGCTGCAGGCCACACGCAGGCAGGAGGCTGCTTCAGGTATACGACAAGGCTCCAGCTGCTGCAGGCCACACGCAGGCAGGAGGCTGCTTCAGGTATACGACAAGGCTCCAGCTGCTGCAGGCCACACGCAGGCAGGAGGCTGCTTCAGGTATACGACAAGGCTCCAGCTGCTGCAGGCCACACGCAGGCAGGAGGCTGCTTCAGGTATACGACAAGGCTCCAGCTGCTGCAGGCCACACGCAGGCAGGAGGCTGCTTCAGGTATACGACAAGGCTCCAGCTGCTGCAGGCCACACGCAGGCAGGAGGCTGCTTCAGGTATACGACAAGGCTCCAGCTGCTGCAGGCCACACGCAGGCAGGAGGCTGCTTCAGGTATACGACAAGGCTCCAGCTGCTGCAGGCCACACGCAGGCAGGAGGCTGCTTCAGGTATACGACAAGGCTCCAGCTGCTGCAGGCCACACGCAGGCAGGAGGCTGCTTCAGGTATACGACAAGGCTCCAGCTGCTGCAGGCCACACGCAGGCAGGAGGCTGCTTCAGGTATACGACAAGGCTCCAGCTGCTGCAGGCCACACGCAGGCAGGAGGCTGCTTCAGGTATACGACAAGGCTCCAGCTGCTGCAGGCCACACGCAGGCAGGAGGCTGCTTCAGGTATACGACAAGGCTCCAGCTGCTGCAGGCCACACGCAGGCAGGAGGCTGCTTCAGGTATACGACAAGGCTCCAGCTGCTGCAGGCCACACGCAGGCAGGAGGCTGCTTCAGGTATACGACAAGGCTCCAGCTGCTGCAGGCCACACGCAGGCAGGAGGCTGCTTCAGGTATACGACAAGGCCCCAGCTGCTGCAGGCCACACGCAGGCAGGAGGCTGCTTCAGGTATACGACAAGGCTCCAGCTGCTGCAGGCCACACGCAGGCAGGAGGCTGCTTCAGGTATACGACAAGGCTCCAGCTGCTGCAGGCCACACGCAGGCAGGAGGCTGCTTCAGGTATACGACAAGGCTCCAGCTGCTGCAGGCCACACGCAGGCAGGAGGCTGCTTCAGGTATACGACAAGGCCCCAGCTGCTGCAGGCCACACGCAGGCAGGAGGCTGCTTCAGGTATACGACAAGGCCCCAGCTGCTGCAGGCCACACGCAGGCAGGAGGCTGCTTCAGGTATACGACAAGGCTCCAGCTGCTGCAGGCCACACGCAGGCAGGAGGCTGCTTCAGGTATACGACAAGGCTCCAGCTGCTGCAGGCCACACGCAGGCAGGAGGCTGCTTCAGGTATACGACAAGGCCCCAGCTGCTGCAGGCCACACGCAGGCAGGAGGCTGCTTCAGGTATACGACAAGGCTCCAGCTGCTGCAGGCCACACGCAGGCAGGAGGCTGCTTCAGGTATACGACAAGGCTCCAGCTGCTGCAGGCCACACGCAGGCAGGAGGCTGCTTCAGGTATACGACAAGGCTCCAGCTGCTGCAGGCCACACGCAGGCAGGAGGCTGCTTCAGGTATACGACAAGGCCCCAGCTGCTGCAGGCCACACGCAGGCAGGAGGCTGCTTCAGGTATACGACAAGGCTCCAGCTGCTGCAGGCCACACGCAGGCAGGAGGCTGCTTCAGGTATACGACAAGGCTCCAGCTGCTGCAGGCCACACGCAGGCAGGAGGCTGCTTCAGGTATACGACAAGGCTCCAGCTGCTGCAGGCCACACGCAGGCAGGAGGCTGCTTCAGGTATACGACAAGGCTCCAGCTGCTGCAGGCCACACGCAGGCAGGAGGCTGCTTCAGGTATACGACAAGGCCCCAGCTGCTGCAGGCCACACGCAGGCAGGAGGCTGCTTCAGGTATACGACAAGGCTCCAGCTGCTGCAGGCCACACGCAGGCAGGAGGCTGCTTCAGGTATACGACAAGGCTCCAGCTGCTGCAGGCCACACGCAGGCAGGAGGCTGCTTCAGGTATACGACAAGGCTCCAGCTGCTGCAGGCCACACGCAGGCAGGAGGCTGCTTCAGGTATACGACAAGGCCCCAGCTGCTGCAGGCCACACGCAGGCAGGAGGCTGCTTCAGGTATACGACAAGGCCCCAGCTGCTGCAGGCCACACGCAGGCAGGCAGGCGTTCATTTGTAATGTACTGTGTGTTTGTTCGTGGACTTGTTTGTGCTTCATTATAACAAGTATTTGGGGTCTCCAATTATGGTCTATTAGATATATCCCATATTGGTATAGATGCTGCAGGACGCACTGAATGAAGGCGGTCTGTGAGCGTCGTGAGGTCTTGGCGTGATGATATGCATTCGTGTAGGTACACTGATAGGCGTAGTCGCCGAGAGGTTCGCTTATCGCCAAGTGAATAGGTGCCACGAGCTATACGGGGACGGAAAATAAGTAGGATATACTAGTCAGGTACTTGAGCCATTTTCGTGTCAGAACCACGTAATATAAGGCTAGCAGGACCCACTCAGCAGTCAACAAGTCCCAGTCCCACGGCGTGATTCCCAGTCCCAGTGTGCGAGGCTCCCACGATAAGTTACCGTAATGTTCATCTCTTACCGCGAGCATCAACGTGCTTACAGCTCTGCCAATCCTTAATGGACCCCGCTCGATCTAAAATGGGCCGTAATCTTTCCATATTGGAGTTGAGTTTCGGTTGCAGTTGCGCAAGATAATGACAGTCAATCATTTAGTATTTGGAATTTAACGAGCCCGCCTCTTCGCCTACGATATTGAGTCCGCCTTTTGAGTCCGCCGGATATGGCACATGGCTAATGATGGGGCAGCCCAGGCGGCTATAGAGGCTATGTTCCTTTGTTCACTCAATATGAACAGTTGTGGGAACCTTCGCCGGCCGATGTATTAATCCACAATCTATGATGATAAGCTCTACACTGGCGCTTATCCGCTGAGTGCCTTTATGAATAGCAATGCAGTTAAGCAGAGTCAGTCGCTCTCAGCAGTTGAATATGAAGCTAAAATTGCTTGTATAACTACAAGTTCCCGTCAAGCTATATACTGCATACTACATAAGTTTATTTTTTTCCATAATATATTTTATTTTTTTCCCCCTATTTCCCTAACTATCAAGAGCCAGGAGGGTCCGAGAGCTCTAGAACTAAGCAACAATATTTTCAAGTTACAATTTTAAATGATCGAATAAATATGTTTTCAAAGCAAAAATGTTATTACACTTTCCCACGACAGATGGCGTACAAAAACGTAATGTGCTCACGAAATTACAAAGCGGAGCATAAATAATGCATCGAGATATGTACACAAAGAAACGCAGGCGATATTACCAGTATAAACGAGTGGTTTCCCAAAAAATGGTAATTGGTCGCCTCGGGTTGCTAAGGCTGGGGGCACACCGACCACACGGACTGCACTCAATGCGCTGACTGTGTCTGGGGCAGAGCACACGACGTTCTTGTGGTGACGGCATTGCTTGGGATCTGTTGGCCGACTTCTCATTGAAATTACTTAATTGTGTTCTCTCAGTGTGCCACAATCACTGCGCCATTATCATAGACAAGTGCCTGTAGTATTTTGGTCCCTACCAGTAATTGAACCAATATAATCCCTTGGACTATGATATTAATATGATATAGAGGTAAAGTTGGTAAGTTTGTTTGTAGGAAGGGATTAAACTACTGAGCCAATTCGAAAAATCGTATTGCATTAGCTCGCTTCAATTTAATTAAATCAAGGACTACGTTGAACATAAAGAAGTTTGGCTTTAGTTCCTTCTGCGCTTGCTGCTTCCCTGGTAGCTCATAAATAGCAAAAAAAATATTTGATTTGAAGTACTCATTGAGGAAGGCATATATATGTACTTCACTTTATCTATCATTATGCCACACATGTGAATTTGACGCGACTGAAACCGTGCGGCGTAGCTAGTGTTACTGCCAGCACGCGTGTACTGAGCTGAGCGCGGCATGGTATGTAGCAGGGTGCGGGGCTACTTACAAAACGTGCTTGCGTTAACGTTGCTTTGATGTAATCATTGAACGTCAAAAAAATTTTACCTGTCAGTCAGTCCGGTGGCCCGAGCAATGTTAACGTCCCACGAGCTTGCTCTTAGGGGTCCCTGGCGGGTACTGGTGGGGTGAGCCTTCCACATCCCTGACACTCAAACGCACTTTTTCTACACATATTTCCGGCCGTCAGTTCTAGTGTTGAGGTAGTGTGCGGCGTGTGTTAAAGATTTAATTAATACATTTGCCATTGCCTTTGTCTTTGCTAAAGCCTCTACTAAAGTTAAAAATAGCATCCGCCCCAACCACCAAAGATTACTCCTAATCATAAAATAGCTAAACCATATATAATCAAGTGGCTACATGGTGTATTGGGCTACGGAACCCTTCGCACCAAATATTCCACGCACAATTTTTTGTTTGCCAAAACATTATTGAAAATTGTGAACACATGAGCGAATTTATTGTGCGTAATTACAGAGGAGCGACCGGGTTTTTATTGAACCTGCATTTGATAATAATACGTCGAGGTTGATAGTTGCGGGAGCTAGCGGCTGGGACAACAACTTTTGTGGTTCGAGTAGTTGTCATAGTTCGAATCCCGACTGCTCCAATGAGGTGTTCTGAACTTAAGTACTGTGATTAGTCACACCACGAGCTTTTCGGTGAAGGAAACATCCTTTTAAACAGCGGTCAGCGGTATTCAATCATAAAAGTATTCTAGAAGATCATTTTAACTAATGCCCTGCGCTACGGTCGCGTGCCAGCCCTACGGAGCACCCGCTACCGGCTAATTTAAGAATTTGAAGCAATTTATGAAAAGGTTTACAGTTTTGCATAATTTGTTTAAAGAAGTCAGCTTATGATTATGACAGATTACGTTTAATGGCTATTTGCCAGAAGTGGGCCGTGGGAGAAAACAATTATCTAAATGTCAATTGTTATGTCCCCAATATGTTTCATAACGTTTAATATCTGAAAATATATTTACAAAATTAATAAGCTGGAAGGCACATACAATACACTCCAATTGTTAATAGCTTTGCAGTGCTAAGCATGTTAGGTTAGGTTAGGTTTTAATCACAGTAGTTTAATAGTCAAGGTAAAGTAACTGAAAATACTTATCTTAATACCTTTTCGGTATATTTGATTAGCAATGTTGAATGAAAGATTTGGTAGAATACAGTTATAATGTTTGCGTGTGTACGTGTGTCTCCTTGTGTGTGTGTGTGTGTGTGTGTGTGTGTGTGTGTGCGTGTATGTGCGTGCGTGTGTGCGTGCGACTCACGCGATCAGCGCGAGCAGGGCGTGCAGCAGCGAGCGTCGCGCAGGCAGCATGCCAGCATGGCGGCCAGCCCGCGCCTGCCAGGCTCATGCCCGCGCTCACATCTGCCTGCAGCCACTCCTGCGGGGACACGCAGACACACTGTTACATGTACTTGTGATAGCAGCATTAATTGCCCTCCTGTGCTGCCACTAAGCTGATGGTGGCCAGGGGCGATAGATATAAAGTTATGCATTGACTACATTTTGACGTATGGTCGTGTGTTCATTATTTTAAAGATTTGCTTTGCCGCCTCTACGGTTGTAAACCCGCGATACGCAGCGTCGCTGATACATGACAGTACGAGAGAAGAGAGAGTAACTCGGACGTGACCACGACCTGTGTCGCTGTAACGGCGCGCTACCGGATGTGCCGCCATATATAGCCATGGCGGCGGACACATCTGTGACTCATAGCATACATGCGAAAGTTTGTCAGGAGGGTACACAAGAACTACTGAACGGAATCTAATGAAAATTGGCACAGAGATAGCTTGAGCTGAAGAAAACAAATCCAATTGGCACAGAGATAGCTTGAGCTGAAGAAAACAAATCCAATTGGCACAGAGATAGCTTGAGCTGAAGAAAACAAACCCAATTGGCACAGAGATAGCTTGAGCTGAAGAAAACAAATCCAATTGGCACAGAGATAGCTTGAGCTGAAGAAAACAAACCCAATTGGCACAGAGATAGCTTGAGCTGAAGAAAACAAATCCAATTGGCACAGAGATAGCTTGAGCTGAAGAAAACAAACCCAATTGGCACAGAGATAGCTTGAGCTGAAGAAAACAAATCCAATTGGCACAGAGATAGCTTGAGCTGAAGAAAACAAATCCAATTGGCACAGAGATAGCTTGAGCTGAAGAAAACAAATCCAATTGGCACAGAGATAGCTTGAGCTGAAGAAAACAAATCCAATTGGCACAGAGATAGCTTGAGCTGAAGAAAACAAATCCAATTGGCACAGAGATAGCTTGAGCTGAAGAAAACAAATCCAATTTTACCCAAGTGCAACCACGGGCAGAGCTAGTGATAGATAATACATCATGTACTTGCAGTGTTATCATCTCATCCTGCCTTCGTGTATGTCAAAGGAAACGATGCTTTTGAGGATCTGATGCATCTGATGCATCTGATGCATCTGATGCATCTGATGCATACACTGTAGATGCGGTACACTGAAGATACCGTAAGCTATATATAGTACGGTCTTTGCATTTCTTCTCAAACGTATGCAGATTTCCTCTCGGTCTCGGCTCGTGGTGTGACTAATCAATGTACTTAAGTTCAGAAAAACACATTGGTACAGTCGGGATTCGAACTTGCAATCTTTGCGTTTGCGACTACTCGAACCAGTCTGCTACCATGGCTCGTTGAGCTGTATTTTTTTGTGAAAATTATATTGATTTATTAAGGTACACGAATAGTACATATATTACAAAAACTAATAATAAACATTGCCACATAAATAGGTCTAATATATGAGCCAAATATAGTGAGTTGTGTATATAGCCAAATATACACAACTCACTTAATTAATTAAATATATCTTGTTTTTACTTCGTATGTATCAATACCATATGAGGTTTAAATTAGATGTTTAAGGGTATTGATTTATGTTTGTCTTTTTACACCACGTAACATTTTAAATTGGTAGGTTTTTATTGCGCAATAAAGCATATCCTATGTGTAAATGCACCTAATAATGTATATGTGCCTACAAACATCCTCACAAACTTTTGCATTTATCATGAGTAATAGGAGAGGAGATAGTACGTATGCATGCCTGCGAGGTGGCTGCGCTAAGTGGTGGACTAACACGGTGACATCAGCGGCGCAGCCTGCCGCCATTAGCGGAGTCGTGTTATGACATTGCGGCACACGTTGTCTTACACCTCAGCTACGGATGGGAGGAGGTTCGATATAATGAATGCGTCCTGCTTGTCTATTGAATTGAAGTTGATCTTACATAGACTACACTACGAGTACACAGCACAGATACACGTATTCTCATCTCACAAGACATCTCGTGTCAGGCGGGCTGGAACATATCTCGCTCAGAGAATCAGCATTGCTATCCAGCGTGGCAATGCTTCGTCTTCTTGGCACGTTGCCTCGGGATACCGATTTGGGACACATATTGTATCTGTTAGTAGTTACTTATATACTGTTTTGTAAATACTGTTGACAAAAGATTGTGTATTACTAACTTTTATATATTTAAAAAAAACCAAGCATCAGATATATATTATCACGCCGTCCCACAAGGGTTCGCAAAGGGGTAGGCAGAGGTGTATAGGTAGTACCCGCTCACAAACTTTCCGCCAGATATATTTTAGGTGCCAACGTGACAGATGGCGAGTCCTACGCCGTTACTCATGCACGACTTTACATACGCCTTTGAATTGCTTCTCAGACGTATGCAGGGTTAGGTGTGACTAATTACTGTACTTAAGTTCAGAAAAACTCATTAGTACAGTCGGGATACGAACTTGCGATCTTTGTGTCGCAGACGTCTACTCGGACCACTCGGCCACCTCGGCTGTTAGCATTAGGTATAAGTATATGGTGGTACGGTAAGAATGCTATAAAGCTGAGATGGAAGATGTCTGGATGTAACGAGCCCATTTATAAAGTACTAGCTGTCCCGCCCAGCTTCGCCCGGGTGAAAAAGTAAAATTTCCTGAAACACGATCGCAGCGCCACCTATCGGGTCCAATTGTGATGTAAGCTATCCTTTCTTTTAAGTTGGATCAAACTGCATACGGTGTGCAAATTTGATTGAAATCGGTTAAGTAGTTCAGGAGCCCATCGTGGACTTGATTGCCATAAAAAAGGTTATAGTGAGTCAATCTTAAAAGATAGACATATGCTATCGCGGAATTTTTTTTTAACTTTTAAAGAGGAACAATTCTCTTATACATGATATTTTCTAACTTAAACCGTTTACGCAGCGCACGCAACGGAAGCTCTCAAAAAGGAATAAAAAACTTTTCTCTCAACTCTCAAAAATGTTTCCCGTTCTGGCAACATTATTCATGTATGCTTCGCTCCTATTGGTCTTAGCATGATGTTATATAGCCTAAAGTCTTCCTAGAGAAATGGACTATCAAACACAAGCGCGCACAAGCATTAGCGCGTTCAAACAAACAAACAAACAAACTCTTCAGCTTTATAATATAAGTGTCAGAGTTGACTCTCAATATAGACCCAAGTAGTGAGTATATTAACACACAATAAAGACATTAAGAGTGGCGAGCCGCTCCAGTGATATACAGACGCGCGCTGCACGAGAATCGAACTCACGACCTCACGATCTAGGGTCTTATAATGAACTAGCAGAGCATAACGTATTGTTAATACGCTGAAAGTATTTACTGTACTGGCGCATGCTGGCTGCAGCCATACTCTGGGATTATTGTTACTTCTTTGTGCTACACATATGGTGAGCGGTCACCGGGCCTGTGGCATATTGCACCAACGAGCTATTTGTTATATACACTTGGTAGACCACGACTTTACCGAAAGGTATCCGCTTGCCATCGGACGGGCTACATCCTTGCTTGTCACCTATACGGAATAAGATAATATGATGTTTCACAATTACATTACGTATATTTTTATATCCTCACGCCTTCCCACAAGGGTCCCCGAAGGGGTAAGCAGAGATGTATAGGTAATACCCACACAACCACTTTCCGCCAGAGGTATATTAGGTGCCATATTTATATATATATTTTTAATATATCTATTGTCGCTAGAATGTCTGATAAAACTATTTCACGATAAAACTGATAATAACAAGACTGAAGTGTTATGCAATGTTGTATAGTAAATGACATACATACGCCCTGACATGGTTATCATTTTTAACTAAAAATATCGCAAGGGGTGGGGTTGAAATAGGGTTGAAAGTTTGTATGGAGTCAAGTCAAAAATAAATATCTGAAAATTCATATTTACACATTCATTAAGCAGCCGTGGTGGCCGAGTGGTTCGAGTAGTTGCCTGAGACGCAAAGATCGCGCGTTCGAATCCCGACTGTACTAATGAGTTTTTCTGAACCTAAGTTCAGTGATTAGTCACACCACGAGCTTTACGGTGAAGGAAAACATCGAGAGGGAACCTGCATACGTCTGAGAAGCAATTCAAAGGCTTAGGTATGTATAGTCGTGCTTGAGTAACGGCGATGGACTCGCCATCTGCCACGTTGGCACCTAAAATATATCTCTGGCCGAAAGTGGGTGTGTGGGTACTACCTATACACCTCTGCCTACCCCTTGGGGGACCCTTGTGGGAAGGCGTGAGGATATGTATTAAGAACTACACGTTGTTATTTTATTGCAGCATCATCCAATATAAGAACGTTGTTCTTAAGCGGGCAGAGTCGCGGGCAACAATAGTGTTCCTTACGGGCATAGTGAGTCGTGCCTAGAGGGAGCTTGGCGCTGTTTGGTAAATGAGCAAAACAACTGCTACAAGCACAACGGTCTCATTTTCCTGTCCATCGCACTTGCTTATTTGCTCGGCATCGAACCCAGAACTTAATACCTACTACACGATTAAAGCCCCGTACAAGAGGCGAGTGCACACCGAGCTATGCGTGGGACAATGGCGCATGTACTGGGGCGGGGTACCTGCACCTATAATAATAATCTATAAATATATATAAAAATGAATGTTTGTCTGTATGTCCTTTATAGAATCGTAAATGACTGGACCGATTTTAATGAAATTTTCTGTGTGATTAAAATTTTCATTTGGATTTGAGAATGGTTTAGATTCACAATTGGACCCGTGGCGCTGCGATCGTGTTTCAGGAAATTTCGCACGGGCGAGGCTGGGCGGGACAACTAGTAACAATGAAATATCTGGACTTGACTCGCGAGATTGTCAACATGGGGATGTGGGCTCCGCAGTCATTGCGCCGATAGTCATTACGGCCAATGGCCTGATGGCAAAGAGCTTCGAGCAACACCTTTAGAGGCTTGGACTGAATTGGGCTTTCGAGGCAGGATCAATAGCCTGATGCAGAAGGCAGTGCTTCTCGATACGGATGTGTTGTGCGGAGGTTCCTTCCTCTGGGAGCCTAGCCACCGGTACCTTGGGCCCTGATCCCGCTACCGTTGGGCCCCTGTTTCTTCATCTTTACAATCACACCCACATTTACGCCAGTTTATTTGCGAATCTCTTCATTGCGGATTCGATGTAAGATCGTTACTCCGCACATTTTTCGAAGAGATCGCATCTCGACTGCATTCAAGCTATTTTCATACTTCCTCTGACATACCCAGGATTCGCTGCCATACAATAAGGTAGGTACCAATATCGCGTTGTGGACAGCAACTCGACCATTCTTGCTCAGACTTTTACTGCCCATCAACGCCGACATGGCTCCATTCACCTTATTTCCGGCAGTTACCCTGCTTTCAATGTATATTATGTATTTCGAAATGTACTTTATAAGATCTCTTTTGAATAAAGATAATAATTATTATGGTGAAGGCGCCAATAGATGCTATACCTCAGTTTTAATTTATTCGGTCGTGACTGTGAAGCTTAAGGTCGCGGGTCGATTCTGGCTGAAAGCAAATATCTGTGTGATAAACAGGTGTATTCGTACATTGGTCTTGGGTGCTCTCTGTGTATGTGTATCTATGTAACTACATGGAATATATTAATTAAACAATCCCTAACACAGGGTCCACAACAGATCCCTTCACAGGGTATGAACCAAACGGGCAGTATTTTAATAGTAATGTTATAAGGTTATTGGCGTTATAAATAGCGATTATGTTCAGCCGAACGGTATCTTTGCATTTGATCACGTTGGCGTTAGTGCGTCGCTTGTAACGATATTAGCAGCGATCTATGCCCTAGGAGCACTGAGGTGAGCCCTGAGGCCCCTAAGGTCTAAAGCCCTTATTTATTATTATTATTATTCCTCCGGTGTAACGTTCGAATTTCGATCAAAAATACCAATGGCCAAGTGCACTTTACAATATATAAATGCCCGCCACTCGGGTCAGAGCGACTGTAATCGCGTCCAATACGGGTACCGTTATCGTTATTATTGCAACGTACCGTGTTTGTTGCTGACCATGTTTGGTAAGGCTGCGTTGACATTTGTGACCTCTTGATTTAAGAAAAAAAAAATTGTTTAATAATGACGATAAGCAATATTTGTTTTTTTTTTTTTTTTTTATTTATTTATTTATCAACTTACAACTATTTTACAGGTAATAACCTAATGCAATAGCGTAGCAACATTCTAAATGTATTATAAGCATTCAGATTTTATAACTTAATATGTACAGCGTTATTTTTGTGAATTCACTCAGTGTACAAACAAAAAGGTCCGTTTCCTCTGCAACGCGGTTGACAAATTATTTTGTATAATTTAGTGTATAATTTTCGTCAGACTATTAGCATCTACTTTTAAGCATGGAAATGCCTGTATTTGGAGGTTTCAATTGAATTTCTAAGTACATTATTAAAGAACGCAAAGCATTTTGTGTTCAATGGTGTGTGTGTGTGTATGCTAGTACTTATGCTGTTTCTAAAGATCTCGTCAAAATAATTTGTGAGAGCGACATCAATATAATTGAACACAAATTAAGTGAGCTTCAGACGGCAATACGCAATCAAATGCAGCAGTTCATGTGTGTTAGTGCTGGCAGTGACGGCTGGATGAATTTGTATGGAACATTAAATCTCCGTTCACACAATTCATACATTGGCCTAGCCTACAGGCGAGGTTGTATGAGGTATCGTTAAGGCCTCGAGTAACAACTCGGGGCGCAGTGAGTAACTTACAAACCTGTGACAAATGGGTATGATATGGTTGGTGTCATTTGTACTACATACTAGTGTATCGTTACGTTATTAAAGAAACACCTTCGTTACCAGCCTGCCCCATGTGTCTCAGCCTGCCCCGTGTGTCTCAGCGTGCCCCATGTGTCTCAGCCTGCCCCATGTGTCTCAGCCTGCCCCATGTGTCTCAGCCTGCCCCATGTGTCTCAGCCTGCCCGTGTGTCTCAGCCTGCCCCATGTGTCTCAGCCTGCCCCATGTGTCTCAGCCTGCCCCATGTGTCTCAGCCTGCCCCATGTGTCTCAGCCTGCCCGTGTGTCTCAGCCTGCCCCGTGTGTCTCAGCCTGCCCCGTGTGTCTCAGCCTGCCCCATGTGTCTCAGCCTGCCCCATGTGTCTCAGCCTGCCCCATGTGTCTCAGCCTGCCCGTGTGTCTCAGCCTGCCCGTGTGTCTCAGCCTGCCCCATGTGTCTCAGCCTGCCCCATGTGTCTCAGCCTGCCCGTGTGTCTCAGCCTGCCCCATGTGTCTCAGCCTGCCCCATGTGTCTCAGCCTGCCCGTGTGTCTCAGCCTGCCCCATGTGTCTCAGCCTGCCCCATGTGTCTCAGCCTGCCCCATGTGTCTCAGCCTGCCCGTGTGTCTCAGCCTGCCCGTGTGTCTCAGCCTGCCCCATGTGTCTCAGCCTGCCCCGTGTGTCTCAGCCTGCCCGTGTATCTCAGCCTGCCCCGTGTGTCTCAGCCTGCCCCGTGTGTCTCAGCCTGCCCCGTGTGTCTCAGCCTGCCCCGTGTGTCTCAGCCTGCCCATGTGTCTCAGCCTGCCCCGTGTGTCTCAGCCTGCCCGTGTGTCTCAGCCTGCCCCGTGTGTCTCAGCCTGCCCCGTGTGTCTCAGCCTGCCCCGTGTGTCTCAGCCTGCCCCGTGTGTCTCAGCCTGCCCCGTGTGTCTCAGCCTGCCCCGTGTGTCTCAGCCTGCCCCGTGTGTCTCAGCCTGCCCGTGTGTCTCAGCCTGCCCCGTGTGTCTCAGCCTTACCCAGGCCGGTACAGTGCCGGCGCAGCCTCAGTGATAACTCATTACCGTCGTTACAAGAGTTTGCCATTACCCCGCCGATGTCAACCGCGGTCATGGCTACATACTTGTACGTGCTTTATATATAAAGGCTGTTGGATATATTGTATTTCTCAGAGCTTCAACCTACACTTTGATAAGTGCTTGGTATGTCACCGCCGCCTATGGACGCTTACAATACCAGGGTGATCGTTCCCGTTGCCGACCCTGCAGGAATCTTTTCACACCCTTCTTGAAGAACTCCATGCTGTACTCTCCAGGGAAAACCTTAACGGGGAGCTCATCCCACAGCCTGAAGCATCGCGAAAGGGAACAATTCTTCGTCAAAGGCGAGGAGAGGTGGTGGTTCTCGTAGAAAGAGGTTTGTTTGATACTTTTATAGTTATATAAAAACCTCTCTACGAAATAAGCATGGCTCTCTTCCATGACGTAGTGCTGCCGTAATATATGTTTGAATCTTGAAGAAGGCTGCAAAAATTATAACAAAAGGTCGAAAATCGATATAAACAAGAGTAATAAATGCGTAATTTATGAGGGAAATTGTTTGACATCTTCATTGTGAAACGTATCATACTCTTCATGCATACATACATACATACATACATCACGTCGAGTCACTCGCTGGTCAGGTCCCTACCTGAAGACCGCCAATACTCTCTAAAGCAATGTCGGTCTCTACATTTGATCAAGTCCATCCTGTGTATAGCGTATGCCCCCCTCCCCCCCTCCCCGTACAACATCCCCCCCCCCCAACATCGCGGTGCTGAGTGGAGGCCACTACACCTTAACATAAGTACATTTAACGGTTCATTAATTGAACATTTTTTAATTTGTCGTGGGGCGACACGTTAGCTGCAAGCAATGGACAGTCCTCGACTTTTTTATAATTGTATCCATGTTTGATATAGACAGTCGACACATAGCATTCGTGTCCGCCGACGACGTCCTCATACAAGACGTAATATGTATAGACAGTAATATAGACAGAGGCCTTTAAGATTTGGGCCCAAATAATAATATAACTACTTTTTGACGTCATTATTATTTTTATTAGCTATATATACTTATATTTAATACAAGTTAGTTTGGGATTTTTATTTCATTTATGGTTTATGTAGTCCTTAAGGTGTTTTGGAATATATATAGGTACTCAATGAGAGTATGATAAAATATATTAGAATACATCACTATAATAAACTCCGTGTATATGTAAAAAAAAAATTGTATTCCTGTCCTGTACATTGCGAAGTGCATGGCCAGCCTACCACGTCATTTGTCGGCATTAGTCCGTACTATCAATACTGGTATCAAGCACCAATTTGTTGTGTCCGTCGCTATCACTCGATACCGGCTATATATCTGTTGTGCCATTGCTCTCCACGCGCCGAGATTGGGTTATATAGCGCTGGACCAACACCGCTATGGAACTAGGATGTCATCAATATATATAGCAGGTTGTTCTCCAAGAGACCCCGAGGTGTTGGCAGAGGTGTAACTACAATCTTTTCTCGCGATCCTTTTCTCCGATATTAGTGCCGGACAGATGGTTAGTTCATCGGCGATTCTTAACACGACGAAATACGCCATTGAACTTTTCCCCATCTTTTAAACATTGATAAAGTCGGGATTCCAAATTGTAATATTTGTGTTGCATGCAAGTCCTCGCACCTCTCACACGTACATATAAACAGAGGTCTGTCAGTGTAGAGAGAGCTGGCGCTGGTCGCTCCCTGCCTACCCCGCGAGGGACTCGGCGTGATGATATAATGTATTTTTTATTATATATTTATTTATGGATCTCCAACAAAGGTTACACGAAAGGTACACAAACATAATCTTTACAATATTAGACAAGCGTGTGCCTTCAGTGACAGGAGACCACGGCATGCATTGAGATACAGTTACGAGTAGTATATAGCATATAGGTATACATATATATATATATATATATATATATATATATATATATATATATATATATATATATATATATATATATATATATATATATATATATGTAGTTGCAATAGCGGCGGTTAGATATCGTGAATGGACGCAGGCGGCTGGCAAATTGAGTTAAGCAAATAAACACAGATCGTTGTTGGCAGCAGAGTGCTTCGGCCAATTAAACAATTGTTGGTGGGCGCGCGGCGCCACAGCGCGCGGAGGGCAGCTTGCCCACTGCTGGGACTGACCGCGGACTAGGCTCCGGCGGATGTGGACGCTTCTGTCAATGTTTCATCTCTAACATGTTTTTATAATGTATGAACAAACTGATTAATGTGTTCGAAGCAAAATAGGTTAGCAAGCCTTGAAACAACTAGCGCTCTACATGTGCGTATGTATTTATGCTCATTTATGTATATATAAAGTTACTCAGGTTAAAAAATAGATACAAATATGTATGAGCCGTGGTGGCCGAGTGGTTCGAGCAGTTGCCTGCGACACAAAGATCGCAAGTTCGAATCCCGATTGTACCAATGAGTTTTTCTGAACTTAAGTACAGTGATTAGTCACACCACGAGCTTTACGGTGAAAGAAAACATCGAGAGGAAACCTGCATACGTCTGAGAAGAAATTCAAAGGCGTATGTATAGTCGTGCTTGAGTAACGGCGATGGACTCGCCCTCTGTCACGTTGGCACCTAATATACCTCGGCGGAAAGTGGGTGTGTGGGCGGCACCTATACACCTCTGCCTACCCCTTCGGGGACCCTTGTGGGAAGGCGTGAGGATATTATTATTATTATTTATAGTGACATTATGTCGCGTGTATCGTCTCGCACGGGAGATTTAAAACATTTCCTTTCCTTGTCTCCTCAGAGTGCTCTCAGGTGTGCCGACAGGGTGCTTCTGTAATAGTCTGTTATTGCTTGCGCCAGTGCACCCCTTGCACCCCTTGCACCCCTTGCACCCCTTTTCAACCTTTTCGAGTACCCTTGTGGGAAGACGAGGAGATATAGAAAATTAACAAAATTATATATATTTTCTATAACCCTTTTCATACCAAGTGTAGTGTACAAACAAGCTTACTGTCCGTCTGATGGTGACCGTTGACCAAGAGTACACATGTGCCAGCCGCGGATGCTGCGCTACGCTGTGCGCTCAATTACAATTAGTTTCCCGAAGCAAGTGAATGTGCGGCGCAGACAATTATAGCGTATCCTTGTTATTAGACAATTGCACCAACACCCATCGGGGTATTAACACGCTGGCATCCTCCGCGGGCGAGGGGGAGGTGAGGGGGCCGAGGGGGTTGGGCTGTTTACCAACGATACAAATCACACCCGCCTGGTCTATTGGTCAGAATCCTGGTTGCTAATCTTGAGGTCGCAGGGTGGATTGTCGCTTAGAGCAGATGATTATTCGTATGATGAACAAGAGTATTAGCACCCTGGTCTTGGACGTCGTATGTATATATTAAACATGTATGTAAAGCGTTGTCTGTTGCCTTAACACAAGCTTTGCTATCACAACAATTAATTGTAGGTACTTACAACAACTTTTGTATAACTCAGTATCCCGAGGCAACGTTTTTGCTTAGTTTGCGACCAGGTCAATTAGTCAGGTAATTAGTAGTACAATTGTCCCAAAGTATTATTATTTTTGTTATTGAACATGAGTAAAACATCACACCCTGTATTAGGGACACAGCGATACAGATTAAGCATAGCCCTTAATCTTGACAGATATTATGTACCTAAGTTGAAAGTCCTGCCCATAGACACAGTGCATATTAATATCATATTGATTATATTAAATATTCAACAGCCCACCCGCCTGCAGCATCCTGCGTGACCATGGGGCGGGCTATGGTAATTGCTGTCCCACAAGCCCCAGAGCATAATATTATAAATGTATATATAATATTTATTTTATTTTATAAATGTGCATGTTTCTTTTATGTTTATACAACTTTCACGCAAAAAATACTGAACAGAATTGGATGAATTTTAGCACGAAGATAAACATGTGTTTTATAGTAAAAAATACCTAACAATGAAATTATAATTTATGTATTCAGTCACTGCTTTAGTTATAATATTAGATATATTGATAATGAACACAGACATTTTGGTGCTCCTGGCATGTATCAATCGAAGCATCGTATAGTGAAACATTCAAGGAGGTGCCAACGTGACAGATGGCGAGTCCATCGCCGTACCTCAAGCACGACCATACATACGCCTTTGAATTGCTTCTCCAACTTATGCATGTTGCCTCTCGATGTTTTCCTTCACCGTAAAGCTCGTGTTGTGACTAATGCCTCGTGAATAAACCGCTTTTATTTTATTTTAATGTTCGTCCTGATATAGGACACAGGGGTAATGTCTTTAAAAAAAAGATTAAATTAAAGTTGGGCACAACCGCCATGTTAAGATGTAGGATGAAGACGTGGAAAGGATGGATGACGGAATGACTATAGAGAATGATGACGGGGCGGGAATAGGAGTAGGGTAGGCAAGATAGGGCGCAGAGCTAATGTATTACAGTAAGCAGTGATAATGGCGCCGAGTTATGGTAAGTAGTAGGTACCTTATTGTCCAGATTAGCGGAGAAAGTAGTCCAGCTATTTAGTACATTCTGTGCGCGTGGCTCCAGCCGCAAGTGTTATGACAGTACTACATCCAGGAATAGCAGCGGCCACTGCACTGCGCGTGCGCATTACGCGCGTGACCTATTATGTAATTAATACTAACGTACAGTACGCGAAACGGCGAGTTCTTATACACATGGATTGACGAATGTGGATGAAGCGCTGGCGGAAAAATAATGACAATTTCGAACTCGTGGGTAAGCGCTTTCCATCGGGGGATCGCGGATTGTGGGCGATAATAAATATGTTTGTGGAAAATTGCCATGAAGCTAACAACGTACGTTAGACGGAGATTTGAGTTATATTGCATCGTGGAACATGTACAATGCGAACGTGTGTGCAAGGTGAGGCAGAGGAAGGCCACGTTACAACTACCTGGATCAAATAGATCGGACGCTCAAGGACGGGAACGTCAAGAGTACTCGAAACAAGAGCATGTATGAAGAGACTGATGAATGTGGGAAAGGTATGTAAGTGTAGACCAGGCAATGATATAGTATGTACCGCAGTTCGCGCAGGCAGTAATACGAGCCGACGATACCAGTTAGCAGTTGCGCCGATCAATCAGTAACGCTATCTGCAGCAGTAACGCCATACGCCATAAACTTGGCAGGATTTACGAGCGCAGGCGCGGACTAACAAGATCGCGCCGGCAGCCAGCGGCCATCACTCACCGCGGCTACTGCCAGCATTGAATTACAAGCTCTAACATATTTGCTCGGAGAAAGCCATATTCGCACATAGCTGCCCGTATTTCATATTACCACACATATGGCAGCAACTATTTATAAAGAATCGCGTTGAAATTTCTAGATATAACTACTGTGCCTACAGCTTGAGGCTTGGCGTGAAGATACTCGTATGTATACGAACATTGATGGGGCTTAGCTTTCACCTGAGTTTGGTTCACTTTTATGTGGATTTTATCACAATAAAAGCCGTGGTGGCCGAGTGGTTCGACATAAAGATAGCAAGTTCGAATCCCGACTGTACCAATGAGTTTATCTGAACTTAAGTACTGTGATTAGTCACACCACGAGCTTTAGTGTGAAGGAAAACATCGAGAGGAAACCTGCATACGTCTGAGAAGAAATTCAAGGGCGTATGTATAGTCGTGATTGAGTAACGGCGATGGTCTCGCCATCTGTCACGTTGGCACCAAAAATGTTTTCTCTGGCGGAAAGTGGGTGTATGGGTATTACCTATACACCTCGGCCTACCCCTTCGGGGCCCTTGTGGGAAGGCGTGAGGATGAGGTTATCTGAATATACAATTTTCGCCCGTTGAAGATCTATCTAAAGACGTAAGTAACCCTTTTCTGTAACTCCCAACTAACTCTAACCTAAACAATCGCTTCTGTATATATATTGTAGAGCTCAAAGCTATTTCCAGAGAGCCTTGACCCTGACACTGGGCCTGTGATCGTCTACTTCTCAGCCAGCAATTGAGGGAATCATCTCAGTAAGCCAGTTTTAATATGACGTCTAAATTTGTCTTCACTGTTTATATATATCCTGACAGCTCAATAACACGCAAACACACACACACACACACACACATACATACACACTATCACACGCACAAGCTTGATCCTAATTGTAGGACAGTATAACAAGCACATGGGCAAGAATGAAATGTTTGCAGGAAATATTTGTATAAACTAGTTGTGCCCGTGACTTCATCCGCGTGGAGTTTATCAGAAAAATATTTTTTTAATAAAAGTAGCCTTAGGTACTCTTTTTACATCAGCTATCTACCAGTGAAAGTCCCATCGAAATCGGTCTAGCCGTTTCAGAGAAATCCGGAAGAAACAGACAAACAGACAGACAAAAAAATTAAAATATGCTATTTAGGTATATGTACCGTGTATACATCCACATGCATTTAGTAAAACGTGGTTATTTTAATGTTACAAACAGACACCAATTTTATTTATTTGTATGAATCCTGTAGCAAACCTCAAGCGCCCCAATTATATCAAATTATAAAAGATATCTCGATAACAGTTTTTGTAGCGGCCAAGATTATACCTGCGTAGAGTCTAGACCGGGCGACAGACTAATGCCAAGGATAGACAATTATTGGCTGGTTATCCAATTATGGCTGCTGGGGTTGGCCTAATCACGGGTTGGCCGTGGCTAGGGCCCGCGCCGAGTCTAAGGTCGCCGGCTGGCGAATAGATTATGTGGAGGTTCGAGGCATGATACACTATTATTGACGAAGGACGTTTAGTCTAACAATGATATCCTACTAATATTATAAATGTGTAAGTTTGTCAGGATGTTGTTCCTCTATCGCGCCAGAATGGCTGGACGGAATTAAATGACATTTGAAACAGAGGTACAGTGATTAGTCACACCCCGAGCTTTACGGTGAAGGAAAACATCGAGAGAAAACCTGCATACGTCTGAGAAGACATTCAAAGGCGTATGTATAGTCGTGCTGGAGTAACGGCGATGGACTCGCCATCTGTCACGTTGGCACCTAATATACCTCTGGCGGAAAGTGGGTGTGTGGGTATTACCTAGACACCTCTGCCTACCCCTTCGGGGACCCTTGTGGGAAGGCGTGAGGATATATTATATTATATAAAACAGAGGTAGGTTTTTATTCTGGATTCAATTAAAGGATATTTTTTATTCCAGTTAAAAAGATTTACCAATGAAATCTAAACGCGGGTTAGCAATGGGCTCTCTTCTCTTTGGAATCGTAGGAAATAATCCGAGGATAAATATACCTCTTAAAAACATTGTTCCCGTGGAAACCAAGCGTGGCGAATAGAAATAATGCTAATGTGATGTTGATTTAAATGGACAAAAATAACGCTAAGGATTAATATTTTTTGTAGAGCTCAGTGTCAGACGAGTATGTCGCTAGGCTGGTGGTGCGTCACACCTGGCCACGTCACGGCGCACCTGGGGGCCCGGGATTGACACCTCCGCGCTAACTGACCAGAGGGCCTTTAAACGATCTTCGCACCCAGGCGACTAGGAATTGATATATATATGTATCGTACGAGCTTCGCACATGGGCTTGAAGTGGTAGGCACCTTTCATCGCAGATATAATTCTGGTACCAACGTGACAGATGGCGAGTCCATTGCCGTTAAACAAGCACGACTATACATACGTTGAATGACTATTTAAGCGGCAGAACTCCTTTCTTGATGATTTCTTTCCTAGTAAAGCTCGTGGTCTATTTTATTGTCCCTGTACTTTAGCAAGCAGCCTATTTACGCTTACAATACCGAAGTATCACTTGCGCGTTGCCACTCTGTATTCGGAGAGTTATACTGTGTTGGCAGCATAGTGGGACTAATCCCTCTACTGCCAAAACAATATAAAAATCCTCCCCCCTCCCCAAGGAGCTCATTGCTGGAAACCTTATTCACCGCGTAGGAACACAACACAAAACATTGTGTTATTTGGCTACGGACTTCTATAAGGTGGAGGTCCTGTCCCAGTCGGGCAGCTCCAGATTCGAACGGGAAACCCGTTATGCCCTACCTCTCTCGAATCTCTTATAGGTACAGTCGGAACACAACTTGTTGCCATCACACTCTAGGTTGATACAGTCGGGGCACAACTTGCAATCTTAGCCACCACACTAGGCTCACACCTACACTAGGGCTGGCACCATTCGGATACCGCGGTGCTTTATCCGAATTGTTAATTAGTCATATAATATACCTACATATTGTGTAACGACAATGTAATAACGTTAGCGTCGGCGTTGTGATGCCCATACAATGTAATTAATGTGTTCGTGTGTCTGTCTTGACATTAGCTTTGAGGTGAGCCCTATCATTATTAAAATTATAGAGAATGTGTGTCTATTTGATAGCTATTAAGGTGGAAGCATCTAGCCGCAATTTGTACCTACTATTCTGTAGGTAGGACTAAAGCCTATAGTAATCGCATACGGTATGCGATTAGATGCCCTCCTCTTTGGAGCTGAGCAGAAAAGGCTAACGAATTTATTTTATGTACCCGTATATATAGAAGCTTCATCACTTTAATTACGTATAGGTGTGCATCGCAAGAGAGCTGTCGTGCTGCCTCCCTGGAAGGTGTAGCAGCAGCCGCGCGCGACAACCCTGCACAATGTACACGTTTTTGTCACGACTCACGAGTACAGCTACGAGCTAGTGTGAAATCCGCCGTTTTTGCTGTCACACTATACTCTGAGGATATTCAATATTGTACTGATGCTAGTGGCATACACACATATATAGATGAGGACACACTTTTTGTGTAACTAGATGATATTGTCACTGTACATTTTGTAACTTACAAAGTATAGTTGAACCGCAAAGGTATCGCACTGCGCGGTTTCAAAGAACTTTAATTCCGCGAACGCTCAGGCTATGGAATGAGCTCCCTGTTGAGGTTTTCCCTGGAGAGTACAGCATGGAGTTCTTCAAGAAAGGTGTGAAAAGATTCCTGCAGGGTCGGCAACGCGCGAGTGATACCCCTGGTGTTGCAAGCGTCCATAGGCGCTTACCATCAGGAGGGCCGCATGCTTGTTTGCCACCCAAGTGGTATAAAAAATAGTAGTATTACACGCTTTTTATTAGCTTCACTTGTATGTCAGTATGTCAGTATGTCAGTATGTCAGTATGTCAGTATGTAACTCTCCGTGGGTAATTAGCGCGCCTGCGGCCTTTCTTGGTTCTCGTTGCCGTTTCTCTGGCTATAATGCCTGTCCTTTCAAACCCAATAGCATTTGTATACAATTCCACACCTGCGCAAATGGCATTAATGAACCAATGAAACCATCCTTTATCAACCCGCAGAAGGGCATAGGGCTCCCACACGCCACTGTTGCCAGTCTTGTGCCAATCGCCATTTCAGAAAGTACTACCCGATTAGAACATGTTCTTTACATTTTAGCTAACTGATTATTGAGGAAGGCTATAGGGTGGGCAGAGAGGGTCGGAGATCGCCGTCTCGCCAGGCTCCAAGTACATGTATGCTATATCTCAGTGTTACCTTGCCAGGGGAGCGGATGACCTAATGTACGCGGAGCATGTGTAGTATTACTATAAAACAGATATTAAATAGCCCCTAGTGTCAATGGCAGTAGGCAGGGCCCTCGCCCCAACGTCGTCGGGGCCCTATTGTAATGTCAATAGAGCCTCGTTGAAGGCTGCAGTGGTAGGCGCCCCTCGAGGTCACGGCCGCTCGCAGTGCCTGGCCATTATATGAGCCGCCATCTCACTCCGAGGGGACTTTACTTATCTTAATATATATAAATTACGCGTCACGTTGTTTGTCCGCGATGGACTCCTAAACTACTTAACCGATTTTAATCAAATTAGCGGACCATATGCAGTTTGATCACTAGAAAGATAGGATAGCTTACATCTCAATTTAAAGTTGCAATATTATATTATTTCAAATTATTTGTCTATTATTAGACAGACACAATTATCTGTTAGCTCCAAACAATTATATCAGATGGAGTCGAGAATGACAGTATACAATTAAATAGTAGTCTTTGGAGAATGGTTTAGATTACACAATTGGACCCGATATGTTGCGCTGCGATCGTGTTACGGGCAAGTTACCTTTTTCACCCAAACGAAGCTGGGCGGGACAGCTAGACAATGTACATTCATAATTGTATTGCAATGTACTGCATTTAGCCTTATGAGTGTGAGAGGGCGTATATTCATAATATATTTTTTATAATGTGATATAATGTAATTTAACGTGACAGTCGGGGTTCGAAGTTGCAATGTTTGTGTTGCTGGCGACAACTCGAGCCACTGCCAGCCATCACGGCGGAGCAGAGCGCCAGTTCGCTCTAGACTTTCATGCCTATTTCGCTTCGTCCACATTCATCAGCCTCTTCATACATGCTCGTCGGTTTCGAGTACTCTTGACGTCCCCATCCTTGACTGTCCGATCATTTCATCTAGGTAGTTGGAACATGTTCCTCTGCCTCTTCTTGGGCTCACTAACGCTTTGTATATCTGTATCTTTCTTCAATCATTATTTCTATCATCATCATCATCATCAGCCTACAGCAGTCCACTGCTGGACATAGGCCTCTTCCATGGCGCGCCACCATACTCTGTCTTCGGCCCTTCTCATCCATTATTTCTATACGTCCAAACATAATTCCTCATGATTTTCATAGCAACATGGATTGCGATTCGTTCCAATTGAGCTGCCTTTGCTTATACTGCTTGCAACAGCTAAATAGCTCTATGGCCATCAATCAAAGCTCTATAATTGAAGTGTCTATTACGAATACAACTGTAATGGTCATACGCCACGTGTGCGATCATCCATCATCCATCACCCCGCTGGCCGCGCCTCCGGCACGTGTCACGTGTCATTAGTTAATATACATAGGTGTTGACGTTGACGTCACGTGACATAGGTGTTGACGTAGCACTTTCACATGTTAACACAAGCTCTTTGTACGACTGTCATTAGACTTAGACCCTGCAGCCTCGACAACTCGACCACTTTGGCTCTATATTCGACTTTTGTTTTAAATGCGAAAATGTATAAGGATTGTTGTTCCTCTGTCATACCATATTTAAACGAAATAGAAGCGAATAAACGAAATTGAAAGAAGTTTGACTCAGAGATAGATTACAAGTTGGATCAATACAACGATATTTTTCCCAGAAAAAAAAATAACGGGGGTGTTACCGCGAGGCACAGCGGGTTACATACCTATATATACAAATGATATATACATATATACTATACGTGTGTATGTCACTGACCTGGTCCTAAGCGGCAGGACCGATTTTATTGAAATTCTCTTTGTGTCTTCAGGTGGATTCGAGAATTATTTTAGATTCAGAAATTGGACCCGATAGGTGGCGCTGCGGTAGTAATAACACCCAAGCGAAGCTGGGCGGGACATATAATATTTATAGATATGTGTTATTAAAAAAAACACGATTGAAATCTAATTCAGGGCTGGTGAAACCCTTTTTAAATATTATTGAACAATTCACACAAATTGACAAGTTAAGCAAAGCTTGTATACCTATACATAAATATAGCACTGTGTCAGTAGTAGTAGTAGTGCCCGCGTGGCTGCGCTCAGCTGCGTTATAATAATTTTGTTCAATGTGTATCACTATCGCTATCACTAAGTACAACACAATCGTAGCAAATCTTTGGCCAATAAAGTGTCCAATGCCAACATTGGCGCTATCAATGCGCAGTAAACAAGGTGCGATGGAACTAAAGCGAGCACTTGCTTTACTGGTAGATATCATTGCTCTGTCACCAGGTTGTAAATCTGCTGATAAATGCTGTCACAGCTTCGGTTGCGCGGCTATGTTTTTAATTGACGTAATCTTTTAAGTTTCCGATGATATTTTATGTGTAAGCAATACAGCTTGTTTTGATATATAGAAACACTATCTGGCACAGTTTCTCACAATATGTGATATACTTACATATATGTATTATACCTACCTACAGAAATATTAGTTTGATTCAATCACTATGTGCATTTAAAAATCACGTTATGTGACGAACCGTGTTCTGGCGAATAAATTATTATTTAGTTTCATAGCTGCCTGTAAGCTGTGGCAGGTCGGCCACTCGCAGCGCGCCCTACAGCCATAGCTCACTTATCAGCTATATTTACTTAACTCCGAGCACAAATAAATTGATTAAGCTTCATTCGATAGACAAACAGCTTTACCAACTTTATCGGGCGTACCCGCCTCATTCGATACAATTCCCGTTACGGGAAAACATGTTAATTTCTGTTCAACCATTAAATAGAGACTAAGTGCATTGAGATACTGATATAGTTATCAAGCTGTAATAAATAAAACCTTTTATTTAATTTGTAATGATTTTTCACTAAACCGCGGTGGCCGAGTGGTTCGTGTAGTGGCCTGCACAACAAATTCCAAGTTCGAACCCAAAGAAAGAATTCTTCATTCAATGAGTTCTGCACTTAATTACAGTGGTTACTCATACCACGAGCTTTATGGTGGAGGAAAACATGGACAGGAAACTTGCATACGTTTGAGAAGACATTCAAAGGCGAATGTATAGTGTTGCTGGAGTAACGGCGAGAGACTTGCCATCTGTCACGTAAAACGAACTCTCGAAATATTTTAATGACCACTAATTCACTGATATTTACAAGGGAAACTCCGCTTGGTATAGCAGACAGGTGACAACGGGATATCCAACTATTACTGTACATATACATAAATATATAGTTGTTGTCTCGTGCGAGCGACTGTGCCTAGAGCCCAGCGTCGCTCGGCAGACGCTTGAAAACGACAAATATTAACATGTTTTTATATCAATAATATAAATATTCATCGCAACTAATTGTGGCAGAACCCGTCTCTCGCTCGCGCACCGTTACTTCACCAGCAAAGAAATGTTTTGATTGACCATTGAGTCAGCGGTCACCGACCAACAGACACGCAGACATACCTACCGTTACATGCTCAGGGATCCAAGCTTTCATAGATTACATACATAGGTACTTACTAATATTATTACTAGTTAACTTACAGTGTAAATATAAAAGTTGGAAGTGGACCACCTGTCCACCCAAACTTATATTTACACTGTTGTAAACAATCACGCTTGAACAACTGAACAAATTTGGTTAAAATTTGACACTGAGATAGATAGAGTCTGGAATAAGGTATTTATGCCGGTAAAGGAATCGGCGTGATCGTGGGTGTGATTCTAAAGATAAAGAAGAGCAAGCTACGATGGCTTTAACATGTAGACAGGATGGTTGACGAAACAGATATTAATTACAAGAGTGTGTGCAAGAAGAGGCAGAGGAAGACCACGTTCCAGCTACCTGTATCAAACCGATCGGACACTCAAGGACGGGAACGTCAAGAGTATTCGAAACCGACGAGCATGTATGAAGAGACTGATGAATGTGAAGCGAAAGAGTTTTTTTAAGAGTTATACCTACATAGAGAGTGTTCTACTCTCTATGTAGGTTTTACGTAGATTTACGACCACGCAAGATGTCTTCAAACTATCTTTGGCCGACGTCCCGCTGGCTATCTCGCATATTATAAAACGAGATATAACCGTGAAGCATGTCCCTATAATTGCTGCTGAGCATATCGACCCATGCGATCTGCGTTGGTTCACCGGCATTGGCTTGAGCTCGCTGCCTGCATCATTGGCAGCTCATTCTGTGGACGAGTTGGGAGCGACGTGTAATACTCGTGCGCACCACGCAAGGCTCGTGGTTCCTTTACTTGTAGTGCAACGTACGCAGCATTGCTACTGATCAACGATATATTATTTTATTCTACAAAGAGCCCTGCTGGCAGAGTGTTTTGACAGTAATTTTGGCAGTAACACAAATAATGCAAGTTCGAATCGCGACTGTAGCAATGTGTTTTTCTGAACTTAAGTACAGTGGTGAGTCACACACACGGTGAAGGTAACACATCGAGAGGACCTGCATACGTTTGGGAACAAATTCAAAGGCGTATGTATAGTCGTGTTGAGTAGCAGCGATGGACTCGCCGTCTGCCACGTTGGCTAAAAACAAACAAAAATCCAATATTTCCTATATTGTCTATGTTAATTGGTTATGATGTAGCTTTCTAATAGTGAAATAATTTTTAAAAACCGTTGAGTATTTTTTGAGTTAACTCACAACACACAGTACCTACATCAAATATTATTTCTTTGTAATAAGCTAGCGACTCGCCCCGGCTTCGCTCGGGTGCAGTGTAAATACTAATAATATGTAAAAGAAAAAAATGGTAGCTGGGTTATCCTTCACAGTTAAATACTTAGCAACGCTTTTCTATCGAACTTTTGAAGATATACAATTCCGTAGTATATTAATTTGATCTATCTCGTAAGGTTTCTCCAGCGTTTGCGGTTTAAGCGCACAAGACTTGCTTACTTCTAACTTACTACTTATTTCTTACGACATCACATTACAAATCTTTGAATTTACCGGCTTTTCTGTTGTATAATATGTTTGTATATAGATACATATAAACCTTCCTCTTGAATAACTCTTTCTATTGCTGAAAACTGCATTCAAATCAGTTGAATAGTTTAACAGATCTAAACGAACAGACAGCGAAAGCGACTTCATTTATTCTTCATACGGTGTAGAGATACATATTAAGTTAAGATATTAGTGGCCAAAGCGCCGCTGAGGACTCCCAAGTTGTCCAGCTCACCTTCCCAAAGCCATAAAATTGCCAAATAGTCACAACATTCAATTATACGGATTAAGCTCCACAGTGAGATTAATTAAAGCACAATGGCTCATGTTGGCCCACACGGCCAACTTTATGGCCAATTAGACCAAATCTGCGGTCACAGAGCAGGCCAACACAGAGGATTGTGACAACATTACAAAGAAATGTATAATTTATTCACCCACTGGATTGCGGCCGCGGCTTTGCGCGATATATTACTATCTTGGAACCGTCAATCTCCGCTTAGTTTGCTTTTCCCAATGAGTGTTTCCAAAGTATGGTTACATACATAAGTAGCTCTCTTCCACTTCGGCGCGGGATTACTTATCGTCCAAGTCTTATTTATCATACACGGTGTGCAAATGGAAGCGCTTTCAACATTCAACGCACTAACTGGAAAATGTTTTGTGCACTGGCGCTCGTATCTCTGCCTACCCGTGAGGGACTCGTGTATATGTATATGTATGTACATATGCTTAGAATATGATGTTAAGTATGTGTTTACAGTGATATTTAATTAGACTTTTATCTTTTTTGTTATATGTTTACAATAAAAAAGGGAATTGAACCCGCCTCTATGCATTTTTAAGTTCTGACCACTAGGCCACACGGTTGCCTATTTTAATAATGATATGGGAGAATTAGTATACAAATGATTTATTTATGCCATGAACATAATGTACAGCATACAATATAATGTATTCGTGCGTCAGATTGGGCCGAGTGTCCCCACGCGAGTGCTGCGCTGAGGTTGGATTCATATGATTTACGCTAATTAATTGCTTCATTGGGGGCCGCGGCTACGTCGGGAATGTCACAATTAGTCAAATTTGTATGGTCGTGTTTATTTGATAGTTTGAACATCTCCCCGGCGGTATCTCAGACATTGCGGTGGGCTCTCGGACTAAAACGATGTAAACGGTAATGTATTAAGCCCTACCACTTGGCATTGGTATGATGCCACTGCATCGCTAGGGATGGTATACATACCGCTTGCCATCAGGCGGACCGCATGCTTATTTGCCACACGTGTGATAAAAAAAATACTAGCTGACCCTGATCTTTCATCCGGGTTGATTTCATTGTTATATTTTCTAAACATAATCTGGATAATAATCTATTTCTGCTAATTCTGATTCATGTATTTTACGTGAAAGCGCAGTCTGCGCATTTATACTCACTCTGTAATATTACTCACTCTGAGTCTACCTAAATTGTCATCATAGCGCCGAGTCCCTCACGGGGTGGGTAGAGAGAGTAGAGCGCCAGCCCCCGCTAGAGGTTTGTAAACTCTTCCGCTTCATCCACATCTTATCTTACCTTATCTTATCTTACTAATATTATAAATGTGAAAGTTTGTAAGTTTGGATGTTTGCGGTTCTTTCACGGCCAAACGGCTGAACCGATTTGGCTGAAAGTTGAAATCGTGATGGCATATACCTAGGAATAGGACATAGGCTACTTTTTTATAATCCCGAAAATTCAATGCTCTAATATTATTAAGTATGATGCTCTTTCACGGCATAGCGGCTAAACCGATTCTAGGAAAATACATAAGCTACTTTTTCGAACTCCACGCGGGCGAAGCCGCGGGCATAAGCTAGTATGGTATAAAAGATGTTGATAGCAGCACAGATGTGGCTGGAGGTTATAATGAGGAACCTCTCTAGGAATCCAATGCTTTTTCCTTGGTCCACCCACCCAACTGGTGACCACGCGTAAGGTCGCATAGGTTGTAATGTCGCCATGCGCAGCAGTCCATGGCAAGATCCCTTCACAAAAGCAATATTAGCAAATAGCCGCTATAAAATAATTAATAGCCCATAACAACGGCCCCGTGTATATATAGGTATATATAGGTATATATAGATATGGCCTATAGGAATGCTAATAAAACGCGCGCAGATCGCAGTCGCTAGCAAATATTAATATAACCCAAGTACCGATATACCGAAGCACATCGGTACAGTTACAGTGTCAGCAGTCAGCTCACACACACACCCACTTTCCGCCAGAGATATATTTCAGGTGCCAACGTGACAGATGGCGAGTCCATCGCCGTTATTCAAACACTAATATACAATACGCCTTTGAATTGCTTCTTTATTATTCTATGCAGGTTTCCTCTCGATGTTTTCCTTCACCGTACGGCTCGTGGTGTGTGTAATCGCTGTACTTAATTTAAGAAAAACTCATTGGTGCAGTCGGGATTCGAGCTTGCGATCTTTGTGCAAGCAACTTCTGGAACAACTCGGCCACCACGGCTTACAAAATATAAGATAATAATAAAACACTATATTATGTGAATTTAACGCGACATCGCGGACACAGCATGTATGGGATATGGGACTGCGCTGTACAGCATGATGGTGCGTCCTCGCAACGCTGATGTCGACCAGCGATCAGGGATCCCCTCGTGATGTTGCCTAACGTGAGGTAACGAGGTTCATGTCAATACGAGCCCGCACTGAGCACAGAGCAATTGGTGCGGAGAGATTCACTCCTTTATTGTACTAGCTGGACCCTCGGCTTCACTCGCGTAAATTTGATTTCTCTCACTTCATCACTCATCCTTTTTACATATTATATGTCCAAACCAAAGTGTGTTTAAAAAATAATAATATAATAATTAAAATATATTATTAAAAGGGCACCTTTAGCGAGGGTTCCGAAGATACTGGCAGCTTTCCACTTTGGATAGCTACACTAATTCTTTGTCCGAGGTAGCTGCCAGCTCTTCGGTCTCCTGTGATGTCGACCAACCTTTTTGCTATTTCTTTAAAAAGCCTTATAGCGCTAGGACCCCACGGACCAAGGGTCTGGACACCGAATGGGACAAAATCATATTCGGTGCCTAGACCCCTGTGTTCGCATGCTTTAAAGTGTGTTTATATTTTAAATGATTGATATGTCGGCTGTGGTATCTCTCAATGTTGAGAGTGGTGCCAAGCGCCTGCCCACGCCCCTGCCTACTCTCAATCAGCCATCAGTCAGCTCGTTGTCCTCACAGTGTAATTAGCAGAGTGACATTTCAAATTATATGACTCGGCCCGTAAATGCGTAATAAAGCCAATTTGCTCATTTTACGATCCGATCGACCGATACAATTACATTAGGGATTTGAATTTTATTGCATCAGTTCTGGACCGTACACACCCGAGCGACTTGCGACTGTGACGCGGCGGACAGTGTACACAATGGTCGGGCGCGGATATTCTTTTTTTAAATAAATTGTACGATTGCGGAAAACATCGAGAGGAAACCTGCATACGTCTGAGAAGAAATTCAAAGGCGTATGTATAGTCGTGCTTGAGTAACGGCGATGGACTCGCCATCTGTCACGTTGGCACCTAATATACCTCTGGCGGAAAGTGGGTGTCTGGGTGGGTTCATTATATATACAAGTGCTGCGGCGATGTAAAAAATATTCGTCAATATAGGTTGAACTCGTAATCGAACTAGCAGTGAGCCTCCGGTAAAGCTTACGTATATATGTCACAGAGCGCTTCTATCACAGCCTCGAATCACGGCGATCTGTACTATACGTTCTTCCTGAATTTAAGTACAGTGCATTACATTTATCACACCACTGCCGATTGACGGTGAAGGAGATCATCGAGAGGAAACTTAACGTTTAAGAATAAATTCAAAGACTTATTCAGAGGCGTGCTTGAAAAGCGACGGCTCGCCATTTGTCACGTTGACACCTAAATATGACTCCGGTGAACAGCGGGTCTTATTAGACAGCACCCTACTCCCCGGGATCACGTGTGAACACGGCTGTTATTTATTTATTTATTTTTATTTATTTATATTATACGTACGTATATATTATATTGTATAGTGGCATCCAAATAGTATCGGTGTGGCTGGAGCTTTACAAAATAGTAATTCATTATCTGTAATCGCCTTTAAATTAGAGTTGATTCAATTAAAGTGAGTATATAATTAATATAGAGTACTATACATCAATATAGATACTAGCTGTGCCTCGCAGTGCCACTCGCGCAATTATGCCCTACCTCTCTTTTATTTACTATGATGAGATATATAGGAATCCATCATTTCCACAGATCAGTTAGCTTCAAACCTAATAGCGCATATTACTTTAAACTAACTTGTAAGGCTTTACTGGTAATACCGAGCGAGCCATTGCTTTATAAGTAAGTTTTCCGATGGCTCTGTAATCTCAGAACACAGAGATGCACCACCTTGCAAAATACATTTAATAATTCTTAATGTAGCTTTTATCTAACGATAATAGTACTTAGTATTCACACCTTTAGTGCTTAGAATGGCACAAAAGACACTTAATATTGACAGCCTCATAAACATCTAAGAATGCATATATATACGATACTAGCTGGGCTCGCGGCTTCGTCTGCGTACAAATTTATTTTTATTGCTAATATTTTTTCTACCTTAAAACATATCTTGTGTGTTAATCCAACTACATACATTCTCTTCATCCAAATTCATCAGAGGCGAAAGGAAAGATGTCTAGAAACAACTAGCGCTCCACTCTATCAACCTAGCCCGTTAGGGACTCGACCTGATGAAATGTATGTATGTAATCCAGCTAATTATCTATCTCTGTGTCAAAGTTCAATAAATAACTCTATTGAGTAGTTTTTGCATGAAAAAGGATAAAACATCCACACAAACTTTCACATTTGTAATATATTATACAGGATTACCCGGCTACAGTGGATGGCCCGGAGCGTGGAGCGAGTGCCCGCGTGATGGTATCTATTCAAATGTGCTGCATTATATCTTATCAAATATACATATTTATGAGTTAAAGCGATGATGGAGACTATTTATACGGGATGTTTATGTCTTACACATATATCATAATGTCATAGTGTTTGATCATTGGCTTGCGCCAGCAAAAAAATATACTGAAATTAGCTAGGATCGTCTTGTCATGGCTATAATGAATTATATTATCTATGGTCTGTGTGAACACATTTCCACCGATCTTAATTAGCCGTCTCATCTCTTGAAGTATCATACACGGAATATTACACATATATATCTCGGAAGTTTGAATTTTCCAAAAATACGTCATAAAACGAACATGCGGACAATTAATAGATACAAATGTATGCCCTTTATTATATTGTGGGACACGCGACTAGCAGTAGTCAGTACATAAATACAACCTGTATACAATATAATATTCTAAGAATCGAACATAAAATAAATAGGATTTTCAGGTATGGCATTAATTTATGGCGAATGAAATAGTGTCATTTTTTTTTATATTAGCAACATTATGTCTCATTTGATAAAATAGCACATGACGTACCGTATGTCGGGGTCCATACTGTCGGTGCTAAACATTGGTGCCAATAGGCCACCATCACCTGGACTACAACATCTCCTAACAGATGGTGGTAGCCAACATCACTGCTGTGGGTAATTGTTGTGATACTGTATTGAGACGTATCCAGACGTTGACAAGGAATTACTGTGATCGTCCTATGCTCGCTGTTAGCACAGGTAGCCTCCGACGAGTGTGAATAAGATACCGGTTATACATTATTCATTTTTAAAAAGACCGTGGTAGCCGAGTGGTTAAAGTAGTGGCCTGAAACACAAAGATTGCATTTTCTAACCCCGACTGCATCAACGAGTTTTTCTGCACTTAAGTGCAGTGATTAGACACATAACGAGCTTTATATTGAAGGAAAACCTCGGGAGGAAAACTATATGTTTGATCAAATTCAAAGACATGTGTATGCTTGAGTAACGGCGATGGATTCGCCATCTGTCATGTTGGCCCTATACACCTACCTCGTCGAAGATATAAATAAAGATTCCCCGATGGACTTCTTTCTATACCCTTTTTCCTAATTATTTAATATTATAAATGTGAATGTAAGTTTGTTTGTTACGCTTTCACGTAAAAACTACTTAACCGATCATCATAAAACTTTGTACACATATTCTCGGAGGTATTAGAAGTAACATAGGATACTTTTTATTGAAAAAAATATCATTTTTACGAAAGATAAAAAGCCGTCCACGCCGACAAAGTCGCGGGCACAGGTAGTATTTTATAATATTATAAAGAGGAAAGATTTGTATGTAAGTATGTTTGTATTAAATAGGCTCCGAAACTGCTGGACCAATTTAAAAAAATATTTCACCATTGAAAAGCTACATTCTCCTTGAGTGACATAGGTTATAATTTATAAACTTTTATAAAAAAAAAATATGTCCGCCCGTGTGAAGCCGGGACGGACCGCTAGTATTTTATATTCTTCAAATACTCTAGCATCACATTAATGTTTGAGCATATATTTCCGATTAGATATACCTCAATTAATTATCATAATGATTATTATCTTAGTCACCAGCGAAATGGCTAGAACACTGTTATGTTTAAATAATATTATGCAGTAAATGGCAGCGTGTAGTCGCCATTCATTAATCAATGTTGTTTAATTGCTCACCTGTGTATATGCAGGTCGTGTTACAGCCGGAGGCAACCTGTTTAATAATGCGACGCTTATATCTACTAATTTTTATTGGACAATGTTACATTTATGGCAATACTAGCTATGCCCTGCGATAGGACACGTAATACGTAACATTTCATTTCATCGGTAGTTTTTTAAACATATCGTATGCGGTAATCCAGCTTATAATGTCTGTGCCAAATTGCATGCAATTTCGTTGAGGTTCTCTTGGTGGTTAGGTTAGGTTGGTGAGTATCAAATGTTCACATTTTAATACTAGTAAGATTCTTGACATAGTCACTTAGGACCGAGGACGAGGACTAGGCAGGCCCAAGATGTGCTAGCTTCATGATGACTCAAGTACATCTGTCGATTAACGTACATATTATCAACAAAAACGAGCAAGTTATTTATTATAAATAGTATACGCTTTTACAACAAGCTGCCAAAGTCAGTTATAGAACAGACCGATGGAAAGTTAAAAAAAATTATCAAACGTGTTCTGATTAAAAAAGCATATTATAAAATCAAGGACTACGTTGAAGATAAAGAAGTTTGGCTCTAGTTCCTTCTGCGCATGCGGCTTCCTTGGTAGCTCATAAACGGCACAAATTTGTGGATGTCTCTAACTATTCTGAATCTTTTTCTTTTCTCAATTCGGGTTCTTTTTTTATACAATAATAATTTTCCTTATTTTTTTATTTTAATTTATTCCATATCTTGACCAGAATTAGTTACAGTACTGATGACAATATTTGTGTCACTTGTTTAATTTGTCTAATTTGTGAATGTGAGAACATTGTAGGCTTTGTAGATTCCTAGATCTTGCTAACATTGTTATAATTATCTTGTTTTATGTATGCTTTGTATAGTAAGCAACGACCTATTGTCGGGCCTATGTTGTTCCCCCATACTTGGGTACTATTGCTGTAACGAAAAAAATATTGTATATGCCTAATGATTTGAAAAGAGTAACCATGGAGTTTCTTGCCGGTTCTTCTCCATGGAAGCGACCAACCCGAACCGTGCTTCTTTTTCGACGTTTTATAAGTCCACCTGGGCCTATGTGAAATAAAAAGATTTTGATTTGATTGATTTGATTTGATTATCAGCACACTGAATCCCTCGCGGGGTAGAGGGACTCAGCGTGATGATATGATCCAAGTTACTTTGTAACTTTAGTTATCAACGATCAGAACAAAATCAGAACGATTACTTACATACTTGTCAAAATATTACGATATCTTTTTTATTAAGTGTATCATTTATAGTCTTTACTCATATAGGAAAAGGCATGACTACTCTGCCTACCCCGTTAGGGAATCAGCGTGATGATATGTATAAGTATGTTTACTTGCATATGATCATGTGTCCTCTGGAGGCTTAAAGGCATTCATATTTATGCTGGGTTTAATACAAGAGCTCAAAACCTTAAGTATTATATTATATTCGTAATTAGCACTGCGCACGTCGTAAACTGATGATGGTCAAGTTGAGCTGCTGGCTGTGGAGGACGACTCAACTTAATAGGTTTACTGTATTACGGTAAACCAGGGGTATCACTCGCGCGTTGCCAACCCTGCAGGAATCTTTTCACACCCTTCTTGAGGAACTCCATGCTGTACTCTCCAGGGAAAAACGTTCTTGTTGGATTGCTGCAACACTTGGAATGCGATGGGAGGAAATCAAAGCGCCACAACCTAATTTATTTTTTAAATATAAGATTTGTATATACTGTTGTCAATTTGAAAGGAAAATTATTTTATTATATCATTAATTTAGACTAGAGCGCCAGTTCCCTCTAGCCATACAGACCACTTTTGCTTCTATCAAATTCACCCATCTCTTAATTTATTATAAGGGTGGAGGAAAACCTAGCCAGCCTAGCCAACGTTTAAGAATAATGATGTAGGTGTATTCATTAATACACCACATTATCTCTTTGTAGATTCGTGGTAGTTTTCATTCGTCGGTTACATCTAAATATAATTCTAAATTATAAATCATCTAAAAATATTTGCCCATTCCGCCATCGACAGGTGGGCCATCTCCCTGACACTTCCGCTCATTGACCACTCAACCTGGCTGACATCACATAATCACTAGTATATTGTTTAATTTAATTTATAATCCAGCGCATATGGACACACGTCAATTTCAAACATCGAGAAATTTCGACTAAGGGTAACAAACACGGGCCAAGAGTTGACCATTGGACTTCTATGTATACCTATACATATGTGGGGTGGTCAGTCAATATAACAGTTTGTTTCTAGTAGTTGTTTGCCTTCAAGATTCAAGATGAAGAAATAAAACAAATAGATCCAAAAATAACAAAATGACAACATTATCAAAGAGGGTAATCTCTGTCGGAAAGTGGGTTACCTATACACTTCTGCCTACCCCTTTAGGGACCCTTATGGGAAGGCGTGAGGATATTCAATTTTATTAAAATTAACTGAAACATGGATTTAAGATTTTTCTAGAAATTATAATTGACATATAAATATAATAAAAACTTTGCTAGATTTTAGTTACAACTAATTTTATGAGAAAATGAGGTAAAACAATTGCCAACTTGTAATATTGTATTATTGTTTTATCTATCTTTAATTGTGCCCCACATATCCAATTTTCTAAGACAATACATATTGACGATGAAATAAAGCAGATTTTTTTCGAAAATAAAGTAAAAAAAATATGAAATACATATATAATATCAACACATGCTAGCAGCTAGCACTTACCAACTGAGAGTAGTCAACACTCAGGCTTCAGTTGTCTCCGACACGTGATCGTTACTTTACGAGTATTTTGACAGGCTTTCACGGAAACGTCTGATTGCGAGGGAACTGCTAATTATATATATATATATATATATAAGTACCTGCTTGCCACTGTCACAAATAAATACTACTATTGTTCATACAACTACTAACAAGAATCGGAAATTTTAAACTCGAAAAAATCTCAGTACACCAATCACAGAAACTCACTTGCACGCGAATGTCGTGTTATATATCGCAAGTATTGGGGAGAGAGGTGCTAGGAGGAGGCGTGTGCTCTCGACGAACGCACAGCATCCACTGGCTGCGAGATTGGGATGGCCCGGTGTTGCATCTCAGTGGGTAAAGGCGGAAACACATGACGCCGGTGTGACGTTTTCCGCGACATAGTCCTTTAGTGAAACCAACCATTAACAACGAAACATAAGTGTTTATTCTAGTCATATAAACCTTGTCTTACTATATTTACTTTCTATATGAAGATCTGAATGTATAATGATATATATCCTCACGCCTTCCCACAAGGGTCCCAATGGCAGTAGGCAGAGGTGTATAGGTAGTTCCCACACACCCATTTTCTGCCAGAGATATATTTTAGGTGCCAACGTGACAGATGGCGAGCCCATCGCCGTTACTCAAGCAGGACTAGACATACGCCTATAAATATAAGTATCTGAATATATATATATATGCAGTATGTATATACAACGTTGTTTGAGTTCAAGCCGCTGTCTGGATTGAACTGGATTGACCACAGATTGAGTTTCTACGAGCTGTACGCTGAAGAAACACATCGAAAGGGAACCTGCATACGTTTAAGAACAAATTCAGAGATGTGCTTCTGTCAATGTGGCAAATGTGAACCCCCTTGAAGGAACCTGTATGTATATACAAATACATATATACTACCTACAAACCTCTGCCTACCTCTTCGGGGACCCTTGTGGGTAGGCGTAAGATATATTTATATGTTTTCCTTCACCGTAAACATCGTGGTGTGACAAATCACTGTACTGTAGTTCAGAAGCAGTACTGTAGTTCAGAAGCAGTACTGTAGTTCAGAAGCAGTACTGTAGTTCAGAAGCAGTACTGTAGTTCAGAAGCAGTACTGTAGTTCAGAAGCAGTACTGTAGTTCAGAAGCAGTACTGTAGTTCAGAAGCAGTACTGTAGTTCAGAAGCAGTACTGTAGTTCAGAAGCAGTACTGTAGTTCAGAAAAACTTATTGGTACAGACAGGATTCGAACTTGCAAGCTTTGTGTTGCAGATAACTCGAACCAATCGGCCACCATGTCTCTTTTATGAATACAATAAATAAATCTACTTTTCTTTACAGGAATATTTAATGTATAACAACTTTAAGTGAGCCGTGGTGGCCGAGCGGTTCGAGCAGTTGCCTGCAACGCAAAGGTCGCAAGTTCGAATCCCGACTGTACCAATGAGTTTTTTCTGAACTTAAGTACAGTGATTAGTCACACCACGAGCTTTACGGTGAAGGAAAACATCGAGAGGAAACCTGCATACGTCTGAGAAGAAATTCAAAGGCGTATGTATAGTCGTGCTTGAGTAACGGCGATGGACTCGCCTTCTGTCACGTTGGCACCTAATATACCTCTGGCGGAAAGTGGGTGTGTGGGTATTACCTATACACCTCTGCCTACCCCTTCGGGGACCCTTGTGGGAAGGCGTGAGGATATATTATTTATATTATTATAGCACTAGCGGATGTGAGTGTTTGTGAGTTGTACCAAAACTGGCTTTACTTAAAGTATATGCAATTACTCGGCTATCAGAAAAAGAATGCGAACACACTCCTATCGGGTTATTGTTGCAAATGACTGATACGAGCTTGTACGTAATGTCTGTGGGCAGGGACGTTGTCGAACACGATTGGGCCTTCTATAATGTAAATGCTTTAATCTTTTTTTTTATACAACAAGAGTGGCAAACAAGCAAACGGCCCACCTGATGGAAAAAGGCTACCGCAGCCTATTTACGTTTACAATACCGAAGTATTACTTGCGCGTTGCCACTCTGTGTTCGGAGAGTTTTACTGTGTTGGCAGCATAATGGGACTAATCCCTCTGCCAACACAATATAACAATCAGCTCCCCAAGGAGCTCATTACTGAAAACCTTAGGAACACAACACAAATAATTGTGTTATTTGGCTACGGACTTATATAGTTCTATAATAATTTTTAATTAAATGTCCCTGAAGGGGGAACGGGAGTGGACTTTCTGCCAGATATATATGTTAGGTCTCAACGTGACAGTAAGCGAATCCATCGCGGTTTTTCAAGCACAACTATGCATGTGTCTTTGAATTTCTCCCCAAACCGAAAAAACCGAGAGGTAACCTGCATACGTCTGAGAAGACCTTCTAGGACGTATGCACATATAGTCATAATTGAGTAACGGCGATGGCCTCGCCATCTGTCACGTTGGTACCTGGAATATACTTTTGGCGAGAGAAGGATGATGTAATACGCCTCTGTCTACCCTTTCGGGGTCCTAATGGGGGAGTATGAAGGTATGAAGATATATATAAACCTTAATCTAACAGATGTTAACTAGGAACTTATTACTGAGCCGATGTCATTTCACACAAAGCGCAAGTAATTCGTCTAAGGCGCTTAACCTTTGGTATTGGACTGTTTGAAATCATATCGAGTAAGTATACTATAGGAGTGGCCAAGTTCCATTGACCCTGTCCTCCCGCGGGCAGCGAGCACCACTCAGCAGGCAGTTGGTACATCGACAGCCCGCATTAGTGCATACCACGCCGGGAAAGGAGCGATATGGGGGAAAAAACCTGCCTAACACTAACGAACGCACTCTGATACAACATGTCACTTTATACGTGTGTACAGGTCAGTCACACACTTGTGATCATTGACAGCACTTCAAAACATATGAACGTCTGATAGCAGGCTACAGAACATACCCGGCCTGATTCGAGCGCTTGAGATGTTGGCTGTGGTATTATCCTGCCTGTCATAAGAGGTAGCTAAATAGTTGTCGACGGGCTTGCCTGCTTGCGGCTTGCTGGTAGTCAGGGGTCCTGACTATCGGATAAAACGGGCCCAGGGTTGGCGGCCGCACGATGCTTTCACAGAGTAAAGCGTGGGTGCTTCGGGCGAAGTTAGGTGTTAAGGCAATGTGGAATGAATTGAAATAATTTATTAGCCAGAATACGGATAGTTACAAATGTTGGAAATGATTGAACTCTACTCTCTCTAAAATTGTCGGTGTTATGATGTTTAGGTACCTACATATATATCTAAGTTATGATGTTTAGGTACCTACATATATATCTAAGTTATGATGTTTAGGTACCTACATATATATCTAAGTTATGATGTTTAGGTACCTACATATATATCTAAGTTATGATGTTTAGGTACCTACATATATATCTAAGTTATGATGTTTAGGTACCTACATATATATCTAAGTTATGATGTTTAGGTACCTACATATATATCTAAGTTATGATGTTTAGGTACCTACATATATATCTAAGTTATGATGTTTAGGTACCTACATATATATCTAAGTTATGATGTTTAGGTACCTACATATATATCTAAGTTATGATGTTTAGGTACCTACATATATATCTAAGTTATGATGTTTAGGTACCTACATATATATCTAAGTTATGATGTTTAGGTACCTACATATATATCTAAGTTATGATGTTTAGGTACCTACATATATATCTAAGTTATGATGTTTAGGTACCTACATATATATCTAAGTTATGATGTTTAGGTACCTACATATATATCTAAGTTATGATGTTTAGGTACCTACATATATATCTAAGTTATGATGTTTAGGTACCTACATATATATCTAAGTTATGATGTTTAGGTACCTACATATATATCTAAGTTATGATGTTTAGGTACCTACATATATATCTAAGTTCCCAGCGTGTTAGTTTGAGTGGTACACATGCGCCAATAATTGAACTTTTGAAAGAATTGAATTACAGTGACTGAACAATTGAATTGATCCAACCAAATACAAAGACGGAAACATTCGCTTTAAAATACGAGATAAGTAAGAGCAAGCGGGCTGGAACATATCTCGCTCAGAGAATCAGCATTGCTATCCAGCGTGGCAATGCTGCTGGTCTGCTTAGCACGTCGCCTCGGGATACCGATTTGGGACAAATATATTATCTGTTAGTAGTTAGTTATACAACTGTCTAGTATAAACATTATAGATCGTCGATGTGACCGTGGTGGCCGAGTAGTTCGAGTAGTTAGCCTGCAATACCAAGATCGCAAGTTCGAATCCCGACTGTACCATTGAGTTTTTCTGAACTTAAATACACTGAATAGGCACTCCACGAGCTTTACGGTGACATCTGGTCACCGTAGGTGGTCACAACATCGAGAGGAAACTGCCGCTTGAGAAGCAATTCATTGGCGTATAGTGGTGTTTGATTAACGGCGATGGACGCGTTATGCTGACGTATATTCCTCGGTCTACCTTTTCGGGGACCCTTGTGAGAAGGTGTGTAAAAACAGGAAAAACTCGTGAAGGTCAAATAATATAATACAGTTTCGTGCTCAAAGCGGGAATCGATCCCACGGGCTTATTTCAATCACACTTTTACTGAGGGTCAAAGAGATGAGCACAAAACGACAACGCCGTGGGCAGGGGGCGTAGCGCTCCATAGTAAAGACATCAACGCGCTGCGCCCGCCGCGTCTACATTAGCATTTTAATATATTTTTTGCATTTTAAATATTGCGTATTTATGGACGTGTCACCGGCGGATATTGAATTTACTATTTTTGTACATAATTGAGTGTATTTGTTGCGGATATATGAGGATAAATGACTTGCACCCGCTAAGGAGCGACGCGAGCAATTATCCCTCGGTCGCGCGTTAAGCATGCATAGTTTACGAGGCAGATGCATAGATTACCTCGAGGACTTTAAAATGTAATGATACCGAAGTCTACCAGGAGATACCATCAGCTATGAATGATACAAAGCTGGGTGCCGATGTGACAACGATGTGCAACCATGTAAATAAATACCTTGAGACGAATCCACACAAATTGACATAGTCCCAAACTAAGCAGAGCTTGTACTATGGGAACTAGACAACGATATACGTACTCGTATAGATAGGTATGTACATAAAAGCATAGTTCATCTAAGACAAAGGTACGCAAATGCTCAAATATCTACCCTCAGTTCTGACCACTAGACCAGACGACCGACTAATGTATTGCGTCCATCTGGGAGTAGCTGTGAATCAAACGATCGCGTTGTATTTGGAGTAGGACGTTAGGTAGCGGGCTCTGTTCCAACCGCAGACCGCAGCTTTCCCCGATGTACTGTACTGTACAGTAACAGTACTGAGGACACACGCAGGAAATATGTTTTGAAATGGTTTTATATACTTTATTCCCTCACTATATTATATCTGTGTCTGTATATTATAGTACTTTCTCACGACTATATATATATAGGCTGAACGATACGGGTACTACAATTTGCAAGGAGAGTTTATATGCTGGCGAAAGACCTCAAAAATATCTTGAAAGGGTTGAAATATGAGTTTTTAGGGAATAAAAATTTGCATTGATAATCTATGATGATTCCTCACGATATGTATCCTTTTTTTTATTTTGTAGCAAATATAGAAAGTCATGTTGAGGAGATCGTGGTGTAACTTTGTAGGGTTGGAGAGGACCTCCCGGTGATAGCATCGCCTTATGGAACCTTCTGTAAGCCACACCACAATGACTCAAGGGTGATTGCTTACTCGTATAACGAGCTGTGCGTGCAATAGGAGAGCTAACTCACTTTGAACGGCCTCCCTCGGCAGCCAAGTGCCGGCCACTCCGCTCAATGACTACGAAGTGACATAAAGTCAAATTATGGCCATTTTGGATCGCTTTCAGGCGATCGCAGGGTGTATTTTATTAGCAAGCAAGTAATCCACTGAATTACAAAATTTGTTATTTTAATGCGTGGTAAGTGTTCTCTTTTGTCTGTTTTTTTTAAATTATAGCTTGTAATCATTTAATTTATCTATTTGTTGGTGGAACTCTTCTGACCACTGTACCCCCGCTGTAGGCCCGCGTCCGATAACACAATGTAACGCCACACCACATCACATGGAGGCTAGCGCTCGGAAATGTTACGCTGCTGCTGTTACCAAATTATACCGTCACATGAGTTTGACTGTACTTAAGTACAGCGATATATCATAATGGCCAAGGTGGGTTTTTAAAGGGATTTAAAGACGTAAAGTCGGACGCTCAAGGACGATAACGTCAAGAGTACTCGAAACCGACGAGCATGTATGAAGAGACTGATGAATGTGGACGAAGCGAAAGAGGTATGCAAGTCTAGAGAGAACTGGCGCACTGTACCCTACCCCGTTAGGGATAACGGGGTAGGCAGAGAGATATGTATGTATATATCTAAGTCACTCCTTGTCCCCTTGGCATTTAAATGTGTTTGCAGTAAAATAGGGTGTTTTTTACCACTATCAATACCTACGTTGGAATACTAGTAATATTCCCTTGACTTGTGTAGCCCAAAGCCCACGGTATTTTCGTGAGTCTCGACCGTTTCAAAATGGCTCGTATGTGATGTCTGGAGTCGTAATTACAGTTCTATGGGCGGCAATAGCCGCGCCGCCCCGGGAGTCCAATTATTGTTGCCAAACAGGAAATGGTACACATATCTTAGCTCACACGTATTCTCAATTACTATAAACACACACGAAAGTGTACTTCAATATTAATTGCAATTCTCGGTATACTGGTTACTACTGGTGTTACCATAATAGCTGTGTGGGTGTTGCCACACTATATTATCACTGGTCATGTAGGAGCTGGATAGACATAGGAAACCCAAATACTTAGAGACAAGAATTATAATGGGTAGGCTAAAAAAATAAAATTTCATAGGAAACTGACTTCGATAGTTATAGAGATATTTGAACCTATAAATCAATGGTCAATGCGATATATTCTGGCAAACATAGGTTTGAGAAGGCATTCAAAAGACCTATGTACAGTCGTGCTTATGTGAATAATGACTCACAATTTGACACGTTGGCACCTGAAATCAGCAGCGAAAAGTAGGTATTACATACCCCTGCCTACCCTTTCGGAGACCCTGGTGGGAATGCATGAAGATTATTTATAAGTATAAATACTTCCATGCAAAAATGATCAATGATAAACTTTATCCTTACACATAGACACTTTGAGTTATGTGTGCGCCCTAACGGTTGGTCTGTGTTTCTCTATGGTTGATCTATGATCTATGGGCATATAGATCATCGATCTCCGTCAGAGCTATGTAATTACGGTCGTTAGTCCGCGGGTTGGCAACCTTCGGGTACCATATATATGCTGTAGACACATATATATATGCTGTAGACACACATATATATATGCTGTAGACACATCGGCGGGCGAAGCTGGGAAGCTATTATAGCTAGTGCTGGAGGTTCACATTTTGATATAGACCTATTAGAGCCTAGTGGTTCGACGTCACCTACAACGCAATGATTGCCAGTTCGAATACCTGCATGCTGTACCAGCATACGTCCAAGCATTAATTCAAGGATGTCGTGATTGAGAAAAGGCGATGGACTCGCCATCTTTCACGCTGGTACCTTAATTATATCTCCGGCGGAAATAGAGACACACCAGACATAAGTTCTGCACCAGGTCACTGGTGGCTTATTGCTATACACGTACCTCTATAATAGTCTGAAGGCAAGGTGTGATAACAAGCTGGTATCTACTCTAATATACCCGCGAACGTTGAGCCTCTCACGCTGACGCAACACGTTAAGGGGAAGGAATGAGTAGAGGACATATTGTACATACAAGACGAGCTACCCCTGGTGTTGCAAGCGTCCATAGGCAGCGGTAGCCGTATCAGGCTGAACTCATGATTATTTGACAGCTTGTGGCTTAAAGAAAATACATCAGCTGATATTTGACAAATGTTTTCTTGAATGTCAAGACAACGTGAACGCGAATGACAAGAAGACGGGTGAGCTTTTGAGACTATCTTCACGGCTAATGCCAAAATGTATAGACCGAACCTAAAATACATAGAAAGGATGAGTGAAGAAAGATTGACGAAACAGATATACAAAGCAAAAGTGTGTGCAAGAAGAGGCAGAGGAAGGCCACGTTCCAACTACCTGGATCAAATAGATCGGACTCTCAAGGACGGGTTACGAGTACTCTTAATGTTTAAGAGTACTCGAAACCGACGAGCATTTATGAAGAGACTGATGAATGTGGACGAAGCGAAAGAGGTATGTAAGTCTAGAGAGAACTGGCGCTCTATACTCTCTGCCTACCCCGTTAGGGACTTGGCGTGATGATATATATGTATGTATGTAACCTAAAATAAATGAATTTAGTATGAGATCTCATCTTGTGCACAAAAAGGATGATTTGAATTGTGTCTCGTTAGCAAGTGATTTATGCGATTACCGCTAATGACGTGCATTGTACAAATGGATCCACGGGCTTCACGGTCTGCGGGTCATGGATTGTATGGCTCACTTGGACCGGGTTTGATGGCGTTTACAGGTCACTAACTTGTGAATAATTGTACTACTTATTAGCTAAATAAACGAGTTTCAATCTTTATACAAATTACATACATGTAAATGAAGCTCTTTTATTCTTCATTTAATTTGAATTGCCCGTGTATAAACTCCTTATTTAGCATTATCTATGATGACTGCACGCTTGCACTATGACATGACAAAATGTCAGTCAGATAGAAATATTTTAAGATTGTAAAATTAATTGAAGCAATAGCTTTTAATGTTGTTTCTCTTTACAGGTATTTATTGTAATTTGTACTTAAATAATATATAGAATATAATAATGTGGAAGTAAGTTTATTTTTATAAAAACAAATTTCTCTTTACAGAGCAACAACTTTGGTTTTTTGTTTCAATAAACAACATACTACATACATACATATCACGCTGAGTCCTTCACGGGGTAGGCAGAGAGAGTAGAGCGCCAGGTCTCTCAATGATCCATGCAAATACACAAAAAACTAAATACGATCTTGCCATTCTCACTAACGGCTATTGACTTAAATACTTACAATCTGTAGCCAAATTTCATTCAATTCCGTTCAGCCATTCTGGCGTGATTACGGTAACATACATCCATAGTCGCAAACTTGAGTTGAGTTGAATGAGTTTTTCTGAACTTAAGTACAGTGATTAGTCACACCACGAGCTTTACGGTGAAGGAAAACATCGAGAGGAAACCTGCATACGTTTGAGAAGAAATTTAAAGGCGTATGTATAGTCGTGCTTGAGTAACGGCGATGGACTCGCCATCTGTCACGTTGGCACCAAATATACCTCTGGCGGAAAGTGGGTGTGTGGGTATTTATTACCTATACACCTCTGCCTACCCCTTCGGGGACCCTTGTGGGAAGGCGTGAGGATATAAACTTTCGCATTTATAATATTCAATTCAATTTTAGTAGTATATAGCCTATCTAGGGTAGATATATCCTAAGACTTATGTATTAGAATGAGGCCTATGTTTATTATTCCAATGTGATCATTTATATGTTTTCTGTGGATGTGCCTACAAAGATAAAATACAAATAAATTCTACACGGGTATACATGTAGCAACATCACCAGCCCGCAGTCCCGAGCACAGCGGTCCAGCCGAGTCGTATTATCTCAGTACAGACACTCAAACCATTAATTGCTATCACTAACTGGTCATTCGTGTTGCGACATGAGCTATATATCCCCTTTTTAGCTCACTACTGTCGGCGACAACACAGGGTGTAAATCAAACTCGCGTACCTAACGAGTACCTCTTGTACATACTTAATTAGTTAGTAATACGCACACACATGCACACGCAAACCCACACACACACAAATGTCAATCAAAGATACATTACATTAATGCATTAAATATAAATCCATATCTCTCTAATATGACACGAAGCACAAATAAACTAACACACTTTTATAAAGTATATGTTGATTTATTTTTAAGACAAAAGTACCACAAATAAATATAAATGACACGTCGCTTTGTAAAGTGACTAATTACAATGAAAACTACTCGTTGCGTATAAAAGGTTATTACTCATTGCAGGCAAACACTTGGGCGCGTCATGTAACTTGAATCGTGGTTCAAACCGCGTATTGACGCCATTGCGAGTCAACTTACGTGGCTGGCACTATGAAACAGTGGTGTGTGGGAAGGAACGGGACTCTAAATACATCGATGATCATTGGATCATGTCCGTAAGGCCACTCAAAACTATCCCATGTGGCGGTAAGGAAATAAGGAATTAATTCAATGCATAGAAATCCCGCCACGGCGTATGTCCGATCCCAAATGTTTCCTGGAAGCCCAGAGCTTTTCAATTCATTTGAAAGACGTCTATAAAATATACTCCGAGGCTCCGTGCGATAACAATCTACAAGTTATTGTAATTCCGTGGATCGGAGCCGGGACGTGGATAGCCATCGGCGGGCTAGGTCTAGATCTTAACTAAATGGGTTATTGTTGGCCGGCGGCAGTTCCCAGCGCTTGGAGCTTGAGGTGACACGCATCTAAGAGCAAATATTGATAGCGTTACATTTATTACATCTTGTGTATTGTTCTAATGATGCCGAATGGTGATCAGATATTGTACCTGGCGAAGTATTTGAATGTCAAGCTTATTGCCAATCTGCAGAGCTTAAGTTAACTTAAGTGTTAGTGAGTTCGAACCCCGTTCAGGGCATGTATTTGTGTCATGATTTAAGAGACTGACGAATGTAGATGAAGCGAAAGAGGTATGTAAGTCTAGAGAGAAGAGGCGCTATATTCTTCCTGCTTAACCTGAGAGGGAGTCGGCTGATGATATGTAGGTACGTATGTATGTTTATACACAAGAAGTTTTATTATTCCTTATGTTAATTTAAACAAAAACAAATACCGTGGGACAAAGCTTGTATGGTAAGTAGACAACAATATATGCACTTATATTAACGTATATATCTATATATATCCATACACAAATACATAGGACATCCAAGACTTACGTGCGAATACTGGTGTTTATCATACAAATGTCTGCTCACAACAGGAATCGAACGCGATCTTAGGCTACTAGACCAGTGGATATAGGTCCAGTTCGCGGAGAGACAGCTTAGCGCTTGGCTTGTTTGAGAGTTAAGGTCGTACAGATTTGCTCTGAGGTTCTATTAGTAAGGCACTCAATGTGTAATTCCATCCGAGTGGGACTCATACAGATATATATATGTACGTACGTATATACAGCCGGCCGCGCGTCGCCGCTATATTTCACGTTATCATCTCGATAAGCCATATACGGCGTATTGTCGAAATGAGTCTAATGAAATGACCGTAACGTGACCAACATACTAATATACCTACTATTTGTATATATATATATACATATTTGCCCATCAGCTTCGAACTCCAGAGCAGTGTGGTGAAGTTTACACACTTTAATAATGTTCTTCTGAAAAGTTCACACATTTGTCGATTATTCATCGACGATTTACGATGGCATTCAGAGCCGTAGTGTTGTGTTTTAAGATACAATTGTTAACCCTAAATTGCATGTGTGAGCTCTGTGCGTTTCCCTAAGTTAAAATACATTGTCACACCATCTAAGACGGTAAAAAATTTACGGCATTACACAAATATCTGCCCTCAGCGGGAATCGAATCCGCTCCAACTTTTGCAGTCAGGAGCTCTAATTACTAGACCAGACGGCCGTCACGTATGGGGAGGTCAAAGAGATTGGACAGAAGCAAATGGCAGCAATCTTAATATATATAAATTACGTGTCACGTTGTTTGTCCGCGATGGACTCCTAAACTACTTAACCGATTTCAATCAAATTCGCACACCGTGTGCATTTTGATCAAATTCGAAAGATAGGATAGCTTAGAAGCTTAGCTTACATCTCAATGTATAGTCGCAATATTATTTTATTGCAAATTATTTATTTATTTATTTACAATGTAATATAACAAAAACCTTAGCCACAGTAACGCGTGGCCGGGTGTGCTAGTCTAAATATATATAACTCAAACTTGACTGACTGACACAGTGATCTATCAACGCACAGCCCAAGCCACTGGACGGATCGGGCTGAAATTTGGCATGCAGGTAGATGCTATGTCGTAGGCATCCGCTTAGGTAGGATTTTGATTAATTCTAGCCCCAAGAAGATAAAATAGGGGATAAAAATTTGTATGAAACTTTGTTAATTTTAAACCGATCGGGCTGAGACTTTGCATACATAAAGCTACTATGTATGACTTAGGCATCCCCTATACACACACACACACACACACATCCAAAGTAAATAAAAATATACTGCGCAAAGTCACTACTACACACACAAAGACACCACGCGGACGAAGTCGCGGGCATAGCTAGTGTATAATAAGTTTTTTTTTTTTAAGTATTGCACATAGGTCGGTGTGAATCACCAGGATTGCTGAACTCAACCCCGAGCTGGCCCCGGCCCGTCGTAACTATCACAAGTGACACTTAATACTTCCCTTTAGGGTTGAGATTTTGAATAATAGCCCCATTTGGGTGAGTTACCGGGCCGCCTGGGCCCCGCCCATGATACATTTACGGTATTTTAATACGACCCATTGTGGGGTTGATGTATGACATCATAATTAACTGGACTCAATGGCTGTTGGTCCTATTGAGTTTTTTAAGAGTTATTCGATCGGAATTAATAGTCGTCTATTTGTATTACAATAATTATTACTGCCTTTTGTGGGTACCATATTGTGCGGCGCGGGCGATGCTAGCGGAGGGAGGCGATGCTAGCGGAGGAAGGCAATGCTAGCGGAGGGAGGCAATGCTCTGTAAACTGTGATTTTGAAGCAATTGCTATTGCTTTTGCGTGATTTTGTTTTGTTTTTCTGGAATAGCACATATCCCATGCATCTTTAACGTTCGTTATTTCTTCTGGACGTGTGTGTCATTGAACTTCTTCAAAACGGCTAGACCAAATTTAATAAAATTTTCTGTGTGTCTTCAGATGGATTCGAGAATGGCTTAGAACCAGAATTGGGCTCGATAGGTGGCGCTACGAGTCGTGTCACAGGAAAAAAATTTTTTTCACCCTAGCGAAGCTCAGCGGGACAAATAGTATACATATTTTGTAAACAGACAAACTGGTCTAGACATAGGCAACGTCAACATTCAATGAATTCCCGTCAGGTGAATTAGACGAATAGATGTATAAATTAAAAAAGCCACAGTCTCATTGACACTCAGTATGATACGAGTTAGTTTTTTACAGGGTTAACACTAAACTGCGTCCATTATGGGCCGCCGGCCGCGGGGCCCATAAACATGTCATCGGGACGATTATGGGGCCCGCGCCGGGGGGCTGGGGGGGACCTAGCGACAGGCACGGACTGTGGTCGATGAAGTTTGTCATTTAAAAAATATAAAATGCCTTTATTGAAACGTATGACGACATAACAGTCTCCTAGGATAACTATGTTTGCTTAGCACCTAACAAGTGCCTGGCTGGAGACATTGGTTTCGCCAAGACAAAACAGTATTTTGATGTAATAGTTCAGGTAACTGTCATGTAATACATATTATATAATTATCCTTTTGTGTCACAAGATGTCGCTGTACATCTAACTGGAAGTTGCTAATAGAAATCCTCCGAGCGTATTTTATATAGACATTTGTAGAAATTATTAATAGTACATTCCGTGTCGCACCGTGCTCGCATCACACCTCATCATCAAGTTCCAATTATCATACTGAATAAATATACTCAATGAATGCATATGATACAATTACCTCTGCCTACCCCGTTAGAGAGTCGGCGGGACGTTTTGTTTGTATGTACAACAGCACACTATGATACATGACTACCTTTGAGGTAGGATTGATGGACCACGTCGCAGTAATGGGTACTTTTAATTAAAGCTTAGCAATAATAATTACAATTACACATTAATTAAAATTAACTTTTATAGTCACAATAAAAGCTTGTAAAGGCATTGAAAGATGTAAAACACTTGTATGGAATTGGATATTTTAACGATGGTTAAGTTAACGAACCATATTCAGTGCGAAAGTGTGGAGGAGGCAGAGGAAGACCACGTTCCCACTAGCTAGATCAAATCGATCGGACACTAAAGGACGGGAACGATAAGAGTCGAAACCTGCGAGCATGTAGGAAGAGACTGATGCATTTACATTTAGAGACAGAGGTCAGACGTCTAGAGAGTACTGGCGCTCCACTCTCTCTGCCTACCCAGTCTTTGCTTTTTCAGACATATGCAAGTTCACTCACGATTCGTTTCCTCACTGTGAAGCTTTTAGAGCGAAAAATCCATGTATTGAAGAACAAAAGTATTGCATGTTTTTTTTTAACTTTATATAGCCAAGCTTTGCGAAGACAACCTGAGCTGACATAATAATAACCCAATAATAATAACATCGACATCGACAAAGGCCGTGGGCGCGCCCCGCCCTGGGCCGGGCCTGGGCCGGGCGGGCAGCCGGCTCCGACATTATCCTAGCATTTCATGGTCGGACACATTAAATGGTGTTTATTTTGATTTAGTGTTATCGCATTGTTTACTTTTATTGGTCTCTCGTGATTGTGGAACTACGTTATGTTTGTACAACTGACTACATTCGACATTATTACAGGCTTACCTACCACTGGACTATACTGATACCTATTGATATATACATAGCAATGCGGTTTCATTGGAATTTCATACCGCGAACGCCCAGGCTGTGGAATGAATACTCTTTTTCATTTAGATAGATTTTAGATAGTTTTATTTGAATACACATTAGAACGGCCAGTAGCCAATTACTCTGAATGCAGTACGCGATATATACAGTACAGTGTACACAGTATATACACAACACAAAAGAAAATATATTAAACATCATTCATACATTCGCCTCCCAATGCTCCCGACATGCCGACATGATAGTCTGCCATCCATCCGCAAAAAAACGCAATCAGAGTAGGACTCCAAGATTTCATTGAACGCAGAGAGAGTGCGAGGGTCGGGAGAGTATGATCGCGACTTACTACGACAAGCCGATATGGAAAAGAGACCGTGTTTCCGGGCGCGTGTGTGAGCTCGAGTATTTGTAATATCGCGAAGTCGGTTTACAGTTACTCCTAGCGACTAATTGATTGACAAACGGTGTTAAATCGACGTGCTCAAATCGATACAACGCCTATTCGATTATCGCGTGTAATTGTGTATCGAATTTGCGCGATCGCGCGGCGGGCGGCCGAGGGACTCGGGACCACCTAGGGATGAGACGCATACGAGATATATACTCAATTAACAATATGTACAAAGAACAGTTGAAACTAACTACTTACAGATTAAATATTTGACCCCATATCTATCTATATAAGTAAATATATCGTTATCTAGTTACCATAACACAAGCTTTGCTTAATTTGGGACTAGGTCAATTTGTGCGGTATTATTCCTATTATTAAGAGCCGTGGTGGCCGAGTGGTTCGAGCAGTTGCCTGCGACGCATAGGTCGCAAGTTCGAATCCCGACTGTACCAATGAGTTTTTCTGAACTTAAGTACAGTGATTAGTCACACCACGAGCTTTAGTGTAAAGGGAAACATCGAGAGGAAACCTGCATACGTCTGAGAAGACATTCAAAGGCGTATGTATAGTCGTGCTGGAGTAACGGCGATGGACTCGCCATCTGTCACGTTGGCACCTAATATACCTCTGGCGGAAAGTGGGTGTGTGGGTATTACCTATACACCTCTGCCTACCCCTTCGGGGACCCTTGTGGGAAGGCGTGAGGATATATTATATTATTTATTATATATATATATATATATATTCCTATTATTAAGTGAGTCACACGAGTCATTAAACTTGCCATAGCGGTAGATCATAAGCTAGATTTGCACATAGTGTTCCAGTACAATCTATACATATTGTTTGCGGGTCAAGTCGCAGGCACAACTAGTATAATATATATGTCAGCGCAGGCGCTGTGCTTGCTACCCCTCCCCCTCCCCTACTCAGTGGCCGCAGCTGAGGCACGTCAATGTCACGATATATTATGTAATGAGACGTTGACAGCTATCGCAGGCGGTACATGCCAACGTCACTACGCATTAACGCGAACATCTCGCAGGTAGGAAGCAAACGTGTCATAACAGATTGTTTTATTGGAGGTGACTTGACAAGGGTCCCCGAAGGGGTAGGCAGAGGTGTATAGGTAATACCCACACACCCACTTTCCGCCAGAGGTATATTAGGTGGCAACGTGATAGATGGCGAGTCCATCGCCGTTACTAAAGCATGATTATAAATTATTATTATTATTACTTACCTTCAATGGTCACTTCAAGAATCTCCTTGAATCAACTGGTAAGCCGAGGTGTGTGGGTAGTACTCACAGACACACCCACATTCCACCAGAGTTACATTTTAGGTGCCAACGTGACAGATGGCGAGTCTCTCACCGCTTCTCAAGCATAACTAGACCTGCGTCTCTGAATTTATTTTAATTTTAAGTAGATTTCCTCATTCAATCACTGTACTTAAGTTTAAAAATGCTCATTAGTACAGCTGCAGCCGAACCACTAGGCCGCCAGGCCTCAAATATAGAGCAACTTACATACACACATATCCATATAATCACGCCGAGTCCCTAACTCGGTAGGCAGACAGGGTAGAGAAGTAAGAACAACTTAAACGCGAGAAAAAGGCAACTCACGCCTATGATACAATACGATAAGATAACATTATATTATACTCGTACATGCCTATGTAGATACGTGTGTACAGGAGGTATTATGTATCAGTTCTGAGAAGCGTGGGGCACTTAACGATAAACACAAAAAATTGCCAAATCAAATGGCCATCACATCGAATACCTATTTTATTGAAGCAAAAAAAACCCAACACGCATGCGCTATTAGGCAGCTATGTTAATAACTCGCCCGTCATACTCTGCGTGTGCACTATCATTTACTAAAATATTTCATTATAAGATTTTTCCTTTTTCCATCTCTGTTTCAAAGTTGTATCCAGCGCGAACCAGCAACGAACATCCTCACAAACTTTTGCATTCAAAATTCTAAATAGTAATGATATTACTAGTGTTATAATATAATGTTAGGGTTAACGGTGAGATGTCACCCTGGTTTGATGTGAAGTCGGGTGTCAAACAAGGGTGTATCATGTCTGCCTGGCTGTTCATTATATATCTAGATAACTGTCTGAGAGCACTTAGAACGAACGGATGTGGAGTGAAAATGGGAAACTTAGTGGTCAACTGCCTATTATACGCGGATGACGCGGTCTTACTGGCGACATCAGAGGGCGAACTGCAGTCACTAGTTACCATAATGAAAGAGGAATGTGAAAAGAAGGGGCTGCGCCTAAACGCCGGCAAGTATGAAAAAGATATTGAAAGAAGGATAACTGCCGGAAATAAGGTGAATGGAGCCATGTCGGCGTTGATGGGCAGTAAAAGTCTGAGCAAGAATGCTCGAGTTGCTGTACACAACGCGATATTGGTGCCTACCTTATTGTATGGCAGCGAATCCTGGGTATGTCAGAGGAAGTATGAAAATAGCTGAATGCAGTCGAGATGCGATCTCTTCGAAAAATGTGCGGCGTAACGATATTAGATCGAATCCGCAATGAAGAGATTCGCAAATCAACTGGCGTGAATGAGGGCGTGATTGTAAAGACGAAGAAAGGCATGTTACGTTGGTTTGGACACATAGAAAGGATGAGTGAAGAAAGATTGACGAAACAGATATACAAAGCAAAAGTGTGTGCAAGAAGAGGCAGAGGAAGGCCACGTTCCAACTACCCGGATCAAATAGATCGGACTCTCAAGGACTGGAACGTTAAGAGTACTCGAAACCGACGAGCATGTATGAAGAGACTGATGAATGTGGACGAAGCGAAAGAGGTATGTAAGTCTAGAGAGAACTGGCGCTCTATACTCTCTGCCTACCCCGCTAGGGACTTGGCGTGATGATATGTATGTATGTAATGATATTACTAAGATGAATGATGATCGCAAGTTCGCTACCCTACAGCTAGACTACAACTGGATATAATTTGTGTACTAATGAGTTTTTCTGAACTTAACTACATACTGGTGATTGAACACACCACGAGCTTTATGGTGAAGGAAAACATCGAGAGGAAACCTGCATACGTCTGAGAAGAAATTCAAAGGCGTATGTAAGGTCGTGCTTGAGTAACGGCGATGGACTCGCCATGCCACGTTGGCACCTAAAATATATCTCTGTCGGAAAGTGGGTGTTTGGGTACTACCTATATACCTCTGCCTACAACTTCGGGGACCCTTTTGGGTAGGATAACAATAATTTTGTTAAATTGATTCACAACTAGAAACTCTGACCCCTAATTATTTTAGTATCCCTATGGGAAATCCGATCGAGTACAAAAAGACTGAACTGTGTGTGTGTGCTACCCACCTCTGCCTACCCTAATGGGAAAGCGTGAAGATATAAGACGTATATTATAATTCATATATTTTGAAGCACGTAATATTGTACCAAATGTATCATATCAAAAATGGATAGACTGTCACTTACAGTGATTGCATGTGCGATCCATACAGCGAGATGATATTTGCCTGTATTTATAAGTTGTATTAGAGCCGCTCTAGTTTATTTAATGAATACAACAATGGTCTCTGCGCAGCATCCGCTCGCAGCGCCCATAGCCCATAGCGCATAGAACAAAAGGCACACGCACGTCACTATAGTTATCTGTTGCAATAAACTGCTTGACGGATCGCTACTGGCGGCGCCCACCAGGGGTCCGTGGGCACACTAATGGCTCCACAAGCTGTGCCGTACGCTAACACTGCATACTAGCTACCTGCACCGGCTTCACACGGGCACAATTATTAACTATTCATATGTTTTGTTCTATTCTAGTGTCGTATCAGGTCATTGCAACCAATTTTCATTGCTTGCATAAATCCTTAATATATAGTGAAAAATACACTATTAATCGACATTCGACATATATTCCTAAATATTTATTTTTATTTATTTATTTATATAAGATATAAGATGCCAACAGTTAACACATTAAAAAAATGTAGGTATAATACATAATATATAGTTTTTAGCTGAATGCTTAACCAATTACAGGCAAATACAACATTTACCAACATGAAGTAACAGTTATGAATAAGGATGCGTGGATATAATATCGACGGTTTATCTTAGAATGTACTTAATTGAGAATATAAATAATAAATACAAAATAAAATTACTACTTACTAACTTAACAACAGAATACAACTATATAAACCAAAATACTTATAGAAATAGGAATACAATTTAGTAATGTAATATTTTGATATACTACGTTACAATCTCTAATGAGGCTGCCGTGACATTAAAACTACCCTCCGGAGCTTAGCAAGAGAGTCGTGGTTAATATACACATTTTTCTGATAATCCTTACAAAACATAAACTTGCAGTGTTTAGATTTTTCTGATGAGAAGTGTAGTGCAGCTAAACCTTAGCCATGAATCACTCGGCCTTTTGGTTAAAATCGCAATTTAATCTAACCAAACAGGCTAGCGCTTATCACTTACCACTGCCACAAAACGGCTTCTACTCTCTAATCTCCTATAACCTCATATGACAGTAGAGTATTCTACGGAACCCTAGGGGACAGTGCGTCGTGACATGCTTGTCACGTCAAGGGTATTTGTCGCCTGCAACTTTTTATGAGGACCCTTTGTTCCGAGCCTGTTACCAATTAATTGGAACAGTTTTTTAGACACTGATAACCATCGGACGCATTCTTGGTCCGAATCATTTAGCTCTTATCACACGGTGACGCGCCAACGATAGTGTATGGGGTTCCATGAATCTATACTCAAATAAAAGAGGCAGAGATAGTCTGTTTGAACATGCTAATCCCAAAAACTACTGAGCCGAAATCAAAGGATCTTTTGCATTAGGTAGTCCTTAAAGACGCTGATAATTAATTAACACGAGTGAAACCGCAGGGCACAGCTAGTGAGGTAAAAAGCTTTTGTTCAATACTAGCAGCCCGTCCCGGCTTCGCACGGGTGAACATAAGATTTTTTTATAAAATAGCCTATGTCATTCATGGTGAATGTAGCTTTCCAATGGTGAAACAATTTTTCAAATTGGTCCAGTAGTTTCGGAGTCTATTCAAAACAAACATACTTACATACAAATCTTTCCTCTTTATAATATTTATTCAATATGGCATACACGCAACGCACGAGCGATACCTGTTGTTGTATGCGTTCATAGAAGGCGGTGCCCGCTTACCATCAGGCGGGCCGCAAGCCTTTATTATCTTAGTGGTTTAAAAAATACAAATGGTGGTATACAAATATATAATACCCCACGATTTGCGCGGTTAAGCAGCATTATACATGGATAATAGCAAGGTTGATGGTCTGGTATATTCTGTACTACTAGATATATAGGTCATAAATAAAATATGTGCACTGTTCTGAAGTCCTAAGGTGTACTTGTGTTCTGGACGGTTGTGGGTTCGATCCCATTACTTATAATATTGGTGTTACGTAGGTGTTGAATAGGGGATACAATTTAATAATTTTTTGTGACATTAAGCATCAAGCTAATATGCTTATAGGTGCCGAAAGAGAAACACTTCATGAGTACAAGTCAATAACTATATTTACAACTTTACAGGTGTCACTCCAGGAGAGGTAATTTGAATATGTTTGTTTATCAAACACAAAACATAAGTCCAGCACAAATGGCCAGTGTGAGGCGGGGGCCAGCGAGGAGGGTCTGCTGACTTGACGTCGTATTCACTACCGGATGGACCACCAGTGGGCGCATAGTCCTATTTTGATTTTGGGGATATCTCCACCGCCTTGCCCACTTGTGGCCTGCTGGCTTCCTCAGCAGAGGCTTAGGTGCGGTGAAGGAGTTACGGCTTTTGATGGGGCCGAACATTTCGAAGCTCAACGAGCCTTCTCCTTTGAACTCTATGCGTATGAACAAGTTGACGTTGGGGGCGATGGTCCGGATGGCGTCGTCAGATATGAACGTGGGTCGTAGGTGGGGCGCGGGCGTGGGGCGGGCGGCGCCCTTGGCCATCCTCTCCGTCACCGGGAAGTACCTGATCACTTCATCGGGGGTGTCGCCGAAGTGGCCGAGTGGGAGTTTTTCGTGCATTTTGATTTCGTCTGGACTGTGGTATACGACCGCCTTGCTCCGCGCCGTGCATTTCACCTGGAGCACAAGTTAGGTTACGTCAAGGACTTCAACTAGATAATGTACTTTTAGACGAACTTCTTATCTGTTAGACTTCTCGCTAATTTCATTGCCGTACAAATAATACAGGTGTCAGAGAAAAAGAGCAGTTGACTTCTGAAGTGAAAAGTGTTAAATATATCCTCATGATGATGCAATAAAAGAAATAGCTCCAGAGATACACATTATTAAAAAGATAAATACTTACTCCAAAACATTGTTTTATGAGTTTCTCTGAAACTATCAGTACGAGAAAACCTAGTATTTTCTACAGCAGCTATTTGTGCAAAGAAATGTATCCTCTCATTGCTGCCTACCACATGTATTGTACCAACTGTCCTATTTCCTAAGACATCCTAACGTAACACTTCCTAAGACATTCCTGTATATCTTTATGCAATATCTATAAATTGTATTCTTTATTCGTATTCGTGACGCCTATAAGATTTAAATTTGAGGAAAGGCTAAACAATAACAGTATATTAAGCTGCCAATGGGTTACCTTCAGCAAAATGCAGTCGCAGCCACTAATCAACATATCGTATAGATTAATCTGAAATATGAAACAATCATTAATCCGTTGTTGCCTATTTCGTAGATACCCTGGAGAGTACAGCATGGAGTTCTTCAAGAAGGGTGTGAAAAGATTCCTGCAGGGTCGGCAACGCGCGAGTGATACCCCTGGTGTTGCAAGCGTCCATAGGCGGCGGTAACCGCTTACCATCAGGCGGACCGCTTGCTTGTTTGCCACCATTGTGGTTTATAAAAAAGTGTAACAAATTCGATTCCCACCACTAATATTTATGTTGGGCAAAAAAGCTATATATTTATAAAGACGCAATTATAAGACAGTTGCGGTCCGTCCCGGCTTCGAACGGGTAGACAAATTTTTTTTCAGAAAAGAAAATAATATCCTATGTCACTCTAGATGAATGTAGCTTTCCAATGGTGAAAGAATTTTTCAAATCAGTCCAGTACTTTTTGAGCCAATTCATTACAAACATACTTACATACAAATATTTCCTCTTTATAGTATTAGTTTAGATATATAATGCGAGTGCGGTAACCGCTTACTATGCGATTTTCTTGACGTCACCGTGGTGATAGTGACGCGTCCATGAGTAATATCAAAGAACTACCTTGTATGTTAACCCTCCTGTCTGGTCCTGTTTGTGCACAATGCTGGTGTGCTCCCTGTAAAGCAGTTTCCTCTCGTAGCTCTCGCACCCGCCATCCACCTCGTACCGCGTGTCAACTGGGAAACAAAGTCATTCGTCATCAATTCAGCCCACATTCACCCACTGAGACCTCCATGGTTTTACGCCAGTGCTCTCTGCCATGAGCCAGTCTAATGCCATCGGCCCAATAGCGGCTGATCTGTCTGTCTGTAGCCTGCTGTTTCTCGGCCAACATTCGGTTACCACGCTGCCCCTCTGCACCCCAACTTTTCCCCCACTTATGTCTTTGTGATGTGTCTAGTCTTGTTATGGAAACGATAGCCATAGATTTATTATAGAGCAAAGTCAAATGTCATTATATGCAACACACGATTGATTGACCATCCAATATACCGTGCTTCTTTTTCGACGTTTTATAAGTGCCCATCTGGGCCTATGTGAAATAAAAAGATTTTGATTTTGATTTTGATTTTGATTTTGATTTTGATTTTGATTTTGATTTTGATTTTGATTTTAATATTCGAGTTCTCTTACGGAACGCTAACTCATAGACTTCTTCACTTTAAAAATGGAGCGTGAGCGTGGACAGAAAGAGATCCGTCTCAAAAGGTGATCTGCCACTTCGTGACGTGACGTGTCCACTAGGATATTTCCAACAGGGCTCGCTCCATTGCCCGTTGCAAGTAATGTCATTAGTAGTAAAAAAAAAATTATTTATATGTAATGTCACTTACGTTTTATGATGTTATGTTGGCTATTGAAACAAATGATATCGTTAAAAATATTATGCGTCGTTAACCCAATATATATATACATATATATATATATTTAAATCTACATGTAGTAGTAAGTGGAAAGGAAACTGAGTCTTTAGCACTCCATATTATTGAATATAAGCTCGGTGTGTGGTAGCAGTCATGTTATATTAAAATTAAAATTCAGCAGACAGCTATTTCCAAATGTATATAAAAAAGCCGTGGTGGCCGAGTGGTTCGAGCAGTTGCCTGCGACGCAAAGGTCGCAAGTTCGAATCCCGACTGTACCAATGAGTTTTTCTGAACTTAAGTACAGTGATTAGTCACACCACGAGCTTAACGGTGAAGGAAAACATCGAGAGGAAGCCTGCATACGTCTGAGAAGAAATTCAAAGGCGTGTGTATAGTCGTGCTGGAGTAACGGCGATAGACTCGCCATCTGTCACGTTGGCACCTAATATACCTCTGGCGGAAAGTGGGTGTGTGGGTATTACCTGTACACCTCTGCCTACCCCTTCGGGGACCCTTGTGGGAAGGCGTGAGGATATATTATTTTTTATAAAATAAAATAAAGTACGGTACCGAGACCAAAAATATACTTTGTATACTTTTGTCTCAATCTACCAATCTGTCTGTTTGTTTATACTCATTCCAGAAACAGTTGAACCGATTTTAAACCTACTATCACTGGCAGATAGCTAATGTTATAAGGCAAAACGTACAGTGATTAGTCACACCACGAGCTTTACGGTGAAGGTAAACATCGAGAGGAAACCTGCATACGTCTGAGAAGAAATTCAAAGGCGTATGTATAGTCGAGCTGGAGTAACAGCGATGGACTCGCCATGCATCGCGTTGGCACCTAAAATATATCACGGTGTATAGTGGGTGTGTGGGTACTACCTACACACCCTGGCTTTTCGCATAATTTTTTTTTCTTGCAATTAAAATAGCCTATACTAAACAGTGATAATGTAGTATTCAAATAGTGAAAGATTTTTTAAAATCGGTCCAGTACTTTGGGAGCCAATTCCTTACAAACATACTTACATACAAATCTTACCTCTTTATAATATTACTATAGATAATGTTGAATCAGCAAGTGTCTATAATCACTCACACGGCGTGATCCTGTACGCGTTAGTGTCCAGCTTATCTATATTAAGCCACGCGCTGGTGTCCGACGTCATGTGGTACTCGTCATCTCCGATGGCCTTGGCGGACGATTTTCTAGTTTCCTTGAAGAATTCGTGCACGGGCGTCGCTATTATAGGGTCTTTGCCAGCTTTCCTGGAAATAAAACATGTATTATATTTGTACACGACTTGCCACGAGCGCCCTTATTTACACGCTTTTTATTAGCTTCACTTGTATGTCAGTATGTCAGTATGTCAGTATGTCAGTATGTCAGTATGTCAGTATGTCAGTATGTCAGTATGTAACTCTCCGTGGGTAATTAGCGCGCCTGCGGCCTTTCTTGGTTCTCTGGCTCCCTTTTGAAAAATATCGAACTAAAAAGTTAATAAAAAATATAGTTTAAAAAAAAAAACTAAAAAAACACGCTTTTTACAGAAAACTAAACTAAAAAATAAAAAATAAATTTGAATTAATAATAGTGTAAAAATTCTTAATAAATAATTTAAAAAAAGCGTGGGGTGCTTTTTAAGATATTGTCGAAATAATAAATCTTCAATTCTTATAGATATAAGTATTTTATTGACAGATATCAATATGACAGATGACAGATATCAATATTTAGAACTATTGACACCATGCACCCCACGCTTTTTTTAAATTATTTATTAAGAATTTTTACACTATTATTAATTCAAATTTATTAAAATTTATTTTTTATTTTTTAGTTTAGTTTTCTGTAAAAAGCGTGTTTTTTAAGTTTTTTTTTTAAACTATATTTATGTTATACAACAAAGGTGACAAACAAGCATACGGCCCACCTGACAGAAAACCGTTACTGCAGCCTATTTACGCTTATAATACCGAAGTATCACTTGCGCGTTGCTACTCTGTGTTCGGAGAGTTATTCTGTGTTGGCAGCATAATGAGACTAATCCCTCTGCTGCCAACACAATATAACAATCCTCCCCACCCCAAGGAACACATTACTGGAAACCTTATTCACCGCGTAGGAACACAACACAATAAATTGTGTTATTTGGCTACGGACTTCTATAAGGTGGAGGTCCTGGCCCAGTCGGGCAGCTCCAGATTCGAACGAGAAACCTGTTATGCCCTACCTCTCTTTAAAATTATTAAAATAGCTACTACTACCTACTTCAATTTCATTTCAAGCTTATGGATACTTATAGTGATTATTTACACCACGAGCTATACGGTGAAAGGAAACGTCTGAAAAGAAACTCAAAGTCGGATGTCTAGTCGTGCTTGAGATGCGGCGATGGTCTCGCCGTCTGTCACGTTGGCACCTAAACTATATCTGCGGCGGAAAGAGTGCTAATAAACCCATACCTTCCTATTCCTAACGATATTGAACATTGGCCTTTAACGTGCAGCTGAATGATTACCTAAAACCGTATCCAGGTTTGGTGACCTCGTGTACCCAAGGCAGATAGGTCATGACGTCGATGAAGCGGGATGGAGCGGCGCACCCGGGACCGTGGAGACTCAAGCCGACCTGAAATAACCATACAATAGTAAAACCCGTGGTGGCCGAGTGGTTCGAGTAGTTGCCTGCAACACAAAGTTCGCAAGTTCGAATCCCGACTGTAGGTACCAATGAGTTTTTCTGAACGTCTCATCACGAGCTTTACGGTAAAGGAAAACATCGAGAGGAAACTTGCACACGTCTGAGAAGCAATTCAAAGGCGTATGTATATTCGTGCTTGAGTAACGGCGACGGACTCGCCATCTGTCATTTCTGCCTGTCTGGACATTAACACCTAACAAATTCTGAGTGGGAGATCCGTTCTGCTACATCTTCTATCTTTCTTCGTTTGCACGTGATCCCGAGGGTCGGGGTCAGGCCTGCGGACGTGGGCAGTCAAGCCTCGGGTTCAACTCACAATCATCCAAGCTCCGGTGGTATTGGACGCCATCACCATCCCGCTGTCCCAGATGCAAGTCTTCTTCATGTTCACAGCGTAACCACAGACCAAGCTCTCCATTGATCTCCTGCTTGACTCCTTTTGCAACTGTTATAAAGGAGGGCATACACAATATTATTCAAATAGTTTCAGGCTATAGTCTACTTAAATATCTGGCCGATTGGGGCCGAGTAAACTAGTCGCCTACAAGATCAACATTGGTGCGAGCTGCTGATTCGAGCTCATGGCAATTACTTTTTTTTAAGCTTATGTAGTGATTTACCATCCAGAGGTATTGATAGTGCCTTCCACGAAGACGCGCCCCACCATTTTCTAGTCGCGGGGGGTTGCGGGGAGTATAACCCGAGTCCATTAATTGTAGTGTGCGTGAGCACTCATCACAGGTATGCATACAGGTACAGTGTGTACTGACAATACTCAAACATTAGTGGAAGGTTGCACGATTACACGATGAAGAATGGTGGGGCGCGTCTCCGTGGATGGCACTAGAAATAACGTGTACAGAAGTTATTGAGTAACTGAGACAAACACGCCATCAGTTACGTTGGCAACTATATAGCCTGGCGATTGGCGAAAATAAAGGGTTGTTGCACATCTGTCCTCCCCTTCGCGGAGCTGAGAGCACTCACCCCTGACTTGTTGTAGAACTCCTCGCATAAAGCAGGCTTCAGGTATTGCACTTGATACGCCACCTTTTCCAACAACTTGTTCTCTGAAATAAATAATGTATTTGATTAATGATGCTCATACGTTTGAGAAGAAATTCAAAGGCGTATGTATGTATAGTCGTGTTTGAGAAACGACGATGAACTTTCCATCTGTCACGTTGGCACCTAAAATATATCTCCAGCGGATAGTTGGTGTTCGGATATTAATATTATAAACCTATTATCCCTTTAGGGACCTTTGTGTGAAGGCGTGGGGATATATTAATGATGCTCAAATAACTGTCTAAGCTAGGTAGGTAGGTAGGTAAAGAGAGGTAGGGCATAACGGAGTTTTCCGTTCAAATTTAGAGCTGCCCGACTGGGGCAGGACCTCCACCTTATAGAAGTCCGTAGCCAAATAACACAATTTATTGTGTTGTGTTCCTACGCGGTGAATAAGGTCTCCAGTAATGAGCTCTTTGGGGAGGGCGGAGGATAGTTATATTGTGTTGGCAGCAGAGGCATTAGTCCTATGATGCTGTCAACACAGTATAACTCTCCGAACATAGAGTGGCAGCGCGCAAGTGATACTTCGGTATCGTCCATCAGGTGAGCCGTATGCTTGTTTGGCACTCTTGTAGTATAAAAAAAAAACCTTTCATTGGATGCTGTAAGTTATCTAATCTCATGTCACTGACCTTGTAAGCGGTTAATAGTAATAATGGACACCTGGAGCAATAGAGTGATCCCACAAGTATTCCTGTTCTTAAGATAATATCCTCACAACGTGCTGGGTAACAGTGGATGTTGTACACGTGTGAAACGGGAGTGGATTCCTCAGGACGTGAGTCGTGGAAGGGTGGAGGAAGCCGCAGCCTAGCCTCACGATGCTTACCATCAGTATAGCCGAAGGCGTACATGACACTGGACGCGTTGTACAGGTAACTGGGCCAGCACACCGAGCGGATTGAAACTGCCAACAAACAATGAAATTATTTGACCAAAACTATTTATAGTGTTAGCTACTCATATTATAACCAAGCTGTGCCCGCGACTTCGTCCGCGTACAGTTTAAAAAAATTCAGTTCAGTTCGGTTCTGTTTCTGAAATAAAAGTAGCTTAAGTTACATTAGCTATCTGCCAGTGAAAGCTCGTCAAAAATCGGTCCAGCCGTTTCAGAGATCAACAGACAATTTTTTTTATAAATAATAATGTATATATCCTCACGCCTTCCCATAAGGGTCACATCCCCACATCCCCGAATTATATGTGTATAGGTAACCCTTCGGGGACCCTTTTGGGAAGACGTGATGATATAAAAGCAGCTAACATTGGACCTCCTCCACGTTGAGCTCTAGGAGGGCGACGGAGTGCTGCGTGTAGAGGTCGTAGTCTGCGTGCACGTGCCTCCTGGCCACCGACAGCTCCGTGGGACTCCCGGCCCTCTCGATGAACATCGCCTTGCTGTCGTGCCTGAGGCAATCGAGCTACCATCATATTTATTTATACATTATTAGTACGGCTAAAAACCAATTACACTAATAAGTAATTATAAGAACCTCACTCATACACTCATCTCGCAATACTCCAGCCATGCCGCCATGATAGCCTTCCATCCGTCCTTGAACACGTCACAGTCAGGGTTGGACTCCAAGAGGGCATTGAGAGTGCGAGCTACAGGGGAGTGTGCACGCGATACTGTGCGATGCGCGCCCACTGCGAACAGTCTGTGACTCCTGGCGCGTGTGTAGTTATCAGACGCAAAAAGCCTTGATAACTCACTGTGTAGCTCTACTATATGGAAAATCAGATGCTCCAATCTGATTTTCCATGTAGTATCTTACACATGGTTATTTTTTGGTCATATTTCCTTCTTACCTCCAGAGAGTTATATTCTAAAGAGCCTAGAAGGAAACCAGGAGGATACATGAAGGGATATAAAAAAGATGGCTGTGCAATTTCGAATTTAACAATACAGTATTATATAGGAAGACCACGTTCCAAGTACCTAGATCAAATCGAACGCTGAAGGGTACCTCAAGAGTACTCGAAACCGACGGGCATGTATGAAGAGACTGATGAATGTGGACGAAGCGAAAGAGGAATGTAAGTCTAGAGAGAACTGGCGCTTTATACTCTCTGTTCGCATAAATATGTACCGCAACGAGCATGTTATATACATGTAAAATCAATTAAGTTTTTTTTAAGGCATTAATAATTTCAAAAAATTACCACGTCAGGGGTGAAAGACGTCGCCCCTTATTGTAAAAGCTTCTCGTAATTTGTGTGTGCGTGTGTAGCTACTACCTGCACCTCTGCCTACCCCTTCGAGTTCTTGTGGGAAGGCGTGAGGAATTATTATAACATAAAAAACCCCAAATATCGTGCATGTGTTTGTGTTAATACTGAAGCTAAAGCAGGGGAAGTCCGGCTGGCTATTCGTGTTCTAGGCATCAGCAAAGAACCTTTTATCCCTGATGACAATATAAGTGTCTCACGTCAGTATATATTCCGGTATCTTGGCGATATCCTCGGCATTCCCGAGCGCGAAGTTGTTCTTGATGAGCACGATGCCAGTGAGCGCGACCTGCGGGCCCTCCCCGTGGTCTGCAACAAGCAGCTGCTCACTGTATATATATATATATATATATATATATATATATATATTTACAGTGCCTTTGAGATCAACACAGGTGACATAAAAATATAAATATATCCTTCCCCTAAGGGTCCCCGAAGATTCAAGAAACTTTCCGCCAGAGATATATTTTAGGTGTCAACGAGACAGATGGCGAGTCCATCGCCGTTACTCAAGCACAACTATACATACTTTGAATTGCTTCTCACAAGTATGCAGGTTTCCTCCTAATGTTTTCGTTCACCTTAGAGCTCGTGGTGTGACTAATGACTGAACTTAAGTTTAGAAAAACTCATTGGTACAGTCGGGATTCGAACTTGCGATCTTTGTGTCGCAGGCCGAGTGGCACCACGGCTCTCTCAGCAAATTATGTAGCGGTTATAACGTAAAGAAGACGAAAACGAAAAAGAGGAGACCTTAACAACAAGATCTATGAACATGTGCTACTGACAGAAGTAGACCCTGAGGACCCCGAGCCAGCAGAACAGTCCCGACTCCCCAATGTTGCCCTCCGTGAAGTGCGCGTCCCTGGTGGAGTCGCAATTAGGATTCCCGACGTGATCCTCGTACTCCACACTGCTGCCCACTGGAGAACAAATTTACTAGATTTACAAATCAAACTTACGACCCTCTTCTACTTGTCGTGATAGCAGTAAAAAGAGCGAACGATTCTCCACTCTGCGAACACTGCATAAGATTGATTGGTTTCACGAGTGTGTCAATAGATGTCGCTGATTCTTTGTGTCATTTTCTAGATCGCGCTCTTAGGCCTTACGTGATATGTGACCATATTGTTTCCTTGGGCCCTAGTTGTATCTCATGATTGAGCTGAGCCTCCACTCTAGCTTTAATCTGCGTTAAATCCATTTTTTTATCTAATTACAAGTAGTACCTGCCATGAACGCGTCCTTAACCACTCTGCCTCTTTACAATATTACCAGAGGGCATAATGTATATTATTAGTACCTAGTAGTTCCAGTTGTCGTTAATAGTACTGATATTTTAGGTGCCAACGCAACAAATGGCGATTCCATTTCCGTTACTCAGGCACGACTATACATACCTACGACTTTGAATTGCTTCTCAAACACATTCAGGTTTTCTCTCGATAAAAAATAAAAATAAATATCCTCACGCCTTCCCACAAGGGTCTCCGACGGGGTAGGCAGGGGTGTATAGGTAATAACCACACCACTTTCCGCCAGAGATATATTTTATATATATATCTCGATTTCTCTTCTATACTCAATTTCATATTTCTTATAAATTTATACAAATTACTCACAAAACAATACGACGACGAAGAAAATCCGACCAGCCTGCACCCGCATGGTGACTGATTGAAAATGTTTTCATCAACGATGTCAATGGAGCGTGTCACGAGCTTGCCGCCATTGCACGCGCGGCCGAGTGGAACTGCCGCCGGAAGCTGCGGCATTACTCACGTTATTACACAAACAAATAATTGGATACAGGATAACATTGTCCTAACTGGCGGCTTCATGACAATACAGGATGTCTCAAAAATAGGGTGTGGTCAATATATCCTCACGACAATAAACAAATAATCCAGATCTAAAGATAACAAAATGGCAACATTATTAAAGGGATTTATACTCATTCCGAAAATGGTTTGAAAGGGTTCGTTATGTTAAAAAAAAATTGAACGTAGCTAGATTCTACACATAGTTAACGTTACAGCAGATTAGCAGTCGGACGTTGTCTTCCTCTTCCTCCTCGTGACACACACTTTCACACTGTATCATCTCTCTTCATTCATCAACAACATGCCTTTCTTCATCTTTACAATCACCGCCGCCCCACAAGAGAACGCAACTGAAAAATCTCATTAGGACTTGGTTTTTGAACCTGCAATGTTGAGTACATTGCTTGTACTTAAGCCACCGCGGCTCTTATTAAACCCAACATGTGTATATTTTTACGGAGCAGATCGTAAAGGTGAGTGGTAATGAATGTCCTCGGCGTGGGAACTAATTAGGCCCCGGGGCGCGGCTGATTGCCTTCGGGGAACTGATCGCATGCGCACCTCCTGGTGACAAGCAGCGCTGCCACACGTACAGACAGACGCATCAACGTAGCGACGTAACGACGTAACGACGCAGCTATCTCGAAATTCCTTTACCGTTATATTAACTAACATGTCTGTATAGGTTTGTTATTACCTATGTTATTGGAAATTCAATTACCAGCATTTTCAGATTTATTTGTCTGTGGATTGGCGCGGAATTCGAAATTCAAATACAGTCATTTGTAGGTAGACAGTTTTTTGTTTTTGTGAAATTGAGGCAGTTTAAACTGAAAATTTGTACAGTTTCCGAGAATGAGTTACATATATACATATCCTCACGCCTTCCTACAAGGGTCCCTGAAGGGGTAGACAGAGGTATATCATAAAATACCACTGCGCAAACAACACGCAATATTACGTGTACGGATACGGGCCTAACATTTTCATACAAATCTCCAATTTCATAGGTAAAGACCTAATATTAATTAGAGCTGTACGTAAATACGTAGTATCTCTAGACAGTTTAGAGTGTCCGTAAGACTTTGGTGATCACATAACATCTTACTCTGTTATTAACTCACTCAATTATAATTAAATTCATTAAGTATCTTAGTCGTGTTTGAGACGCCACTTTGGCATCCAAGTAAATTTGTGACGAAAGGAGGAGACCTTTTAAGACTCTTGTAGATATTGATGTAAAATCAACAAGAGCGTTACTACAAACTTTCTGTCTTCTTCGTTAAACCAAAGCTTAGCAAAGAAAATGATTTAAAATAGATGTAAAAACTCCTGCGAGTTCAACAAGCAACATTGAAAGACGCATCTTTCACCAACCGTACCCCAACAGATGCAAATGAACAATTGATTTACCGACAATTGTCTCCCAGCTGCTGCCTTAGCTCCCGCCAGTTAATTACCGCCGCCTCCTGGCAGCCGTGGTCGTGCTCCAGTCCTCCAGTACTGCACAAACCTGTATTATAATTACTAATCGATGCTAAAACATGCATTGCTTTTTGTTCCTCAAAATAGGGCTTCGGAACGCATAGTTACTAGTGTGTGCGTGCAACAGATACATACATAAGGTTTCCAGTAATGAGCTCCTTGGGGTGGGGGAAGGATTGTTATATTGTATTGGCAACAGACGGATCAGTCCCATTATGCTGCCAACTCATGACTCTCCAGTAGCAACGTGAGGTAGGGCATAACGGGTTTCCCGTTCGAATTCGGAGCTGCCCGACTGGGGCAGGACCTCCACCTTATAGAAGTCCGTAGCCAAATAACACAATTTTTTGTGTTATGTTCCTACGCGGTGAATAAGGTTTCCAGTAATGAGCTCCTTGGGGAGGGGGGAGGATTGTTACATTGTGTTGGAAGCAGAGGGATTAAACCCATTATGCTGCCAACACACTATAACTCCCCGAAAACAGAGTGGCAACACGCAAGTGATACTTCGGTATTGTAAGCGTAAATAGGCTGCGGTAACAGCTTTCCTTCGGGTGCACCGTATGCTTGTTTGCCACTCTTGTTGTTTAAAAACAACGTGGTCTGATATGCACAGGTCCACTCTTCTAAGGCCAGATCTACCGCTTGAATAACAATAGCCTAGACGCTAATAATACCACAAAAATTTATGGTACAATTTTAGCACGATGAATTAGTCAACAGATTGTCACAATAACAATCTGTTAACAATCTGTCATCTTCCTTTGAGTTTCTAGAACGCAAATCATCGAAAAATTAACTAATCTACTGTTGACAGCCGAATTATTTTTTAAAGTATGTCTATTTCCCTCTAGCTTATAGCTTCGTCTTTGTCTTGCAATGTCAAAGTATTCCCGCCGGGAGCTGAAGTTTCGTTAGTTGGACAAAAGTTTGATTTGTTGTTGTTTATCTTGTTTGTTTAGGTACTTCAGTTATCGTGTGATAAACAAGTGTAAAGAATATAAATAAATAAAGTGTAAATGTTAAAATGCCGCCGCTGCGCGTAAAAATTACCCAGAACGCGATCTATCTACTTATATTTTATTCTAATAGACAGATTGTCATTAAAAAATAAAGCAGGTTAAGAAACAAGTCGATTTTTTTTTAAATTGCGATCTTTGTGCCTTCCCACAAGGTTACCGGAAGGGGTAGGCAGAGGTATGGTAGAGGTAAGGTAGTTGCCAACGTCGCGGAAGGTGAGAGAGTCCATTGCCGTTACTCAAACTCTACTATAAACCTGGGTTCCTCTCGATGTTTTCATTCACAGTAAAACTTGTGGTATATCACTATACTTAAGTTCAGAAACTCATTAGTACAATCGGGATTCGAACTTCCGATCCTGATGCTGCAGGCAACTACTCGAACCACTCGGCCATCACGGCTTTTCAGATTGAAACGAAGAGTGAAACAAAACAATAGATGACCTTGTGTTGGTACACTTATCGGCAATATTGACTAGATCCCTATTCCTAGAAATATTCCCAATATATTTGATAAATGTCTTACAAGCTAAAGCACAGAGAGATCGCATTATAATGGTCTTTACGATAAGCCAAGATAGGCTTATCAGATTAACTATGCGAGAGATACAACAGTGGATTTTACACTTTATTGTTTACACAATAAATGTACTTTTGGATTGTCGGTTTGAGAGGAAGATTACAGGTATATAAACAGAGTCAACAGTTTTTGAGCAGGATTGTGTCAGGCACAGAGTATCAATGGAAATGTTAGTGATATTGCCAAGGTTAACATTAACCTCAGCTAATGGGTTCCGTATGTATACAGACCTAATAGTATTGAAAGCTTTAACAAAAGGCGTAATAGTGTGGATAACACGAATCCGAGTGACCACGAACCTCTGGAGTGGCGACCAACAAAGATCACAGCATATTTTTTTATTCTGTTCACTCCACGAGCTTTACGGTGAAGGATATAGATAGAGAAGAATATCTCTAGAAAACGGGGTGTGTGGGTACCACCTATGCTCCTCTGCCTAGCCCTTCTGGGACCCTTGTAGGAGCGTGGGGATATTTATATTTATATATACCGTTCACTCCGTTTTAGGACCTGTCGAGGACAAGTCAAAAAAAAAATATATCCTCATCTTTTTATTTCACATAGGCCCAGGTGGGCACTTATAAAACGTCGAAAAAGAAGCACGGTTCGGGTTGGTCGCTTCCATGGAGAAGAACCGGCAAGAAACTCCATGGTTACTCTTTTCAAATCATTAGGCATATACAATATTTTTTTCGTTACAGCAATAGTACCCAAGTATGGGGGAACAACATAGGCCCGACAATAGGTCGTTGCTTACTATACAAAGCATACATAAAACAAGATAATTATAACAATGTTAGCAAGACCTAATAATCTACAAAGCCTACAATGTTCTCACATTCACAAATTAGACAAATTAAACAAGTGACACAAATATCGTCATCAGTACTGTAACTAATTCTGGTCAAGATATGGAATAAATTAAAATAAAAAAAAAGTAAAATTATTATTGTATAAAAAAAACCCGAATTGAGAAAAGAAAAAGATTCAGCTCAAAACGTCACCTCAAAACGAATATACTTACATACCTACTCTGTACCTACGTCGTAAGCAGTTGGCGATTTTCTAGGATATAGATATATGTTGCCTTATTCGTGGTAAAAAAACAGTGTGTAGGTACCTCATATCTCAAGCCTTCCCACAAGGGTGTAGGCAGAGGTGTATAGGTAATTCTCAAACACCCACTTGCACACTTTCCGCCAGAGATTTATTTTAGGATTTTATTTAATACTGTCTTGCCATTGAGCTAAATTCATATATTCCCTCCCCTGGGGCACGGAGATTCATATAGCTTATGGACTACCAAGCTGTGATGAAAAAAAAATCTGATCATTTAGTTTCTGAGATTACTATAAACCTCTTTCAAATATTGGTTATACATCACACCAGCCCGTAACCAATCAGATTTTCATCGTTAGTTGCATGCGTGATACTAAATCCCTGTAGACGTAGACACTGTGTCGCTGTGTGTACGTTGTTGGAAACGGCATCTCAGTTGTTGAGAGCATCTGATATTGGTTCACGTTTCGATACAATTTGAGATAGAACATTAGTTGCAAACAGACTTACTCTTGTAAACGTAATTAAATGTATTCAACAGTCTCTTTAACAAAAATAATTATTATATCTGAGGACAAAAAGGTGTATCGCTTTACATTTGACTTGGTGTTTGTAATATAATGTATTTGAGTGAGAAAGAGGTGGTATACATACTGTTCGGGGTGACGCTGCTGTTCCTGGTGATGGTATACCTGCAGCTGTGCGACCTGGTCATCAGCAGATACATCCTCTACTTATTTGGTGAGTGATTATCACATTCCACTTGCTTGTAAATGTCTTTGGAACCTAAAGAGCAATACAAAACACAAAAGTTCCAACGTGACAGCTGGCGAGTTTGCCATATGAAAGATTAAGAAATAACAATGAAGGAAGCACATAAAAAAAAATAATTAAAAAGAATTAGGTATAATCGTGCACCTAATATACCTCTGGCGGAAAGTGGGTGTGTGGGTATTACCCCTCTCTATACACCTCTGCCTACCCTTTCGGGGACCCTTGTGGGAAGGCGTGAGGATATATTATTATTTTATTATATAATCGTTTCTTTTTATACTTACATATTAGCTGTGCTTGCGACTTATCCGCGTGGAATAAAAAAAATACATATTCTTCAGTTTCTGAAAAAAAAATCCCATAGTTACTCCTTTTTACATCAGCTACCTGCCAGCTACCTGCCAGTGAAAGTCCCGTCAAAATACCCTGAACAAATAGACAGACAAAATATATTTTGGTATTAGTACCGTGTATGTATATTATACATTTAGTTTTTATTTTATTTTTTATATCATCACGCCAAGTCCCTAGCGGGGTAGGCAGAGAGTATAGAGCGCCAGTTCTCTCTAGACTTACATACCTCTTTCGCTTCGTCCACGTTCATCAGTCTCTTCATACATGCTCGTCGGTTTCGAGTACTCTTAACGTTCCCGTCCTTGAGAGTCCGATCGATTTGATCCAGGTAGTTGGAACGTGGCCTTCCTCTGCCTCTTCTTGCACACACTTTTGCTTTGTATATCTGTTTCGTCAAATTCTTATTTTTTGTCATACTGTTGCCTGAATGAGAAGAATATTGTGAGGAATTCGAATGGAGGCTTACTTGATGTTGTGTTAGTTCAAGAGTGCAATGAGGGTATTAAGACATGTGTTTCTCTCACAGAGGGTATAGTCAAACCTGACACTTATCATCCACCATTAGATATAAACATCACTATAAATACCAAGCATAGCTCTGATGTAATTGAACCAAGCAATATCAGTCGTAACAAAGATTGGAATTTTAAAAAATGTGACCATGAAAAGCTGAATAACCTACTTTCCGAATGCTCCTGGGACAAAGTTATTCACGCCACAGATGTAAATTTAGCGACTAAGTACTTTTATGATACTATTTACGCAATTTTTGATGCTTGTATCCTGAAAAAACATCGCAAAAATACCGCGACCAGGCGTTACCCAGTATGGTTTACTGGTGATATTATTCGAGACACAAGACTCAAATGTAAGCTGCATAAAGCGTGGAAGCGTACCAAATGTAATGAAACTTATAAAGCATTTTCTGAGCTTAGAGCGAGTCTTAAAACTCGCTCTGCTTTCGCCTATAAGACTTATATGAAAACCGTTGAAAATAGTTTGAGCTCTAATCCTCGTAAGTTTTGGCAACACATCACAAGTTTGCGGGCCAAAGGTGGTTTTGAACCAAGTGTCAGCTATAAGGGGGGCAATTTTACTGGTCCACAAGCTGCTGAAGCTTTTGCAGATTTTTTCTCGGGTGCATTTCTCGATTACTCGCCTCAACTAGACTCTAATTATGTAAACAATGAAACCGACAGCAACTACGTCAATATATTTAAATTCACTCCGAGCGATGTAATTAAAGGAATAGATAAACTCAAAGTCAACTGTTCTATAGGACCCGATAACATTCCATCAGAAATTCTTAAAACGTACAAAAAACAGATTTGTCTACCTTTACAACATATTTTTAATTTATCGTTACGTACTGGAATGTATCCACCCCAGTGGAAAATTTCTAGGGTAACTCCTATTCCTAAAGGGCTCAGTATGTCTAACGTGGAGGAATCGCGTCCCATTGCAGTTCTGTCATCTCCAGCTAAAGTCTTTGAAAATATACTGTATAAGCATATATATGACCAGATCGATAAATATTTTTGTAACGAACAACATGGTTTCAGGGCTAAGAGATCCGTAAATACAAATCTATTAACTATAGTTGACTATATCTCCATGTCTCTTGATAGAGGCGGTCAAGTAGACGTCCTCTACTTTGACTTCCGGAAAGCGTTTGACAGGGTCGACAATGATATCCTGCTGTCCAAACTGGGCAATATTGGATTTCCACCAGGGCTCCTGCGCCTGTTCGCTGACTACCTGCGTCATCGCCAACAGTTTGTGCGATTAGGGATATACGAGTCTCAGCCCTATCAAACGCGTTCCGGTGTAAGTCAAGGATCGATTTTAGGACCATTGCTATTTTTGGTAATGATCAACGATCTTCCTAATATTATCTCGCATTCAAAATGTCTACTCTATGCTGATGACTTGAAGCTTTATACTGAGATCAAGTCCCAAGCCGACTGCCTCGCTCTTCAAAGAGACATAGACGCTATCTTTGAGTGGAGTGTTAAAAACAAAATGGAATTTAATCCTACCAAATGCTTTAGCATGAGTTACACGCGATCGAAACACCAAATCTGTTTCAATTATCAACTCGATCTTCACGACCTCACCAAAACGGAAAATATTATAGATTTAGGAGTTTCCTTCGACAAAAAACTAACCTTTCACGACCACATACTTGCAGTAGCCAAAGACTCATACAGGCGTTTAGGCTTTGTATTAAGAAATGCTCGCGATTTCAGTGATCATAATGTGGTTAAAATTATATTTGGAGCGCTAGTACGCAGTAAATTAGAATCGAGTTCATGTGTCTGGAATCCCTACGAAAATAAATATAGTCTACTTCTGGAGAAGGTACAAAAAGCTTTTTTAAGATATTTGTACAAACGGATTTATGGCTTATATCCCTTCATGTATCCTACTGGTTTCCTTCTAGGCTCTTTAGGATATTATTCTCTGGAGGTAAGAAGGAAATATGACCAAATAATAACCATGTGTAAGATACTACATGGAAAATCTGATGCTCCAGATCTACACAGTGAGTTATCAAGGCTTTTTGTGCCTGATAAATACACACGCGCCAGGAGCCACAGACTGTTCGCAGTGGGCACACATCGCACAGTATCGCGTGCACACTCCCCTGTACCTCGCACTCTCACTGCACTCAATGCCCTCTTGAAGTCCAACCCTGACTGTGACGTGTTTGCGGACGGATGGAAGGCTTTCATTGCGGCATGTATGGAGTATTGTGAGATGAGTGTATGAATGAGGTTCTTATAATTACTAATTAGTGTAATTGGATTTTTAGCCGTACTAATTATGTATAAAATAAATAAAAAAAAAAAAAAAAAAAAAAAATGTGTCCAAACCAACGTAACATGCCTTTCTTCATCTTTACAATCACGCCCTCATTCATGCCAGTTGATTTGCGAATCTCTTCATTGCGGACTCGATCTAATATCGTTACTCCGCACATTTTTCGAAGAGATCGCATCTCGACTGCATTATAATATAATATATAATTTATAATATACATTTAGTAAAAAGCGGTTACTTTAATATTACAAACAGACAATCAAATTTTATTTATTTTTATAGATAACTAGCTGTGCCCGCGACTTCGTCGGCGTAGACAGCTTTTTTACCTTTCGTAAAAAAAATCTTTTTTTTTCAACAAAAAGTATCCTATGTTACTTCTAATACCTCCGAGAATATGTGTACAAAGTTTTATGATGATCGGTTAAGTAGTTTTTACGTGAAAGCGTAACAAACAAACTTACATTCACATTTATAATATTAAGTAAGGAAGATCTGCTCAAACTATAAACGTATACATGGAGAATCTAACTACGTTTGAATTTTTTTATGTCATTAATAGTTTCTGAAAGAACACCACGAAAATATGTTTCGGAGTGAGTATAATGTTGTTATTTTGTTATGCATATATCTTTGGAGCTATTTGTTATATTGCATCGTCATGATCCCGGACAACTTCTAGAAGACAACTGCTCTTTTCTCTGAGGGCTCTATATAGGTTCTTAAGCGACACAAAATTTCCTATTCTGCTTTTTGCCGCCTACAGTATCCTAATAATACCTATTATTAATGCCAAAGTTTGTGAGGCTGTTTGTTCCTCATTCACGCCAAAACTACTGAACGGATTAGGATGAAATTTGGCACAGAGATAGATTATTAGCTGTATTAACACATGTCTTGTTCCAATCAAGTCGACTCTCACCCTAATCTCAATAAACACATAATAATAGATAAGTGTGACGTATGCCAGTGATTATACCGATACGTTATACTTAAGGATGTACGTGGCCGATAGCGGCGTGACTCATGCAGCTAGCTTATGCTTACAGTGGCAAGGTTGCCGGGCCAATGGTTGGTGCCTGGAAACGGCTAACTTGAGATATATTTTAGGGGATTGGTATGGCTAAGGGCAGGGTGCAAGGGGTTGCAACAGCACCCCCTTTGTGGGACAGAGCAAACCTACAAAAGATATATTATAAAGGTACTGTTCGAATTAGCTTTTATACTATCCAATTAAACTACAGCCGTGCTGGCCCATTGATGCTGCAACACAAAGACTGCAAGTTCGAATCCCGACTGTACTGAGTTTTTCTGAACTTAAGGACAGCGATTAGTCACACCACAAGCTTTTACTATGAAAGAAATCTGCATTCGTTTGGAAAGAATTCGAAGACGTATGTATTGTCGTGCTTCAGAAACGGCGATGGACTCGCCACTCGTCACGTTGGTATCTTAAGCATATTACTGTCGGAAAGTGGGTGTGTTGGTACTACATACACATCTCTGCCTACCTTTCTAGGGACCCTAGTGGGAAGGCGTGGAGATATATAATAAAAAACTTTACAATAACAATATTAAATCTACCCACACTAGTGCCTGTCATATTTGACCAGGTACATGCATGGTTTAATAAGAATGGCTCATGTATCTAGATGACGAGGAAAAGCTATGTAAGTCTAGAGAGAACTGACGGTCTACTCTCTCTGCCTACCTACTCGGCCTCATGATATGTAATGAATATATATTGAGCGAATGGAGTATAGTGATTACCTCACGGGGTAGGCAGGGAGGACGCCAATTTTCTCTTAACTTACATACCTCTTTAATTACATCCACATTTTTATAATATAATAATAATATATCCTCACGACTTCCTGCAAGGGTCCCCGAAGGGGTAGGCAGAGGTGTATAGGTAATACCCAAATAGGTATTACCACATTTTTATATATCTTGATTTACCACTTAACGATAGTAAATAAATAAACTGATATAATCACCAATTAAGTAAAGCTTGTACTGTGGTAAGAAGACGAGATATATGTGTAAACGTATTCACCCTATAAATACCTTTCCTCAGCGGGTATCGAAGCCGCTACCTCTACCTTTGCAATCAAGAGCTCTGCGCACTAGACCAGACGGCCGACTAATTTGCTATATATATATATATCCTCACGCCTTCCCACAAGGGTCCCCGAAGGGGTAGGCAGAGGTATATGGGTAATACCCACACACCCACTTTCCGCCAGAGGTATATTAGGTGCCAACGTGACAGATGGCGAGTCCATCGCCGTTATTCCAGCACGACTATACATACGCCTTTGAATTTCTTCTCAGACGTATGCAGGTCTAATTTGTTGTTACAACACAACAAATTAGACCTGATATATTGAGTTCGTTGAACATAATATTTAAATACCTACTTATTTCTGGTTTCTAAACGATTTTACGGTTTTCCCAATATGTATTAATAAATGTATTGACAATATTTTCTTGCTTGATATATTATGTAAACATAAGAATAAATTTGTGCAAGTACATTGTTACAGGTAATTAAGTAGTTTGGGGTTCAATTATTATTATTAATATTTGCAGCCAATTGTGTCCCTCTGCTGGGCAAAGGCCTCCCTCCTGTCCTTCCACTCCCCACGATCGAGCGCTACCTCCGACCGATTGTTCAGGTGCATGTCCAGTTCGTCCTGCCATCTTCTCCTTTGCCTTCCACGTCTGCGCGTCACATTCTGTGGTTAAAAAACACCCTTTTTTCTAAACGACAAAATAACAATATCTTTATGTGACAACCGGTTCTAAGTGACGTTGATGTTGACGGTGAAGTTGACGTCCAGGACATCAAACACGTCGTTAAATGACCTACTTGTCATAGCCTAGTGTTATTTCTCCCTGTAATCATGCCAATAATATAGTCAATATGCCAAACGTCAGTTTACAAACACTCCCCGCGACGCGCACGAGTATCAGATAATCCCATAGATACGGATATCGCTGATTTTATTAGATAATATAATTATTTTGTACGAAATTGTTAAACAACTCAGTGCTAAGGTCGCATCAATACCGAACCAATATGGAGTACACAATTCTGTTCCTACCGTTTTTCTTCATGGTTATATTGTACGCGGGGACCTGTGTGTGCCTGCACTGCCTGGAGCTGTGTGGTGAGTCATTTTGAGCCCACCTACCTTGAAAATTGCTACCAAAGTCCCTTGGCATAACTATGTGAAAATTCAAACGCGCAACTTTAGGTCGCGACAAATAACGTTTATTCTCATTGAATTATTCCGTATTGCTATTAATTATTTATACTATATAGCAAATATCGAAATGTTTAAAATTAAACAATATCTTCCAAAATGTTTTCTTCCGTATCAATAGCTAACGCCATCTAGCGTTGTGTTAATGAACTACGTTGTACAAACATATTCTAAATGAAGTGAAAGTGTATCTAGACAGCGCCACCTGTGTACTTAAATATTGTTAATACTTATTATTTACATGTCAAGTGTATAGTTCGTTATATATTTCGTAATTCATATGGATAACTTCTTTTTATTGACGGAATATTATAATATACAGTGGTATAGCCAAACAAATAATCCACTCAGGCTGTCGCATATTGTAGCAAATACTGTTTAAATGTATATTTCTATGCAAATACGTACTATACCTACAACTACATTATTTACATAATCGTGATATTGGTGTGTTATCTAAATGTACATGAAGTTAAGTGAAGTGAAAGCTAATATTTAAATACCTCCACACCTACACAATAGATGGCGCTCTATTGGAAAAAGTACGTAGTTAGATGTTCTTTAAGTTATAGATGTGTACTGTGTACTAAGGTAAAAATGTATAATATTACCCACTAAGATATATATGTGCGAGTGTAAATGAAAGTGTTGGAAGGGGTAGACCTAGGCGGACGTTTCAAGACCAAATCAGGGACATCTTGAAAAAGGCCAGGTCAAGACTTTTAAAAGTTGTCATTACACGCTTTATATTAGCTTCACCTGTATGTATGTATGTATGTATGTAACCGACTTCTTTGAGCTCGATTTTGACCCACTTTAAACGGTCAGACTTCGTTCAAACTTTGTAGACTTATCGAGGACCGATGACAATACACTAATAACTAAAAAGTAGAAAATAAATAGTAGTTAAAAAAAACTAAAAAACACGCTTTTTATAGAAAACCGAACTAAAAAATAGAAAATAAATTTCGATAATATCTTAAAAAGCGTGGGGTGCTTTTTAAGATATTACCGAAATGATAATCACTCTACTAATATCTGTCAATAAAATATTTATAACTATTGACACCATGCACCCCACGCTTTTTAAGATATTATCGAAATTTATTTTCTATTTTTTAGTTCGGTTTTCTATAAAAAGCGTGTTTTTTAGTTTTTTTTATTTATTATTCTATTTTCGGAGACATCCTGTACCTACTCATGTTAAATGAAATAAACAAACCTTATAATATCATATGTGCGAAGTTTGGAACGATGAATTTTGAAGTCAAATTGTACGTAAACTGCTTGTTATACCAATAAACCTCTGAATATAAATATTACCTATCAACACCGTCGGTCAAGCTACCATTTCACCAGATGTAATAATATAAAGGATATGTGCGGTGCCTTATCTGTAAATCACTAGTTATCTGCACAGTACATATATAAGCTAAAGCTTTATGTGTTGTGTTATCTGTCGCCGTGTGAGGATTCCTGCGTGAGGCGATGCTTCCTTCCTCGTGTCGCGACAATAAAGGGACGCACGCGCACATCGCCATTTTTACCCGATTACGGTAAAGCAAGATGATAAAGCCTTATGTTTTCACGTGCTCGTCGTTTCAGCGGGCTTACTTGGGTAGCAATACATTTTTAGCTCCGTGGTTTCACCGCCATAAAATTGGATTTAATTGCTTGATATTTTCTGCAATAAAAGTAATTAAACGTGTAAATCCAGCTTATATAATCTATCTATGTGCTAAATTTTAACAAGATTCGTTCAAGTAGCTTTTGCGTGAAAGAGGAAGAAACATCTCACAAACTTTGGCATAAAATATTTGTAGGTTTGATTTCTTCGTTTATTTAATTGTTTCTAGAGCTTTGGCGGCCCAGTGTTTCAATCCCCCCAAGACTTCAATCAAGCGAGTATCACATTAGCTAGGATGTCTGTACTCTGTATTCCCTCAAAAATGTATATAGTATTATAGATACGGTAATGACATTTAAATAAAAAATATTAACTTTCTCACAAGTGTGTTAAACAAAGCACGTTTAGTTGCCAAATATCGTAGTACAGTAGGCACAGTGGGGAGCGACCTTAGCGTATCACCGCGCGTTAGATATCGCCGCGCCTTCGGACTACAACCACTGCTTAGAATGGCGCCGGCTTTTCCCGCGGTATATCGTTATAAATGAAATACAAACTTGGACCTGTATATTACAATGAGAGCAAAGAAGTGACATTTATTTCAAAAATTGAATCTCATTTCTTCTCTTGAATGAGTGAACGTGTGGTGTTTTGGAGTTTTCAAATTATCAGTGACGTTCCAAATTCGAATAGGATTCGAAGTTTAAATTAAAGTCATTACAATACTTACTGATTGAAAATAAAAAAACCTAAAACGTGATTAAATTCAATGTATGCATAATTTTTCAAAATGCGTGTGGCTTATACAATGTTTTGATGTGTTGACAAACTTTTGAAAATGGAACGTGTAAATGCGACTGACAGTGATAGTACAGAGGAGTTTTACAGTAGCGAAGACTACAAGAAACTAGGTGGACTACTGCCCATGTTTCTGTTGATTGTGATCGTGTTCCTGAGAGTAACATGGTCGTTGTACAAGAGCTTTGGTAAGTGCACTCCTTATCTCGAACGCAGTGTACCTACTATGTGCTTGTAGAATATGTGCTTATCTTTCATTCCTTCGTTGTTCAATCTTCACACTTAAGAAGCTCTGGTTAGCGTCTAGTTTGACGGCTGGTCTCGTGGTTAGAGCTCCTGACTGCGAAACTTGAGGTCCCGGGTTCGAATCCCGCTGAGGGCAGATATTTGTGTGATGAACACGAATATTTGTATCTTAGTCTTGGATTTCCTATGTAATTATGTATGTATCTATCTATATAAGTAAATATATCGTTGTCTAGTTACCATAACACAAGCTTTGCTTAATTTGGGACTATAGCATTTTGTGTGGAATTGTCCCAAGGTATTTATTTATTATTATATACACTGGGCTCAATTACGAGAAAACAGAACATAAAAATACACACATACATATCATCACGAGTCCCAAACGGGTAGGCAGAGAGTATAGAGCGCCAGTTCTCTCTAGACTTACATACCTCTTTCGCTTCGTCCTTCATCAGTCTCTTCATACATGCTCGTCGGTTTCGAGTACTCTTAACGTTCCCGTCCTTGAAAACAAAACGAAAATATATTAAGAATAATAATTACAATGGCTAATATAGATTCTTGGAATGCCTGCCCTTGAAATGTCTAGTATGGCAGCACTTCATTTAATAATAATAATGTCAGTCAGTGTCAGTGATATAGTCTATATCATAGAGTCTGCATTATGGATACCATAGACTTATAATGACGAGTAAAACTGGCGCATAAGATTGACCTTGGCGCGAAATGTCATTATATAAATAATATAATATAATATATCCTCACGCCTTCCCACAAGGGTCCCCGAAGGGGTAGGCAGAGGTGTATAGGTAATACCCACACACCCACTTTCCGCCAGAGGTATATTAGGTGCCAACGTGACAGATGGCGAGTCCATCGCCGTTACTCAAGCACGACTATACATACGCCTTTGAATTTCTTCTCAGACGTATGCAGGTTTCCTGTCGATGTTTTCCTTCACCGTAAAGCTCGTGGTGTGACTAATCACTGTACTTAAGTTCAGAAAAACTCATTGGTACAGTCGGGATTCGAACTTGCGACCTTTACGTCGCAGGCAACTGCTCGAACCACTCGGCCACCACGGCTCATTAAATAAATATTCTTATTGTATTTGATCCGCCAATTGTAGATTGTTTGTTTAAGTGTGTATAATGTACTTTCAACAATGTATAATGTATGTAATACATGGATACTGTATGTAATACATGGATACTGTATTGTTGTAATATATACATTGTTTGCTACATTACGTGTCACTGTACTCTGAGCGGGAACCAAAGCTGAAACCTATGCGACAAACCCAGCCATGTTTGACTGCGCTCGTATTATTTATAATAATAATAATAAAAGAGCCGTGGTGGCCGAGTGGTTCGAGCAGTTGCCTGCGACGCAAAGATCGCAAGTTCGAATCCCGACAGTACCAATGAGTTTTTCTGGACTTAAGTACAGTCACACCACGACCTTTACGCGATAATAACGCGAGGGAACGATAGCTGCCTACATACGTATGCGTATACTACTACATACGTATATATATTCGTATATTAAACCTATATTTGTATGCGATAGGAGTGTGCAACACTGCACATTTGCATGGGATCTATGTCCGCCACCCTATGAACGCCCCGCTGCGTTCGGGTGAACAACACCCACCACCCACCACCAACCCACACTTTTTTTGTTTTTTTTTTTTTTATATTTACACTATTATTAATTAATATTTTTTTTATTTTTAAAATTTATTTTCTATTTTTTAGTTTGGTTTTCTATAAAAAGCGTGTTTTTTAGTTTTTGTAAACTATTATTTATTTTCTACTTTTTAGTTTGGTTTATAAAAATTGAATAATTTTATCAAATTAGTGTATTGTCATCGGTCCTCGATAAATCTACAAAGTTTGAACGCAATCTGGCCGTTTAAAGTGGATCAAAATGGCGCCCAAGGAAGTCGGTTACAAGCATACAGGTGAAGCTAATATAAAGCGTGTAAAAAGAACACGATCCTTGCCAACATAAAAAAAAAACATCAAAATCTATCGTTCTATTCTCGAGTGTTTTACTAATAAACGACGACTGATTTTTATATAATTATATTCAATTGAAATTGAGCGCCAACATTATCGTCTTAAAGCTTAAACAACTATTCATATAAATGAAAACCCGCGGTGGCTCACTGGTCGAGTAGATACGCATAGATTGCAAGTTCGAATCTTAACTGTCCGATCAGTCCGCGAAAAGTGGTTGAACTTTTGAGTTATATATGTATATCATCACGAAGAGTCCCTAACGGGGTAGGCAGAGAGTATATAGCGCCAGTTCTCTCTACACTTACATACCTCTTTCGCTTCGTCCACATTCATCAGTCTCTTCATACATTCATCTCTTCTACTTCGGTTGAGTAGTCATCGATATTCTATAAGGTGGAGGTCCGAACGATCAATTGAGAGCACCTCTCGGTGAGGGCCACAGCCTCCGGTGGCAACACCCTCCGATGTAATGAGAGGTCACCTCTCCATCACCATAACCAGTTATACTGGACCCCAGGTATTCGGAGTAGATGCAATATATCATGGTTAATGGTCGTGTTATTTATAGTTTCGCAATTTATTCGTTAATTAATTAATATATTCTCATAGTTTTGTTGGAATAGGTATCGCTAATACGTTTTTATACGAATGAATAAATAAATAACTTATGGAGTATACAGCTTTTATATTTAGACATACATATCATCACTCCGACTCGTCGGTGTGTCGAGTACTCTTGACATTCCCGTCCTTGAGCGACCGATCGATTTGATCCAGGTAGTTAGAACGTGGTCTCCCTCTGCCTCTTCTTGCGCACACTTTTGCTTTGTATATCTATTTCGTCAATCTTTCTTCACTCATCCTTTCTATGTGTCCAAACCAACGTAACATGCCTTCATTCACCTTAGAATCACACCCTCATTCAAGCCAGTTGCTTTGCGAATCTCTCCATTGCGGATTCGATCTGAGATCGTTACTCCGCACATTTTTCGAAGAGATCGCATTTTAACTGCATTTATGCTATTCGCATTTTATATACACGATTCGAAATTTCTCCGTCAATTTCTTTTCACACATTATTTCTATTTTCTATCTATTTAAACCAACATAAGATGCCTTTAATTATTTACAAAAGTTTAGACATGTTGCACGAAGCCAACTGACCAGGCACTCTGAATTATAGGTACAAGTGACTGATAAATCATCCTTGTCATCCACAAATTACGTATGACTACCCAGAGCGGGCAAAGGGGTAGGCAGAGGTGTAACGACGCTCTCTTTAGGTACCATCGTGACAGATAACCCATTAACTCGCTCTATCACGCACAAAACGTACATCTTTGAATTAAACTTTATTTCCTTTTGATGTTTTCCTTAACCGTAAAACTCGGATAAGAAAAACTGTACTTAAGGTCAAAACAAACTAATTGGTACAGACCGCCGGCGGTGGAAGTTGCAATGTTTGCGTTGTAAGCCGGTATTATAACCACTCGGCCACCACGGTATTGTGTATTGTCCCTATAGCTATGGCCTTGTAGGTGCCCGTGTGTGCTATTTGTGGATGGCATTGTTACCGTCAGTGGGCAGGTGAGTGGCCATTAGTATGTCCTTGTTGACAAATCACGATTTTGATGAACAAATTTCACTGACCTTTTGGCACAACAGTACTGTGGCCTTGCCATCTTTCAAGGTAGCTGGTTCGATCTCCGCCGGCGACACTTGTGTGATGAGCACTTTTATGTTTGTAATGTGTGTGTGTGTGTGTGTGTTTAAGTAGGAACCTACTATCTGCGGCCCGTGGTTGTATCCGCGTAAAAATTGAGTGCAATTATAGTTTTTTTTTTGCAAGAAAACTTTTCCTTGTGTTAATCCAGTTAATCTATTTCTGTGCAAAATTTCATCCATTTCCGTTAAGCAATTTTTACGTGCAAGAGGAACAAACAAACGCATTTATGATATTATAGTTGGATATATACTAAACAGTGAAGGACTCGCCATCGGTCCACTGTCTCTGCCTACCCCGTGAGGGACTTGGGATATTTAAAGTGATTTTAGTTTACATTTGGTATTGATACTGCTCGACATCGACAATGGGCCTAGCGACCACAATTGACCGGGGCCCTACCTCCACGATACGCTACATTACATTTAAATAATATTGAAATAGCCTACTGTTTTGCCCTTGTAGTGTTGTGTTCCCTCAGATAATTAAGGTTCCAAGGGGAGCTCTGACCCATATATCCAATGTCCAAACTACATACAATAGACGTATTTACGCAGCCCTCACAAACTCCTAGATAAAAAGGCATTAAATACACTGGTCAAATTTTCTAAGAAAATCATACGATCATGAGTGAAGAAAGATTGACGAAACAGATATACAATGCGAAAGTGTGTGCAAGAAGAGGCAGAGGAAGGCCACGTTACAACTACCTGGATCAAATCGATCGGACTCTCAAGTACGGGAACGTCAAGAGTACTCGAAACCGACGAGCATGTATGAAGAGACTGATGAATGTGGACAAAGCGAAAGAGGTAAAGAGGCTCTCTGTGAGGGACTCGGCGTGATGCTATGTATGTGTCATACGTAAATATTCCAAATGAGGCTGTATTGACATACATTGATGCCGCGTGACGCGCAGCTCTCGTCTCCATCAATTACCGGCCATTATGCTAAATCATCAAAGCCGGTCGACATTAGCACACAGTCTGACAAGTTATGTATTATAATCTAACACCGGTTGCCACATATGTCTACTGCTATTGAAAATGTTAACATATTTATTCGTATTTTTTTTTGTTATTAAATTGCCGTAGCTTAATTGTACAAAACATACGTAACATCACCCCGAGTCCTCAAGGAGTAAGCGTAGAGAGAGTAGCGCCAGTTCTCTCTTGACTCGTTGAAGATAAAGAAGTTTGGCTCTAGTTCCTTCTGCGCATGCGGCTTCCTTGGTAGCTCATAAACGGCACAAATTTGTGGATGTCTCTAACTATTCTGAATCTTATATAACTTCTTCTTTTCTCAATTCGGGTTTTTTCTTACAATAATAACCTAATATTTTACTTTTTTTATTTATTCCATATCTTGCCCAGAATCAGTTAGAGTACTGATGACAATATTTGTGAGAACATTGTAGGCTTTGTAGATTCTTAGATCTTGCTAACATTGTTATAATTATCTTGTTTTATGTATGCTTTGTATAGTAAGCAACGACCTATTGTCGGGCCTGCGTTGTTCCCCCATACTTGGGTACTATTGTTAGGTATACTAGTGTTAGGTACTATTGCTGTAACGAAAAAAATATTGTATATGCCTAATGATTTGAAAAGAGTAACCATGGAGTTTCTTGCCGGTTCTTCTCCATGGAAGCGACCAACCCGAACCGTGCACCTTTTTCGACGTTTTATAAGTGCCCACCTGGGCCTATGTGAAATAAAAATATTTTGATTTTGATTTTTGATTTTGACTTACAGACACGCGTATATTCGTTATTCATATTCGTTAATATCGTTAATCCATGCGAGCTATCCGACGTATTTTTTATAACCACCGGAAGTCTAAGTGCGCGTCAGTCATCTCGAACTTGTCGGACGATGTTGTCACCACGTCCGTGTTAAAAACATGACCACAAATAATAGCATAGACACATAATGCTAAAAAAGATCGCCTTTAGTCTATAGACGTTACGTTACTCGTAACTCGTAAGAGTAGGTTACTCTTAGTATTTAGTTGGCGTCTCCGATGAATTACGTCTGACATGTCAAAAGGTGTTCGTGACTACATTAAGGGTGTCACATATACCACGTACATTGTAATGACATTAATATAATTATCATAATCATACAATTTATTGCACATCATTATCATTTATCATTCTGATGACAAGGAAAAAAACATCTTTGTTCAAATCATGTCGTCGTAGTGTATATAATCAATTTTAAATCATTGGTTTTTACTGTAATTAAATTTAAATTATCCATGTGTTAATTCGGCTTATAATCTATCTCTGTGCCAAATTTCATACAATTCCGTTCAGCCGTTCTGGCGTGACGTTACATTTAGTGAAACATTATACATACTCACAAGCTTTCTTAGTTTGTGAGTATGTTTGCACCTTATAAACGCAAAAACAGCTGAATTTATTTTAATGAAACTACAATAATATACACATTATAATTTATAATAATAGAATAATAATAATAATATATCCTCACGCCCTCCCACAAGATATGAAAACACTGTACAGACGACGCAAATACAACATTATTTCTTTTACCATCTTTAGTAAATAAAAATACCTTTCACCTTCCCACAAGGGTCCCCGAAGGGGTACTCAGAGGTGTACAGGTAATACCCACACACCCACTTTCCGCCAGAGGTATATTAGGTGCCAACGTGACAGATGGCGAGTCCATCGCCGTTACTCCAGCACGACTATACATACGCCTTTGAATTGCTTCTCAGTCGTATGCAGGTTTCCTCTCGATGTTTTCCTTCACCGTATAGCTCGTGGTGTGACTAATCACTGTACTTAAGTTCAGAAAAACTCATTGGTACAGTCGGGATTCGAACTTGCGACCTTTGCGTCGCAGGCAACTGCTCGAACCACTCGGCCACCACGGCTTCTATTATATATTATACATTTTATTTAAAAAAAAAATTAATTTCAGATTAGGTGTCCATAATTGTATATATAGATATGATAATAACACAAAGGCTCTAATGTATAAAGATATTGTGGGAATTGGCTAAAATATATTTTTTTATACCCCATGAGTGGCAAACAAGCATGCGGTCCGCCTGATGGCAAGCGGTTACCGCCGCCTATGGACGCTTGCAACACCAGGGGTATCACTCGCGCGTTGCCGACCCTGCAGGGATCCTTTCACTCACAAATATAACGATAAGATCCAACTTTCCATTCCCACAAACCACGCAACCAACCCAACAACCCAGTCATGCACCAGTATATGGCCGCTACCTTGCAAGTGTTGCAACTTGTTTCGCAAGTGCAGTGTTTACTGTTACACAAAGCGAAATCCTCAACTCTAAGGCCGCGGACAATTGGCAAGCTAGGGTCTCACCATGACGTGTTATTTCAATCGTCATACAAGAACGAGATGTACCTATATGACGCCTTAAGTCTGTCCCTTTCGCGTTATTGAATAATAATAGCAATAGGAATTGATAGTAAGGGCCCTGGCTATGTGACGCGAACTATTGAGTCACCTTTAAGAGGCTCCGTGCGAGGCGAGGGATATTTTTCATTGCCATGAAGTTTATGACTGCAGAGTAATATTTTTTTGCCGAGTGGTTCGAGCTGTCTGACACAAAGATAGCAAGTTCGAATGCCGACTGTACCAATGAGTTTTTCTGTGACTTAAATACAGTGATTAGTCACACCATGAGCTTTAAGGTGAAGGAAAACATCAAGAGGTGACCTTCATACGTCTGAGAAGCAATTCAAAGGCGTATGTATTAGTCGTGCTTGAATAACGGCGATGGACTCGCCATCTGTCACTTACCTAAAATATATATATATATAAATAAATAAATAAATAAATATATCTCGCGGAAATTGGGTGTGGGAGAACTACCTACATACCTCTGAGTACCTCTTTGAGGATCCTTGCAGGAAGGTGTCAGGATATTATTATTATTTACTGAAGAAGGTAAAAGAAATAATGTTGTATTTGCGTCGTCTGTACAGTGTTTTCATAACTTTTAGCAAGCACAGCGTGAAGTTAATATATTGTAACTATGAATTATGAAGTAAATACATTTGTTATGGCCACAGCATTGTAATGATCATGAGATATTGTCCAGAAAAAGTATTTATTCGTTCCAAGCGAATTGTTGTTAATATCTGCAACTGTGTGCTGGGTTGAACGTACTAATGATTCAGGCTTTTTTCAATGAAGATCTATGGCTTTGACGTAATGTTGGACAAAGTGAATAAGATGCGCATGAATAAATGCATAAATTTAGTTAGTTACCTTTTCGTAGAAAATATAATGTATTTAGAAATATATTTACTGCATCAGAGACGCCAACAAGAGCCCAGCTCTTAAATTTATGATGATGATATAACATGTATAAATTACGTGTCACGTTGTTTGTCCGCGATGGGCTCCTAAACTACTTAACCGATTTCAATCAATTTTGCACACCGTGTGCAGTTTGATCCAATATGAAAGATAGGATAGCTTACATCATAATTGGACCCGATAGGTGGCGCTGCGATCGTGTTTCTGGAAGTTTAACTTTTTCACCCGGGTGAAGCTGGGCGTGTCAGCTAGTATTATATATATTATCTTTATATATATAATTCTTCTGTGAGTGTGTATGTCACTGAACTTCTCTCAAACGACTGGACCGATTTTGATGAAATTTTTTGTGTGTGTTCAAGGGGATCTGGGAATGGTTTAGATTCACAATTGGACCCGATAGGTGGCGCCACCATCTTTTTTTTTCCACCCGAGCGAAGCTGAGTGGGACAACTAGTTAATTTATAATCCTTAATCATTACTCTTATTTATTTTTTACTTTAGTTATAATGTTCGTTGACACAATTATTTTCCAAATTACCTTAAATGACCACGTCGTCGGGCTAATTTACAAGTTAAATAAATAAATATAGTACCTTAGAAACTGAAAGAAAGATCTTCAATCTCACCGAGTCCCACACGCGGTAGGCAGATAGAGGAGAATGCCAGCTCTCTCTAGGCTCTTTAAGCATGCTCGAGTAGGTACTTTTGACGTCGCCATCCTTGAGAGTCAGATCTGTTTGATCTAGGTTGTTGGAGCGTGGTCTTTCTCTGCCTCTTTTTCCATACACTTTCGCATTGTATATCTGTTTCGTCAATCTTTTGTCACTCCTATCTACATGTCATCTTTGCAAATCTTAATCTGAAATCGTTACGCCATTCATACAATATTCATACGCCCTCTAACACTCCATAAATACAATGACATACTGTTCGGCTGAGAGCCGTGGTGGCTGAGTGGTTCGAGCAGTTGCCTGCGACGCAAAGGTCGCAAGTTCGAATCCCGACTGTACCAATGAGTTTTTCTGAACTTAAGTACAGTGATTAGTCACATCACGAGCTTTACGGTGAAGGAAAACATCGAGAGGAAACCTGCATACGTCTGAGAAAAAATTCAAAGGCGTGTGTATAGTCGTGCTTGAGTAACGGCGATGGACTCGCCATCTGTCACGTTGGCACCTAATATACCTCTGGCAGAAAGTGGGTGTGTGGGTATTACCTAGACACCTCTGCCTACCCCTTCGGGGACCCTTGTGGGAAGGCGTGAGGATATTATTATTAGTACTGTTCGGCTCCGTCTAAGGAGCTCTTGAAACTTGAAAATGAACTTACATTAGCCAGGTAATTCTAAAAATTCCCACGCGTCTATTAGCGTTGTCTTCGATACCTTATCTGGGTATTGTCGGCATTGATCACAAGTTTGCAAAACTAGACCCAAAGATAGCTCTGTTAGGTATCATATGACCGCAGTCACGCTGCCTCTTATCAGCAGTGTACACCTCGAGAGAGTTTATCAGTATCGGTATTTAAGTCCTCAGATGTCCCCATTACTCAGGCGCCGCGGCTTAGACCAAGATCTAGTCAGAATCTTCTCTCATGTTTTCACAAAGAAAGACAGGGTGGAAGTTTAATTAATTATTGATTTAGTTCCATCACTCAGTCAATGTCCATCTGAGTAGGTGCATATATACCTTCAAAGGGGTAGGCGGAGATATATTTTAGGTGCCAATGTGACAGATGGCGAGTTCATCGCCATTTCTTTAGCACGACTACACTTACAGCTTTGAATGTCTTCTTTCTTTCTCAAACGCATGCAGGTTTCATCTCCAAGTAAGTAACTACTTAGAACTCTTATATTTTTCATGAGAAAATAAATGACGCAAGCCCGGTTTCAGGTTTTGGTTTAGGTTCAGGTACTACATATATATGTAGGTGTCATTGCCTGCCTACCCCTGGGGACAGCGTGCGGGAAGGTGTGAAGATCTAACGCAGTCCGCATGACAAGTTGAAATTTACCAAAGTGTCAGCCCTATTGGCATAGCATAAATCCGGGGGCGGGCAAACACAACTTGAACACACACACACAAACTCTTTGTACACAATAGCTATAATTAATTCCTGTTAATAACTAAAACTGAAATATTCCGTCAAAAGCTTTCAAGAATTGTGATAACAAACCGATCTCCATTTGGCTAATACACGTATAATGTATCAGCGGTGATAAATCTGTATTTGCTTACGGCTGTTATCGCCAGTAGGTACAGATATTTTCACATAATACAATCGTATATAATATAATATTTACGACATGTATGTCTGTTGTCATTTTGTATTTCAGACACCTCAGTACAGTCAGACAGACACAGCCAGTACCCTGCATGAAAGGATGTCATGAGCGGATGTATGAATGTGTCTGGAGTGTCCGTAGAGTTGGAAAACAATTGAAGATATGGTCGCCTGGTCTATTGGTCAGAGCTTCCGCCTGCGAAGTTTGTTGTCGCGGGTTCGATTAACGTTGGGCTCAGATATTTATGGTACGAGCACGAATTCTTATGGCTTAGTCTTCGATGTTATGTAATTATGAATGTGGATGAAGCAAAAGAGGTATGTAAGTCTAGAGAGAACTGGCGCTCTATACTCTCTGCCTTCCCCGTAAGGGACTCTCAGCGTGACTATATGTATGTATGTAAATATAATTCGCGCGGCGAAGCGGCGTTCAAATCCGAGTATAGCAAAATGAGTGATAACCGATACATAACAGTTCAAGATAACGATATGATGGAACTGACCAAATAACAACAGCTTAACTGTACTGTAATGCTTATGTTGTGGGCAGTAGACGGCGTGGTCACAGCCAGTAATGTGCTAAATACAGCGATGGATGAAGAGGACCGCGAGGTTGCGCTGAGATCATTTACATTGAAATTCATCATAGTGCCGTTGGTACTGTGCGGGTGTATACTGCTGTGTCTGCTGAGGAAGTGCTATGTGGCCAATAGGCAGATGTAAGTTGATACTTTATTAAATAAGGGGTATTCGACAAGGGTGGGAAAAGATTCCTGCAGGTTCAGTAGCCTGGGGATGCCCCTGGTGTGCAACACCAGCTAAGACCACGTTCTTAATCAAAAATCTTTCAAAAAATAATATATATCTTCTCGCGTGCCCCTAAGGGTAGGCAGAGATTTGTTTATTTGCCCGAGATATAGTTTAGGTGCCAACGTGACAGATGGCGAGTCCATCGCCGTTACTCAAGCACGACTATACTATCTTTGAATTTCTTCACAAGCGTATGCAGGTTTCCTCTCGATGTTGTTCTTCGCTGTAAAGCTCACGGTGTGACTAATGTCCTCATTGGAGCAGTTGAAATATAAGCTTGCATTGTATATTATAAATATATACATATATTCTAGCTATCCCTTAAGCATAAAAACATTAATCTAGAAGCGATCACATTGCCACCTATATCGTCCTTATTACGTACTTATACCATGGAGTCTAAAGTTACATAACACATAAGTAAGAAAGACAGACAAACAGATAATACATTTCACTAGCTTCTAAAAATGTAAAAGCGACCTTAGCACTTACGGGTTCTCGTCCTCAGTAATTTGTACATTAACCCAATTAAGATTGTAACGGTATCTGCTCCCATACAACCTTATTAGTTACGCAACCGTCCGCCAGTAATCTTGTTACTCCCAGGATTATTGAAACCATCCGTGTTTGGTCACGGAACGACACGTTCTAATTGAGGCTTCCAGAACACGCCCTGAATAATCGAACGCCGCTGTATTCCAAAATTTAAAATTTCAATATCTTTTTATTCATGGAGTATATTAAATTCGAGGTTATTTTTATTGTTGCAACGCCGGCAATCGAGCCTTAGGTCGAGCTGATAGTATGCCTACCATAGTCTACTCGTACTAGCGGATACTCTACATGTGCTACAACGCCAAATAAATATATTAATTTTACCTATTGTTTTAGTGATCCTCACGCCTTCCCACAAGGGACCCCGAATGGGTAGGCAGAGGTGTATAGGTAATACCCACACACCCACTTTCCGCCAGAGGTATATTAGGTGCCAACGTGACAGAGGGCGAGTCCATCGCCGTTACTCCAGCACGACTATACATACGCCTTTGAAATTCTTCTCAGACGTATGCAGGTTTCCTCTCGATGTTTTCCTTCACCGTAAAGCACGTGGTGTGACTAATCACTGTACTTAAGTTCAGAAAAACTCATTGGTACAGTCGGGATTCGAACTTGCGACCTTTGCGTCGCAGGTAACTGCTCGAACCACTCGGCCACCACGGCTTTAGTGATCTAAAAACAAATATACTATATTCCCTTTGAAATTAAATCGGTTGCATAGTTTCAAAGTGTATTAATTTCTTATACGTAATAATACATAATATAACCTCACGCCTTCTCATAAGGGTCCCCGGAGGGGTAGGCAGAGGTGTATGAGTAATACCCACCACACACCCAGTTTCCGCCAGAGATTATTTCTTTATGTATGATAAATACATAATGTATGGGCGTTTGTGTCATACCAAGGTCCTACGTGTGCCGATATTTTCCATAAAATAGAGGAATTAGTATCGCTTATCAAAGTGTACAGAGTCCCCTTTCGCCCTTAACAATGTGATAGCAGTCGTCCGTCGTGATACGGGCTGGATGCAAGACAATACAATTCTGGTTCATGATAGGGAGACATCCTCACTGCAGGGGGGCTTCAGGCACTGCGGGAGGTGGGGGCGTGAGCTTATCTATGCTTTACTTAGTAATTATGATATACATATCTATGCTATCGTGACGAAGCTAGTCTCAGACCAGATACCGTAATCTAAGTTTGCAGAAATTTTGTCAACAGTCTGGTATCTCGTCGTAACAGTGTTAAATAATGAGGCAAATATTTAAACATGCCGGTTTCTCTCAAAGATTACATTCACCAATATACTACAAGGTTATTAATAATACTATATTATTATAATTAAGTACCTTTCCTCACGCCTTCTCACAAGAGTCCCCGAAGGGGTAGGCAGAGGTGTATAGGTAATACCCACACACCCACTTTCCGCCAGAGGTATATTAGGTGCCAACGTGACAGATGGCGAGTCCATCGCCGTTACTCAAGCACGACTATACATACGTCTTTGAATTTCTTCTCAGACGTATGCAGGTTTCCTCTCGATGTTTTCCTTCACCGTAAAGCTCGTGGTGTGTCAATCACTGTACTTAAGTTCAGAAAAACTCATTAATGAATCTTAAATGTACGGCTCATATAACCTCGCCTAAAGCTTATGATACCCGCCGCGACAAAATCCTTACTAATATTATAAATCTTTATATATATAATTCTTCTGTGAGTGTGTATGTCACTGAACTTCTCTCAAACGACTGGACCGATTTTGATGAAATTTTTTATGTGTGTTCAAGGGGATCTGGGAATGGTTTAGATTCACAATTGGACCCGATAGGTGGCGCCACTGGGTCCGTGGCATTTATTTTTTCACCCATGCGAAGCTGGGCGGGACCACTAGTGTAAATATAAGTTTGTTGGTTTGTTTTGGTTTCACGTAAAAACAACTAAACTGATCATCATGGTACTTTGTACATATATTCTCTAAGGTATTGGGAAGGATATAAGATAATTTGTTTTACAAAAAATACTTATGAAAAAAAAAAGAAATATAGTTTAAAGAAATAGAGGACAGTTGGTCAATAGGCAAAATGTAAGGATGCAAATGAAAATTTAAAAAAATATCCCAAGTTGACAAATTTTCGACCCTATAAATAAATCCGTTTCGGAGTGAATATTTCTCCCTTTAAGAATGTTGTATCTTTGGAGCTATTATTTATTTATTTTATTGCCCTCATTAAACACTTAACAACTTCTAGAAGACAACTGTTCTCTTTTCTGAGATGTATACGAAGAATCACTGAGGTAGGCAGGAAGTAGACCATTAACACAAAAATAAATATTTGTATTGATTTATACTTTGCCATACTTACATTTAGCAAAAAGCTTTTTGGCTGAAAGGAAGCGCATGCCTCTTTCTCTTGAACGGCACCATCAGTCTCTTCATACATACATCTTCTTCTTCTCGTCGATAGTGACGTTCCCATCTTTAAGTGTCCGATCGGTTTGATCTAGGTAGTAACTAACTGGTAACTAAGTAGGTTGGAACAGGGACTTTCGCAGAGAAACTCTTCATGCGCACACTTTCGCATTGAACATCTGTTTCGTCAACTCTCCACTCATCCTATCTAAATGTCCAAACCAACGTAACATGTTTATTTATATCGTACTTCCCAGTATGTGTTTCAGCACGAAGCCTGTTATTTCCAACAATCATTGCCTCTTTTATCTGTTTAAAAACAACCTGAGCCTTATCAGCCTAACGTTTGTTTATACGTGCTCCGAGCACACACTAATAAAGCCCAGATAATATCATTGCGAGCGAATCTGCGAACAGAGGTGGAACCGGTGGCGACGTGACGATGCCTGACGAGTTGGTGCAACTGATCTTCATACTGGTGGTACCTATCCTCAGCTACTGTTTGTATCTGATGGTGACTTTGCTGGTGGTACTCAAGAGGCGGTGGTCCGACAGTGAGTTGCTTTTCTTAAAAGACAGTTATTAATCCTTATTAATTAATTAATATTATAAATGTGAATGTAAGTTTGTTTGTTACGCTTTCACGTAAATACTCCTTCACCGATAATCATGAAACTTTGTACACATATCCTTGGAGGTATTAGAAGTAACATAGGACTCTTTTTATTGTTTTTTTTTACGAAAGATAAAAAGCCGTTTTGCTGAATATTTAAATGGAAATTATATAAGCTACTTTTTCAAACTCTACGCGGGCGAAGCCGCGGGCATAAGCTAGTATTTAATAAATGAGTGGTAAATGAGTGCGAGAGAGTCGTTTTTTCAATGCTCTTGCTTGCGAAGTCGATGATGTCGAGGGAAGTGTGTCTCTGTGTGATGAACCCAAGTCTTTGCAACAAGAAGTCGTTTTTCGTTTTTTTTTTTAATTTTAATGCTATGGCCACTTTTTTGTATTGTCTCTGGTAACGTCAGTTAAATCATCTTTAGATACTTCGTAATGGCGAGACCAATGCCTCCTGCCAGGCAGTCCAAGCACTTGTTATGTGCCAAGCAAACACAGCTAAGTGCACCCCCTGTGGGGTATCCACCTCGGCTAAGAGCGTCGCTGCTTCGCGAGCTAGGGAGCTGGGCTGGGCGATATAACATATACGTAAATAATTTCAAGGCTGTTTTGAATACAACTAACTATCACGGCCAGGCGGTTTGGGGCTATGCACACCTTTGTCTCTGTCACCAAAAATGCATCAGAATCTCCCGCTGGTCAGATCGATCTCCCGTTCTACTAGGATACAGAGTGGATATGCCTATGCATATGAGAGCTCATTCCAAAGATAACCGCATCCTTCTTTATCATGATATAAGCGCCAATGCACTCAGTGATAGCTCGTTCTAAAAACGAATAGTGACATCTATCGGTACAAATATGAACAGAGCTTTTTGGCAAGCAATAGAAGTAGTTAGCACGTGGAGGCAATTGGTGATCATATGACTTGACACTATGTATTGTCGCGGGGCTGGGGTCAAGTGATTGATGAGAAGCAAGGCTCGGGCAATGAGCAGATTTGATCAATGAGCTCGTATACAGGTTTGATGCTGATTGTAACGATACTCGCGGGTTCGTTGGATCCTTCATAAGGATACATTTATATAATAGACTAGCTTATGCCCGCGGCTTCGCCCGCGTGGAGTTCGAAAAAGTAGTTTATGTTTTTTCCGCTATGTTTTTTAGCCGCTATGCCGTGAAAGAGCATCATACTTAATAACATAAGAACTTTATACTTTCGGGATAAAAAAAAAGTAGCCTATGTCCTATTCCTAGGTATAAGCTATCACCATTTCAACTTTTAGCCAAATCGGTTCAGCCGTTTTGCCACATTTATAATATTAGTAAGAAGTAAGATAAGATTAGTACGATATAAAAGCTGCAGTGGCCGAAGGGTTCCAATACTCGCCTTCAACGCTGCAGTGGCCGAAGGGTTCGAATACTCGCCTTCAACGCAAACATCTCAAGCTTAACTCCACGCAAGAAACACATCGAGATTATTAACAATTTTCATTACTTATTATTAATATATATCCTCATGCTTTTCCATAAGCGAAGGGGTAGGCAGAGGTGTATAGGTAGTACCCACGCACCCACTTTCCACCAGAAATATATTTTAGGTGCCAACGTGCCAGATGGCGAGTCCGTCACCGTTACTTAAAAGCACGACTATACAGTCGGGATTCGAACGTGCGATGTTTTTGTTCGCAGGGAACTAATCGAACCACTCGGACACCACGGCTATTATTATTATTAATTATCATTTAGGTTATATTGAATGCACCGGTAGTTCCGTAGTCTATGGTGTCACGCCGATACCTTTATCAACAAACAACAAACGGACACTCGATAAGTCTTTATCTAAATATAATTTTAATCTTTATATGACTATACTTAGGGTCGATAATCGTTCAAAACCTATTTAGGACATAGCTTGTTATCATGGCGGTCGAGATTTAAAAGCGATTATATTTCAATAGCATTGTCGTTATAGCGGGGTGAGTGAGTGGCGGGTGGCGATGGAGCTGGTCCTGATCATAGTGTGTGTCGTGTTTGTGGGTGCTATTGTGTATCTCATGGAATATCTCTGGATACACAGTGAGTAATAATCTATACATCTATGCAAATAAATACAATTGGAGTGTCTGTTTGTAACATTGAAATAACCGCTTTTTACTACATGCATATGAATATACTTACGGTACAAACACCAAAATATTTTTTTTGTCTGTTGCGTTTTGACTGTCTGTCTGTCTGTTCCGGCTAATCTCTGAAACGACTTTGCCGATTTTGACTAGACTTTCACTGGCAGATAGCTGATATAAAATAGGAGTAACTTAGGCTACTTTTATGTTAAATCCCACGCAGACGAAGTCACGGGCATAGTTAGTAATAAATAATAATAGACCCCAGACCCTAGGAACTAATGTCTGTCGTATCGACATGCAACAAGTAGGATACACACACACATATCATCACGCCAAGTCCCTAACGGGTTAGGCAGAGAGTATAGAGTGCCAATTCTCTCTAGACTTACATACCTCTTTCACTTCGTCCACATTCATCAGCCTCTTCATACATGCTCGTCGGTTTCGAGTACTCTTGACGTTCTAGACCTGTGGGATACACGAAGGCATGTAAACTGTACATATGTAAACTAAATAACATATATATCTTTTCACACCTTCCTAAAAGTGCCTCCGCAGGGGTAGGCAGAAGTGTGTAGGTAGTACCCACACTGACGTGACAGATGGCGAGTCCATCGCAATTACTCAAGCACAACTAGGTATATATATTTTAATTTACTGTATAGCTATATATATATATTTTAAGAGAGGTAGGGCATAACGGGTTTCCCGTTCGAATTCGGAACTGCCCGACTGGGGCAGGACCTCCACCTTATAGAAGTCCGTAGCCAAATAACACAATAGTAGTAGCCAGCCAAATAACATAGTGTTGTGTTCCTACGCGGTGAATAAGGTTTCCAGTAATGAGCTCCTTGGGGAGGGGGGAGGATTGTTATATTGTTTTTTATACAACAAGAGTGGCAAACAAGCATACGGCCCACCTGATGGGAAACGGTTACCGTAGCCTATTTACGCTCACGATACCTAAGTATCACTTGCGCGTTGACACTCTGTGTTCAGAGAGTTATACTGTGTTGGCAACATAATCGGTCTAATCCCTTTGCTTCCAACACAATGTAACAATCCTCCCTCCTCCCCAAGGAGCTCATTACTGGAAACCTTATTCACCGCGTAGGAACACAACACAAAAAATTTTGTTATTTGGCTACGGACTTCTGTAAGGTGGAGGTCCTGCCCCAGTCTGCCCCTGCCCCAGGGCAGCTCCGAATTCGAACGGGAAACCCGTTATGCCCTACCTCTCTTGTGTTGCAAGCAGAGGGATTAAACCCATTATGCTGCCAACACACTATACCTCTCCGAACAGAGAGTAGTAACGCGCAAGTGATACTTCGGTATCGTGAGCGTAAATAGGTTGCGGTAACCGTTTCCCATCAGGTGGGCCGTATGCTTGTTTGCCACTCTTGTTGTATAAAAAAAATATATATATCTAGCTTTCACGTATGTTTACGCCGCATATAGTAAGCATGAGTTAAATCATAATTTTATGCAATACCTACATCCTATTCTGAAGAAAGCTATTATATGTATATACTAGTTGTCCCGCCCAGCTTCGCTTGGGAGAAAAAATTAAAGCCACGGACCCAGTGGCGCCACCTGTCGGGTCCAATTGTGAATCTAAACCATTCCCAGATCCCCTTGAACACACACAGAAAATTTCATTAAAATCGGTCCAGGCGTTTAGGAGGAGTTCAGTGACATACACACTCACAGAAGAATTATATATATAAAGATATCTTCAATTTCTGCCGTGGTGGCCGAGTAATTCGAGCAGTTGCCTTCAACGCACAGATTGCAAGTTCGAATTCTGATTGTAGCTACCAATTAGTTTTTTCTGTACGTACTTGTTACAGTGAATTATCACACGCCGAGCTTTACAGTTAAGAAAAACTCGCCTACGTTTAAGAAAAAAATCAATGACGTATAGTCGTGCTAGAGGAACGGCGATGGACTCGCCATCTGTCATTATTTAGTATTCCCAATTATCTGCTACATTTATTTGTGACCTAAAGTCGTATTGTAATCTTATCGAGTGCCACAAAGTATGTAACACACTTTATATTTGCAACTAGTTTTAGAATAGTTCTCTGTACGGTAGCGTGTTCTGTTCGAAATTCAAAATTGTGTTTTTTTTATTCACTATATTCATTTGATTTTGGAACGGTTATAAATTGAAAAAAAATATTTGAGGACTGTCAGCTGTCATTAAAATGGATGAACTCAATATAGTGATATATTGTGTAGCTTGGGTTTTTTTTGTTATGATTTCTCTGATCCTGTATCAGTGCTGTAGGGGAACAAGTAAGTTATTTTAAACCACGTAGAATATTTTTATTTACAATAACAACAATTTTAACAAAAAACAGTTGTATAACTAACTACTTACTACGTAGAATAAAACAAAATTAAGCTTATAAGTATGAAAAGTGAGAAAATCGGGACATGTCCAGATCGCCCGCTACATGCGGTTTTGTGAAAGCAATCGGTACCAACAACTGATCGCCTTACAAACATATTTGGTACACGCACTAATTGTCCCGCCCAGCTTATCCTGGGTGAACAAATAAAAGTTCCCAATTGGCGACAGAGCATTTTCAAGGTATCCATAGACACACTGAAATATACACACAGTATTTCAATGTAATCAGTCCAACCGCTTAGGAAGTGACAAACGCACGTCCAGAACAATTGTACCCGAAAATAACCCTTCCCGTCTGCAAGAATCCTTCGTTTAACCCAAAATGCATTTAGAGCGATTTTATTAATCCCTGGACAAGACACTGTCCCAAAATGCTGGCCGAATAATATTTTTTTTTCTTTTTTTTAATTCAAAACTATTTTATTCTTCCCACACAAAAATCTGGGACAGAAATTAAAGGTTTAATTAATCAGTAAATTAGCTTTTTAGGTCAGGAGCCCTAACTAGATTTCCCTGTGCCTGTGGTCTCCTGGCCCCCCTTTTATATTTTAGGACCCAATGATAGCGTTACAGTGCACGAGGGAAAGTAACAAGTAAGTAATTAAAGAATCTGTACCTAAAGTATTAATAAATATAACCTTTTTGACGCGTCACTGTGGGTTTCTACAAGATTGCTTTGTCTACTAATCCACCTTCAATAAAAATGTAAAGTAGAACTCTGTCCGATAGGGAACACATAGTCTGATAGAACGCGGTGCGAATCTAGCCCATATTTATTAGTAGTTTTTGTGTACAAAGATAAACTCTTGTTCTTAATTACACTAGATTTATAATCTAATCACCTCAAGAAAAAAGGAGGTTCTCGATTGACTTAATTTTGCTATTGTGTATTTGAATTTCGAACGCGTTGGACGGTTCACTGATGAATTTTAAAATTCGTGTTCTGTGACATTTCAAATCATTCCAAAAACAATAACAAGTAATTTTTTTTTTAAATGGATAATAATATGATTTTGATATCGTGTGTCACGGCACTGGTGATTTGCTTTTATACGTTGCAGTGTCTATGGGCAAGCCGTAAGTTCATTATTACAAATAACGATTTTTTTATTTCTTTTTATACCACTTGGGGGGCAAACAAGCATGCGGCCCGCCTGATGGTAAGCGGTAACCGCCGCTTATGGACGCTTGCAACACCAGGAGTATCACTCGCGAATTGCTGCAGGGATCTTTTCACACCCTTCTTGAAGTACTCCATGCTGTACTCTCCAGCGAAAACCTCAACGGGGAGCTCATTCCACAGCCTGAGCGGAAGGAAACTCCTTTGGAACCGCTCAGTGCGAGACCTTTGTGGTTCCAAGGTATGGGGATGAGTTCCCCGTCGATGGCGAGAGGTGCGGTTTAATAATAAAATATGATTGGGCCCCCGGTATTTTAAACACTACGCGACTTTGTCGATTGCTGCGCTATTGATACTGTTCTCACATACTCCTAAAAATATATTATCTGCGAATTTCGTTATCATATACCTACTGATTATATTTCATCACTTGTTGTTATTTGCACAACTATAACTCATTTCCTCAAGTATTTTTTATCTTTTTACCAATCTGTATTAAAATGCATTATCTATAACTGCAAAGATTTAAAAGTTTCATGATTATGAAATGAGTAATGATTCAATTAACAGAAATAGGGCGGGAAAAGTAACAAGCTTTTTTATAGTTAGACTATATGTTCATGCTATCCCAAAAATCTCCGTGAAAGGGTATGCAGAGGTGTTACAGCAACTTCTTTTCTCTGGACATATATATAGGTGCCAACGTGACAGATGGCAAGTCCGACGATCTTCTTCCAGCACGGCTATACTGTCGTCCATTTTTTTTTTACCACCAGTATGGCAAGCAAGCATACGGCCCACCTGATGGGAAACGGTTACCGTAGCCTATTTACCGAAGTATCACTTGGCAATTACAGCACCACCAACCTTGACGATGTCCTACCCAGTACTCTGTGCTAGTATCAATAATGGCAATAAATAATAAAAATCTCTATATAATAGGTAATGACGTCATACACACCACTCTCAGATTAGAACAGCTTTCCCGTTTCCCGATATGAAAATTGATAAGATTAAATGTTATCTTTTGCATGAAAGGTTTTTAATATTCGACCCCCTTTGTTACACATACGCACTAAGCGACCACATATCCGAGCGTGATTGTCTTTGGTACATCAAAATCATAGTGTCTTATTTTTTTTAAATTGTAATGTGACAGTCAATGGTGACAGTTAAATTTTTACGCGGGAATGTCAAAACGTTATTCGTGAAAACATTTAGTTACTTAAACATACTTTTTGTAAGTTTGCAGTGATTGGTGTGGAATTAAATTACATAATTATAAAATGGAACAACTAAGTGTAGTTTTCCTAGTATTCCCCGCCATTTTTGTTGGCTGTTTTCTTAGTATGTGCCTGCGCCTTTGGATGTGCTACCGTAAGTTTTCTCATGCCTTTCTCTTAGTGTTGCTGGGTGGTCGCTTAACGAGATTAATAATACATATTTTGGGATTTTGTTTGTACTTTTGTATTATTAATTATTCATTAGAAATTATTAATTAAAGAGCCGTGGTGGCCGAGTGGTTCGAGCAGTTGCCTGCGACGCAAAGGTCGCAAGTTCGAATCCCGACTGTACCAATGAGTTTTTCTAAACTTAAGTACAGTGATTAGTCACACCACGAGCTTTACGGTGAAGGAAAACATCGAGAGGAAACCTGCATACGTCTGAGAAGACATTCAAAGGCGTATGTATAGTCGTGCTTGAGTAACGGCGATGGACTCGCCATCTGTCACGTTGGCACCTAATATACCTCTGGCGGAAAGTGGGTGTGTGGGTATTACCTATACACCTCTGCCTACCCCTTCGGGGACCCTTGTGGGAAGGCGTGAGGATATTAATTATTCATGAAAAGAGTTAGTTATCAAGTAGTCACCTTTGCCACCTGCAATGACAATATTGCAGATTTGAAACTAATTGGACTGTACTGATGAGTTTTTTCAGCTGGAGTAGATATGTAGCTGGATTAGGTAGCGTGATTTGCACCGCGAGTTTTACGGTGAAGGAAAACATCGTGATCGGCAGATATTTTAGAAGCATGGCGACTCACTCATAATTTGTCATAACATCTAAAGGGTCCCCGAAGGGGTAGGCAGAGGTGTGTAGGTAGTGTTTCCTCTCGATATTTTCCATCACCGTAAAACTCATTGGTACAGTCGGAATATGTAATTGAAAATGTAATTTTTATCTTGCAGGCCAAACCAGTCAGCCACCAATGCTTTATTGTTTATCAAGGTTATAAAGTTAAACCTTTACGTAATGTACGTTAAGAATTTTGGAGCGATGGAACTATTAGCACGTAGCATGGGATTATTTTTTTCGCTGGCAATAGTCATTAATAATGACTCATGACTGACATGCAATTTGTTTCCCACCAGACGTGTAATGACGTCTACGTGTCTATTGCTATGTTCTAAGCGTCAGGCGCTTGACCTATGTACGTGTACGTACATGTACGTGTTAGGAAGGGTACAAATTGGAATAACATACATATATGTATGAAGAGACTGATGAATGTGGACGAAGCGAAAGAGGTATGTAAGTCTAGAGAGAACTGGCGCTCTACTCTCTGCCTACCCCGATAGGCATACGTCTGAGAAGACATTCAAAGGCGTATGTATAGTCGTGCTTGAGTAACGGCGATGGACTCGCCATCTGTCACGTTGACACCTAATATACCTCTGGCGGAAATTGGGTGTGTGGGTATTACCTATACACCTCTGCCTATCGAAGGCGTGAGGATATTTATAAATTAATCATTCAACAAACTTTCGCATTTGTCCAAACAATCCTGCAATCCCACTAGGTTATTAGAATTGTTTTGTTTTTATGATCTACCGCCTTCTTTGTTGCCTTATCGTTCGATTAATAATCCGTCTTTACAAACATACATATGATCAGGAGTCACAGATCGATAAACGATTGCTAGATACGTGCCAAGGTCCTCGGTTAGTAGGTTGTAAACCTCATATTAATAGAATTACCTCTCATTATCTTTAGCTGAAGCCTTAGTCTTAGGTCACAATGATACACTAAGGCTGAGGGCCGCTAGACATCCTAGATGTAGGTATCAATTTGATTGTGCATTACTACACGCTACCTTAGGTAGTAGCATAATGATAATTGTATATCTAATACTAACATATAAAGAGCCGTGGTGGCCGAGGGGTTCGAGTAGTTGGCTGCGACACATAGATCGCAAGTTCGAATGCCGACTGTATCAACTAACTTAACTCAACTACAGTGATTAGTCACACCACGAGCTTAACGGTGAAGGAAAAACATCGAGAGAAAACATGCATACCTCTGAGAAGCAATTCAAAGGCGTATGTATAGTTGTGCTTGAGTAACGGCGATGGACTCGCCATCTGTAACGCTGGCACCTAAAATATGAGATATATTTTAGGTGGCGGAAAGTGGGTGTGTAGGTACTACATATACACCTCTGCTTTCCCCTTCGAGGACCCTTGTGGGAAGGCGTGAGGATATATAAACACGCATTAGGTACCATTTGTCTGTAACAGAGTCCGTCTGTAAAACGTATGTGACGTCACAGTCGGATAGCTCCGCACTACACAGTCCTGCTTTTCATTAAGTATAATATATCTTAGTAATTAATAGCAGGTGTTACGTATGACGGAGAATTGCATATTTACTGTTGTGAGGAATCATCTTTCTTCCATGAGAGACAATAACAGCCTACTGGCAGCAATGCACGTCGGGTCGTATGTCAATTGGGTAATTGCATCCTGGTGGCACTCCCACCGGGACCCTCAATTAGACATTAACGGTGAATACAGATGTACAATAATAATTATTCTCGATGCGCATAAGCCGGACGGCTACTGGGGCGTGCCCCCGAGGCGACGCGCACCAGTTCGTCCCCGCTGGTGCGAAAAATTCAGCACAGTGCGGCGATGGGGACCGCCACCCATCACGCGGAGTGCCTCACGGCGCGAAGTGGAGTGTGGAGTGTAGGATGGGTGTATGGAATGTAAGAGGATGTATGGCTGATAAGATGAACGAATTGATCGATGTTATGACAGAGAGCGAGTTAGATGTTGTGTGCTTGTCTGAAACCAAGCGGAAGGGTAGTGGAGTAGACGAGCTCCCGGGCGGGAGTTTAGTGCTGTGGTCAGGAGTGGCAAACACCGAGCACGCCTGCCAGGGAGTGGGAATTCTACTATCCAGCCGCTGGTCGCGGTGTATGCTCCGGTGGCCTCAGCGGACATTTGCGACCTGAATAAGGTCTGGGAATGTGTGAGTAATGTTCTAGAGACGAAAGAAGGGAATGAAAAGCTGATTATTTGTGGTGATCTGAATGGATGGGTCGGGACAGCCCGTAAGGATTACGAGGCAGTACTCGGCAAGTATGGTATGGTGGTAAATATGGTATGGGTATGGTGATAAGAGAGTGAACGAGGCAGGCAAGCTGATATTAGATGTATGCATGGAGAGAGACCTTTTTGTGGCGAACACTATGTTCGACCACAAAAGGATTCATCAGTATACATGGGAACGGAAAAATGAGCGAAGCATGATAGATCTGTTTCTAATAGATCAGCGACTCAGAACACAGGTGATGGACACCAGGGTGTATAGGGGAGCTGACCTGGGAACGGACCACTTTCTAGTTATAACTAGGATAAGAGGTCTGTTCGCGGGCTGGCGATCCCGCGCTGGGGGTCCCTGTTCTGCAGTCGCAGACCGCATCAAAAGCTGGAGACTTCAAGATGCGGCTATTAGAGACAGATATCAAGAAAGGGTATCTGAACAGCTAGCCTGTCCACCGAAAGATGTGTCTGAGAGTGTCGATGTTTGCTGGCAGTTCCTTAAGTCCAGCATATTATGCGCCGCGAAAGAGGTTTGTGGCATTTCGAAAGGGCGGACAACCAAAAATGGCGATGGTTGGTAGGATGATGATGTGAAAGAAGAAGTTAAAAAGAAGAAGGATGCAAGGCAAGACATTTTGGCTATGTCCAGCTCAAGTGAAAGTATGAAAGAAAAGATGAAAGAAAAATATCGCCTGCAAAAAAATCGTACGAAAGAGATAATAGCTCAGACGCGTGAGAGGTTCCAAATGACTGTAGACGAAAAACTGTCACATAATTTCAAGGACAATGCAAAACTTTTTTGGAGGGAAGTTAAGAAGTCCAGAAATTGTGTTACAGCTAGTAGTAGGATGAATGTGATTTCCTCGAAGGACAATGACATACTTACTGACAAAACAGACGTCCTCAGGCGATGGAGTGAATTCTACAAAGATATGTATGATGATGATGCCGCTGATCTACTCATAGAGCTGCCTCCAACAGAATCTGTCGAGGATCCTATAGCAGATAAAACAAGTATGGGAGAGATTGTAAGAGCGATAAGAACTCTGAAATGTGGAGAAGCTGCGGGAGTAGATGGGATTACGGCTGAGATGATCAAGTACGGTGGACCAGCGGTCTGGGACGTCATCTATTTGCTATGCAATCTTTGCTGGGAAAAGGGTGATGTTCCGGACGACTGGAGGCGAGCAGTCATCGTGCCTTTCTATAAAGGAAAGGGATCACGATCACTGCTCAAACTACAGAGCCATCAGCTTGGTCAGCTTAGCTAGTAAAGTGTACACGAAGATCCTAACGATAAGAATGCAAGAGCGATCCGAAAGGTTTCTCTGGGAATCCCAAGGTGGATTTAGACCAGGAAGAGGATGTATCCCTACTGCATGCCGTGAAATCACTCTATAGTGATAGCGATGCGTGCGTTAGGGTTAACGGTGAGATGTCACCCTGGTTTGATGTGAAGTCGGGGGTCAAACAAGGGTGTATCATGTCTGCCTGGCTGTTCATTATATATCTAGATAACTGTCTGAGAGTACTAAGAACGCACGGATGTGGAGTGAAAATGGGAAACTTAGTGGTCAACTGCCTACTATAGGCCGATGACGCGGTTTTACTGGCGTCATCAGAGGGCGAACTGCAGTCACTAGTTACCATAATGAAAGAGGAATGTGAAAAGAAGGGGCTGCGCCTAAACGCCGGCAAGTATGAAAAATATATTGAAAGAAGGATAACTGCCGGAAATAAGGTGAATGGAGCCATGTCGGCGTTGATGGGCAGTAAAAGTCTGAGCAAGAATGGTCGAGTTGCTGTCCACAACGCGATATTGGTACCTAGCTTATTGTATGGCAGCGAATCCTGGGTATGTCATAGGAAGTATGAAAATAGCTTGAATGCAGTTGAGATGCGATCTCTTCGAAAAATGTGCGGCGTAACGATATTAGATCGAATCCGCAATGAAGAGATTCGCAAATCAACTGGAGGTGAATGAGGGCGTGATTGTAAAGATGAAGAAAGGCATGTTACGTTGGTTTGGACACATAGAAAGGATGAGTGAAGAAAGATTGACGAAACAGATATACAAAGCAAAAGTGTGGGCAAGAAGAGGCAGAGGAAGGCCACGTTCCAACTACCTGGATCAAATAGATCGGACTCTCAAGGACGGGAACGTTAAGAGTACTCGAAACCGACGAGCATGTATGAAGAGACTGATGAATGTGGACGAAGCGAAAGAGGTATGTAAGTCTAGAGAGAACTGGCGCTCTTTACTCTCTGCCTACCCCGTTAGGGACTTGGCGTGATGATATGTATGTATAAATTAATACGTAATAAATATTTAAATATTTTAAGGTTGATCTGTTGTTCTGAAATCACTGTTATTTGTACACACTTATAGTTGTAAAGGGGAATATTCGTGCTTCATTTGGAGGTCGTAGTTAAAATGAACCACTACATTTCTTTATTCGGTTGATTCACACTAGTATGTCAGTGTGACACTGCTTCAAGGATTCCTTTATTGACACCGGAACAATGATAGCAGTTATCAGCCATCGCGAGGTATCTAGTCTACACGCTACTATACTCATTTATTGTTTAAGTACCGGTACGGGAAATAAGCTTTTAGGATAATACACAAGGAAATCGTTTCTTTAAGTCTGTTTAACATGGATTCAATGTACAGGGTCGTCATGTTGACCCTGATCCCTTTAAGTGTAGCGATTGTGACCTTCGCAGTGCTCATATTTTGCTTTCAACTCGCGGGATACATCAGTAAGTTTGGTTTTGTTTATTTGATCGTGTTACGGGCAATTTACTTACAAGTTTTACAACAACTTTACAACTTTTTCACCGGAGCGAAGCTGGACGGGACAGCTAGTAAATATATACATATTATCATATTAGTACTTGGGTACTATTGCTGTAACGAAAAAAAATATTGTATATGCCTAATGATTTGAAAAGAGTAACCATGGAGTTTCTTGCCGGTTCTTCTCCATGGAAGCGACCAACCCGAACCGTGCTTCTTTTTCGACGTTTTATAAGTGCCCATCTGGGCCTATGTGAAATAAAAAGATTTTGATTGATTGATATAATAATACCTTGGAATAATTTCACACAAATTGGATCAAATAATAATTTCCTGTGGTTTTCGCGTCCAAATAAACTCTGCCTCTTTATAAGATTATAGATGGTCCGTATTATTTTAGGGTATTATACAATATTGTAACGATGTTTTGGTTTATAAATAGACGGATTAAGACGAATGTAGCAAGGTTAATGTAGCGATGGTAGCCTTCGGTAAGGCCGGGCGAGCGATTACATTGGTAATTATGTGATTACCGCATCTGACATAACCACCCACCCACTGATATATACACTGTTGTCGTATTATGTACTACAGGTTTGAGGTCACGGAATCATTTGAAGCAGACGAACATCTTGGATATAATTATGCTTCTGAAAGAGAACGCCTTATGAGATTAAAATCGATTCTATCGATCGAACAAAACGACCTAACTACACTATATTTATTTACAATATAGCTGTGCCCGCGACTTCGTCCGCGTGGAATTTAACAAAAAAATATAGATCAGTTTCCAAAATAAAAATAGCCTAAGTTACTCCTTTTTATATGAGCTATGCCAGTGAAAGTCCCGTCAAAATCGGCCATGTCGTTTCAGAGATTAGCCGGAACAAACAGACAGACAAAAAAAATATATTTTAGTGTTTGTACCGTATATTCATATGCATGTAGTAAAAAGTGGTTATTTCAATATTACAAACAGACACTCCAATTTTATTTATATGTATAGATGGAATATATTTGTCCCCATACCGTGTCACGCGAAAGGGTGCCAAGAAGGCTGGCGCCATTGCCACGTTGTAAGGCGATGCTAATAGTCTACACTAGACGTTATTGAATTAGTTTTTATACTACTCTGGTTACGTACTACGCTAATCGCAGTTACAAGGCAATCATTATGTGTTGTCAGTATTCCATGATGATCGGTTGAAAATGATATCGTGATAGCGTGACAAACGAACTATTATCCGAATTAATATCTTCACAGCAGAAGTATATATAGTTTATCAGCTGTACGATTTTACTGTATCACAGATTGATTGGTTGAGCACTGACTCATACAAAAGAAACTACAAAATTATGTGGGAGTATATCTTTATCGTTATATTTTGTGAAATTGGTATAATTGGGTAGTGAGATTTGCATTGCCACTGCCTATCCGCACGAGGATCTTCTGGGCAGTGCATGCAGTAGTTACGGTGGTTTCTAATGAACCTAATAAAATATCTTTTATCCCGAGCTCCTTTACCGGTAGCCGAGATAATATTATGTTATCCTACTTCGCGATCATGGCTTGCCGTCACGTGTGCCAACATGTTGTCGATCAACAAATCATTCAAATCAAGATCAATGATAATGATACCATATCCAAATCCAGTGTACATTATGTTATAGCAGTAATGAGTCATGCACGAAATATCCCAGTATTTTGTTGCCCAAATACCTACAAATAGTACATAGAAAAAATTTAATAAGAATAGTACTTGAAAAAAATTGCTAAGGGATTCAAATCCGCATACTCTGAAGCAGAGCACTTGGCAACAGATCAGCGTGATGCGGCTCTAGATGAAATTCCTTTCAAAAAGTTTTCCGCAGCTGCCATTGTCATTGTCACATTAATTGTTTTTAACGCCATCTAGGTAAATAGTATCGAAGCAGAGTTTTCAACGTCGTTGACAAGATAGCGCTAGTTATCATTAATTTGCAGGCGTAAAACGAAATCCAATTTATCGCTTTGAGGACTCTCCTGCAGTGATAACGGTTTCTTATCTCAACGATTGCGGAGGCGAGTGTATGCAATGGTAGGGTTCATTCGATGTTATTTGCTTAAATAACCATGTGCTGTATACATTAGTCAGATGGAAACTAATTTATTACTAGTACTGGTCCTGCCGGTAGTGGGGGTGTGCTTTGTGTCTGTGGTCATCACGTGTGTTATATTCTTTAGATTGGGTAAGTTTGGTGCTAAATATGTCATGTTTTTATTATGATGATGATATAATATAATGTAGACAGTATATTTGCAGTTAAGAAAACGATGGTAATGTCTGTGGGCTGGTCACGTCTGTGGAAGGGCCGATGGTCGATGGAGCAGACGTGTCCTAGAGTGCACACCGCGGGGTGGCTAACATAGTGTAGGATCAGCAAGCTGCAGTGTCAGTGGGCTGGTCACGTCTGTGGAAGGGCCGATGGTCGATGGAGCAGACGTGTCCTAGAGTGCACACCGCGGGGTGGCTAACGTAGTGTAGGATCAGCAAGCTGCAGTGTCAGTGGGCTGATCAAGTCTGTGGAAGGGCCGATGGTCGATGGAGCAGACATTGTTCTGAAGTGCGGACCACGAGCGGGTAATTTATTCATGTGGAGTAGGGACTTTACTAAAGCATTATTTGTTATTCTGCCTTTAAGGAAGTTCGGAAAAAATTAATGCATGTTATTGAATGTAATAAACAAAACTAATAGGTAAATAGAGTTACTCATGTTTTAAAACGTAATAAGAAGCTAGGTGTCGGATAACCCTGACAGTGGAAGCAGCGACTGGCGCGGAGGAGCGACCAAGTGGCGTCATTCATTCGCTTGATCTCATTCATTCAATTTAGTCAAACGGTGAGTGCAGGCCACTAGCGATCCCGCCCGATAAGATAAAGCCTTATATACAATCGCTACATGTACAATGGACAGTTTTTAGTGTGTTATGTATGCAAAATGGATGTGTTTACGTCATTGATACCGGGCGTGTTGATATTTATGGTGCTTTATTTGTTTTGGATGTGGTTTTGTTTCGGGAGCTGTATCAAGAGGCGTGAGTAAAAAAAATATTATTTTAAAATTTTTAAGTACATGTATTTTTCTTAATTTTCTCATGCAAAGTGCCTTGAATTTTTTTTACAGAAATGTTATTTATTAAGTATGTTGCCAAGCAATAATACATTAATTTATTACTTTATTTTATATTAATTTATTAGGTTATTACCTATACACCTCTGCCTACCCCTCCGGGGACCCTTGTGGGAAGGCGTGAGGATATATATTATAATTTATCACTCTAGCTATGCTCTAGCTCCGAACCGTGCACCTTTTTCGACGTTTTATAAGTGCCCACCTGGGCCTATGTGAAATAAAAAGATTTTGATTTTGATTTGATTTCATTATGCTGTGTAAAATTGTATTATTTTATTGTATCTATGTGTTAAAATATATTCAATGTGTTAATCCAGCTAATAATCTATCTCTGGGCCAAAGTTCAATCTCTATTCTCTAGTATTTGCGTGAAAAGGATCATCCTTGGAAATTTTTCTATTAAATTCCTATTTAAGCTAATTACTACCGGTTTACAATATTCCATATCATATTGATTATATATTTTTTATAATTTTGTACAATAGATGTTGTTGTGCTTTTATTATCTCTCACTGAGCTGATAATCAACGAATTAGGTGACGCATGGTAATTTCGCGTGTGTCATATGTATAGATAGCGCCATCCACGAAGACGCGCCCCACTGTTCTTCCTTATAGTTTATAGTGTGAGTGTGTAACCTCCCACAAATGTTTGAATATTGTCGCTATACACTGATTGCCTATAAGTGCACACGCACACTACAATTAATAGTCTGATCATATAATAGGTCATGCTCCCCGCATCCCGCGAGCCCCTCGACTAGAAATTGGTGGGGCGCATCTTCGTGGATGGCACTATATTTGCCATGTGAGCTCGGGCAAACCTCATACGTATGTAGGTTTCCTCTCGATGTTTTCCTTCAGCGTAAAACTCGTGGTGTGACTAATCACAGTACTTAAGTTCAGAAAAACTCATTGAATATAATTTATTTCACTGATTTTTGTCAAAATTCGTATCGAGTTTTTTGTTCAATTTGTATGCGTAGAGTATAATAACGTGACTTACTTAAATGATATTATACTTGTCAAGTTTCACTGATGGCTCATTTTACACATCGTTCGTACTGAAACTAAATACGTGCAAATAACATCAACATTTTAAACGTATAACATTTTTATTGACTAATGTGCTGTGCACGAGTAGGCATAATAAGGTAAGGTAGGCATAATTTGTGACTGAGTTTACTCCGGTAATACAATGAGGAAAATACGTAAAAACCAAGGGATAACGGAATTACCCAATAAATTTTTTTCTTGTTATACCAATAAAGTGGCAAGCATGCAATGCCTGATGGTAAACCAGAGGTATAACTCAAGCTGCCGACCCTGCAGGAATACTTTCACACCCTTCTTGAAGAACTCCATGCAGGACTCTCGTAAAACCTCGACGGGGAGTTCATTCCACGGCCTGAAGGACGGAAGGAAGGTTGACGGAAGAAAGCTCGTTTGAGACCGCGCGGAGCCAATTCTATTTAGTTCCAAGGTACAGGGATGAATTCCCCGTCGATGGTGAGTAGGGTGGTGGTAGATCACGCATTCTACGGCCTAGGGATCACGCGATACTTAGGTCGTAGAGGTACAGTTTTTGCAGGTACCAAGCAGTAGGTAATTGACGATATTACTATCCAAGTCATACATACATACATACATATCATCAGGCCGAGTCCCTCATGATGTAGGCAGAGAGAGTAGAGCGCCTGTTCTCTCTAGACTTTGAACCAATAATTTCACTCCAAAAATAAACCTAGCTGACTAAATTGGCCAGCAATTTATATTTATAACACGCAAAAATATGATAAAATGGCGATCTTAATTAATTAAAAAGCTTATCAATAGATAGAGAGTTAGTTATCACGCCACGATCGCGATTTGAGCAGGTACCCAACAGTTCGGCGTTGCCCACAGAGGCAATATTACGTACAGACCAAATTTGCAAGATGGCGGAGTTAGTCGGGGTTCTGGTTTTTATGTTCATTAATATTCTGCTGTTCTGGATCATATATGCTGTCATGGTTAAGTTCTTTGGTAAGTGACACAAAACTACCGGATATATATATATATATATATTGTTGCATTTGCAGTTTAAAAGAAATTCTATAGAGTACTCAAAATCGGCGACCATGTATGAAGTGATTGATGAATGTGGACGAAGCGAAAGAGGTATGTAAGTCCCGAGAGAACTGGCGCTCTATACTCTCTGCCTAGCCCAGGAGGAGACTACTCGTCGTAATGATATTATGTTGTATATGTACTTCTACAGCTTACATAGCGGTTTTATTTTGTAAAGTACCTATGATATTTGATTTATTTACCGCCATCTATCGATATGTTCCTGTATTAATTATAAATCGATAATTATCGTGTGGAAACGTCACAAAATCAAAACAAAGGCAGATAAGAATGGATAATTAGGGTTCCCGGACTTGATTGCTTAATTTAATTGTTATTTAAAGTTCTGTACATATCTTGACATTCATTAATCAGTTTTAGTAGCTTGTAACAATTTTCATACACTCATATCGTCACGTCATACGTAGCAGGTAGAGAGAGTGAGTAGACCGCCAGATCTCTGTATATCAGTCTCTCAATTCAAATACATGGTTCGGAGTACTCTTGTAAAAAGATTGTCTGAACGTAAGCAGGTAATGGATTTCAAGCATAGTAATATTTTGTATTACTTACGAATCATCAATAATAGCTTTGACTTGTAATAAAACAATGTGCTGACGTGCCTAATTACAATATTATCAACATTGCGATAGCAACATTGTGCCCGACTAGATTAAAACTTTTAAATTAATCAAATATCAAAAATATCGACACAAGTCCAATCAGTTTGTTTATCACGCCGGGGTTGGACATAATACAATTTTAAAAATTTATCATATAATTTTAACATAAGTAATTCATTTTAAATGTTTTTCAATACATCTTTCTACTTCTTGATAATATTTCTCGTCGTGATGTTGATCGTTGTGTACTACAACTCTATCAGTAAGTGTTCGTATATTGTGACGTCACTGTAACCTTTTACTGTTACTGTGTAACTGTACCTTATCGAAAAAGGAACCCTTGAAATCTTACTTTGGTCAGTCTGTTAGCGATGCCTGCTTGTTCCAAGAACTAATACCGCGAAGGACTGGCCGGTCAGGTGGCCAAGCCAATTTTGCCTGCCTGCAATATTATATATTTAAATGTTAAATATAATATTATAGAAAGGATGAGTGAAGAAAGATTGACGAAACAGATATACAAAGCAAAAGTGTGTGCAAGAAGAGGCAGAGGAAGGCCACGTTCCAACTACCTGGATCAAATAGATCGGACTCTCAAGGACGGGAACGTTAAGAGTACTCGAAACCGACGAGCATGTATGAAGAGACTGATGAATGTGGACGAACCGAAAGAGGTATGTAAGTCTAGAGAGAACTGGCGCTCTATACTCTCTGCCTACCCCGCTAGGGACTTGGCGTGATGATATGTATGTATATAATGTTAAATATTACGAAATTTAAGTTTTAAATTATTGGCTTTCGTGGGAGACGTTTTTAAATTAAGTGATTTATTTATATATCATGTTTACTACTAATGTAATATACACAATATAATACATATTAAAGTAATACTTCATGTAACAACATACTATATTCGCTGAAGACATAGTTACGTGCCAACGCGATAGATGGCGAGTCCGTCGCTCACTGCCCAGACCCACTTTCTTTAAATCATTTTATTTACTCCACTCAATGCAAATTTATAAAAGGTATTTTATATTATTTTGTTGGAGATTCTGTGAAAAGTTTTTATTTTTTTAACTATTATTGTTTTACATATAGTATATTATAGCTTACGTTATCTTCACGCCTTCCCACAAGGGCTCCCGAAGGAGTAGTCAGAATGGGTATAGTATCCACACACCCTCTTATATATAGGTAGGCATAATTTGATATCAGACAAACTAAGTTTTTTTTTAAACACATTCTGGCATCCAAGCGAAGCTCTCTCATCGAAGCCGCGAATAATAGTCTTATCGATATAATAAATCGTTATCGAGGTAACATGTTTTTCTTCCGTCTAATTGTGTGATAACACTCAATTATTACATATTTTAGTGTTAAGCCCAGTCTATACGAGCAAATAGTGAAGAGTGGGCGTTATTACGTCTTTGGGGTCCTCTTTGGGGACACTTGTGGGTAGTCGTGATGTAAAAATAATAATAAATATAGACCGTGACACGCGGAAGGGTGCCAAGAAGGCTGGCATCGGATCGGCATTGCCATACAACGTGGCAATGCTGATTCGCTGAGCACTACAATTTATACATGCGACAATTTGTGAGGATGCTTGTTCCTCTTTCTCTTCAAAACACCTCGAATGGAACAGAATTAGATGAAATTCGAAGATTAGCTAGATTAACGCCTAGTATGTGTGTTGAAAATAAATCGAATAACATACATACATATCATCACGCCGAGTCCCAAACGGGGTAGGCAGAGAGTATATAGCGCCAGTTTTCTCTAGACTTACATACCTCTTTCGCTTCCTCCACATTCATCAGTCTCTTCATACATGCTCGTCGGTTTCGAGTACTCTTAACATTCCCGTCCTTGAGCGGCCGACCGATAAATAAATAAATCGAATAAATTTAAACTTTACGAGGATGAAACCGCGGGCCAAAGCTAGTGAGCAATAAAGCCATAGGCCTCGGTACAGGATCTATTTTTTGTAGGTAGGTACTCTAGTGGGAAAATTAGTAGGAGCCCGATCTGCTCTTGGAGCAGACCACTATTATTGGTTGCGAAAGTTCTTCATACAAAAAGTGATCCTTCAACCGTAATCCCGATATGTCTTTTGTTTTCTGATGATAAGATGCCACCTTAATGATAAAACATCGATAAGCGTCCAAAAAATCCGAAAACATTATCGCTTGAAACTTACACACGAGGAAATAGAGACTAAAATCGAACGGAAGCTAGTTTGACAGATGGCCAACAAAACTTGTCAAGTTGATCTGAATAGGCAATGCATGGATGGAATCTGGTCATTTGTCACGGGCATAGTGCACGTAAATCTCTGCACAAATTTATTGATGTTAAGAAAATAATTGGTTACATTGCATTTATTGTTAGATAAATGTAATTGTGATCGATTGTTGCGGATCAGTTGTGTACCATATATTTTGTTTCACAAAGTGTTTTGCGTATAGTGCATTGATATGGCTCCGTCCGTGGAAGACTTGCAGGTCACGGGCCAAGGCTCGCTCGTATTAATTTATATATTGTCGTCTGTATCCTTACTTGTTATAGGGTTCATTGTTATGTGCGCGAAGATAACTATATACGGTAAATATTCCTTTATTTAACAAACACCATGTGTTACATACATACATAGCCGAGTCACTAAGGCGGAGAGCGCTAGTTCTCTCTAGACTAAGAGACAGCTTTCGCTTCACCCACATTTATCAGTCTCTTCGTATATCGTCGGTTTCGAGTACTCTTGACGTCCCCATTCTTGAATGTCTGATTGATTTGATCTGGGAAGTCGGAACGTGGTCTTCTTCTGCCTCTACCACATAGGTACTTTTATAAATAAATACCTTGGGACAATTCCACACAAATTGCCCTAGTCCCAAATAAAGCAAAGCTTGTGTTATGGTAACTAGACAACGATATATTTTACTTATATAGATAGATATATACATAAATACATAGGACATCCAAGACTAAGGTACAATACTCGTGTTCATCACACAAATATCAGCCCTCACCGGGATTCGAAACCGCGCAAGTTTCGCCGTCAGGAGCTCTAACCACAAGACCAGGCGGTCGTCACTTTGGCATTGTAAATAGCTTTTCTCCTCTTTATAGGTAGGTATTATATAGAAAGACAAAATTATATATTTTCCATGTTAATCCCAGCCACGCAATGCAGATAAGTTAAAGCGTATATACATATTTCTAAGCCTCTGCCCAGGATTCATCTCAATATGTACCTTCGCCGTAAATCTCGTTAATAAATTCTTGTATTTACGTTCATAAAAACCTCGCTGGTTCTGATAACCGAGGTTTGTAACTGCAATCTTTGTTTTGTAGTGTTTCGTAAATCTAGATTATTTATTTGAAGCAGTAGTTTGCGAGGGATTCCAAATAATCTTACAACTGGCGTACTTGTAGGCTAACCTGAGCCACACCTAATATTTACTTACCAACTCGTTTTCTTTATTCTTATTTTACTCGTTTTATTATTATTATTATTATATATATATATATATATATATATTATTATAACTCGTTTTCGTTCAAAACGTGGATTTGTAAAAATATAAAATTCATGTTAAACTGAAACTGTGTGCCAGTCACTCTGCTACTTCTCTTCCTTTTTAATCTAACCTAACCCAATTTTCATTAAGTTAAGTACAGAGATAGAAGAGACCTTCGAGATGAACAAAGGAAGATAAAAATTAGAGGGTGTAATATTTTCAATCACAGCTCCAATCACAGCTTGATATCAGCTGCATTACGCAGTATCTCCGGAATGTAACACCATCAAGTGGCTGTAATAGTTGCAATCCTTCGATGGTACTCGTATGACCAGCATTGTGTTCAGATGAGCAAAGAATCGACCGCCGCCGTATCTAGACGCACGAATAATCTCTCGTCGATATTGTCAATGTAACGAGATAAATGATAACATATCTAATGGAACAGCTCGACCGCAAACATTCGCCCATTATCATCAAGTTGCGTCGACTAAAACGCACCTCTCGATGCTCCAAAATGTTTATCTTAAAAATAATACTACTGTGAAGTGTATCAAATAGTTCAAATAGTTAGTAAATAGCGCTCTGTTCGCTTGCGAGCTCAAGCGGATCACGAGTGTCTTAGCCCCAAGGAGTGTGTCGGGAACAAAGTGACTTGCTTTGGATCAAAGTTTGGATCAGTTTGTGACCATGGCGCCAATGTTTGGACAACCCAATTACGACTTTATATCTGAAGCGGATTCGATTGAGAATGATCGCAACGATGAATATACCGGACAGACCTATTTGGGTCAAACGACCTTTTGGTACATGATCGTGCTGATCACGTTGCTGGTCGTCTGGTTGCTGGTGTTCTTCTGTCTGCGACTGCTTACTATGCGTATGTACTAGTCACATGACCTTATCTATCTGAAGCTTATCGTGTTACGTTGATAAGATGAAAGGGACACTCCCGTTCAAAGTTTCCTCTGTCCGGCTGACTCCACTCTTTGGTGGGGTTCCTGTGGTTAGGGTACTCCAAAATAATCCTCCGTAATAATACTCAATAAGGAATTGCATTACTGTAATTTTTTTTGTGTCCCGTAGAATGAGTTTTGGAAACTTTAGCTAAACCGAAAAATGGTGTGGCTAACCAGCCATTGGCTAAGCAAATATGGCTAAGCACAACCCTTGTTGTGTTAAGATCTAGATCAAGGGCGTTGCTGGAGTACGAGCTAGGTAGCTGGGCATGATTTGATCCTGATAATAGGCTGTTCTGGCAGAAGGGATAAGCCCTTTGTATCGATCACAGCGATATAACTATTTTATCGAAGCGACTCTCGACACATTCGACCCCCTGTAACTTTGCTATGGACAAATTATACAAGAATGACACGCGTAATAACAAATAATAGATATATATTAATCTGGGATTATAATAAAATTAGTTTATCACACCAGGAGGTGAAAACTGACAATAAAATGGTGATATGGGCAACTATGTGGCAATAAAATTTATCGTGATAATGTCAAGCGAAATAATCCTTAGGTGTCGCTTCAATTCGTGGCTGATTTCGAGTGAGTTAGGACTTGTGTACTAGAGAGGAGTTATTTTCTTGTGTCGCGATGTGTTCCTTGTACTGATATTATCATATTTCTGATAATGGAACCCGAAGTTACCGAACACGCGGCGGGCAGTGAGCACGCAGCCTTAGGCAGCGCTGTCAGTGATATAGTGTGGACCATTCTTAGTACCAGTACCTTCTTCGTAACCCTTATCTTCATAGTGACGTGTATAAGAGTTTTAGTTGGTAATAGTTTGTTCTATTTCCTATTGTATATGCTCAAGCAGTGTTGGTTCGAGTAGTTCGAAACACAAAGATTGCAAGTTCGAGTCCTGATTGTACCAATGAGTTCTTTACAGTGAAGGAAACGATCGAGAAGAAAATTGCATACGCTTAAGAAGTAAATACACCTTACAGGGAATCGATGCCTGAACTGCATTTATGCTATTTTCATGCTTACTCTGACCTGCGAATGTAATACCTCTCATTTTTTTCATACTACAAGAGTGCCAAACAAGCATACGGCCCACCTGATGGTAAACGGTTCCGTAGCCAATTTACGCTCACGATACCGAAGTATCACTCGCGCTGCCACTCTATACTTTCGGAGAGTTATACTGTGTTGACAGCATCATAGGACTATAATGCCTCTGCTGCTAATACAATAAAACTATCCTCCGCCCTCCCCAAAGAGCTCATTACTAGAGACCTTATTCACCGCGTAGGAACACAACACAATAAATTGTGTTAGTTGGCTACGGACTTCTATAAGATGGAGGTCCGGCCCCAGTCGGGCAGTTCTTAATTCGAACGGAAGACCCCGTTATGCCCTACCTCGCTTAAAATCTCATATGGGACGTTTAAGTGACTATGGTGACCGTTGTCTATTAGATAGGCCGTATTCTTGTTACTTTTTATTTTTTAGGCTCTAGACTGGTGTACACACCGTGCCTGACTTTTTCAAGTACATTAATCAGAACCACTCAGAGGCTCCCCAAGACACTAAGTTAAAAAGGAGCCATTTAAATGCTGGCTATCAACAGCTTATGTACTTTGATAATGGAATCCATAAGCTACGTGTCGGTTGTAAATACAACGACGATAATACGCGCGTGACTCACGACAACTTAACGACTCTACCTCACTTAGTTGGAGTTATTTTGAATTGTACAATTATTTATTTGTAAATATCATCGCTCATAGTTTATGAACTATGAGGGTCCGTGAGAGCGGACCGGTAGCGGAGCGGAGCGGTAGGCAAAGAGAGAAGAGGGCCAGTTATCTCTACACTTGTAGTCCTCTCGCTTCAGCCACATTCAACAGTCTTTAAATAATAATTATTATATAATCATAATAATATAAAATAATACTTAATCATACATACATACATATCATCACGCCGCGTCTCTAACGGGGTAGGCAGAGAGTATAGAGCGCCAGTTCTCTCTAGACTTGATAATACTTAATCCTTAATATTTCACACTCTTAAGTTTCACAAAAGCTTCACCTCAACCCCACTCATACACACATACACACACACACACACACACACACACACACACACACACGCGCGCGCGCGCACACACACGCGCGCGCACACTTATACACACACAACCACATTATCATGATCCTTGTTAATCTAATTTGCAGTTTAATAAAACTGTTTCAGCCAGGAACTCTGTAACACCTCTTTCTAGAGATGAATGTTAATGTCTGCGACACAGTTTTGCACTACTACAGACATTATCGCAAATTTATTTGTAACTGTGTTTTCTGTTAGTTAATAAATATATAAATAAAAATCATCGGTTCATCCAGTAGAACCAAACATATCTAAAATTAAGTTGGATGTCATTATTTTATAATGTTCCCCACCTAATTAATCATCATAGACAAATTATGTAACTCCTTTGCAGTGTTGTGTGACTACGATTAACATAGATCTACTAAAATGAAACAGCTCATCAAGCTGTTGGTATATACATATGTAGGTACGCTGGAATATCAAGCATAGAAATTTAAAAAATGTCACTAATGACAGAGAATCTAGAGTGGAATGATTTCCAGAGCTCTATGATTTCTGGAGGCGCCGTGGTGGCCGAGTGGTTCCAGCAGTTGCCTGCGACGCAAAGGTCCCAAGTTCGAATCCTGACTGTACCAATGAGTTTTTCTGAACTTAAGTACAGTGATTAGTCACACCACGAGCTTTACAGTGAAGGAAAACATCGTGAGGAAACCTGCATACGTCTGAGAAGAAATTCAAAGGCGTATGTATAGTCGTGCTTGAGTAACGGCGATGGACTCGCCATCTGTCACGTTGGCACCTAATATACCTCTGGCGGAAAGTGGGTGTGTGGGTATTACCCATACACCTCTGCCTACCCCTTCGGGGACCCTTGTGGGAAGGCGTGAGGATATTTTTTTTTATTTTTATTTTTATTTCTGCGTAGGTTGATATCCTTTTTTTTGTAGTTTATTTCTAGTAGTATGTATATAATTTGTACGATAAACGCTTACTAAGCGTCGTGTGCACTAACAGTGTTGAGACATTCCTGATGGTGAATTTAATTTGTTCCAGGACAAAAAACGCGCAATCCGCAGCAGAGACGGGTGTACGTGGGTTCGAGGTCCCGGCCGTCTCTAGGGCCGTCGGAGCCGACCATCTACGTCAGCCCTTCCAATTTACCGCCACCCCCTAAATATGGTAACTATCACCCCTCCGTTTATAGCCAGTAACAAGGCTGGATAAAGATATACAACACTAAGATTGCAAGTTCGCATCCCTATACTAATAAAAAAAAAAACTCTTTATTTAAGGAGTTTTGTCGCCCAGCGACTATGCCACTCCGTTAAGTATATAGCGCGTTTTCTGAATTTAAGTACAGTGATTAGTCGCACCGCAAGCATTAAGGTGAACGAAAACATAGACAAGAGACATGCATACGTTTGAGAAGATATTCGAAGTCGTGCTTGAGAAACGGTGATGTAGTCACCATTTATCATTGGTTAAATATATATCTCCGTTGAAAGTGGGTGTGGATACATGCACCACCACAATACCCCTTCGGGACCCTTACGGGAAGGTGTTTAGATATATAATCGGTATATTTGGTTGAGATTAGCTCATGCAGACACAGGCGGGGATAATGCACGCATTCGATAAATTATACTTCCTTGCTCCTTCCTCCGTGATAAGAGAAATATTGTAGTTAGCGTACTGTATCGACCTACAATGTCCCTCTGATGCCTTCGGACGAATCAACTCGTATAATCGGTATAGAACTTCACTTTAGGTAAGTTCGCTCAATCATCAATACATATACATATCTACTATTTATACTACATGTAATAAAAATGTTACGGATCGCTGTCTGTGCCTTTATCTACGCAAATAACTACCAAAACAATGATTGTTAGCATTTTTGTCAGTTTGTCTGTGCATTTGTGCACGCTCATCTCAGAAACGTCAAATCCGATTTAGATGTGGTTTTCGCTAATATATTGTGGTAAGCTTCACTTAACATACCCAAAATAAACTAAAAATATATATCCAAAATGCTGCCCGAAGTCACTATTCCACGCCGACGAAGTCGCGGGCACAGCTATCCTTACTAAATTTCCAAGCTCTTCTGTGTCGCGCAAGTGATGGATTGTGACAGTTTTATCAAGTGCTGGTTGTGCTCTAAGCCTATGGACGATTCGATCGCCAGTGCATTAGTACTGAATCATAAACAGCGGTCGATAAACACTGATAGACGGATTACAAATTAATGGCTATTTAGGTAAATAATACGGCACATTACTTATCGCCATAGCGACAAGCACAGAACCTTGATACTAGCGAATCTTTTTTAGAAGTTCGCTCTTAATTCTTATGCTCCTGTGTTGTGTTCCTACGGTTTTCTAGACCTCTATGTAATGATTAATTTTCAATGGACGGACTGTTTGTCTATTTTCTGCTATCATAACTCTCGGCTACTGAGATTATAGGCTACGATGACCGCTTACCACAAGCCATACCTATGCTTATTTGCAAATGTGTTTTTTTATAAAACGATCAATGGTACACACACCAAAGACCACAAATCCAATCGCTGTGGATACCGAAATAAGTTACCTATTATCCTATTATAAACTGACATTAATTACATCATCACGCCGGGTCCCTGACGGGGTAGGCAGAGAATAGAGCGCCAGTTCTCTCTGCCTACCCCGGATTGACATACCTATTTCGCTTCGTCCACATTCATCAGTCTCTTTATACATGCTCTTCGGTTTCGAGTACTCTTGACGTCTTTGAGCGTCCGATCGATTTGATCTAGGTAGTTGGAACGTGGTCTTCCTCTGCCTCACCTTGCACACACGTTCGCTTTCTATATCTGTTTCTTCAATTTCCTTCACTCATCCTTTCCACATGTCCAAACCTACGCTACCTTTCTTCATCTTTACAATCACGCCCTTATTCACGCCAGTTGTTTTGCGAATATCTTCACAGCGGATTCGATCTAAGATCGTTACTCTGCACAATTTTCGATCGAAGAGATCGCATCTCAGATGACAAATACGCAAATAAGTCTACCATAAGTAACGGGTAATACTTCCCCAATTGCAGAAGCCATGGCACCGCCGAGCTACGAGGAGGTAGTCGGTATTCACTACCCGAGCTTCCAAGCCCAGCCCATAACCCAGCCAATCAGCGCCGCCCTAGCTCAGTCCGCGCCCAGCCACAGCGCAGACAGCGCGCCAGCGACGGTCAGTGTCATCACGGAGGAGAGGAGGCCGTCTGTCGCGAGGCCCTGAGGCTCTCGACCTGTCATGTTTAGTTGTCGGTAGCGTGCTGTGTGATCTAACATATGCTTATTCAATAAGCTAATTTGAGTTTTGTCTTGACATTTATATAATACCAGCTTTTCAACCGTGATTTCTTTAACGTATTTTTTTTTTATTTTGATGATTCATTTTCTAGCATATCCAGCTAATTGCGTGAATGAGGGACCAACATCCCCTCAAAGTTTAATTTATAATTTAAATACAACTAGTTGAGCCCCGCAGGGTCATCCGCCAACATTTTTTTTAATTTCGTTTTATAATTTCTGGAATAACACTAATCATATGTTTTAATCCAGTTAATAATATCTGTTGGTAATTTCATCCAATTCCATAAAAAAAGGGTAGGACCTTTGTAATGGGTACACAACTCCAATTAGTTTATTTCAGGGCATATAATATATTTAAAATCCGCATGTTGGCATGTCCCAGAGCACGCTACCGTGTTGTTATCAAGTCCAGCTGAGCTGGCGCAAAGGCTATGCATTTAAAAGTTAACTAGTCCGTCGTGCTATTAGTGTGTGTGATAAAGAAAAATACCAAATGACCTTTACATACAATATACAGCAAATATTTGTAATGTTAACTTAATTGTATGAGGATATCGTTAACAAACTAGGCTAAGTAATCAATCATTCGACTAAATTCTTAGACAAATTGCGTGCCGAAGGAAATAGCTGTTAATTATTTTTAGCACTGCTTCAAATAAATGACACTTTAAGCTTTTAGCACGTGGACATTTGGATGTATTAATTGTGTTTTGAATCTTAAAATTTTGCTTCAATAAATCCGTCTTTAATTTAGAGGGCGCAAGACTGATTATTGTTTAGCAAAAGTTTCTTTTACCCAAATGTTTGCCAAACATCGTGATGGGGACCCAAGTTGGCAAGGTATGGCCGACGTGTAAATAATCTATGTAATTATATATTTTATACATATTATAAATAGTTTTGTATATTGGTAATCAAATATAAAAGTGAACACGTAGGTTAAGGATGAGCGTTGTTTCATTGCTCCCGGCGACCGAGTTTGGATGAATATATATGTACTCATATTCCATACAACAGTATAACTACACTAGTTATGCCTCGCGATTTCACCCGAGTAAAATCATTGGTAGGTTTCTGCCTACCCCGTAAGGGTAAGCTCGATAAAAGCTTTTTTCTTGAATAAAAAATATCCTATACTAATCCTGCTAATATATCTGATATATGTACTTCATGATTATAATAAACTAGTTGTCCCGCCCAGCTTCGCTCGGGGTAACGACGGCGGCGCCACCTATCGGGTCCAATTGTGAATATAAACCATTCCCAGATCCCCTTGATCACACACAAAAAATTTCATCAAAATCGGTCCAGTCGTTTGAGAGAAGTTCAGTGACATACACACTCACAGAAGGATTATATATATAAAGATACAGAGCCATAGTGACCGAGTGTTTTGAGTTGCCTGCAATACAATGATTGTAGATTCAAATCTCGGTGGTGATTAGTCACACCACGAGCTTTACGGTGAAGGAAGACATCGAAAGAAAACCTCCATACGTTTGCGATGAAAATTTAAAGGTGCTTGGATAGTCGTTTTGAGTAACGGCGATGGACTCGCCGTATGTCAATTTGGCACCTAAAAAGCATATTATATATTAGAGGAAAAATAGTATTGTAACACCTTTGCCTACCCCTTCAACTTTGAGACCTTTGTGGAAAGACGTGAAGACATCACCGTGATACATATTATAGAACAAAAACCCCGCAGCATTTCTGTGTAACAATGTGTTTGCGATAAACAAAATACATAAATAAACTTATAGACACAAACAGACAGAAACTAACAAAACTAGGTACTGCACTAATTTTCATCTTGCTTTGAATAATACAATGATAAAAGTCTTAAGAATAGTTAAAGTGTATGATTCGTTAAAGTTTTGTGTAAATTGGGTGAAAAGTCTAGTTACAAGTCGAGTCTCCCGGGAGCATTCTCCACAAATGCTGTCTAATCACTTGAGAACACAAAATAATAAATGCATCCGGGCGAAGCCGGGTCGAGAGGCTAGTATACATATAACTTTACAAGCGCCTGTGGAAATTGTTGTCGCTGTGTTGCGTATTACGATTGCTATACAAACTAAGCAGGCGCTATCATAAAAGCTGCCTACCCCTTCGAGGACCCTTGTGGAAAGGCGTGAGGCGTGATAAAGATGTGTAGGAAGTTTATACTTAAAAAAAAATTTTTTTATTTTTTTTTTTTTTATTTTTATTTATTATAAAACACTATACACTGCCATTACAGATACACCCAATTCGACAGTGTAGAAAACTATTATTATAATATTAGTAATTTATGATATATATATAATATAATACATAGTAATTAAGTATAGCACAATACGAATAACGTGGTCTTTGCGAATTCGTTCATAGAACACGAGAACAGATCGATATTGTCCGCAACAAGATTGAGTGTGTGTATGGTGCGCGTCAGGGGCGCCTTGTTCAGCAGGTTGGTCTTCCCGCGAATATATTTTGTTATGTGAGGTAGAAACGACAATTAAAAAAAATCTACAAGTATGGAGCATGGTTTCATTTCATTAGTAGAGTGTTTTCTCCGGAATATATATTATTAGAGACCAGAAGTGGATATGTAAGTAAAGTAAAGCGTTACGTAAGTCTAGAGAGAACTAGCGCTCTATACTCTCTGCCTACACCGTTAGGGACTCGGCGTGATGATATAAATAGAGAAGTGGTTTTATTAGAAAAAAATACGTCAATACCGACCTATTCTGAGATGGCTACAAACAACTGCTACAAAGTTTTACTGATGCGGATGCTATTGCAGATGTTTACGTGAAAACTGATCACATTTATAGGTTTGTTTATTGCTTTCATAAATCCTTTATCAACAAATTTATTATGATCAGTGCATATATTTAACACTAATCAACCAACTTAGTCATATTTATAAAAAGCTAATATTAGAAACGACCGTTTCCTCTGATACACCTGATGAGAGCCCGAGTCTGCTTTGAAGCTCATGTCTATGGCATTCTGATTGTATGCGGGACGCGGAATATATTTGGTAACAATATATATCCAGCTAATAAGCCAGCTATGTACTAAATTTCATTCGATTCAGTTACGTTTTTTTATACCATATGCGTGGCAAACAAGCATGCGGTTCGCCTGATGGTAGGCAGTTACCGCCGCCTATGGACGCTTGCAACACCAGGGGTATCCCTTCTTGAAGAACTCCATGCTGTACTCCAGGGAAAACCTGAACGGGTTCCGTGGACAAACACCCTCACAAACTTTCGTATTCATAATAATAGTAGCATTGGTAGCGAGTTAGTGACTTAATAGTGACAGCGGATATCCTTTGCACTTGACTGTGTGTACACCTCACACACCTCACACCCAGCCAAACCAATGCTGCAGTGGCCTACATTGTAAGTAATAACTACACTTTTGTAATTACATGCTGGAGATATAGCTTAGATATAATATTCATTATAATGTAGATACAGATTTTAATTCAATTACATGTATTGGTAACTTAGAGCCGGTTGTGTCGCGACCACTTGACGAACAGTTGAATGTGGCGTTAATATCGTTTAACTAAAGATTTCGTTGTTTCATCAGATGCCAGTGTCAACGTAGGAACATTCATATGATAATATCATTTTATTCACATAATAAGACGAACATGTAACAGGTTTGGAATAATATAAAACGTCCGATAGAAAATGTATAAAAATATCATAGAGTAAGGCATCTCTCCGCGTATAGTAGACACTCCTGCAAAATCGCTCATAGACAATCATAAAACGGGGCTTGAGCTTGAATAATATATTATGAAAATAGGGACCATTTCTTTACAGCTGTATTACGTAACGTACACTACCTTCTTGAGTGAAAAAGATAGTTTTGACAGCCGATAAAACAACCCTTAATATTAAAAGGTCGTTCATTGCTAATCACAATTTGATACAAGTATGTTGAAACAACCGGCCCTAAGTGTGTGTTAATACACAGGAGGTCACGTGTATATAATTCCGTGCCACAGAATGCGATCAGGTGTCGCAGTGAGACACCCTGCAGGTAATTGGAAACGGATACAGCCTTCGCAGTGTCATTACTTTGTCATTATAATGCGCCTTTATAAAGGCTGTAACACCGGCCTGTGTATGTTGTATGGAAATGAATATTTACATGTTACTACATACTATATATAGGTATATATGTATAATATTACTACATATGTATCGAGCCCAATTGTGTATTTTTTTGTCATTGTGCTGTGGTAGATATATCTACAGAACTGTACTTAGCGATTTTCAATCATACAAATAGAGGCAGAGACAGTAGTAGTGTGCTAGTTAGAATATTCACTTCACCAAAATTGTTATTTCATTTTTAATTTTTTTTTTCATTATTATAAATTTTTATACAACAAGAGTGGCAAACAAGCATACGGCCCACCTGATGGGAAACGGTTACCGTAGCGTATTTACGCTCACGATACCTAAGTATCACTTGCGCGTTGCCACTCTGTGTTCGGAGCATAGTGTGTTGGCAGCATAATGGGTTTAATCCCTCTGCTTCCAACACAATGTAACAATCCTCCCCCTCCCCAAGGAGCTCATTACTGGAAACCTTATTCACCGCGTAGGAACACAACACAATAAATTGTATTATTTGGCTACGGACTTCTATAAGGTGGAGGTCCTGCCCCAGTCGGGCAGATACAAATTCGAACGGGAAACCCTTTATGCCCTACCTCTTTTATATATTCATCAGTCTCTTCATACATGCTCGGCTATCAAATCAGAGATATCAAAACAGACTTGATAATTCTAATGGTCACGCCTTCCTCTAGAAGCCGAAGATATATTTAGGCCATAGCGAATCCATCGCCGTTACTCAAGTACTTGCCTTTAGAAAACCTAACTGATGCAGTCAGCGTTCAAGCTTACAATCTTCTCAAGCGTCAAACGTTCCGAAATCATTGATCAGATTGTGATGTCAAATCAAATCAAATCAAAATCTTTTTATTTCACATAGGCCCAGATGGGCACTTATAAAACGTCGAAAAAGAAGCACGGTTCGGGTTGGTCGCTTCCATGGAGAAGAACCGGCAAGAAACTTCATGGTTACTTCGGTATGCTGTTCTGTGGAGGTCCAAGGGTACATGCCTCAAAAAAAACTCTCTTAATAGGGCGGCAGTAAATTACCTCTTCGTTCGACTGATCGCAATGAAATTAGCGTGGTATTGCAACGCATGACGGAGACAACAACAAAAAAAAGCGTGTTAAAAATACACTGAGTTTCAATATAGTCTTGAACAAAAGCAATGACCATACCACAGACAATTTGCAATTTAACGGACGAATTAAAAACGACCTTCGCGCCAGTAACGTGACTGAATAGATCCGCGCCAATTGTGCGCAATTCATGAAGATGGACTTTTTGTTCCTCGGAACAATTACTAACATGGCAACCAATGGCAACATTATTTTTGTGACATTTAGCAGAACGTGGCATTTATAATTGGGTCTGTTCACCTGCTTTGTTTCCAAATGTAGCGTCTCTCTGCCTACCCCGAGACTCGGCGTGATGATATGTATGTATCCTGTGCCTTTATGGTGACAATATAAGGTAAGTGTATGTAAAGAAGCTCGCAGCCAGATGCTAAGCGGTTACCGGTATCATGGAAGCTTGCAACACCAGGGGTGACGTTCTTGCGTTGCCGACCCTGCAGGAATCTTAAGGGAAGAACTCCCGATATACTCATATAGATTAGGAGTTCTTTTAGAGATATTGTTTTTGGTAAGACGCACAAATACAAGGCTAATGGTTGGACAACTCTGAATTGATTTCTGAGTAATAAAACTTGATGGTTCTATAAAATTGACACAATTGCCGCAATTAATCATGTATCTCCAGATTAGTATCTTTACCTTCAGTGAGAATCTCGTGGATAGTTCATTAAACAAGGACACCTAACCTCTAATCTTTACTCTCTGCCTACCCCGTTAGGGACCCGGCGTAATGATATGTATGTATATATTACCCAATGCCTAAAACAGATTCAATACATTATATCTAGCAAATAGCTATGTGCAAGTCTTTGATCGTGGTAGCAAAAAGTATGCAAGCAAGGCTTGCTTGCTTGTATTCGCAGTGATTACTTACTTCGCCTTATAAAATACTTATTTATTTAGGAAAAATATCTTTATCTTATAAGAGATATTTATAAGTTTTTGCCAAACTTAAAGGAACAATAAACATGGCATAGGTTTTTTAAGTAAACCATAAGAAAAACTTAATTTGAATTTCGAATTCTGTCAATGGTATCGTCTGTCAAGTCAAGCGTGAGGCGTCAGTCACATGATAGTGACAGCGGCAGGCGGGCGTGCGTGCAGTGATTGTTTATACGAAAACATTTGAAATGCAATTTGTGACTCGATGAATTAGTTATGCGAAGTAAAAGTATTTCTAAGAATAATTACTACGTAAATAGTTATGTGAAGTGTTACATTATAAGACAGATTAAATATATGGAGTGCATCTGTGGATAAGCTTGGATATCGTCGGATTGAGAACAATTTGTTTTAGAGGTACCTATTTATATATTTAAAATAATTTACAATACAGACTAAAATCTAAAAGACAAACATTAAAATTAACTAGCAAAGTTTGTAATAAGCTGGATCGTAATTAAAATAAATATGCATACGTCTAAATAGTTTTAAAACTAAGTCTAACCTACCATGCAGCAGTGGTGTCCAGGGGGTCAGGTTGGTTCGAGTACCTAATCGCCAGCAATGCGAATATTTTCATACGAACTCTGCAACTTATTAGTATAGATTTGCCAATTTTAGTTTTCAGTTTTAGTGCTACATCGGTTAAAACCACAAATATGTTTGCTTACCGATGTAGGTAGGTATCGATGTAACCACGGAACAACACACCGTTCTGCTTTCTCGACCACAATACCTCCTGCGTTCGATCTATCTGGGCTAGATCTTAAATGGCTTGCTCCATTGACTTGATTTCATTAATACAATTTTTTTTTTTTATTTATTTTTTTTTAAAATACACATTAGAACGGCCAGTGGCCAATTACTCTAAATAGTTAAAAATTATACAGCATATACACAATACAAAAGAAAATATATAAAACAACATTCATACATTCGCCTCCCAATACTCCAGACATGCCGACATAATAGTCTGCCATCCATCCGCAAACAAATCGCAATCAGAGTTGGACTCCAAGAGATCATTGAACGCAGAGAGAGTGCGAGGGACGGGAGAGTATGATCGCGACTTACTACGACAAGCCGATATGGAAAAGAGCCTGTGTTTCCTGGCGCGTGTGTAGTTGTCAGGCACAAATATTTTTGTGAGCTCTTCGAGTAATTCAGGGGCATTAATACTTCCACGAAGCACCTTGCACATAGTTGACATTTGGTCACAGTTCCTTCTCACCTCTAATGAGTTATACCCTAAGCAGCCCTGGAGATACTTTGTAGGATACAAGTATGGATAGTACCCATACACACGCTTGTATAGAAACCTTAGGAACGCTTTTTGTACCTTCTCTAAGAGTAGTATGTACTTCTTCTCGTAAGGATTCCATACGCATGCGCCAGCTTCCAATTTGCTGCGAACAAGGGCACTAAATATGACGGAAATTATATTGGGGTTGCTAAAGTCCTGAGCGTTTCGCAATAAAAATCCTAGTCGCTTGTAGGAGTCTTTAGCAACCGCTATAATGTGATCGTGAAATGTGAGTTTCCTGTCAAATGTGACGCCAAGATCCTTCATAGTATCCGTGGAAGCAATATTAATGTCACCTACTTTGTAGCTAAAATCAATTCGTTGTCTAGATCGGCCAAAACTCATTACATAGCATTTTGTATGGTTTAACTCCATTTTGTTCTCAACACTCCAATCAAATCAAATCAATCAAATCAAAATCATTTTATTTCACATAGGCCCAGGTGGGCACTTATAAAACGTCGAAAAAGAAGCACGGTTCGGGTTGGTCGTTTCCATGGAGAAGAACCGGCAAGAAACTCCATGGTTACTCTTTTCAGATCATTAGGCATATACAATATTTTTTTTTTTTCGTTACAGCAATAGTACCCAAGTATGGGAGAACAACGTAGGCCCGACAATAGGTCGTCGCTTACTATACAAAGCATACTTAAAACAAGATAATTATAAAAATGTTAGCAAGATCTAAGAATCTACTAAGCCTACAATGTTCTCACATTCACAAATTAGACAAATTAAACAAGTGACACAAATATTGCCATCAGTACTGTAACTAATTCTGGTCAAGATATGGAATAAATTAAAATAATAAAAAAAAAGAAAAATTATTATTGTATAAAAAAAAAACAACCCGAATTGAGAAAAGAAAAAGATTCAGAATAGTTAGAGACATCCACAAATTTGTGCCGTTTATGAGCTACCAGGGAAGCCGCATGCGCAGAAGGAACTAGAGCCAAACTTCTTTATCTTCAACGTAGTCCTTGATTTTATAATATGCTTTTTTAATCAGAACACGTTTGATAATTTTTTTGAACTTTACATCGGTCAGTTCTATAACTGACTTTGGCAGCTTGTTGTAAAAGCGTATACTATTTATAATAAATGACTTGCTCGTTTTTGTTAATCTGTATTTCGGGATTACAATTTCATGTTTACTGCGGGTATTTTTATTATGGCAGTCGCTTTTAATTTTGTAAATCCCTCTATTTTTGCGGACATATAAAATACATTCAAAGATATAGAGTGAAGGCAAAGTTAGTATGTCGATCTCTTTAAATTTCTCCCTGAGAGACTCGCGAGGACCCATGTCATAGATCGCGCGGACCGCCCTCTTTTGATGAATGAAAATTGAGTCAACGTCCGCCGCTGATCCCCACAGCAGAATGCCATAGGACATAATACTGTGGAAATAAGCATAGTATACTAGCCTAGCTGTGGCTACATCAGTTAAATGCTTTATTTTCCGTACTGCATATGCAGCTGAGCTTAACCGACCGGAAAGTGTTCTAATGTGCGGGCCCCATTGCAATTTTGAGTCGATGGTAATTCCTAGGAATACAGTTTCCGCTATAGCATCAACTTTGTTGCCGTCAAGATTTAAATTCAGATCCCGTTGTGTTACATTTGGTAAAGAGAACTTAAGACATTTCGTTTTGTTTGGATTCAGTAAAAGATTATTAGCTGCGAACCATTTCGAGAGAACAGTTAAACTTTCGTTTACATGCAAGACATTCGTATTTTTCCTATCTATTTTAAAAATTAGCGAGGTGTCATCAGCAAAGAGAATAATATCCGATAATTTGGCCATCATATAAGGGAGATCATTGATGTAAACAAGAAATAGAAAAGGACCAAGAATTGAACCTTGGGGTACGCCCATCTTGACTAAAGACCCGGAGGACGTCGCCCCATTTACATTAACTTTTTGCTGTCTGTTTGATAAATATGAAAGAACAAGATCAGCAGCGAGTCCACGAATTCCGTAGTGGTGTAATTTACAGATCAGTGTGTTATTTTTTCGCTTTCGAGAGATCACAGAAAATGCCAATGGCATCCTGGGATTTCTCCCAGGATTCCAAAATGTGAGTGACGAGTTTTACTCCCGCATCCGTTGTCGACCTATGCTTCGTGAAACCAAACTGTTGACTATGCAGAATGCCGTTTGAGTTGAAATGATATAACATCTGGTCCAACATGATTTTTTCATAGATTTTACTCAATGCTGGGAGCACAGATATAGGTCTATAACTAGAGGGATCACTCTTACAACCCGATTTAAAAATTGGGACTACTTTACTATATTTCATTAGATCAGGAAACTCGCCACTGTCCAAGCATTGATTGAATATGTCTGCTAGGACAGGAGCGATTGAGTCAATAATATCTCCAAGAACCTTAACGGATATTCCCCATAAGTCTTCAGTATTTTTTATATTGAGACTTTTAAACGCGGATTTAATTGTACTTGTACTTATTGGATTAAATTTAAAGTTTTGTATGTCCTCAGTATAGTTTTCTTTTAAAAGAGCTTCAGCTAATGTTGAAGAAGAGGGGAGAGATTTTGTAACTTCCACTGGAATATTAGTGAAGTAATTTTCTAGTGTCTCCGCCACTTCCTGCTTATCAGAAATGGTCCGATTATCTATTTTCAACGACAATTCATTCTGATCTCGTTTTTGTGTCTTTCCAGTTTCTCTGTTAATATCCTGCCACACAGTTTTTATTTTATTATTAGAAATACCTATTTTATTAGTTATTAGTAGTGATTTTGCTTGAGCGCAGACACTTTTGAATATTTTTGAATAGTTTCTAACATAAGTATGGAAAACTGGATCTGTAGTTAGAGATTTTTCATAATATAAATTGTATAAATTATCTCTGCTTTTTCTTATTCCCGCAGTGGCCCATGCACTAAATTTTGATTTAGAATTTACTTTAACTGTTTTCAAAGGACATATTTTATTGAATTCCTGGCAGACTTTAGAAAATAATGTGCCGTAGTTAATATTGGGGTCTTTTGAATCAAAACTAGTGTTTGATAGGTTGTTAACAACATTATCATTAAATGATTTTAATTTATTTTTCGTAAGAGGTCTAATTTGAACAGTTTTAGCAAGGTCTATCTTTTTGCCAAGATCAAAAGATACAAGTTGACCAGTATGGTCTGACCTAACGCCACTAAAACTGCATCAATATCAACCTGTAAAGCCAGGCAGTCGGTTACAGATTTAATCTCGGTAAAAAGTTTGAGGTCGTCAGCATACAAAAGGCAGTCAGCATGCAAGAGAACACCGGGGAGATCGTTAACCATTATGAGGAATAACAATGGTCCTAAGATAGAGCCTTGGCTGACACCAGAACGCGTTTGATACGGCTCAGACTGATATATACCCAGTCTGACAAACTGCTGACGATCGCGAAGGTAGTCAGCTAGAAGGCGGAGAAGACCAGGGGGGAAGCCAATGTTGTGCAATTTGGCCAGCAGTATATCATTATTCACCCTATCAAACGCTTGCCGGAAATCAAAGTAGAGGACATCTACCTGACCCCCCCGATCTAAAACTTTGGAAGTAAATTCAACAAAAGTTAGTAGATTTGTATTAACAGATTTTTTCGTTCTAAAACCGTGCTGTTGATTACACAGATATTTGTCAATTTGGGTGTAAATATATTTATGAAGTACGTTTTCAAAAACTTTTGCTGGGGATGAAAGAACTGCGATTGGTCGGGATTCCTCCACTTCGGTCATGCTGACGCCTTTAGGTATGGGTGTGACCCTTGAGATTTTCCACTGGGACGGATAGGCTCCAGTTTTTAATGCCAAATTGAAGATGTGGTATATGTGTGGTACAATAATAATACATGTCTGTAATACTAACAAAACTTACCGATATTTATACACTATTATAATTATTGATCCGACGCTCAAGGACGGGAACGTCTAGAGTACTCGAAACCGACGAGAATGTATGAAGAGACTGATGAAAGTGGACGAAGCGAAAGAAGTATGTAAGCCAAGAGAGAACTGGCGCTCTATACTCTCTGCCTACCCCGTTAGGGGCTCGGCGTGATGATATGATGATTTGAACTAACAATTTTTGGGCGGATATGTATGAAATAAAACTTTTAAAATTATTAAAATAATTATCGGTTAAGGAAACTGATATCATTTGTACATATGTTATCGTATCATTATCCTCACGCCTTCCCACAAGGGTCCAAGGGAAGGGGTAGGCAGAGGTGTATAGGTAGTACTCACACACCCTCTTTCAGCCAGAGATATATTTTAGGTACCAACGTGACAGATGGCAAGTCCATCGCCGTTAAGCACCACTACCGTAAGCACTGTCTTCTCAGACGTATGCAGGTTTCCTCTCGATGTTTTCCTTCAGCGTACAACTCGTGGTGTGACTAATCACTGTACTTAAGTTCAGAAAAACTCATTGGTACAGTCGGAATTCGAACTTGCGATCTTTGTCGCAGGCAACTACTCGGACCACATGGCCACCACGGCTTCATTCGTATCATTAAATTATACCAATAATGACCTCGCCATCTGTCACGTTGGCACCTAATATACCTCTGGCGGAAAGTGGGTGTGTGGGTGTGTGGGTATTACCTATACACCTCTGCCTACCCCTTCGGGGACCCTTGTGGGAATGCGTGAGGACATGACCTGTAAGTGGTCTAGTGATTTGAGTGATCTCTACTTAAGTTCGTAAAAGTCACGACGGTATTAATATGTAACCTAATGTCTTTGACATTAGGGTGTCTAAAAAAATAGGTGAGTTGCCCAAACATGTTATTACATATTATGTGGGCAATGAAAGGAAGCAAAGGAAAGAAAATCTAAGTTGTTTCTACACGCTTTATATTAGCTTCACCTGTATGTATGTAACCGACTTCTTTGAGCTCGATTTTGACCCACTTTAAACGGCCAGATTTCGTTCAAACTTTGTATACTTATCGAGGACCGATGACAATACACTAATAACTGAAAAGTAGAAAATAAATAGTAGTTAAAAAAAACTAAAAAACACGCTTTTTATAGAAAACCGAACTAAAAAATAGAAAATAAATTTCGATAATATCTTAAAAAGCGTGGGGTGCTTTTTAAGATATTACCGAAATGATAATCACTCTACTAATATCTGTCAATAAAATATTTATAACTATTGACACCATGCACCCCACGCTTTTTAAGATATTATCGAAATTTATTTTCTATTTTTTAGTTCGGTTTTTTTTCACTTTATTTTCGCATAAAAATCAGCTTGAACTTTTACATGTAGAATCTGAACTGCATTTATTTTTATTTTGTTAATAGTTTCTGAATATGACCTTTAATGATATTGTAATTTTGTTATCTTTTGCGCTACTTTATTTCATCGTCTCGAGGACATATTCACACCCGACAACTTTTATAAGACTGTTCAATTTTTTTTTACACCCTCGATAATTATCTACATATCATCACGCCGAGTCCCTAACGGGGTAGGCAGAGAGTATAGAGCGCCAGTTCTCTCTAGACTTACATACCTCTTTCGCTTCGTCCACATTCATCAGTCTCTTCATACATGCTCGTCGGTTTCGAGTACTCTTAACGTTCCCGTCCTTGAGAGTCCGATCTATTTGGTCCAGGTAGTTGGAACGTGGCCTTCCTCTGCCTCTTCTTGCACACACTTTTGCTTTGTATATCTGTTTCGTCAATCTTTCTTCACTCATCCTTTCTATGTGTCCAAACCAACGTAACATGCCTTTCTTCATCTTTACAATCACGCCCTCATTCACGCCAGTTGATTTGCGAATCTCTTCATTGCGGATTCAATCTAATATCGTTACGCCGCACATTTTTCGAAGAGATCGCATCTCGACTGCATTCAAGCTATTTTCATACTTCCTCTGACATACCCAGGATTCGCTGCCATACAATAAGGTAGGTACCAATATCGCGTTGTGGACAGCAACTCGAGCATTCTTGCTCAGACTTTTACTGCCCATCAACGCCGACATGGCTCCATTCACCTTATTTCCGGCAGTTATCCTTCTTTCAATATCTTTTTCATACTTTCCATCTCGTGTGAACATGCTTCCAAGATATACAAATTCATTCACTTGCTCTAGAATTTGCCCATTTACCGATATTGCACACTCGGTCACTTGTTCATCTCTTTCGAATACCAGAACCTTAGTCTTGCCAGCGTTTAGGCGCAGCCCCTTCTTTTCACATTCTTCTTTCATTATGGTAACTAGTGACTGCAGTTCGCCCTCTGATGACGCCAGTAAAACCGCGTCATCGGCGTATAGTAGGCAGTTGACCACTAAGTTTCCCATTTTCACTCCACATCCGTTCGTTCTTAGTGCTCTCAGACAGTTATCTAGATATATAATGAACAGCCAGGCAGACATGATACACCCTTGTTTGACCCCCGACTTCACATCAAACCAGGGTGACATCTCACCGTTAACCCTAACGCACGCCTCGCTATCACTATAGAGTGATTTCACGGCATGCAGTAGGGAACTGCTCACTCCATATCCAGGCAACACGTCCCAGAGTTCCTTTCGTACGACTCTATCAAATGCCTTCTCTAAGTCGACGAAAGCGCAGAAAACCCTTTGGTTAATATCCAAAAACTTTTCCGCGATTCCGCGAAGCGAGAAGGTTTGATCCATACATCCTCTTCCTGGTCTAAATCCACCTTGGGATTCCCAGAGAAACCTTTCGGATCGCTCTTGCATTCTTATCGTCAGGATCTTCGTGTACACTTTACTAGCTAAGCTGACCAAGCTGATGGCTCTGTAGTTGGAGCATTCCAATCGTGATCCCTTTCCTTTATAGAAAGGCACGATGACTGCTCGCCTCCAGTCGTCCGGAACATCACCCCTTTCCCAGCAAAGATTGCATAGCAAATAGATGACGTCCCAGACCGCTGGTCCACCGTACTTGATCATCTCAGCCGTAATCCCATCTATTCCCGCAGCTTTTCCACATTTCAGACTTCTTATCGCACTTACAATCTCTCCCATACTTATTTTATCCGCTTTAGGATCCTCGACAGATTCTGTTGGAGGCAGCTCTATGAGTAGATCAGCGGCATCATCATCATACATATCTTTGTAGAATTCACTCCATCGCCTGAGGACGTCAGTTTTGTCAGTTAGTATGTCATTGTCCTTCGAAATAATCACATTCATCCTACTACTAGCTGTAACACAATTTCTGGACTTCTTAACTTCCCTCCAAAAAAGTTTTGCATTGTCCTTGAAATTATGCGACAGTTTTTCGTCTACAGTCATTTGGAACCTCTCACGCTTCTGAGCTATTATCTCCTTCGTACGATTTTTTTGCAGGCGATATTTTTCTTTCATCTTTTCTTTCATACTTTCACTTGAGCTGGACATAGCCAAAATGTCTTGCCTTGCATCCTTCTTCTTTTTAACTTCTTCTTTCACTTCATCATCCCACCAACCATCGCCATTTTTGGTTGTCCGCCCTTTCGAAATGCCACAAACCTCTTTCGCGGCGCATAAAATGCTGGACTTCAGGAACTGCCAACAAACATCGACACTCTCAAACACATCTTTCGGGGGACAGGCTAGCTGTTCAGATACCCTTTCTTGATATCTGTCTCTAATAGCCGCATCTTGAAGCCTCCAGCTTTTGATGCGGTCTGCGACTGCAGAACAGGGACCCCCAGCACGGGATCGCCAGCCCGCGAACAGACCCCTTATTCTAGTTATAACTAGAAAGTGGTCCGTTCCCAGGTCGGCTCCCCTATACACCCTGGTGTCCATCACCTGTGTTCTGAGTCGCTGATCTATTAGAAACAGATCTATCATGCTTCGCTCATTTTTCCGTTCCCATGTATACTGATGAATCCTCTTGTGGTCGAACATGGTGTTCGCCACAAAAAGGTCTCTCTCCATGCATACATCTAATATCAGCTTGCCTGCCTCGTTCACTCTCTTATCACCATACTTGCCGAGTACTGCCTCGTAATCCTTACGGGCTGTCCCGACCCATCCATTCAGATCACCACAAATAATCAGCTTTTCATTCCCTTCTTTCGTCTCTAGAACATTACTCACACATTCCCAGAACTTATTCAGGTCGCAAGTGTCCGCTGAGGCCACCGGTGCATACACCGCGACTAAAAATAGTCGGGTAAGGCCTATTTTAAAGCGAGCCCAAATAAGTCTGGGGCTCACCGCATCATAACTTATCATACATTCTGCCAAGCGGCTGGATAGTAGAATTCCCACTCCCTGGCAGGCGTGCTCGGTGTTTGCCACTCCTGACCACAGCACTAAACTCCCGCCCGGGAGCTCGTCTACTCCACTACCCTTCCGCTTGGTTTCAGACAGGCACACAACATCTAACTCGCTCTCTGTCATAACATCGATCAATTCGTTCATCTTATCAGCCATACCTCCTCTTACATTCCATACACCCATCCTACACTCCACACTCCACTCCCCGCCGTGAGGCACTCCGCGTGATGGGTGGCGGTCCCCATCGCCGCACTGTGCTGAATTTTTCGCACCAGCGGGGACGGACTGGTGCGCGTCGCCTCGGGGGCACGCCCTAACAGCCGTCCGGCCAATGCGCATCGAGTTTTATTTATCTAGTTGTGTATAATATAAATAAATAAATACCTTGGGTCAATCCCACACAAATTGACCTAGTCCCAAATTAAGCAAAGCTTGTGTTACGGTAATTAGACAACGATATATTTACTTATATAGATAGATATAAATACATTGTACATAAAGAATAAGGTACAAGCTCTCCTGTTCATCACACAAATCAGCGGGATTCAAACCCGCGACATTAAGTTTCGCAGCACTAACCACTAGACCAGACGGCTGTCGAATCGTCGAGATATATAAAGTAGCATTACGCCCCGATATTTTTCTGATCTGTGGAAGGATGTAGACGCGGTAGGCACACTGCCTACCGCGGGCTATGTGTGACAATAATCACTTCCCGTGTTCTATGGAAAACGGAAGCGACGTGAAACTGAGTGGTATTTATCGCGGAAATATTGATATTGTGATATGATAATATCAATCAACATATAATATTCCTATAATACATTTATCAACAATCTGGGTAATCATACTTCGCTTTTATAATTGAGTATATAGGTAGTTAGTGGTAGGTACAGTGGTTTGAGCAGTCGCCCGCAACAAGCTATTGCAAGTTCGAATCGCGTCAGTAACAAAATAATTTTCTAAATTTAATAGTGATTAGTCACACCACGAGCTTTACGGTGAAGGAAAACATCGAGAGGAAACCTGCATACGTTTGAGAAGAAATTCAAAGGCGTATGTATAGTTGTGCTTGAGTAACGGCAATGGACTCGCCATCTGTCACGTTGGCACGTAATATACCTCTGGCGGAAAGTGGGTGTGTGGGTATTACCTATACACCTCTGCCTACCCCTTCGGGGACCCTTGTGGGAAGGCGTGAGGATATTTTTTTTAATAAATAAATAGTCAGTGAATATAATAGAAATGTCCGCCGCGTGCCCTTGTTTATAATCTAGATCACGTGTCCAACATAATATCTAGACCAATTACAGACCCTATAAGACTAAACAAGCTGTTTTATATAAAAACAAACGTTTCAATGATTTATTATATGCTCCATAACTGTAATCTAGTACCCAATTAGCCATAACTTGCCTACTTTTGCTAACTCGCTTCACGATGTGTGCCGCTCGATATTGAACTCTATTACGTTGTAGCTTAGGCCATGTTCACTGCAAGGTTGTAGCAATATTGCAATGCGCATTATTTCTGATTCCATAATAAGGGTTAAATTTATTGATTAGCCGAGCAAGCTTCAACAGAATTAACGTTTTTTACTTGACATAGAAAACATGATTTTTCTTAAGGTTGCCTTTTTTGTGAACGCGCAGGCAGTCAAGGCAGTATTGGGGTTTCGATCACGCTCCAAACAGAACCTATTAATATTTTAAATGCGTATGTTTGTTCATCTTTCACGCAAAAACTGCTGAACGGAATTGAATGAAACTTTGCACAGAGATAGATTGTTAGATGGCTTAACACATGGGCTATGTGAATGGAGGGAAATCAAATTTATCCGCGAGAAACTGCGGGGAGCACCTAGTATGTACACAGTTTATTGTACTCCATGCCACCGTGTATGGAAATCTACTTAGATCAAACAGATCGAACACTCAAAGATCGTAAAGCCAAAAGTCCTCAAAATAGGCGAGCATGTATAGACTGACGAATGTGGATGAAGCAATATAGGTCTGTAAGACTAGAGAGAACATGTGCTTTTCTCTCCCTGTCTTTTGGCGAGATTATATGTATGTATGTGTATGAAAAAGCTGATGAATATGAATGAAATGGGAACGAACTGTGACCGAGGATCTGGGATGACTTACGATGCCATTTTCATCTCGGTCAGGTGTTAGACAGAGTAAAAGTCGGTCAAGGTCGGTGAGGTCAGAGTGAAATAGTGCAGAGCACTCTCCGTCTCGTGAGAAACTCGGTGTGATAACATACAGTATCAATGCAGTAACAGGGTAGGCAGAAGTACACAATACTCTTATACCCAGTGATATATTTTAAGTGCCAACATGTTAGGTGACGAGTTTGTAGTAGCCTATCGTCCTTACTTTGAAATACTTCTTAGGCTACAGTTGCCATGTTATTGCAAGTCCAGGCTGACTCACTGGTACGCTTGCAACACCAGGGGTATCGCTCACGCTGCCGATCATGCAGGAAACTTTTCACTCTCCTTGAAGAAATCCATGCTGTACTCTGTAGGGAAAACCTCAACGGGGAGTTCATTCCACAGAAAGTTTACGGAAGGAAACTTCATTGAAATAACGCAGTGCAAGCCTGCAAAGCTTCATTTTGGTTCCGAGGTATGGGGATGAATTCCCCGTCGATGGTGAGAGGTGCAGTAGGTTGGATAGTAGTCGTGGGAATCATAGCAAATCGAGCCATGTACAAACATATGTTTGACCAGATGGTAATCGGTTACCCTGGCTTGGAAGCTTCCATTGTGTTACGTATCTGTCACACCCTCTTTCAACCCTTGAGGAATCCAAGTTTTCTCACCAGATATCAGTGATTGATGAGTATCCGTTCTGGACCAGATCTCCGCTTTGTCAATGAGCCGGAAGCGGAGATGCAGTGTCAAGGCACTGCCGACCTCGTCTTAAAAAGTTCAATGTTACAATACATTGTTGACATCGTAACATTTAGGTTTATCTGTCGATGACAAAGGATGCTTTTGTTGAGTGAGAGTTCTATGTACATTTATATTGATGGTCGAATTTTGTGATTAATTGAAATTTTGAGTTTGGACGTTATTACAGAGATGATAAAGATTATTTTGTCGTGATTATGTTTCTTTTGGGCATTCGGTAAGACTGTAGACAAATAATTATACAAAATCCTTTCTTATGTTACATATAGATAAGAAAGGATTTCTATAATTTGTTGTTTTATTTAATTAATAATAATAATATCCTCACGCCTTCCCACAAGGGTCCCCGAAGGGGCAGGCAGAGGTGTATAGGTAATACCCACACACCCATTTCCGCCAGAGGTATATTAGGTGCCAACGTGACAGATGGCGAGTCCATCGCCGTTACTCCAGCACGACTATACATACGCCTTTGAATTTCTTCTCAGACGTATGCAGGTTTCCTCTCGACGTTTTCCTTCACCGTAAAGCTCGTGGTGTGACTAATCACTGTACTTAAGTTCAGAAAAACTCATTGGTACAGTCGGGATTCGAACTTGCGACCTTTGCGTCGCAGGTTTAATTAATAAAAACACTATATATTGTAAAGAGTTTTTTAAGCCGTGATGGTCGAGTGTTTCGAGCAGTTGCCTGCGACACAAAGATTGCAAGTTCGAATCCCGACTATACCAATGAGTTTTTCTGAACTTAATTACAGTTATTACTCACACAACGAGCTTGATGGTGCAGGAAGACATCGAGAGGAAGCCTGCATTCGTTTGAGAAGAAGGCGTATGTATAGTCGTCCTTGAGTTACGGCGATAGATTCGCAACTAAAATATATCCCTGGCGAAAATTGGGTGTGTGGGTACTACCTATATGGTAGGCTCTGCCTACCCCTTCGGGGACCCTTGTGGGGAGCGTAACGATGTTTAAATATTATTACAAAAAAGTTATGCTCTCTGCATTATAAGTCAAAATGCAATATGTAATATTATAATATTATATAAACTTACCTAATTTCTTTATAAGGTGAATGGAGCCATGTCGGCGTTGATGGGCAGTAAAAGTCTGAGCAAGAATGCTCGAGTTGCTGTCCACAACGCGATATTGGTACCTACCTTATTGTATGGCAGCGAATCCTGGGTATGTCAGAGGAAGTATGAAAATAGTTTGAATGCAGTTGAGATGCGATCTCTTCGAAAAATGTGCGGAGTAACGATTTTATATCGAATCCGCAATGAAGAGATTCGCAAATCAACTGGCATGAAAGAGGGCGTGATTGTAAAGATGAAGAAAGGCATGTTACGTTGGTTTGGACACATAGAAAGGATGAGTGAAGAAAGATTGACGAAACAGATATATAAAAGCAAAAGTGTGTGCAAGAAGAGGCAGAGGAAGGCCACGTTCCAACTACCTGGATCAAATCGATCGGACTCTCAAGGACGGGAACGTTTAGAGTACTCGAAACCGACGAGCATGTATGAAGAGACTGATGAATGTGGACGAAGCGAAAGAGGTATGTAAGTTTAGAGAGAACTGGCGCTCTATACTCTCTGCCTACCCCGTTAGGGACTTGGCGTGATGATATGTATGTATGTATGTATAAACTTACGTAATAAAAAGAGTAGGGACAAATAAAGGGTTTAGCTTTACGTAAACACGTATTTTTTATTGCATATGAAAGTTAATACAGTACCGTATGTACCGAGGTAATAAAAACACAGATTATAAAACTTTTGTCTGTTTGTTCGGGCTAAACTGATTTTGACACGTCTTTCACAGGCAGATTACTAAAGTTATAAGGAGGCTACTCTTATCTTCAAATGTTCATATCAGTTTCTGAATAAAATCCATAGACCATGTTTCAACGTGGGAACTACTCCCTTTAATGATGTTGTAGTTTTTTTATCTTTGGAGCTATTTCGGCCGTCTAAGCCGGCTAAAAGGTGTGCTCCACCTCTGCTTATCCTATACCTACCTATTATGATTGCATGTCTTAATAAATTCGCAATTGTCATATCCATTATTAGTAGTCCCATGGCGTAAAGACCAGGGTAGCCCTTATGACAAAATGTGGTGTCCCATACAGAGAGCAGCAAGGTCGCTCTATATCTGTTGTGTTGACACACCTTTACACAGCGCGGCTCTATGCTAAGGCTGTCGACACACGGATAGGCTGCGTTGTCTATCCTAATATTATAAATGAGAAAGTTTGTGAGTATGTATGGATGTTTGTTACTCAATCACCCCAGAATGGTTCAACGGAATTGAATGTAATTTGGCACGGAGCTAGATTAGCTAACACCACAGGTAGCTGTATATATTATTAAATACTATTTTAATTGAACATTGGTTCAATACATGTTTACATAGGTAAGGATGTATGTAGTTAATAAAATATATGTATTGCAATATGGTAAATGGTCATTGAACACCAGGGGTCACCTTTAAGGTATCAAGATTCAAGTCTATAAAAGCGTTAAAATCCAAATGTTTCTTTTATTACTAGAAAAATGTTCAATCTCGAGCTCCAGATTTTGGATTTTGTGCTAATATTGCTTAATTGTGTGCTACTCTCATTTACTACACACGATGAATACTCAAAATTATTTAAAAGCCATGCGGGACTGACGATTAAAAATATACCTCGGTACTTACCTGTGCTATTATGAGAGGCTTCAAACCCTTACGTCACTCGGCATTCAGATTTTTTTTTTTTTTTTTTTTTTTTTTTTTTTTTTTTTTTTTTTAAAAATAATAAAAAAAAATTATTTGCATAAAATCTCATTACATGATGCACGGTATACATTGGAATTGGTTATATATGTGATTAGAATAGTTTGGGCTTCTGCGCCTGAGCTAGGCTTAGCCTGTATTTCAGGACACAGTGCTCTTCCAATATGTTTCTTTAATAACCAGTGTTACATTACAAGTCCAGTGGTCTGGTGCGTGCGCACGTACGTGTATATATATGTGTTGTAGGTAAGTGTGTGTGTGTGTGTGTGTTTGTGTGTGTGTGTGTGTGTTTGTGTGTGTGTGTGTGTGTGTGTTTGAGTGTGTATATGTGTGTATGCTTGTGTCGTTATGCGTGTATTAATTAGTTTTTAGAACGGCCTCTGTTGTCTCATAGTCGTAAGTGAGAAGGTAATTAACAAGTTTAGTTTTACATTCACGTTTTGTTAGTTTATAAATGTTCAGAATATTGTTGAATTTATTATAAAGAAACGGACCGATGAAGCAAAAGAACCTGTGGATGAAAGCATGTCTAAATCTCGAGTGACGTGGGGCAACATTCCCACGTCGCTTATAGGAAGTATTCGGATTGAATGGGGTGATTGAGTGTTGTTTAAGTATAGTGGAGATAACGAAGAGTTGTCGGACAGTGGACACCTTCCAGTCTTGGAACAGGAGGTGTGTAGGGTATAAGATTGGGCGGAAGGTACATACCTTAAGAATGGCTCGCTGAGCTATTTCTAAAGGAAGCATAATCGTTTTTGCAGCTCCTCCCCAACAAGATATGCAGTAGGTGATTAAGGATTGAGCCAGGGATAGGTATACCATCTTTAGTATGCGGAAGTCAGCGACAGAACGCAAGGTTTTGAATATATATATAAGTTTTCTTAACCTTGTTTGTAATAGGGACAAGTGAGCTCGAAAATTTAGTGATGAGTCCAGAATGACGCCAAGATACTTATACTCTAAGCATCTAGTAAGTTCGGGACAGCAGCAAGAGTTTAAGTTATTTAAAACCCCATGTGAATTTGTGTGGGCTTTAATAGTTAATTCAGTCGGAGGTTTGCTTGGTGCACTCATGTAAAACGGCATATATTTGGTTTTGTCATAATTTAATGTAAGTAAATTGTATTTTAGCCACTTAGCAATATCGTCAAAGCCCTTCTGGGCTAATGTAAATGTATTCCTCCATGAATTTGCAGAGAAAAGGAGTACTGTATCATCGGCGTAAGAAATTGAAATTCCTTGGTTAAGTTTAAGCTCACATAGGTCATTAATGAAAACCAGAAATAAAGTTGGTCCAATTACTGAGCCTTGCGGAACTCCATAAGTAGTAGTTAGGTCAAAGCTAGTGTATTCTCCTACTCGGAGGCATTGTTTACGATTGGTTAGATAGTCTTGGAATAATTTTAGTGAAAGTCCACGTATTCCTAGACGTTCCAGCTTTGCCAATAGGAGTGGAGTAGACACAGTATCAAAAGCCTTGGCAAGGTCGAGGAATATAGCTACTACCTTGTTCCCTTTGTCCAGATTACGAGCAACATAGTCAGTAAGTTTGTGTACTGCGTCCTCCGTTGACCTACCAGATCTGAAGCCGAATTGAGAAGAAGATAGTAAATTATTTTTTTCCAAATAGTTGATAAGCCGACGATTTATTATTCGTTCAAGAATTTTGGAAAGGGCTGTAAGTATAGCAATTGGCCTATAGTTTTCTACCAGGTGTCTATCACCAGTTTTATAAATCGGAATAATAATTGATTTTTTTAGTGCGTCTGGAAAAACGCCGTAGTTGAGGCACATGTTATAAAGTTTGGTAAGTGGTCTAATAATTATTAGCTTTATAGATTTTAAAAGATTATTCGAGATGTTATCATATCCAGTTGCATTAGAACACTTTAGGTTATTAATAATATCCAAGATTTCCTCATCGTCTGTGTTATATAACACAAAAGAATTTAAGTTGTTCGAGTTGGAAGGTATGTTATTGAAGTCAGAATTTATTAGCGAGTCTTGAATTTTTTTAGCCAAGTTGGGACCTACATTTGTGAAATATGAATTTGCCCTATTTACTGCGATATGTGGTGATAATCCTAGTAGGTCAGTGTTGGATGTAAAAGTCCTGTTTGTATTGGTGATGGTTTTTATGACTTTCCATAGTTTTCTACTATTATTGGTGTGTTTTTCTAATTCAGCTTGCTCATAAGCTCTTCTTAATCTCCTTAATAAATTATTACAAAAGTTTCTGTATCTGTTGTACGTTAATTTTAAGATTTCGTTGTCAGGAGATAGTTTTGATTCCCTGTGGAGACGGTCGCGGTTTTTTATACATTTAAGTAAGCCTGTTGAGATCCAAGGTTTGATCGTACGTTTACTACGAGGTGTTTTAAAAGTTGTTGTATTGCTATTAGTTACGTTATTAATTAGTTTAATGAATTTATCCATGGCTATATTAGGATTTGTAGAAGTAATAAAATCGAAGTTAATTTTATGTAAGTCCTCACATATTCCCTTGTAGTTGATTTTAGAAGTTTGTATATGCTGAGTTTCAACAGGGCGAGTTTGTTGTTTTTGTTGAAGACAAAGTATGACTGCATTATGATCAGTAATGCTAGAATTGAGAACAAAAGTTTGTGAATTTAAATTAGTTTTAAGCATAATATGATCCAGACAAGTTGATCCGTGTCTAGTGGGCAGAATGTGTGCGGGTAGCAGTCCATGAAAAGCAGTAGTGTTCAGATACAGGGGGGCCTTAGAATCGTGCGATTGGGATGAAATGTCTATATTTAAATCTCCTATTATGAGAGTTGTTTTAATATTATTAGTAATGTTAGATAAAATTGAGTCAAGGGATGTTAAGAACGCGGTAATGTTATTATGTGATGGAGAGCGATACATGGCTAGAATGTTTGTTCTATTATTGATAATGATTTGTAAGCAGTTGCTGTCAGCAAACGGGGGTTCGTATATATTAATTATTAGAGAATCTTTGTAATAAACAGTTATTCCATCATTCTGATTCATATTATTACTAGTACAGTGATATTTGTAGCCAGGTAAATTAGGTATAACAGGATTTCGTGCCAGCCAGCATTCAGTAAGAATAATAATGTCTAGATCCATGTTTAATCTTTGTAAGAGGACTAGAATTTCATCGAAATTACGATTTATACTACGAATATTTTGTGTCATAATCTTGAGATAGGGATTATTTAAAGTGAGTAAGTTATTGCACTGTTCGATTTCACAAGCTGAGGAATCCGATATAATAAAATTATCTAGTTCTAATTCAGTGTTTGACATTAATTAAGTTTGTATATATAATAGATGGATCTGACAAAATGATTCGAGATATATACAATAAATAAGATACGGGTATAAGTAAGTCATAAGCGAAATAGTCGCATTATACGGTAGCAGTAAGTGCAGCTCAATATTGTTATCGTAATAGATCAAGATAAACAGTATAAAGTCTAACGGCTGTGAGTAAGTTGTGTCGCTAAACCTGTTTTCACCGTGGAGCGTAAACAAAAGGGTCCGAGAATTTGTAGACTGATTATAGTAATGTGCGATAAATAAGTTGCGTACAATGCGGAGTGTTGTTATGATGATGTGTGTCGAGAATATATGTGTTTTAGGACGTACATATAATACAGAAGTGCAATAGTGTAGAGGTGAAGATTTGTTAATATAATATGGGCGTGGTATGAGTGTTTTTGGAGACCTTAAGTACTTAAAATAATTAAGAAGATCAGTATTAAGTGGGTACTTGTCGATATGTCGTAAGTGTCGGGTGATGTGAGTACTAAAGTTTATGTGGAGTGTGTAAATGATAGTGCTTAGTGTAAGAATTAAGTAAGTATTAACTATAATTAGTAAGCATGCAAAAATAATAAAATCGTGAAGTGATATGGCCTGGTCGTTGTTGAAGACTAGTCAATCGACGGCACTGCTGACTTGATGCTTGAGTTCAGTGAGATGTGCTTCATTTTTAATTCGTACATAGGGCTTCCCTTCAGATTTGCGTATATAAATGTATCCATTTGAAGGCCAGACAAATTTGTAGTCAGCAGTTTTAGCGAAGTCACGAGTGAGATACAATAAGCGTTTAGTTTTAGGGGTGAGGAGTTCAGATATGTATATCGGTTGCTTAGGAACCTGGAGGCCAAGATGGTTGGTACTTAGCTGATTTTGTTGTTGACGATTTACGGAGTTAAATAATTTCACTGCCTCCTGGAAGTTTTGTTTGACCAGGGTGCTTGTAAATTCAACAGCGATAGATGAGCTCGTTGCGTCTTTTTTTGCTGGAAGCCTAGACACATCCCGTATATCGTTCCTGGAGAGATCATATTTTATAGATTGGGATAGAATCGTTATATACCCAAATAGATCAATTTTTTTCTCAGTCATAATTTTGGGGATATTCCTTATTTCTGTGTGAGTTTTTAAACTCAATATCTCCATATAATCAATTTTTTCTTGCAGAGCAAATATGTTAGAATGGATTGTTTTCCGGTCTTGTTCCAGTTTATCTATTTTGTTTTCGATCACTTGTATATTATCTGAGAGATAGTTGATTGACTGTTCTATATCTTTGTTGCTAGTTTGTATTTGTTTATTTTGTTCTTGAATGAGTTTCATGTAACCTTCCAATTTGTCTAAACGATCATTTTGTGTGTCGCGAAATTTATAAATTATAGACCTCATTTCTTCTTGGAAGGATGATAGGTGGTCACACATAGTTTCATCTTGCATCCGCTGTCTTTTATTTCGGTTTGTGATGAAGTTCGGTGTTCTGGTGTCATCTATGACATTAGTTACCGTAGTATTTAGGTTCGGCTCTGACGCAGACATGCTTGGTTGGGTCTGGTTAGGGGTTTTTGGTGGAGTTCTGTGTGTTGTCATCTTATTTACACGTGATGAAATCAGAATAGACTTACTGAGTAGGCACAAAATTAGTCAACAACTTTCGGCAGATTATTTCACTATTTCACGTTAGAGGGTAGTTTGAGTAACAGAAAACACGTCTGTGCGCTTTGAAGTCCGAGAGGCAAGAGGATTGAATTCGATTCGATTGAATCGACTATCGTAATTAACCTTTAGACTTTTTGATTCTTCGCATAAAAATCATTGATTTAAATTTGCTTTGATAATAACCAACAATTAAACCAATAGCGCATAATATTATAAACCATTCAATTCAGTAAAATACTGCCAACTATTAAGATTAAGATGTCGATGTATGGAATCTTGACACAACATAAACTCCTTTTGAAAACAAATTACTTGCATCTAAATACTCATAACAAATCGAATTCCCCTTAAAGAATAACGGAGAGTTTCTCTCGTCAATTTTCAATCGTTCAATTGTACAATAATACATACATACATACATATCATCACGCCGAGTAGGCAGAGAGTATAGAGCGCCAGTTCTCTCTAGACTTACATACCTCTTTCGCTTCGTCCACGTTCATTATTGCGAAAAAGATAACACAAAGATAGCTTTAAGTTCGAATCCCGACTGTACCAATGAGTTCAGAATACAAGTAGGTAGGTACGGTGATTACACACACCACGAGCATAGTATAAAGAAGAGAAGTAGGTTATCTTCATACAAACGCACCGCGCGCGGCTTGTATGTGTGCGCTATTGTATCTATGTGTCGACGCACGCACACTTTAACAAAATCTCGACCCGTTTCTCAGTGCGCCAGTCGGGGCTAACACTGCACAAGGTTCGCACGCGCGTCACGGCTTTTCGGCAACGCTAAATGATTTATTCATCAATATCATCATCAAAATGTCTGATAATCGCAGAAGAACGTATTGCTGTGTGTTTGGGTGTCTTAATAATTCATCGATTCCAGACCTGTCCCTGTTCAGATTACCTATTGAACAGGAAAGGTAAGTTAGTCACTTATTCTAGCATAATATAATTTTACTTGATGATGAGATACCTACGTACTTACATATTTTTTGTTTGTATTAGTTTTCTATCACACAGGAAGTAGGTAGGTAGGCCTAATTTCCTACTAGAATGTATTAGGTACTTTTGATCTGGCAATTGGTTTGCCGCTATTTATTTGTTTACGTTTAGTTATGCCGATTTCTCAGTATTGTAGGTATAGTAACTAAGTACCTACCTACTTACAGAAAATCGTAATTCAAAATAAGTATGTACGAGTACCTAATTGACTAATAGTAAATCAAATACATATAAAACAAAGTTCGAATCATAACAACAAATTCGATTATAGTCTAAGAGACAGTCGTTAGTTTTTAATGTTGTTTTTATTTCTTTTAATTATAATATTTCATTCACTTTATTAATTTTTTATTATAGATACCTAATTGCCGCTGTTCATGCGGTTGCTAGCGAAGCGCGAACAGCCGCGCCTAATATTTAGCTAAAAGTGACAACCCTAAGACAGTAGGCAATTATATCGCGAATTGGGCCGGAGATAGCCTACTCCCTCTTCTTTATACTATGCCACGAGCTTTACGGTGAAGGAAAACATTAAGAGGAAACCTGCATATGCCTGAGAAGCAATTCAAAGGCGTATTTATAGTAGTGCTTGAGTAACGGTGACGGACTCGCCATCTGTCACGTTGGCACCTAAAATATATATCTGGCGGAAAGCGGGTGAGGATATATAAATTGTGCCGTGTATAAGCAGCCTAATGCACTTGTCAATATCACTTCATGCCGCAATAAGTCAGATGTACTTTATTTGACTGACAGTTGCCAACACTTGCCCAACGCGTCACATTTTACACTCTACTCCCCAGCGAATACATTCCAAATTGGCTTGCGATAACATTGTATTGATTTTCATGCAGTTTATAAAGTATTGTGGTTAGTAATAACATGGTCTGATTAGACTTGAAATGGTCAAGCGTGTTCTAGAGTATACATTTGAAAGTTATGTCGTAATGTTGGTATACATATTTACGGAGGCTTTTAGAAGAAGGCGGAAGGAGGCTTTGATGAGAAGTATATATAACATATATATACATCAGAAAAATCAAAATCAAAATCACAACATTTTACTTGGATCACTAAAAATACACATTTTTCTGATAATCCTTACAAAACATAAACTTGCAAGGTGTTTAGATTTTTCTGATGAGAGGTGTATATTAAGGTGCTGGTGTGACAGATGGCGATAAGCGACGGCGATAGATCGACCTAGCATCATCATCTTTGAATGTATTTTCAGAGTGCGGGGCACATTACCGCATTTGTCATTGTACTTAACCTCAAAAACTCATGGGTACAAACCACGGCGGATTGAACATGCAATCTTGACTTAGTGACCCACTACTTAAACCACTCGGTCAACACGGCTCTTTTTTTCTTCTTGAAACAGGTAGAAAATTTCGCTTAGTGCAATTAGCAACAATGAATTCTATAATAACGATCGTAAAGTATATTTTTATGTGACGAGATACGTAGAAAATCTTAATGGAACAAAAACACTGCGAGATAACACCTACTTGTTTTTTGTTTCTATAATAACCCGCTCAAGTAATCTCCACGTTCGTTCTCGGTAAGTTATTAGTCGTTAGTAAAGCAAATGAACGAATAATTATTTTGGCAATTATTAGCCGTTCACTCCCTGATTCATTGAGCAGTTGACAGAAACTTCTGACACGCTGATGACGTAAACTAGAGACTTTTCTCGCATAAATAAACATGATATATAATACGAATATTCCTCACACTTTCCCAGAAGGATCCCCAAAGGGGTAGGCAGAGGTGTATAGATAATATCCACACACCCACTTTCCGCCAGAGATATATTATAGGTGCAAAAGTAACAGTAACAACGTGACTATACAAACTCCTTTGAATTGTCGCAGGCAACTAACTACTCCAACCTCTAGGCCACTACGGTTCCAAGGTTTATAATTATAAAAATAGTAAAAAAAAACTAAAAAACACGCTTTTTATAGAAAACCGAACTAAAAAATAGAAAATAAATTTCGATAATATCTTAAAAAGCGTGGGGTGCATGGTGTCAATAGTTATAAATATTTTATTGACAGATATTAGTAGAGTGATTATCATTTCGGTAATATCTTTAAAAAGCACCCCACGCTTTTTAAGATATTATCGAAATTTATTTTCTATTTTTTAGTTCGGTTTTCTATAAAAAGCGTGTTTTTTAGTTTTTTTTAACTATTATTTATTTTCTACTTTTTAGTTACAATAAGTCTACAAAGTTTGAACGAAATCTGGCCGTTTAAAGTGGGTGAAAATCGAGCTCAAAGAAGTCGGTTACATACATACATACATACATACATACATACATACATACATACATACATACATACATACATACATACATACATACATACATACATACATACATACAGGTGAAGCTAATATAAAGCGTGTAAAAAGACTATGAATCCAGGATATCCATACATATAATATAATATATCCTCACGCCTTCCCACAAGGGTCCCCGAAGGGGTAGGCAGAGGTAGGTAATACCCACACACCCACTTTCCGCCAGAGGTATATTAGGTGCCAACGTAACAGATGGCGAGTCCATCGCCGTTACTCCAGCACGACTATACATACGCCTTTGTATTGCTTCTCAGACGTATGCAGGTTTCCTCTCGATGTTTTCCTTCACCGTAAAGCTCGTGGTGTGACTAATCACTGTACTTAAGTTCAGAAAAAACTCATTGGTACAGTCGGGATTCGAATTTGCGACCTTTGCGTCGCAGGCAACTGCTCGAACCACTCGGCCACCACGGCGTTAATCCATACATATTACGTAAAATTGAGGTTTTCCAATTTTAAGTCCCTATTGGTTAAATAAGAAAGATATTAGTCACACCACGAGGTTTGCGGTGATGGAAAACATCGAGGAAAATCCGGTATACGTGTGAGAATAAATACACAGACGTATGTAAATATGGTCGTGCTTGAGTAATGACGATGGACTCGCCATCTGTCATATTGACAGTTAAAATATATCACCGGCGAAAAGTGAGTGTGTGGGAACTACCGACACATCCTGCCTACCCTTTTGAATATATGGAAAAATTATGTTTCCAATAATGAGCTCCTTGGGGAGGGGATAGGATTGTTTTATTATTATTTATTTATCATTTTATTTATAATGCTGCCAACACAATATTATTCTCCGAACACAGGATGGCCACGCGCAATTGATACTTCGGTATCGTGAGCGTAAATATGCTACGGTAACCACTTCCCATCAGGTGGGCGATGTGTTTGCCAGTCTTTTTGTATAAAAAAAATACATTGCCAGTAATAATTTGCGTAAGTATTATGGTGGATATCGGATAAATATGTACATATATACCTAGGCTAAAATGCATTGATCGTTTTAGTAGGAGATGTAAACAAACAGACAGACAGACGTGAAAATCTACTGCTTTATATAAGGTACACTATGTAATAATGATGTCTGACATAAAATAATGCAAGGCACATTGTCACAAGTAGAATTGATGGCATTTTAATTAAACATAAATCAGTATTGACAAAGTATATACAACAGTTGAGCCGGTAGAAAACGAGACTCCCGATGGCCGTCAGTGGCCTGTGCGGTTGAGGCAGTCCGATGTTTGGTGCAAGTTACAGGACTGCGGCGGGTATAATGCGCTATGCATACCTCTGCATACCCACCAGATAATATCCTAACCCGATATTCGTACATATATTTTCTTTGGCCCACGGCTATTGCCTCTTTAAACTTAATTAAACAAATTGTTTAACTTATTTATTTATTTATAGCCAATTGTGTCCCACTGCTGGGCAAAGGCTTCCCTCCTGTCCTTCCACTCCCCACGATCGAGCGCTACCTCCGACCAACTGCTCAGGTGCATGTCCAGTTCGTCCTGCCATCTTCTTCTTGGCCTTCCACGTCTGCGCGTGACATTCTGTAGGGTCCATTGTGTTGTGTCGTTACCTACCTAATTACGTAGGTACTTTTACCAATTTTTCAGGAAAAATATAATTGTGACCTGTAGAACTGGTATTTTAAGTGTGTGTGTGTGTTACATATTTCCGGCGAATATATGATGTTACTAGACCTCTTCCAAACTATTCTAGTGGGATGAGTGAAGATACAATTATTATTTTACTACGACTGTACCAATGAGTTTTTCTGAACTTAGGTACAGTAATTAATCATACCACGAGCTTTACGGTGAAGGAAAACATCGAGAGGAAACCTGCATACGTTTGAGAAGAAATTCAAAGGCGTATGTATAGTCGTGCTTGAGTAACGGCGATGGACTCGCCATCCGCCACGTTGGCACCTAATATACCGTCTGGGTGTGTGGGTATTACCTATACACCTCTGCCTACCCCTTCGGGGACCCTTGTGGGAAGGCGTGAGGATATATTTTACACTTTTGGAATACGTACATTTTGTTCAGTATACATCGCATCGTCCCCACATTGCACCACCGCCGTTGATTCGTGATTCGTGAATGAATCACGCCGTCACACTCCGCCCGTCACGCAGTCCCACTGACTACCCGGCAGTTTCACCGAACACGCCGCGAAACGCTCACGCGAACTCGAGTTCTGTTTACCAATAATAAAAATAATAACAAATAGTTTGTGATAGTGATCTCGTGATTACAAAATTTGAATTGTGATCATCGTTTGTGTTTTGTTTATTTGGGGTATTATTGGGATTGTACCAAAGGAAAAGGTAGGGTATCTGAGAATTTATCTATACCGACGTCATTTTTGTAATAATTAAATGTGTCCGCGATTTTATCTGTGATAAATTTGACTCTTCGCTTTGGAAGTAGCCTGACGATTTATAGCGTTTCTCAATAAACGTCATCTTATGCAGAAAGGATTTTTCAAATCGGTCTATTTCTTCGGTCTATGTCTATTTCGGTCTATTCGAAGAGATTACTTCCTAACAAACTTTACCTGTCAGCAATATCACTCGAAACATCGTTATTAAGATGTTGAAAGATAGAAGAGTAAATTTTAATTATCATATGTATCTTCTTATATCTTCACCTTTGTGGAAAGGGGTAGGCAGAAGTGTATAGGTAGTACCCACACAACCACTTTCCGCCAGAGATATATTTTCCGTGCCATAGTGACAGATGGCGAGTCCATCGCCGTTACTCAAGCACGGCTATACGTCTTTGAATTTCTTTTAAAACGTATTAGGATTCCTCTCGATGTTTTCCTTAGTAACTAACTACTAATCACTTTACTTAAGTTCAGAATAACTAATTGGTACATTCGGGATTCGAACTTGCAATCTTTGAGTTGCATACGAACCACTCGGCCACCACGGCTTTCTTAATTAATTATTTTTTATATATATTAAAATAAGTTTTATTGTGTAAACAATAATGAAATAATAACAAGATATTAGTTTTAAGCAACATTTTAATAATCCATTAAAAAAAGGTTGTGTTCTGCGAACAGATTATTTTATAAGTAGGTAATGACCAGCATTGATACTAGACTCGTTAAAACAGATAACAGAACGAGTTAGTTTTTGTGTATTGTTTTTTTAAAGGAAGCACACATTATTATTTCGTCAATCCTTCATGTTATGCTGATATGAGGTAACATAAATGACGTGCTTGAGAAGCGGCGATAGAACTCGCCATCTGTCACGTTGGCACCTAAACATCATGGCACCTTCTACTTAAAGTTGGCGTTCTACCTCTGTCTAACAATACGGAAAGAAAAAAGATGAAAGCGTTGATTATTTTGTGATCCACAATAATATTATTCATAGGAAAGATTAGTTTTTTTTTTAAGTTGTGTGTTTGTTTATTTCGGTGAATTTGACAATGTATTCTCATATTATAAAGAGGCAGAGTTTGTATGTTTGAACGTGGCTCAGGAACTATGTACCTTTACAATTTGAAAAAATATATATCCTTAACATAGCTTAATATTGAAGGTTTATATCGTCATGATAACTACCCAATTTAGTGCAGTTTAACGGTGAAATCGCGGGGTACAACTGAGTAGTCGTGTTCTAAACTTCCCGATGAGCTAGACACACCTTAATTTTTTTTATCTTTGCGTAATAAGTTAAAAAATGGTTGAGGAAATACCGGTACGGCTATTATATAATACGCTGTTTCCAATCTGGTTTTTCACTTCACCTCGTCACGACGATGATGACTGCATATGGTTTATATAATATATAAATAATGGTATAAAATGTATACCTTTACTTACATTTATACTATAAATGTACTTAACGTTTATAGTATAAGCAGGGATACCAATGAAGATACTTATAATATTATGTAAAAGATAAAATTGGTTACTGTAGATAAATATCGTCACCAACGCGGATTTTTTATCGATCTTTTTAAAACATACAATTCCGTAGTACATTATTTGATCTTTATCGTAAGGCCAGCGTTTGCGATTGAAGCGACATTACAATACAAATCTTTGTTTTATCGCCCTTTCTGTAATATGTATGTTGAATAACTCTTTCCATTGCTTAAAACTGCATTTAAATCCTTTTGAAATTTTTGAAAAGATCTTACGAACAGACAGCGGTACCAACTTAATTATATACTATGTAAAGATTGTTATTGATCGCGTCATTGTTAACGCCGCGGGGACTTTTCACAATGAGGTGTAAAAGACAATGTGATTCGAATAAAATTTGTTAATTGACATTAAATATCCCACAAATATTAAATTTAAATGCGAGTCTCAATCACGCCATAACGGCTGGATGGTTTTGGATGGAAATTTGGCACAGAGATAGACTAGCTGAAATTACATTTAGGATATGTTTTATCTGCATAAATAAAAATGAATCATTAAGACTACAAAACTCAAAAACGGCTGAACCGATTTGGATGGTTTATTGTTTGTTGTGTTTGATGAAGTCTGAGAAAGGTTAATTATGGGGAGAAACATTAAAAAATAGGAGGAAATAAGTAAAAACACAATTTTCTTGACTTTTAAGGTGGTACGAAGATCGCCGGGGTAGCTAAAATAAAACCTATCAATGAATTCAATTTTAAAAGTACATTCACGGAAATACAATTTATAATGATAATGATCTGCATCAAGTATTAAGGTATTTATGTACAAACAATAGGTCGCTCTACAGAGCTGACAGTTGGTTGCACAGAATATGACCTTATAGGAGTCAAGATGAATTTAAGAGTAACTAGGTCATTATATTTATAGCAAGTACTGCTCAAGGGAATAACGACCTTATTGTATTCTTGGAACCATGACAATAAGAATAATTATCAAGTTACAATGTAAATACAGGCCCAGGGCCTTAGCCTGAACACGTGTACCAAAAGCCTAAGTGGTAACCGAGTTGTGTGAATTCGAATCCTGACTGTACCAAGAAGTACTTACTGGACTTTAGTGATTTAATCACACGCCGATGCAAACGCGATGGACTCGCCACCTCCATACTTCTCTTAATTCTACTCTCCGTTTGACTATACATACGCCTTTGATTAATTCTCAAACGTATGCAGATTTCCTCTCGATGTTTTTTCACCGTTAGGATCAAATCGCTTTCCTTCACCATACTTAAGTTCTGAGAAACTCATTGGTACAGTCGGGATTCGAACTTGCTATCTTTGTGTTATTCTCAACTACTCTGACCCCTTGGCCACCACGGCTCTTAATATAGAACTATCCAACTAAATTCACTTCTCATAGAAGCGAAAGTTAAAGTGCTGTAAATACTGTAATTGTAGATTGTCAAAAATATCAAGATCGGCCATTGACCCCTTCACCGACTTGTTTTGGAGGAAGTTATGTGTTTAACTGCAATTACTCAGCACACGAATATTACCCTCATTATCCGTCATATTGTCGCTTATATATTTCCTGCGTAATGATTAAAAATCCAGGTTTGAAGTATGCGGTCACCGTTGTGCCATCTTTGCCGCCTGTGCGCTTCTTCTAGACGATGGATTTCGATGCAGTCTTCTTCGATATATATACAAAAGGCGTATGTATAGGTACAGTCGTGCTTGAGTAACGGTCATGGACTCGCCATCAAATAAAATCTTTTTATTTCACATAGGCCCAGGTGGGCACTTATAAAACGTCGAAAAAGAAGCACGGTTCGGGTTGGTCGCTTCCATGGAGAAGAACCGGCAAGAAACTCCATGGTTACTCTTTTCAAATCATTAGGCATATACAATATTTTTTTCGTTACAGCTATAGTACCCAAGTATGGGGGAACAACGCAGGCCCGACAATAGGTCGTTGCTTACTATACAAGGCATACATAAAACAAGATAATTATAACAATGTTAGCAAGAGCTAAGAATCTACAAAGCCTACAATGTTCTCACATTCACAAATTAAACAAGTGACACAAATATTGTCATCAGTACTGTAACTAATTCTGGTCAAGATATGAAATAAATTAAAATAAAAAAAAGTAAAATTATTATTGTAAAAAAACCCGAATTGAGAACATCTGTCACATTGGCACCTGAAATATATCTCTGGCGGAATGTGGGTGTGTGAGTACTACCCATACACCTCTGCCAGGCAACCTTGTGGGAAGGCGTGAGGATATATTCTACCAATGTAAATAATAGATAGGCTGTTAATTTCATTGCCGAAGTTTATAAGGTGCTTGAGATGATGCTACTGCTACTTCCGAATGAGAGGAGGATCGTATCTACCGCCAGTGACACCGCCCGTTGTGATTTGTTAATTATATCGTAATTAGCGTAAGATAATCAGTCAGTAGGCGACATTATCATAGATAATATGATCATTAGTGGGGCGTTATCGCTGATCGTCAGTCATCCGATTGCCCCAGTTAGTGAACGAAGGTGGGCACATTGGTTTTAACTGTGGTTTTACTGTTCACCCATTTCTTGAGGAATTTTTGACTCCGTTTGGTGTTTTGATTCCATTTTGTGTGCTACATGTAGTAGCTTAGGTGAGTGCCATACCTGCCATATTAAATATCTTTTGCGTAACAAGATGTCGCTGCACGTCAAACTGGACCCGCTATAGAGATCCACCGTGGGTATTGTATATACAGTCATGTGACAGACATTGGGTGTAGTTAATTATGTGCATTCAACAGATGGTCAATCCAACATCTCTTCTCTCATTTATTTAACAGCTCCAGTCTCTAACTCTCTACTAATGTTGATATCTATATTATATTCTAATCTAAATTATATTTTATATTTTCGCATTTGGAGCTGCCCGACTAGGGAAGGACCTCCATCTCATAGAATTCCGTAGGCTCCGTCCGTAGCCAAATAATATTTTTTTTGGCAAAAAACCGCAAAGGAACTTCCTTTGCTAAGCTGCAAGTTGCTGCTAATGCTAATGAGCTCCTTGGGGAGGAGGGAGGATTATTATATTGTGTTGGCAGCAGAGGGATTAGTCCCATTCTGCTGCCAACGCAGTATAGCTCTCCGAACACAGAGTGGCAACGCGCAAGTGACACTTCAGTATCGTGAGCGTAAATAGGCTACGGTAACCACTTCCCATCAGTTGTTCACGGGCGTGCTTGTTTGCCAGCATAAATAGACAACAACGAATCGTTTAGAACTAGATCAGCTCATTTAAAAACTCATCAAAATCCTATCAACAGTGGGAATATTCCAGTTACGCTCCAAATTCGTGTTTTCCTCGTTAATACATTATTATTGGGGGCACACGAAGGTATGCCTGGCCAGTCAATAGCAGCTCTTGTCCTGGGAGTGGGCTGCATCTAAGGCTGACATTAGCATACAATGCTTACAGATCTGATCGCAATGTCACTTAGAGGTGACCGTGCCTCCTAATTCTTTGTCACTGTGTATTGTTAACGATTTGACAGGCTCTACGGCTGTGTAACAGCGAAGAAACAGTGATTGAATTTGTATTTTTTATTAGTTCGCTGGTGAACTTTCTACCGCTTCGAAATTCGTTCGATGAATTTTAATAAAGATTAAATTAGAAACACGATGTGTTTTGCTTAAGCTTATCTTATATATGTAAGTAACAGTTATATACATATATTTATATACTAGCTGTCCCGCCCAGCTTCGCTTGTGTGAATAAATAAACAATAAAATCTCCTTAAAAATGACTGCTGCGCTATCTACCGGGTCGAATTGTATTTTCAAACTATCCAAGGACCAGCTCAAAGATACACACAAAATTTCATCCAAATCGGACCAGCCGCTTAGGGCGTGTAAGGTGACAGACACAAGTACCTACAGAAGAATTATATATTAAAGTTGTTAAGTAAAATACCACTGAAATTTCTTCCTAAACGTAACGTAACACATGTTTATAAAGACATTCATCAGTCTCTTCATCATTGCTCGCCGGTTTCTAGTACTCTTGACGTCCGTGTCCTTGAGTTCGATCGATTTGATCTAGGTAGTTGATCCGTGGTCTTCCTCTGCCTCTCCTTCCATACATTTTGTATTGTATCTCTAATTCGTCAATCAATAGCTTAACTTAATTTAGATTAATTAACTTAATTCTCGCTCAGAGAATCAGCATTGCTATCCAGCGTGGCAATGCTGCTAGTCTTCTTGGCACGTTGCCTCGGGATACCGATTTGGGACAAATATTGTATCTGTTAGTGTCAACTGTTCTTTGTAAATATTACTAATCTTCAAATGTCAGTTTTTTTTGAGCAAATCTGTTAAAAATGCTTACTTATCGTAAGCATTTTTGTTTTAATGCATACTGTGCTTTCCTACAATTGAGGAATCGGAAAAAAACTATTTCATAGCCTAGCTTCTAAGATCGCTATGTGTCTCTATTTCCTTATGTCTAGTCCTTTCTATATATCCAAACCAACGTAACATGCCTTTATCATCTTTACAATCACACCCTCGTTCAAGCCAGTTGCCTTACGAATATCTTCATCTCTCGGGCGGAATGTGGGTGCTATCACGCCATTGGCTGGTGGTAAAGTGTGTCTTCCGTGTTCGAGTAATTCTTTATCAATTGCCGACTAATCTATATTGAAACAATTAAATTGTGGTCAATTTAATTGACTTCAATCCTCTCACGTAAGCCGGCTATTATTACGCTAAACGTCGCCGGCTTTCATCCTGCCGCACGTCTGGTTCACACGTGACTTGGTCGTAGTGCATTTAAAGACATCCCCGCCATAACTTACTGCTGGACTATTATAAATCTAACTAATCTATGCAAATAAATACAATTTTAGTGTCTGTTTGTAGTATTAATATAACCGCTTTTTACTAAATGTCTAATAAATAAATAAAGAAAAAAAGTGGGATTCTTAAATGCCACTTTTTAGGATTTTTACCTGTCTGTCTGTTTGTTTGTTCCGGCTAATCTCTGAAACGGTTGAATAGATTTTGACGGGACTTTCACTAGCAGATAACTGATGTAAAAAGGAGAAACTAAGGCTACTTTTATTGTAGAAATTAAACAATACTTTTTTGCTAAATTCCACGCGGACGAAGTCGCGGGCACAGCTAGTATATTATATATTCGTATATGAGCTGAGGGGGCTGAATGGTTCGAGTTGTTACCTACATCGCCATGATAGCATGTTCGAGCCCCGACTGAGTTTTTCGAGTACCAATGAGTTTATTATTAACTTAAGAACAGTGGTTAATGACAGCTTAACGGCGTTTTCCTTCATCGTCGCGATGACTGAGCATCACAAACATGTTTGAGAAGAAATTCAACGATGTATGTATAGTCGTGTTTTCGATAAGACGACCGAATCGTCTCCCGCGGAAAGAAGGTGGTATATCTCCGCCTACCCCTTCAGAGACTGTGGGAGGGTTTGAGGATGAAGTAAATTCCGAATTGGAAGTCACAAACATCCACACATGTTTACAAATATACGCATTGATAATATCAGTAAGGTAATGCAGTCCTATGTTTACTAGCAATGATAGTGTGCTCTGGAGCAGACAATAGGTCGTAAAAATACAACCTGATGTCTTTATAGGGATGTCATATAATATTATCTTTTGACAATCCCTATCAAAGTAAGCGCAGTTAGGTAAATAATTTGCATCAAAGACTTGCGAACGTGGCAATTCAAGAGCCGTGGCTGTCTAGTGGTTCAAGTAGTCACTTATTTCGAATTCCGGCTTTCCTAATTAGTTTTTCCGAGCCTAAGTGCGGTGATTAATCACACCACGTGTTTTATTGTGAAGGAAAATTTCCGAACGGAAACCTGCATACGTTTTAGAAGAAATTTCAAAGTCATGTAAAGACGATTACTATACCTGTAGCCAAGAAATTTTCTCCTCTGCTATCATTAATGTAAAAAAGAACCTCATTGTCTGCTATCGGTTCGGTAACCACTTGCTATCCGATAGGCAGTAAGGTAGCCGTTTTGCTTTATACAGTTTGGCAAAGTTACACCATGTATAGACATCCGAAATACATGAATAAATTTTTAACAATATACATTTTGAATGCCAATGAAATTCAATGGCCATTTAATGGGGAGTTGGAATGTTGGTATGTTTGTCTCAATGCAACAATGGCCGATCTTTGGTCAACACGTTTGTTTGTTATATTGACCGATGTGTTACTAGGTCGTAGCTTAGTTGTAGAAGTACGACCTTAATTCATTTATAAAGTATATAGGTTAATGATTTTTTAATTATGATCGTTTTAGGACAAATAATATTAAAGATCAATAAATAAATAATTAATTAAATAACTCGGGACCATTCCACACAAATTGACCTAGTCCCAAATTAAGCAAAGCTTGTGTTATTTATTTATTTACTTTATTGACACACCAACAGTTCATAGGCAAATGTTACATAAAAAAATAGTATAACTATAATACAGGCTAGCCTACTCACTAATAACAGGTGTGAGACAGCTTACACAGAGTAATCACTTAACACTGATAACTAGACTTAATAAAAAAAAACAAATAATTATAAAAGTAGGTTGACAAATATCTTACTCTAATAAAAACAAGTGGGACAAAGGTTAAGCTTAAATAACTTGAAAACTTGAAAAATAAATAACATGATCACGCCCACGTGTTGGTGTTTTGGAAAATGCAATCAAAAACTGAGGTTGACTTTGAATATTTTAGAAAAATAAATACCACAATCAACATTCAAGTATTAGAAAAAAATTATACCATAATTACACCCACGTGTTAGTGTATTGAAAAATACAATCAAAAACTGAGGTTAATTTTAAATAACGTGGAAAAATAAATACCATAATTACACGTAAGTAGTAGAAAAAGAGATGTAATTACTTACTTTTTTTAGAAATTCACTGGAATTAGAATTAAAATAAACCCTTTGATTTTGCTGATCACTTCAATATAACATATATATATATGTATATATATTTATCACGTCACTATAGAGCGTTGGGAATAAATAAGCGTGCAATAGAAAAACGGTCAAGTATAGTGGTAGGAGTAAGTCCGTTAAACCTACTCCGCTGGAGAAAGTATACTTCGAATCACGCGTGGTAGGGATAAGAAAAAGATGGCGCGTAACGGAAGAATGTGACGCGTAACGAAAAAATGTTACTCAAAATTTTATTCCAACCCCGATAAAGAAGTTTCACTTCAAAACTTCTGTTATGGTAACTAGACAACGATATATTTACTTATATAGATAGATTTATACAAATACATAGGGCATCCACGACTAAGGTACAAAATAGGATGTTAAAATAAAATAATAATAATAATAACATTAATAAACTAATTAACAATATAACAAAATACACTTTAAAATCTTATTTATTATAATGTCTGCATAAGCGAGAATCGAACCCCCGACCTCAAGATTCGCAGTCAGGAGCTCTAAGCACTAGACCAGACGGCCGTCAAATCAGAATCAGTAATATGAGTATCTACCCAGTTGTCACTTAGTCTACGTCAAACGCATATTTTGACACTTGTGACAGTGACAAGTGGTATTTTTTTAAATTTAATTATCATGATAGCGTTAACAATGATATGCGATATATAAATGGGATAATTATGAAAGCTGACAAGATGCAATGCAAGTGCCCAATTGTTTATTTTTAACAGTATACAATGAATGTGGATTTCGGTAATTAATTTAATATACATAAGTACCTCATAATGCATGACAAGATATTTATATAACCATTAACCACAAACAGGAAAAACGAGTTTGATCGTAGTTTAATTATATACCTAAGTTATGTCATTATTTTCAATCTCATGGCGTCACGCCTTCCCGCAAGGGTCCCCGAATGGGTAGTACCCACCCACCCACTTTCCACTAGAGATATATTTTAGGTGCCAACGTGACAGATGGCGAGACCAACGCCGTTTCTCAAACACGAAACAATTCAAAGATGTATGTGTCTTTATTGGTACAGTCGTGATTCGAACTTGCAGTCTTTGTGTTGCAGGCATCTACTGGAATCACTAGGCCACCATGGTTTTATTATGTATAATTAAATTTAATGTAGATGAAACCATGGGGCCCACGTATCTCACCATGTTTATTTTTACAGGAATGCCCCTTCATCATCGCGTGGGGACGTGACAAGCAGCGCCATCTGTCGTAACCTCTACTCACCACTATGTGATAAGCTTCAAGATGATTCTCAAGCTGTGCAAGGCGTGCCAGTAGTGAGTAGAATATATTATATATTGAGGAACTTATCTAGCTAGCCCGCCAATTACGAATTATTACTTGTGTGGCTACTATCTAAAAGCCTCTGGCTTCCCCTTCTGGGAAGCCAATATAATTCACAATTAATCAAGTATTTAATATCATTTATGTAGAGACCGGAATCTCTTTTTAAGCAAGTATTGTCGGACTTCATTTTATTATAATTATAATTATAACTCTATACCAATACAAGACAAAGAGACCACTAGTACCAGAGGAATACCACGTTCCAACTACCTGGATAAAAAACGATGGGAACGTCAAGAGTACCCGAAACCGACGAGCATGTATGAAGACGCAGCGAAAAAGGTATGGAAGTCTAGCGAGAACGGGCGTTCTACTCTCTGTCTACCCCGTTAGGGACTCGGCGTGATGTGTATATCAATACAAGAACTGCCTAGTTTAGAGTCAGCTGACTATCTCATTGTTATCGTTAATCGGGGCGTTCATCAATCAATTAAATCCCTTCCTTTAGCCCTTAGGGTCGGTGTAAAATTGTGAGCGGCACAAAAAAGCCTTGGTCCATAGTCCCGTGTGTATGTATTGTGAGGAAACGTATGAAATGTCTCAATTCAATCATGGCGATAAGCCTCGGTGACAGGTGTCGAGATAGCTCGTGATGTGCGAAAACGGTGACATGCGTGGTAAGCACTTCCGTTATTAGTGCGGTCCACGTGTCGGTGGTGTTGTATCGATGTTTGACCATAATTGTATCTATACAAGTCCGGCCCAGCTTCGCTTGGGTGATAAAAAAACTCCCGCAAAAAATATTATCGGTCGCAGCGCCACCTATCAGGTCGAATTTATTCGATCTAAACTGTTCTGGAATCCACTTGAACACACAAAACAATCATAAAAATCGGTCCAGTTGTTTTGAGGAGTTTAATGACCAACAGACGGACACAAGAAATATATATGTATGTATATCCTCACGCCTTACCACAAGGGTCTCTGAAGGGGTAGGCTGGAAGGGTAGAATGCCAGCTCTCTCGAGACTTACGTACCTCTTTCGCTTCGTCCACATTCATCAGTTTTTTCATACATGCTCGCCGGTTTGAAGTACTCTTGACGTTCCCGTCTTTGAGTGTCCGGAGAGTTGAAGAAGTCGTGATGATTAAATATAAATAGAAAGAGAAATAAATACAATAAGACTAAGGTACAAATAATCGTACACGCGACCTCAATCTTCACAAGAGCTCTGATGACTAGATCAGACGTCTACATTGTAGTTATTCTAGCATATCTGATGTGACGTCGCTCGCGTGCCGCACAACTTTCGTTTTATCAGGGCACGCCGTTCGCTTGCGTGACCGTGTCCAAAATAAAATATCGACAAATTCCCCTGTCGATACTAGGTCAACACTATTGGTATGTAATGTACTCGACAATGCCTGTGTGTGTGTTACATAGTCGCAGGCGCTGGTACTCTGTTAGGAATTATTATGTATTACATGCGACAGCGGAATATTTGTCGTCGGTTTAAATGTGCTTCAGATATAATCCTAATAAAGTCATTATAAAGTGTTTGTGTCCACAAGTTGTTTGTATGGGTAAGACTTATTCAATTCTCCTTATGGCCCAACTAGGAGCGAAAGATAATCTTTATACATAGCCTTGCCCGAGCGGTAGACAGCGGTCACCAAATCGATCGAGCCTTCAAGAATGAGAAAGTCAAGAGTACTCGAGACCGATCATGTACCTATGAAGAGACTGATAATTAAAGCGAAAAAGGTCTGTAAATCTAGGGAGACCTGGTGCCTAACTCATGATTGACTCGGCGTAATGATATGCGTGTATTAGTCACTGAAGAACGCTTCCATGCAGAATAAGTCGCTGGAATATGCTAGTATTTTCCAATGTACCAACTAGTTCCAAACGGTGTGGTGAGCGATTCGCGACGCTGCGCTGAGTGTCTGGTCACGATCTTTCATAGTGGACGGCTCATTTAGTTCTGCGTTTTGGTGAAAATATTTAGATTATTTTGTTAATATTTCCAGAGCTGTGGTTGCCAAACCATACGATTACTCAAGTCACCTCGAACGTTCTGTACCAATGGGATTGTCACGAACTTAATGGTGATATCAAATATTTAAAATTATAGGCGTCTGAGTGAAGGCGACGGACTCGCCGTTTGTTGCGTTAACATCTAAATGTGTATCCGGCGATAAGGTATAATTTCATATGTATCTCCTTGTGGGCAGATATATAGTGAGAGATGGCTGAAGTTTTTTGTCAGATTAATTAAAAATGATGCTGATGACAGAACCGTGAGAATGTTAGATAAATCTTTTAATTAACAATATATTTATCATATTTCAGTTGTCTGGAGACGATGTACTGGAACTGCTGCGAGGAGAGGTTTTGCTTCGATAAGAAGATAGCCACTTACAAGTGAGTACGATGCCCTAATACTAAAGAAGTACAAGACAATAAAAGGACTAATACCGTCACGTCTCCCCACAAGGGTCTGCGAAGCTGGCAGTCTGTAGTATCCTTACGCCTACTTTTTGTTGGAGATATGTTATAAGTGCCAACGTGACAGATAGCACTAATAAATATCTATAGAATCGGATAGAAAGGATGAGTGAAGAAATATTGATGAAACAGATATACAAAGCAAAAGTACATGCAAGAAGACCTAGATGAAGACCACGTTCTAACTAACTAGATCAAATCGAACGGACGCTCAAGGACGGGAACGTCAAGAGTACTCGAAAACGACGAGCATGTATGAAGTGTGTGAATGTGGGCGAAGCTAAAGAGGTATGTGAGTCAAGAGAGAACTGGCGCTCTATACTCTCTGCCTACCCCGTTAGGGGCTCGGCGTGATGATATGTATGTTTGTATGTATGTGATAGATGGCGTCTCCTTTTTCGTTTCTCAAACGCGACTATACACACGTATTTAAATTTCTGTTCGTATGCAGATTTTACCTCGATATTTTCCTTCGCTGTAAAGTTTATGGTAAATCACTGCATGTTATGAACTAGAACAAAGATATCATTCATCATCATCATCACAATGCAAGTTCGACTCCCGACTGTAACAATGAGATTTTTCTAAATGTAAACGCAAATTGCCGGCGATAATTTTTCATTACTTTGAATGTCTTGAAATAATTTTCGTCCTTTCGGACTAGCCTTGATTGACACAAAAGTTGTTGACAAATAAAATGACGTCGTTCTCTAAATGACACGCTCACATAGCTCGTGAACAAGTGATTATATTATCTTCGATAAATGTACTCCACGATCTTGATGTATGTATGATACCTGCTGCGTCATCGTGTTTGACAGAAAAATTGTGCATTATTGTCATGGGGCTGTATGTATCATATGAGGCGTGTCTGTATATTTTAAGAGAGGGGCATAACTGGTTTCTCGTTCGAATTTGGAGCCGCCAGACTGGGGCAAGATCTATTTCTCGACGGACTTCTAATAAAGTGGTTAAAGAAGATGGTAGCTAAATATGTAAGTTTTTTTTTGTGTTGTGTTTATTTATTTTTGTTTCGTTCCTGCGCGATGTATAAGGTTCTGTAGTAAGAATGTGTAGTTGCTTGCTACGATTGCAAGTTCGAATTCCGCTCGTACAAATGAGTGTTGTCTTATCTTAAGTACAGTGATTAGGCACATTACGAGCTTTACGGTTAAGCAAAGCATCGTGAGGAAACCTGTATACGTTTGGACGCGCCATCGCATCTGTCACGCACCTAAGATAATCTGGCGCTAAGTGGATATGTGGGTACTACCTACACACCTCTGGTCTCCCTTCGGGGAATCCTCGTGGGAAAACGTGAAGATAAGAATAAACAAAACCAATTAAATTACTTTTCACGCTGTGAAACCGCGAGGTACAGATGGTCTTAATATTATATTATTATCCTCACGCCTTCCCAAAAGGGTCTCCGAAGGGGTAGGCAGAGGTGTATAGGTGGTACCTACCCACTTTCCGCCAGACATATGTCCAATATGGTGCCAACGTTACAGATGGCGAGTCCATTGCCGTTACCAAAGCACGACTATACATACGCTTTTAAATTGCTTCTCAGACATATGCAGGTTTCCTCTCGATGTTTTCCTTTACCGTATGGAGTGACTAATCACTGTACTAAAATATAGAAAAACTCATTGGTATAGTCGGAGTTCGAACTTGCGATCTTTGTGTCGCAGGCTACACGAATCTCTCGACCACCACGGCTTATTACGAGTCTTAATATATGATGATTATCATTATGATACAATCATATAAACAGTACTAAACTATATGATTTACATTAAACGGAGGGGACCTCGCTATTCTACAGTTATTCGTGATGCAGACGTGACGCTCGTTTAAGCAAACAATGGGTAGTTTGATTTGCTGTGTATTATCAGTTGTGAGATAAAGGAAGCGTCGTGATACCAACGCAATATTGGCACAATGTAATACCTACATCACGCTATAGACACATCACATGTAATACCTACTAGGTATTCATAGGATATTGGAGGAGATAAGGTCATTTATTTATTTAGAATGTGAATTATTTGATTGTAATCGCTATTGGAGATAGATAAGTACATATCGCCACGCCCTGTCTCTCACGGGGTATGCAGGGAGTTTAGAGTGCCAGATAATGTAGCAGTAATCTTCTTCTTAATATATATAAACTGCGTGTCACGTTTTTTGTCCGCGATGGGCTCCTAAGCTACTAAACCGATTTCAATAAAATTTGCACACCGTGTGCAGTTTAATCCAACTTAAAAGATAGGATAGCTTACATCACAATTGGACCCGATAAGTGGCGCTCCGATCGTGTTTCAGGAAGTTTAACTTTGTCACCCAGGCGAAGCTGGGCGGGACAGCTAGTAAATAATATGTCTTAACGCTTCCCATAAGGGTCCCCAAAGGGGTATGCAGAGATATCGATAAAGTATGTTTATAAATAACTTAACTTAGCTTAACTTAACTTATAATAATTTAGCGTAATATAAGTGTCCTTAGACTGTCAAGCCTCTAGCCGTGATATCACATTCAAGGGAATACCCTGAACGAAGACAGTACGTCTTTTTTATAGAATCGCATCCAAACGCCACCGCTTCTAGGTAGTGTTGAAGCTATAGACAGTTTCATAGCTCTTGGAATGATTGTGCTGTCAAGAGGTAACACCATAACCTGTATACTGCTTATTATTATAAGTTCAAGACGTTGTCTGTCCAGGTCTCATCAGCTGTAAGTAGTAGGCAAGGTAACTGCTTTCTATTTTAGTGACAAAACATTCTGAACCCAAGATTCGTACTTTAAAAATTACGTCACAGCGAACGAACGAATGAATGAATTATCCGTAGAGTGACCTTCATCCCTGTCACGTTCCAGATTAGAAGAGGATGTATACACTAACGGGTACACCACCACGGAGACTGGCAGCGACGGCGTGGTGACAGAGCAACCCGTCAACAATAACCATCTGCCGTCTCTGGCCATCTCCGGCAGAGAGGTGAAGGAAGTGCCTCTGCACGCTGATAAGTTGTACGAAGTAAGTTATTGGACATCAGAGCCATATGATCCTTGAGTGATAAGAGACATGCTGGTACCGGACAACCAACTTTGATACCACATTCATCAGTATTTGAAATCGGCGAGCATGTATGAACAGAACGTCAATAGTGACGGAAGAGGCCGAGGAAGACGGCCGATCAACTTTCTAGATCAAATGGATCGGACACTCAAGGACGGGAACGTCAAGAGTACTCGAAACCGACGAGCATGTATGAAGAGACTGATGAATGTGGCCGAAGCGAAAGAGGTATGTAAGTCTAGGGAGAAATGGCGCTCTATACTCTCTGCCTACCCCGTTAGGGTCTCGTTATGATGTTAAGTATATATTTATATTTCAGATCTTCTCAAAATCGCTGATATTCAGAGAAGACCATGAGCTGAAGGCAGGCAGTAAGGATTCTCTGGATGAGCTGGAAACCAAATCGGAGCCGGACTATTTGTCCGACAAGCCTAACAGAACCAAAGTGTACTTCGAAGATGAAGTGGACTCGCCCGTCACTGACTTTGAAATCATGTTTAAAGATGAGCTTCTGGCCAATTTTGATATATTTAAGATTGACGAAGAAGAAGAATCTGACAGGGGGAGCCAGGACACCGAAGAAGGACTGACCATGAACGTTGCAGTCAGGAAACAGGATGTCGTTAAACCAAGCACCGTCACCATTAAAGATGAAACTAAAATAACGACACATACTCCCATTTACAATTACGATCCCGTATCGGTCGTAGCTCTGCCTTCATCGCTCAGCTTGCCAAGAGTCGAAAGCGTTAAAGGGATTTTGAGACAGAAGGGAGACCTGCCCAGGAGCAACAGCGCCAGAACTTTGGAGCGAGTGGACAGTGGCAGCAAGTTATCAAAACCAACTCTTAGTAGGGTTGAGAGCTTAAAAAATATAGATCCCACGAAAATAAACAGAGTTTTATCCAGGGTGCCGCACAGGAGTGCTTCCTTCTTGAACATCCCTGAGCACCTGGTGCCGGAGAAGCCTCCGTTGCTGAAGAGTAAGTCCTTGGTTGGAGTCGTCGGCATGACCGACAGCGATCTGAAGTTGAGTCAACTACCAGACACGCCTATAATAAGGAGTGGCAATTTACCGAGGTTCTTTGCAGACGCTCCCTCAATCCCTGAATATAAAGGCGAAATTAGCTTGCAGAGTATTAAACAGCAATCAGCTCTTTTACTCCAAGAAGACTTCAGCATGCCACGCTATTATGGCACTATGAAACCTGACCCGGTGCACGAGAGTAAGTCGATGCCCGACCTTAGGAACCCGCCCTCCACCGGGAGGGTCAGTAAGAGGTTGGTCAAGCTGCGCAGTAGATTAAAGCCGTTGGTTATAAGAAAGAGTTCGGAAGAAAAACTATAAATCATTGAAACATTGATGGCCAAGCGTTTAATTGGCGTTACTTAATTAGTGTAATTGTCGAAATAATATTTCTACAGTGGTTTATTATAACCAGATACTTACGACCAGGAAAAATGCCACGAGCATGTGTGAATATAGTACGAGTTATCCCGACAGACAGCTATCACCTTAACATTTATATATTGTGTGTCAAATGTGGGTGGTATGTAACCTCTGTTCCTTCTGCGTGGTGATGTGATTCATGCCATGTCCATCCATCATCCACCCTTTCTTTAGATGAATTAACTGTTAAAGTAACTCTCTTTCTTTACGATTCGTTCTGTAACTATTACTATATACACCAATAATTACCTACCTTCACAATTTGACGTTCTTATAACTAACTTACCTTGTACTCCGTACCATCGAGGAAGAGTTACACTACTTAAATTGTGAGCTTTCTTCGAACTTATACGATGTGGAGACTCTGAGATTAGCTTTGTTTAAATTAACAATCGCTTTGTTTTGACAATCCGCCTTAGATTCACAAAAGAATTTAGTTCCTGAAGTAAATTTTGGATTTAAGCAAATAATTGTAATTTGCTCATTTATACAAACACACCATCACAGAGTCTCTCAACGGGCAAATAGAGAGAGTTGAGTTATTCCTAGACTATCCTCTTTCGTTCTACCACATTCATTGGTGTCTTCATACCCAACCTCGAGTGTTCGATCGATTTGATCTATGTAGCTGGAACGTGGCATTCCTCTACTCAATAACGTTAAGTGTTGATAAGTTAACGAAAATTTTAATACAAATCTGACCTCATGTTGACCTACGTAACTATAAGTTGTATTTATAATTTAGGACAAGTATCCTTTCGAGAAATAATGTTGATAATTTCTAGTCACATGACATCACTTAATATTGTATCATAAACGAACTAATTGAAATTAATGAATATTGTAATATAGATCAAAAATTTACTGTTAAGCAGCTACTTCAATATAACTGGTAGGAAATATGTGAACTATATTTTTAAGATCTGTTCTTGTTAATTTATTGTAAAATTATGAATGCATTAGTATTGTTTTTTTCTATACCCTCCCGTAATAGTTGTATGGCGTAGTAATTCGCACCATATCATCTTTTAGCCGTCCCACAAGGGGTAGGTAAAAGTGTTAAACTTGTTTCAGCGGAGATAAAGTATAAGCCCCAATGGGACAAGACGGTCTTTGAATTTCTTCTAAAATGTATGCAGGTTTCCTTTCGATGTTTTCCTTTACATTGAAATCCAATTACTCTGCCACCATAGCTATTATAACTCCCATAATTACAGGTATTCATTAACCGACCAGAAAAAAGGAGGATGGTTATGAATTTTTAGTATTATTTATTTCACCATTTAATCTGTCATGGTAAGTCCTATGTAACGGGATACTTCAATCAAATACGGTCAAATTAAAAAGCGCAGTTTATTAAAGAATCACTATATTTTCATACATTATACCACAGTTTACATAATTGGTTAAGTTCAACTGTTGCTCACTATATCTAAGGAAATTCCGCTAATAATAACTAATTTCATTCCTAATTAAATACTACAATTAAAATTAAACCTTATCACTATTATAAAAAGGCTTTCAATGTCCTTAGATAATAGGGTGAATGTCCTAGTTCTATTTCTATTCACACGTTAAATATATCTATTATGATAAATAAATTATTACAGACAAATTTTAATTTAAACTATTTTAGTCGGTTTATGTATATTATTATAATAATATATTTATTAATATAATTATGGAAACATCACAAAAGGCTACCTTAAATACATACAATCAAATAACAAATATTGTACTTATACTGAAATAATATTATCAATATCTAAATCTTGAATAAAATATTTAAGACAACAGCGAAGCATTTAAAAAATGATTTTATAAATGCAATCTATTTTTTTATTACTTTTTTAAATTATTACCAGCTATAACTTTTAAGTACTAATACTTGGAGATAAGTTAGAGGCTGAGAAGATAAAGGATATTTTTTTATTTAGTATAATTATAGTATAGGTACCGCACAATTTACAATTTCAACCATTACTGGCTAACTACATAAAGCAATTTATTAAAAATATTCTATTCTAAGGGGAAATATACTATGTACACTATACAATGATTTAGAATTATGCTACGCAATCCGTTTTACTTGAATGCAAACGTTGTATTTGCATTCAACTAATTAATATTATCTAAAGTAGTGCATCTCATTGTTATACGTCTATTGAGATAAAGCAAACATTCGCAATGTATTAATAATTAATAAAAATCTACAAAACAATACCAAAGAATACAGGAAAATAATTTGGATTACCTAATTACATATATTCCACAGGTAAAATACAAATACTCACTAAAACAATATAAACTGCACATTTTAGGCTATCTACATTTATAAGATGTGAGTCATAGCATTACATTGTAACATTATTTTTCTATTACCTACCTACCTACCTAACCATATCACCAAAGATTACAATGTATACTGTAACACATATTACTAAGATCTAAGTTGTTGAAACTAGCTTTCTAGCAATTGTGTGTTTGACGTGAAAATTTTGATGTTGCTAGTTTTATCAAAATATGATAAAAAATTAATACCTCCTATAATTGTTTTGAAAATTCCTCACCTCCATATAATTCAATAAGATACAATATTTTGTAACGCGTAAAAGGCACTAACCTATCGAAATTGAATAGATCATTATTTTAGCATATAAACCTATCAAAACTGAATAGAATATTATTTCAAAATAGAAATCAATCCGAAACGAATAGCACTTTATAAAATCGACCTCGATCCAAACAAAATAACATTTTCAAATATGTACTAGTTCATCAGAACTCAATAGAACATTCTTTTAATAATTCCTATTTAGAAAAGGCAAAATGCGTCTCATTTGTATATGATACGTTTTATTTTCTACAATGTTCACTTTCTTCGGTGTTATATTTGTTTAAACCTATGTACTATTTTAATTGCATATATAAATAAAAAATATTGTAGCGTCACGGGACGCCTGACAGATGTGAAACATCGCAATTATATTGTTCAAGTAATATGCATACAGGAACAGATTACGAACAGAAAGGTCAGGTCGAGGTAACTGGTAAATAATCTGAATATTGTTTGTGTAGGTTGTTTGGTATTGAATTGTAATTTGTAAAGTACTTAGGTAACGTTCCATTGGTCGAAATATTTGTTAAAGCTGAAATTAAGAGATTTGAATATGATATTTTTTATTAAATTTCTGGTACTACTTATTGACCATATACACACTGGGATATATTTAAACATTAGTTTAAAGCAACTTATAAAATGTTAAAATGTGAAAGTGTATTCGACAAAAGGATCTGTATCAGATTCTTTAAATATATAAAATTAAGTATTGCTATGTTTCAACCGTTCTTTGGTACAATTGTATTTTATAAAATAGTGTAGGTTATACTCAACAATCTGATAGAAAAATATCTTGAAGGAAATAAATAGCCGTTTAATTAAAAGTTAGATTAATTTTAAAATCTATAGACTAGGACTAGAGCAATTACTAATAACAAAACATTCCAATGCTATACTTAATTATAGTTACAACAATGTATTTAAAACAAATACCTAACCAAATTTACAATATTTGGCACAAAAAATAAAGATATTATTATAAAATTTGGCCATATTATGTACACGTATGTATTTATTAGATATTTCAAAATGTACTCAAAACTTTTTGGCAATCGTGAAAAATTACGGATTTTTTTTCAAAATTTTCAAAATGTATATTAACAAAAAAAACACGAAATTTATCAACTGTACCATTTACTTAAAACAATAGACGAAGTTTCCATAAAAATATTTGTATGTTGCATTAACCCTAAAATATTATTATATTCTTCAAAAACGCTAAAATTTAAGGGTTATATTGGCCCAAACTTAATGTTAACCGTATAAATACGTATTTAAGTAGGTTACGGAAACACGTCCTACGGAGGGTAAACACGGAATGAAAAACAAATGAGTAACCATAGAGTTAATGACTTCCCTTTTTTACACTTTACAATGGATGAAAAACAAAATAGCGTCACATAAATATATTTAAATGTAGCTTTTAGTGGCCGTTTGTATGAAATAAAATATAACTTATAAAATAATCAATACTGAATCAGTGAATGCAGATAATTTTATAATTGTGTGAGTTTGGACAAAGTGATGACGGCCGCACTGCAAGTGTACAGTACTGTACAGTACGCTGGTTTCATTTTGATACTTCAATTCGTTCCAATGTTCACTCTAAACTCTAAAATAAATAACGCAGGTACCAAAGTTCATGTAAACTCTGGTCAATCAATAATTGAATACCAATTAAAAAAAATCGAATGAAATGAATCATTTATTGTCTAGTCACTTAGTGTATTCGAAAAATTTTACATTTGATTTATTAAAAATCACTAAACAAATATTATAGATTCTAATCCAATCCACCTATAAATGTTTAAGAAGGCTATTCAAAGTTAGTTTTGACCGAATATAACATGCAAAACGTTAATGTCACGTAATCATCAAAATCACCAAATGAAATGTTTAAAAAAATCTGCACTTTATGTTTGCAAAGTAATCTCATTTTGTAAATTTAGTTCTCGTTATGGCATTTTTATGTTATTATACGAATGACAAGGATAATACGAATGAAAGGAATTCTTTTCAGATTTTTCGAAGAGAAATATAGTAGTTAGAAAAAAAATGGCCGTTTGTTTAATCAGTTATTTAATATACATAATATGACATTTAATTATAAACCGGGCTCGGCGATTAATTAAATAGATTGGGTCAAATAAAATACAATTCGGTCGTAACCTGGCACAAATATCGGTGACGAGCGCGTTGTTCGATAGAACGAAAAACTAATGATAATAACAACGTTAAGTCACAGTTTCTCAAACTTTTCCACATTTATTAAATATATTACTTGTTAATAATACTAAGATGGCAAGCATGCAAGTCACCGCTTCGTCGCTCGTAAACACGAGGCGTATCACCCGCGCGTTGCCTGCATACATGTCGGTTTCGCTCGAGTGCAATATGGTTTACCTGGTGATGTCGTACCTCCTGACCTGTATGGTGGCCTTGGCGCCGCACAGGCGCAGCGCGGCGGCGAGGCCGAGCGCGTCCTCGGCCGCCACGTCCCGGCCGTCCACCGCCGTCACCACGTCCCCGCGCTGGACGCCGCCCAGCGCGGCCGCCGAGCCCGCCAGCTGGGAGGGCGGACACCTTTGTATACTAGCTGTCCCTTCACTGATGGCTATCGGGAGTTCTATGTATCGGTTGAAATGGATTACCTGGGATTACTACTAGGTAGCATTTTTTTTTAAGTATAGTATACTCACAAAGAGCAGATACCTAACTTCATACAAAATTATTTTAATTTTAATTAATAAAGTATTTTGACTCTGATAGTAAAACTAATATATAATAATATATAATAAAACTAATCATGTTCGTGTCGATCGGACGCTCAAGGACGGGAACTTCAAGAGTACTCGAATCCGACGAGCGTTTATGAAGAGACTGATGAGTGTGGACGAAGCGAAAGAAATATGTAAGTCTAGGGAGGACTGGCGCTCTATACTCTCTGCCTACCCCGTTAGGGACTCGGCGTGATGATATGACGTATGTATGTTGTTTTGGTTGTCATTGTTTGAACAGAGGCGTATTTAAATTAGCACGAATTGATAGTTGTGTGTGGCCTCACCGGCTCGGCCAGGTAGGGCTGCGGCGCGCGCTGCGGCGCCAGCAGCGCCAGCCCTAGCGGCCGGCCGGCGCGCCGCGACAGCTGCAGCTGCGCGCTGCTGTAGGCCGCCGGCGAGCGGCGCAGCACGCGCAGGCGCAGCTGCAGCAAGCGACACGACGCTTAGGCCCGCCCGGCTCGTGGCTCATGGGCCATGGCGCCGTACGACGTGCCAATTACAGATTAGGAACAATTGTTTTATTGATAAATATATACGGTTCAGTTAGTTTATTTGCCTGGTTCACTGACCACTATTCTAGGACATTTTTCTTAATGTTTGATCATGGTATGAGATTTTGTCAGCCGGTCGGTTTTGAATTTGCTCTGTTACTAAATTGTTTCTCTTTGTTTACATGAGTTTTAATGCCGTTAAATTGCATCACAACGTTAATTTGTGTCCTCAGCAATAAAGCTTGGAAGCTATATATGCTAAAGTGTGCTTAGTGCTTATAAAACAACAAAAAGTTTATTTCTGCAATCAATTTAATGACAAACTGTGTTGTGTCCGTAAAGTGTTCGAAGCAAACGCGTAAGTGACGCGCTTTCCACGGCGGTTACGACCTTCTTCTCGCGGGCTAGCCTGGACTTGCTAGTCGCTACTGCCAACTAACGCCCTGCTAGTATCGACGTTAAATAAAATAAAGTTGCCTACCCGACATTGCATTATTTGGATTCTACGAGAATGCAATCTACAAAACAATTGAATTGCTCTGGATGCCACAGTAAACTTGAGGGAGATAGCATAGATTGCTCAAAATGTGGATGTTCTTATGATTCTTTGTGTGCTAATATTTGTATGAAGGATCATAGTAAATTAACCTCAGAGTTCACCAAGACTTGGCTATGCCTTAACTGTCGCAGTAAACTGCCAAAGGGGGATAACACGAATACGCCAGTTCGCCATGGGCCTCGTTGCGCCTCACCCCTCGAACTTGATGCACCCGCTTTAACGGTGTCTTGCATCGACTCTGCCAATGTAAATAATGTCCGGGGAGGAAGTCGCCGTGGGCGTTCAACCACTGACAGTCCCTCTATTGATACCATCAGAGATGTTATTCGGGAGGAATTGGAAAGAGTAGTTGTAAACCGTCTTACTCCTATAATTAAGGGACTAATTTCGGATCACCCGGCCAACTGTGAAATCAAACAATATATCGTATTGCTAGCTGAGAGAATAACCGCCTTGGAGGGAAAAATAAAAGATCTTGTTGCTGTGAGCAGTAGCATTAGTTGTGCTGATCAAATCATTTTGCCTACCACAAAACCAGTTAATGTGATTAGCAATCACACGCCGCTTACGACTCCAATGGTTGTGTCCTCTGGGAACGCAAAAATAGCATGTGCTGATAACAATTTAAGCACGGCTCCTAGGGTTTTGTACCCAAACACTGCTGGAGATGCATTTTCTAAGACAAAAGGAGCGCGCAAGGTCAGCACGAGCTCAGAGCAAAATCAGAGCGTAAGTGCAATAGAAACAGCTACCATTTTATCACAGTCCATGTCCATCACGAACCTACCTGCGGATACCGACCAATGTCAAGCACTCAACACCATTCATACGACTTCCGTCGCTACCAACGAAGCAAATAACGATTGGACCGAAGTACGGCGAAAACATAGTCGACGGTCACTCAGCTCTGTTTTAAGGGGTATTGCTACTCCAGGTTCCTCAAAACTAGAGGCCTCAGAAAGATGGAGGTACCTTCACCTATTTTATGTAAAACAAGGTACTACTGAAGACCAAGTACGGGAACACCTTAAAGAACTTTGTGAAAGCGACGTCTGCACAGTGGAAGCTCTAAAATCCCGCGGTAACTATGCGTCTTTCAAGCTAGGGGTGCCTACACGGTTGGTTGAGCGTGTTCTGGCGGTTGAAGCATGGACGGCGAATATATGTATCAAGCCATGGCATCAAACTTTTCGTAACAATAGGCAGACCCAATAATGGCATACCTTGCAAAACTACACGTCACGCAAATTTGACTATCTTGTATCAAAATGTACGGGGACTGAAAACCAAGCTAGCCAAATGGAGAGTCAGCTTAATGCTCACTGAACAAGACCTAGTAGCCGTCACTGAAACCTACCTAGACAATTCAGTTGAAGAATTTGAGATTACACCTGGTAATTGGAACATTCTCCGTAGAGATAGATCAACTCTAGGTGGTGGAGTATTACTGGCTGCTCGTCCAGAACTCACCATTAGTAGGCGAAGGGATCTGGAGACTGAAAGTGGAGAAGACTTATGGTCTGTTCTTACAATATGCGGTCATAGCATATTTGTGTGTGTAGTCTATATTAGGCCAACGGCGAGTGATGAAGAATATATGAAATGGTTTACGAAGGTTGAAAGTTTAATACATCATTTAAATGGAAGTGCTATGATTATGGGTGACCTAAACCTAAATAGTGCATCTACAATTATTCAAAACTACTTTTGCTATTTTTTGTCATTTTGTAGTCTGGCTGACATGAATGATGTGATGAATATGCGCGGGAGTAAGTTAGATGTAGTGTTGGCACGGGAGGACATTGCGGTATGCTACGTACTTGGGAAAGATATGGAGCTCGTACCTATTGATCACTATCATCCCCCACTAGATATTTCTTTACCAGTCGTTACTCCTAAATGTTGTGACAAATTGGATCCTAGTAACATTGATCGTAGTAAAGACTGGAACTTCAGCAAAGGTGATTACACACTTTTATATCAATTGTTTTGCACTGCTCCATGGCAAAACATTCTTGAGTGTACTAGTGCAGCTATTGCAACAAATATTTTTTATGAGATGATGTACGATATTTTTGACGCTTGCGTTCCCAAGAAAAGTAGATTCTCCTCAGGTAGCAGACGGTATCCGGTCTGGTTCACTATCGATTTAATTTTGGATACTGTCCGAAAAAATAAACTTCATAAAAAATGGAAGCGATCTCGCTGTGAACGTGCCTACACTGAGTTTAGCCATTTACGATCTAGTCTCAAAGAAAGAGCAGCTAAAGCCTACACTTCGTACTGTCACGCCATTGAAACTAGTTTCAAAAGAGATCCACGACAGTTTTGGCAGCATGTAACTAGCATGCGATCAAAGGGTGGTTTTGAGCCAGAAGTCACATACAATGGCCAAACAAAAACTGGAGTGGAGGCTGCTGAAGCGTTTGCCCATTTCTTTGCAAGTGTATTCTTAGCAGATACACCAAAATTGAAGGCTCGTAACATTTTCGTAAACAGTGAAGGAGGCAATGTCCCCATTCCTAGTCTGACACCAGAAGATGTAATACTTGCTATTACTAAACTCAAGCCGTGTAGTGCTATCGGTTCTGACTGTATTCCCCCCTATGTTCTCAAAGGATGCTGCAAAGTTCTAGCAGTTCCTTTATGCCATATATTTAACCTGGCACTTATGTCTGGAGTGTACCCGAAACAATTCAAACTATCTAGGGTCACTCCTATTCCGAAGACCAATGATAAAGCCTCCGTTACAAAGCATAGGCCTATTGCAAATCTTGCCACTGTAGCAAAAGTATTTGAGCATATTCTTCATGCTAAGATCTCCACCCATATCAATGTGTATCTTTCAGAAGCTCAACATGGTTTCAGACCAGGTCGCTCGGTTAATTCGAACCTGATGATACACGTAAATTTTGTTTCTGAATGTTTGGATGCAGGGGAACAAGTCGATACTCTGTATTTTGACTTCAGTAAAGCCTTTGACAAAGTTGACAATGATATATTGCTGGAAAAGTTAGCAATGATTGGGTTTACATCTGGATTTTTACTTTTTTTTGCCGATTACTTATGCGATCGGAAACAGTTTGTAAGATATGGTTGTTATGAGTCGGAGCCTTACACTACCAGGTCTGGAGTGAGTCAGGGATCCGTTTTAGGTCCATTATTGTTTTTGGTCATGATTAACGACCTCACTTGTAGGATTGATTTCTCCAAGTGTCTCCTATATGCGGACGACCTCAAGTTGGCAATGGCAATAAGGACTGAAGATGACTGTAGACTTCTACAAAGAGACATAGATGCAGTCGTCCAATGGAGCGTCGAGAATAAACTCTTGTTTAACACTAGTAAGTGCTACGTCATGACATACGGCCGAAAATCACGACCCATCCATTACAATTACTGTTTGGATGGTGAAACTATTACTCGTGTATTTTCAATTAACGACCTTGGAGTGACCTTCGACCGAGCCCTTACATTTAAAGATCACATCTCCACCCTGTGTAAAGAATCGTTTAGACGCCTAGGTTTTGTTTTACGCAATGCCCGGGATTTCCAGGACCCTCTCATTATTAAACTCTTATATACTTCCCTAGTCCGGAGTAAATTGGAGGCAAGCAGTTGTATCTGGAGTCCCCACACCGCGTCTCAAATACTTACGCTTGAGAAGATACAAAAAACTTTTCTAAGATTCATGTATAAAAAAATATACGGCTATTATCCATACATGTATCCCACAAACTTTCTGCTGGGCACATTGGGAATGAATTCACTAGAGGTACGGAGGGGCTTGGATCAGCTACTATTTGCCTGTAAAATCCTTCACGGGGCTATAGACAGTCCCATGCTCCATGATTTATTCTGTCACCTGAATGTCCCAAATAGACACACCGCACATAGACCTCCTAGACGACAACATAAATTGTTCGTGCAACCATCGAGCCGAACAGTCGCTAGGGACCAGTCACCGGTTTGCCGTACTCTGAGCGCGCTCAACGCCCTCCTTGTTGCCAACCCTGAATGTGATCTGTTTGCGGATGGATGGAATAAAATTGTATCAGAATGCTTGCAGTTCTGTGAGGATCAGTATGCGAGAGTGTCCTCTGTTTTGTAATCCATGTTTTTTATTTTGTTATGTGAAAAAATTGTTAATTATTGTAATTGGTGAATCCGTTATAGTTAACAATAAATAAATAAATAAATAAATAAATAAATGTTAACGGCCGTCGTGGCCGAGTGGTTCGAGTCGCCTTCGACGCAAAGATTGCAAGTTGCAATACTATCTGCATCAATATGTATTTCTGACCTGACCTTTAGGGATTAGTCCCACCGAGATATACGATGAAGAAGAAGGTCGCGTGAAAATCTGAGTACGTTTGAGAAGAAATTCAAAGGCGTATGTAATCATGCTTGAGAAACGGCGATGGACTCATCTTCTATCAAGTTGACACTCCTCTGCCTATCCCTCGAAGACCCTTATAAGAAGGCGTAAGTTAGCAAATTCAAAAATATATGAATCTTACCTTGGGCGCCTTTTGCTTAATACTAAGACAGATCCTCTCGTGCGCCATGTCTTTGGTGATGGCGATCCCGTTGCACTCCAGGATCTGGTCTCCGACCATCAGCCGGCCGTCCGTCGCCACCACGCCCTTGTCGTATATGTCTAAAATCACCGCTGCTGCGCCCTGAAGGTGTGAAGGCACGTGTTCGTGTAATGAATTCAACTTTGTATACAACCTCGCCTCGCAAGTCCTCTCACTTATCTTCTGTCATTTTATCACAATCGAAGCTTTACAATGAAGTAAATATTTCATCATATCTGGGAGCCGGCTATAGGACTCATGCGACTCAAAAAAGGGGGTGGTGTCCGTTTACATGTTTAAATGTTACGTTCCGTTTACATGTTATTAAATAAGTACGTTATAAATACATAAATAAATACCTTGGGACCATTCCACACAAATTAACTTAGGCCCTTATTAATTATTAATAAGCAAAGCTTGTACTCGATCTAGACAATGACTACATACTTATATTGATTTATCTGCATAAATATGTATATAGGAAATCCGAGACTAGGGTAAACCCGCCCCCAGCGGCAATCGAACCTGAGACCTCAAGCTTCGCAATCATGACTACAAGACTATGCTCCGTTTGTATAAATGTTAAAGATTTATTTTTATTTATATATTTATATAAGTAGTACAGTATAAGTAATAAGTAGTTAGATAAAGTATATAAGATGCTGAGCCACATACGTTGATCAAGGTATCGCAGCCGCCCAGCAGCACCAGCCCCAGGGCGGCGCCGCCCGAGTTGATCTCTATGAGAGTCTCCTGGTTGGGCACTATGGGGGCCGTGGCCGGGTCCGGCGGGGGCTCCGCTGGAAGTACACATACAGACTGTACACACCCTGACAGACTTTGACTGACTGACTGACTGAGACTGACAGATTGGAGGTACGCTGTCATTACAAGTAAATTCATTCAAAAAGCTTATTATTACAAAAAGAGGCAGAGGAAGGCCACGTTCTAACTACCTGGATCAAATCGATCGGGCGCTCAAGGACGGGGACGGGGATGAATGTGGACGAAGCGAAAGAGGTATGTAAGTCTAGAGAGAACTGGCGCTCTATACTCTCTGCCTACCCCGTTAGGGACTCGGCGTGATGATATGTATGTATGTATTATACAACATCAGATTATTTTAATGATGGCCATGCGCGGCAATGAATTGCTCCTCTTGTACAGAGTTTATATGTAATTTAATCTTTTTCTACCCCTACGTAAAAGGGAACAAATGTTAAAAAAGGAAACCGGGGAGTTTGTTTCGCCGTTTTTTCATAACGGAAACGTTTTTTCATTATCAAAATGGAAACGGTGGTAACTTTAGTTCTAATTAAGTATGTGACGTTCAATAAGTGTTCCCTGTGTAGCTTACGTTGAATACAATATTTTGATTTTCCAATCCATGAGTGTCCGATCTATTTGATCCAGGTAGTTGGAACGTGGCCTTCCTCTGCCTCTTCTTGCACACACTTTTGCTTTGTATATCTGTTTCGTCAATCTTTCTTCACTCATCCTTTCTATGTGTCCAAACCAACGTAACATGCCTTTGTTCATCTTTACCATCACGCCCTCATTCACGCCAGTTGCTTTGTGAATCTTTTGTTGCGGATTCGTTTTAAATCGTTACGCCCATTTTTACATCTCGACTGCATTAATGCTTCTCCTGACATACCCAGGATTCACTGCAGAACTATAAATGTAAGTCAATTTATATGTTACCTTTGACAGGGCTTGGTACTGGTCTCGGCGTTTGCGGACGCGAAGTGCCCGCTGCCGTCAGCGCGGGGTCGGGAGTTTGGTTCCTGCTCGTGGGACGAGATGTTGCTGTGGGGCGTACGAATGTATTGAAACATTAATTATGGTTTGTCCCAATATCGAATTGATAGGTCAAATAGATTACCTACGCTGGACAAATGCAATGGGAGACCGGTCACCCCTTACACATTGATAGTAAGTGAACATCTGAAGGTAAGCGGTTATCGCCGCCTACTACCGAGACTTGCAACACCAGGGGTATCGTTTGCGAATGGTACGTTAAACGACGAGCATTTTTAAGAACGGCATATGGTTAAGTCTCTTACCCTCTCGCTCACTCTCATAAACACATGTAGAGAAAGAACTTTCCTAAACATTTTTTTAAATTATTGCCTGTGAACCCATCTACCTAGGTACTATTCCCTCGCTAAGTTCCTGTAATACGTCAGTATGCTCACCTCCCGGGGCGGGCGTGCCGGGGGAGGTGGGGTCCTCAGTCTTGTCCTCCTTCATGTTGGGGCTGCACACTGTCAGTATGACCACGCCTTCTGTGTGCTTCAGTTTTGCCGCCGCCTGAAATGTACCATGGGACTTATATAATTGTGACCCGACCCGTATTCACCCGCGTAAAATGTTATATGATACATCTTTCTTACTAATATTATAACCTACCTAGGATAAAGCTATAGGCTATTTTTTAATCCTGAAAAATTCAAAGTTCTAATATTATAAAGTATGATACTCTTTCACGGCATAGCGGCTGAACCGATTCCAGCAGGAAAATACATAAGCTTCTTTTTCGAACTACGCGCGGGCGAAGCCGCGGGCATACACTAGTTTTTAAATTATTAAAATATTCTTTTAACTTGCACTTACAGCATCATAGCTACAGTTAAGCAAAGAGTCCCTGTTCACTGCAAGGATCATGTCACCGATCTGCAAGCCAGCCTGGAACGTAATAATAATAATATAATATATCCTCACGCCTTTCCATAAGGGTCCCCGAAGTGGTAGGCAGATGTGTATAGGTAATACCCACACACCCACTTTCCGCCAGAGATATATTAGATGCCAACGTGACAGATGGCGAGTCTATCACCGTTACTCAAGCACAACTATACATACGCCTTTGAATTGCTTCTCAGACGTATGCTGGTTTCCTCTGGATGTTCTCTTCACCGTAAAGCTAGTGGTGTGACTAATCCCTGTACTTAATTAAGTTCAGAAAAACTCATAGATACAGTTTGGATTCGAACTTGTAATATTTGTGTTGCAGGCGACTGCTCGAACCACTCGGCCTCCATGGCTTCACGGAATGCGTTAACAGTGTATTATCAAGACCAATTTCTTCATTAGCTTCGTCCACATTCATCAGTCTCTTCATACATGCTCGTCGGTTTCGAGTACTCTTGACGTTCCCGTCCTTGAGCGTCCGATCGATTTGATCTAGGTAGTTGTAACGTGGTCTTCCTCTGCCTCTTCTTGCACACACTTTCGCATTGTATATCTATTTCACCGATAACTCTTCGCCTTCCTCCTTCCTACATAACTGAACCAACATGCCTGTCTTCATCTTTACGAATTAAATTAACTAGAATGAGATTATGTTATGGTGATGTTACCACATGGTTTCATGGTACAACTTCATGTACCGAATCATTTCTATATAAGAGAGGAATAAAACATAGGTACCATGTATCTCGTATGCCTAAGGCAGTATCGTCAAAACACGTACCATTTCCGCCGCACTGCCCTCCTGCAGGTCCGACACGAATATCCCCCGGCCAGCCTCCGTGTGACGACCTTCGATTATCATTATGCCCAGTCCTGAAGGACCCTGCAAGGAACACACGTGTATTTGGGAGAGGTAGCATGCAATATAGCTCTTTCATTATGGACGACCGTCTGGTCCAGTGGTTAGAGCTCCTGACTGCGAAGCTTGAGGTCGCTCGGGATATTTGTGTGATGAACACGAGTATTTGTACCTTAGTCTTGGATGTCCTATGTATTTATGTATATATCTATCTATATAAGTAAAATATATCGTTGTCTAGTTACCATAACACAAGCTTTGCTTAATTTGGGACTAGGGCAATTTGTGTGGAATTGTCCTAGGTATTTATTATTATATTATTATTATTATCTTTATTTCCTATGAAATAAATAAATATGTTAATAAATCTCCGCTCAAATAAGCGATAAAAAAATAGTAGTTGCTCAGCGGTATCTCCACCTTCCAGAAGTAAGCAGTCAAATGGCACTTCTTCTAGGTCACCACTACCCAGAAGACCCACTGTTCTTGCGGTGCGTAAAGTATCCAGAACTTCTCAAAGGATGACCGTGCGCTAAGTCTCACTGCGTCTTCTGTTCTAAGTGAACGGTTGCACTAATGTAAGCGTATCTTGGTACCTTCTTGATTGTGATGTCCCTGACTCCCTTGTAGCCAGCAAACCGATCCTCCGACTGTGGACAAGTGATACGGAAATTAATATACTATTAAACTGCGTACGAAAGAAGATCTAGTGACAAAAATTTAGAAAGGTAGGTATGCTGAGATGGTTTGGCCATGTCGAGAGAATGAATGAAGAACGATTGACGAAAAAAGTGTATAAGGCGAGTGTGAATGAAAGTGTTGGAAGCGGTAGACGTAGGCGGACGTTTCTAGACCAAATTAGGGACGTCTTGAAAAAGGTCAGGTCAAGAGTTCCTTAAACCGAAGAGCATGTATGAAGAGAATAATGAAAGTGGACGAAGCGAAAGAAGTATGTAAGGATCGTAGCAAGTGGAAAGAAGTGGTCTCTGCCTACCCCTACGGGAAAGGGGCGTGATTATATGTATGTATGTATATTAAATTTCAATAGTTTTTAGTTCAGTTACAAAGAAAGTTCCTTCCGTAAGGTTCAGGCTGTGGTATGAACTCGTCTTTTATGTTTGCTATTAGCATATGCAACTGCAATTGCATACTGTCGGGTAGACCGCATGCTTGTTCGTTACCTTGGTGGTATAATAAAACAATGTGTATACAGTGATCAGTCACACCACGACCATTACGGCGCAGGAAATTATAGAAGACGCTTGAGAAAATTCGTATAGAAATAGGTCTGACAGAAAAACACGTAGGTTCACCTCTGCCTACCCCTTCGGGAAAGACGTGAAAATTACATATACATATATACATATATAGCTAGTAGTGATATATATATATATATATATATATATATATATATATATCACTACTAGCTGCCCGCCCCGGCTTCGCACGGGTGCAATATTGATACTAATAATAATGTAAAAGATAAAAATGGTTATGGTGGTATATCCTTTAGAGATAATTAAATACCATCGCGGACTTTTACATCGATCATTTGAAGATATACTACTCCGTAGTACATTTATTTGGTCTATCTCGTAAGGTTTACCCAGCGTTTGCGATTTAAGCGCACAAAAATAAGTGCCTATAATCACATTAAAAATCTTTGAATATTTCGTTATTAAAATAAGAGACAAAGAATTTGGAATTGTCTTGGTTCCCGATTTTTATTTAATATTGTTTGATATTTGAGCGTTTTTAGCTGACCTCTACATCGTGTAAGGAATACTCCTACCAAATTTCAAGTCAATCGGCCTTAAAGTTCCTGAGATATCCTAATGAGTGAGTTCACAAATGGGATCTCCCTGCACTCCACCTTCCGGGTGGAGTTTCACAAAATCCGTTCTTAGCTGACCTCTACACCGCGTAAGGAATACTCCTACCAAATTTCAAGTCAATCGGCCTTACAGTTCCTGAGATATCCTAATGAGTAAGTTCACAAATGGGATCTCCCTGCACTCCACCTTCCGGGTGGAGTTTCACAAAATCCGTTCTTAGCTGACCTCTACACCGCGTAAGGAATACTCCTACCAAATTTCAAGTCAATCGGCCTTACAGTTCCTGAGATATCCTAATGAGTAAGTTCACAAATGGGATCTCCCTGCACTCCACCTTCCGGGTGGAGTTTCACAAAATCCGTTCTTAGCTGACCTCTACACCGCGTAAGGAATACTCCTACCAAATTTCAAGTCAATCGGCCTTACAGTTCTTGAGATTTCGTGATGAGTCAGTTCAAAAATGGGATCTCCTCTATACTATAGTATGTATATATATATAGATTACCTAAAGTGTTTAAATATGTATGATGTGTATTTGTTGTGTATATATATTATCCTCATGACGATGCAATATCGCAAATAGCCCCAAAAATAACAAAATTCCAACACTTCTAAATTATTAACACTTACACTCCAAAATATTTTTTGGAGTGTACATGTTACATGTTTTATGGGTTTGAAAACCAAAACTCAGTTAGATTAATGTATAACTTTATTGTAACAGCAGATTTCTAAGCGAAAATAAGGTCTTAAATTCGCCTTCTCATAAGGGTCCCCGAAGGGCAGGCAGAGGTGTACAGGTAGCACCCACACACCCACTTTCCGCCAGAGGTATATTTTAGGTGCCAACGTGACAGATGGCAAGTCCGTCGCCGTTACTCAAGCACGACTAACCAAACGCCTTTGAATTGTTTCTCAGACGAATGCGGGCTTCCTGTCGATGTTTTCCTTCACCGTAAAGCTCGTGGTGTGACTAATCACTGTTCTTAAGCTCAGAAAAACTCATTGGTACAGTCGGGACTCCAACTTGCGATCTTTCATAAATGTCATAAATTCGTTAGCTTAAAATGTTTTATTTACTTCATTGTGCCCTGTCACATCTGAGCAACAGTCGTATATAATGATATATACACTATGTATTGACAAAACAAGGAAGTCAATAGCCGGTCCATACAATAGGTTATTTTCAAATTGCATACACGTTATATACCTAAAGCCGGTTGGAAACGCGACAAAATATTTGTACATCGCCCAGCTGTTCACACTGCGGCACGCGACATGGCGAGAAATTGTGACAACTTGTGAATACCCCATATCATGGGCAACGCAGGTGACGATGAGAAATGGGTCTGGAGACATGTGTATGGAGTCAGCCAATAACCATAATCCCAGACATTAAGCTAGATAGGATCTTCACCAACATTCAGTAGAGTCAAGCCGGCAGGAAAAAATATTTTGTTTTATTTTGTCCGGCCAATGTTAATGGCATATATTAATTTCATAGTTGATCAGAGCAATTTTAACACAGAAACATCGGAATCGTCTGATTTCGAATTAAAATACGTTGGAGGAAAAATATTTATTTATTAATTTTATTATTGCAGTAGCTATTCCAAGCAAGTAGAGCCGTGGTGGCCGAGTGGTTCGAGGAGTTGCCTGCGACGCAAAGGTCGCAAGTTCGAATCCCGACTGTACCAATGAGTTTTTCTGAACTTAAGTACAGTGATTAGTCACACCACGAGCTGAACGGTGAAGGAAAACATCGAGAGGAAACCTGCATACGTCTGAGAAGCAATTCAAAGGCGTATGTGTAGTCGTGCTTGAGTAACGGCGATGGACTCGCCATCTATCACGTTGGCACCAAGTATACCTCTGGCGGAAAGTGGGTGTGTGGGTATTACCTATACACCTCTGCCTACCCCTTCGGCGACCCTTGTGGGAAGGCGTGAGGAGACATTATTGCATTATTAAAGCAAGCATTCAGTGGGCCCTCTTTGACAACTCACCTTCCGCTTCTTGAAGGACACAGTCCTCCTCCAGAACGTCCTCAACAATGTCGTAGGCTTATAGAACTGATCCGCGCGTATGCGCACCTCTCCCGTTAGTGTCATCACTACGTCGGCGACATTGTCCCTCACTACACACACTTGCACTTATTATCTCACTTGTTATAACACTTATTCCTTCACTTCCTGCGTACTATACGTATAGGATATACTATATACTGTATAACTCTGTAGGTATATCTATATTTAATAATGTCATATATATGTATATTATTTCAATCTGTGATAATATATAAAGAAAGATTGACGAAACAGATATACAAAGCAAAAGTGTGTGCAAGAAGAGGCAGAGGAAGGCCACGTTCCAACTTCCTAGATCAAATAGATCGGAGTCTCAAGGACGGGAACGTCAAGAGTACTCGAAACCGACGAGCATGTATGAAGAGACTGATGAATGTGGACGAAGCGAAAGAGGTATGTAAGTCTAGACAGAACTGGCGCTCTATACTCTCTGCCTACCCCGTTAGGGACTTGGCGTGAATATTATACATACATACATATCGTATGTATGTATAATATTATAAAGAAGCTTTTGTTTGTTTGCTCGCGCTATTTTAACGAAATAATATAATAATAATAATAATCCGATTTCGAAAAATATGTTTTTATTATATAGCCCGTCTATTGGATAAAGCTTAAGGTTATAAAAGTTATAGTTTTAAATTGTAATGTCTACTAATAATATTGTTTTTACATACATCAAGCCGAGTCCCTAACGGGGTAGCAGAGAGCAGAGAGTATAGAGCGCCAGTTCTCTCTAAACTATAGTATTTAATTGTTGTAAAATTTTGCATTGTTGGAGTTAGTTTGGAGATTTCTAAATATGGATATAAATACCTATCTGCGTAAACATTCGCATGCCAATATTATGTGGCCGAACGCGCGATTCAATCACTATGTACACATAGATATCACATTATGTCACAAATCTTGTTCTGGCGAATAAAAATAATATTTAACTTCAATAAATCATGCTGCATCCCAGGAGAGTGGAGCAGCCGAATTGAACGCGACACAACTAGTGTTAAATAAATATGTACAAGTGAGATATGATCATCTGAGCCATACACGCGCAGGTGCTTATCTCAGTTGCGTAGGTGTGAAGATAAACACTAATACAGCATCCGTGTAGCGCGCGATAATACCCGCTTGTTGGCTTGTAAACGTACCTACTGCGCGCTCATCTCGCGATACCGACATACATATCATCATGCCGAGTCCCTAACGGGGTTGGCAGAGAGTATAAAGCGCCCTTTCTCTCTATATATATCCTCACGCCTTCCCATAAGGGTCCCCGAAGGGATAGGCACAGGTGTATAGGTAGTACCCAAACACCCACTCTCCGCCAGAGAACATATTTTAGGTGCCATATATATATAGTTAGTAGGTTTAAATAAATAATTAGAATAAATATATCTGTATGTATATATATAGAGCCGTGGTGGCCGAGTGGTTCGAGCAGTTGCCTGCGACGCAAAGGTCGCAAGTTCGTGAGTTTTTCTGAACTTAAGTACAGTGATTAGTCACACCACGAGCTTTACGGTGAAGGAAAACAACGAGAGAAAACCTGCATATGCTTGAGAAGAAATTCAAAGGCATATGTATAGTCGTGCTTTAGAAACGGTGACGAACTCGCCATCGGCCACGTTAGCACATATACACCTCTGCCTACCTCTTGGGGGACCCTTGTGGGAAGGCGTGACGTAAAGCTTGTGGTGTGACTAATCACTGTACTTAAGATCAGAAAAATTCATTGGTACAGTCGGGATTTGAACTTGCAATCTGTGTGTTGCAGGCAGCTACTAGAACTATTTCAAGTGTTGACGTCTTTTGGATGGAATCCAAGATCATAAAATCACAGTGGTCCAAAATTGTAGACCCAACATATCTTTAAACGTGTTTATTAAAGAGGGGAATTAGATCATTACATGAATGTAACGCAGATGAATGTCTAGTCTAGTGGTTATAGCTCCTGCCTGCAAAACTTAAGGTCGCGGGTTCGATTCCCGCTGAGGTCGTATATATGTGCGATGAACTTAAGTATTTGTACATTAGTCTTGAATGTCCTATGTATTTATGTATATATCTTAATATATATATACATGTTTATACATATAACGTGTCACGTTGTTTGTCCGCGATGAACTCCTAAAGTACTTAGCTGATTTCAATCAAATTTGCACACCGTGTACAGTTTGGTCCAACTTGAAAGATAGGATAGCTTTTATAGCTTATCATAATTTATAGTTGCAAGTAAATATATCGTTGACTAGTTACCATAACACAAGATTTGCTTATTTTGGAGATATGTTAATTTGTGTGAAATTGTCCCAAGGTATTTATTCATAGCAAAACTGCTAGGTAGGTCAGGTCAAGAGTACCCTAAACCGAAGAGCATGTATGAAGAGAATAATGAAAGTGGACGACGCGAAAGAAGTATGTTAGGATCGTAGCAAGTGGAAAGAAGTGGTGACTGCCTACCCCTACGGGAAAGAGTATTAAAGAGTATTGATGTATTAAATTATGTATTAAACAGGGTAATTAGATAATTATATAAATGCAACGCAGATGAATATTTTTTTTATTAAGTAACATCTGTTTAAACATCCAAGTGTCCCATCCCATTAATTCCCTGTGTGCATGAGTTTTGTCTTCCAGTTTACGAGTGCTATAAATTAGATGAATATACAGTCTATCCCCGCGCCTCGTGGCTCGCGCCTCGTGGCTCGCGCCTCGTGGCTCGCGCCTCGTTACTTTTGTGTAAGCATCAAAAGTGCTCGAGATTGGTGCGTTGCTAAGTGACCAAATACCTTTGTTTAACATTTCTTGGAAATAAACCGATTCTTATTAGGAAGCTCAATAATAAGGAAACAGGACTGTATTGAAATATGAGTTTGTTCGAAACAGGAGTATTTTTCTAAGCTTAAGTGACAATCACGTCGAACTCGCCATCTGTCACGTTGACACTTGAATACATGACCGGCGGAAAGGGAGTTTAAAAGTAGAGTAAAGAGAGTAAGCCCAGCTAATAATCTATCTTTGTGGCAAATTTCATCCAATTCCGTTCAGCCATTCTCGCGTGATTGAAATACCAACACCCTAACAAACTTACACATTTATAATAATAATAGGATTAATTACATAAGACATCCAACATAAGCCTATCAAACTGACCTTCCCACAAGTGTTCTTGAAGGGGTAGGCAGAGGTGTATAAGTACCTACACACCTACTTTCCAGCAGCGATATATTTTAGGTGCCAACGTGACAGAGAGCAAGTCCATCGCCTTTTCTCAAGCACGACTATAGGACGCCTTTTGAATTTCTACTGAAATATACATATGCAGGTTTCCTGTCGATTCTTTCCATCACTCTAAGGGTCGTGATGTGAATAATAATCTAATTACATATATACTTATATATGTAAGTACATATATGTCCACTTCTTTTGTACATTATGTACTTCTGGTACAGAAAATAGCCTTCCTTAAGGAAACGGCAAAGATGTGTATTGCTATATGAATATTAAGACACCATTAACATCACATTACTGGCTGTGTATGGAATTTCTTTACGTGTGTCTCCTCCTAAGCGACTGGACCGATTTTGATGTATTTTTTTATGTTCGGGTGGATTCAAAAAGGGCTTAGATTCACAAAAGCTGAAAGCGGGACAGCTACTACTAATGTGATTGGTGTGTGTCTATCTATAATTAATATATTATTATCATCAATATAATAGAAAGGAAAGATTTGTATAGATATTCCCTATACACCTCTGCCTACCCCTTCGGGGACCCTTGTGGGAAGGCGTGAGGATATATATATACAGTGCAACCTCGATATAACAAATCGGAGGGGAACAAGAAAATATTCGTAATATCAAGTAATTCGTTGAACTGAGGTTTGTTATGTTGAGGTTAGATTGGTCTAAAATTCGTTATAAAGAGGTAAAAGCATAGTTCCTGAAGAATAGGGCCTCCGATTGGGATTTTATGTCTCGGCACTGTTTTAACCACATTAACACATGTAAGTCTAGAGAGAACCGGCGCTCTATACTCTCTGCCTACCGCGTTAGGGACTCGGCGTGATGATATGTATGTATGTAACACACATTCCTCTACGTCTTTGAACTCGCATGATTTTAATCTTTTACTGTTTACATTCAAACCACTTTATTCTGAAAACTTATCTTTAGATTTTAAAATTGTAGCCAATGTAGGTACTTGCGGGAATCCCGAACTTATTAGCTAGGTATGTCTAATTTTTCGTCATGGGATTTTGGTCAACATAATTAATGATGTTTCGCTTTTCTGCGACCGATAAGGAACACCTTTTACGTTTCTGAGCCATTTTAACTTAAATCTTTAACAATAGTGACGAGCAGAGGTGTTTACATTACTTTCCATCAAAACAACAATGATTACTTTACAAAGAAAAGCGTGTCGAAACATGTCGAGACATGAATCACATTATAAGATTAAGAGTTATATTATTGGTGGAAACTTTATATAAAGGTTTTGGGTTGGCAAAATTCGTTAATTAGAGGTATGAATACTTTTTCTTGATAGTTGAAAATTCGTTATAAAGAGGTTGTACGCAAACAATGTTCGCAATGTAAAGGTATATTTTATATTGACTCTTATGGACAATTCAAGGGGATTACGAAGAATTCGTTAAATCGAGGAAGTCGTTATATTGAGGTACGTTATATTAAGGTTGCACTGTATATAAGATTTGTATGTAAGTATGTTTGTATTGAATAGGCTCCGAAACTACTGGACCGATTTGAAAAATTATTTCACCATTGGAAAGCTACATTCACCCTGAGTGACATCCCTACTAATATTATAAATGCGAAAGTAACTCTGTCTGTCTGTCTGTTACCTTTTCACGCCTAAACTACTGAACCGATTTAAATGAAATTTTTGTACAGATATAGCCTAGAGCTTGAGGAAGGACATAGGCTACTTTTTAATGCGAAAAAGGGTTGTAAGGGGTTGAAATAGGGGATTAAAGTTTGTATGGAAGTTTCGTTATTTTTGAAGCTAGAAGCTTGAAACTTATTTGTTAGGCTCTTGATTACATATTAATTAATATTACATTCAAAGTTTGTAAAAATGTTACCCTTAAGGGGGTAAAAAAAATGCTGCTTAATATCACTTTTCCGCGCGGATGAAGTCGCGGGCACAGCTAGTAATATATATTTTCTTTTACAAAAAAAAACTTATGTCCACCCGTGCGAAGCCGGGACGGACCGCTAGTAAGCTATATTTTCACGACTAAATCGGTGAACGAATTTTGGGAAAATTTCTTATAGTTTATTGGGAATTAAACTTAGCAAGGCAGGCTACTTTAACTCAGGCAATTTTTTTAACTCAACAACTTAGGGATCAGAGATTGAAAGGAAAATCTCACTTCAAAATCTATATTAATAATACTTGCAACGTTCTCAAGGTGGATGTTTGTATGTGTATGTGTGATGCTGGGCTGGGTTTGACGAAATTTAAAATAGAGATATATTATGTAGAAGGATAATTGTTTTTTTTATATATCTATCCGTTTAATCGCGGTTCCTGGGCGAATACTAATAATACCTATTACAAATGCAAAACTAGCACTGTTTGTCTGCTTATTGCAACTCAAACACTGAACGGATCGTAATAAAAATGGAGATGATACAATACAAGTCGTATACAATTATAACGGTTCACTAGGTTTCCTTAAGGGTCCCCAAAGGGGTGGCGGAGGTGTAGCCCACAGTACCAACGTGACAGATTGCGACATTACAGCCGTCCCACGGACACGACTTGAGATTCGTCTTTGTATTACATTGTAGAGGTTTCCTCACTATATTTTCCTTCATATTAAAGCGAAAATACTTAAAAATTAACTGTAAAATTTTCGAGTAACTTGTAGCAAGTCTGTAAGTTAAGAGAGATCTAGCGCTGTACTCTCTGCCTGCCCCGCGAGGGACTCGTCAAAAGATGATTTAATTCTCACATACTTATACTAAGAGCGATTTTTCGGAAGAATTCAATTAACATGACCGTGATAGCTCTAACGCAAGCGACCATAGACAGGAGTTCTCTTAATAAACAACGTAGACGAAGGCATAGACACTAAGCTTTTTTACACAAAGGTGACCTATGGACCATTGCTTAGGAGTCGAAGAAATACGGACTACGGACCTTTACCGGCTACTAGGCTAGATTGTCATGTCTAACTTTTGCTTGAAGCATTCTGCAATTTAAGAATGCTACAAGCTTGGTATTACCACATATGGTTAAATTTATGATGGCTGAAGTCACTGCTCATTGCAAATTTCAAAATTAGTTTAACAAAAATTTTACTGTATATTAAATTCGTTTGTTTACAACTGTACACTCAACACGAAATCACAAATCCGCAATATATGTATTTGTACAGTCCCACTCAGTATTCACAATTTAGCACATTTTATTCGTTTTAAAACACAAATACATCACTCTCCGCGCATGTTTGCTAAAAACGAAACACACGTTCGCTTGTGGAACATATCATTTGTACTAAATATGTTTATATGACATTGCTAAAAGATAACACGTTCGAATAATACACGTCAAGTGTCAACTTACTCACAAACACGCTACAATTGAAAAACAGCTGTATCTCCTTGAATAAAAAGCATATATTACTGTAAATGCGAACACTAAGTTACAACCTTATAGACCGCGCGTGAAAGATAAACACTGAAAATGATAACCGCCAATCGATATTATATTTAAATTTGCGAATTATAAAGTTCAAATTCCAATGGCTTTGTTCCCGTAGGAAAATCTCACGGAAATTATATGGTATTGAACACGAGTGCGAGCGAGAGGGCAGAGACAAGGTCAGGATTGAACAATAACCAAGTAAACTGTAACCGGCCATAATTAAGAGGAGCTATTTACCTTTTACTTCAAGTTTATCAAACGAATTTTAAGCATGACTCTGGTCTTACATACCTCGTTCGCTTCGATCAAATTCATCAGTCTCTTCATACATGCCAGCCGGTTTGGAGTACTCTTAACGTCCCCATCTTTGAGTCTCTTATCAATTTGATCTAGGTACCTAGTTGAAACGTGGTCTTCCTCTGCCTCTTGCACACACTTGCACTTTTTATATCTGTTTCGTTCATCTTTCTTCACTCATCCTTTCTATGTGTCCAAACCAACGTAACATGCCTTTCTTCATCTTTACAATCACGCCCTCATTCACGCCAGTTGATTTGCGAATCTCTTAAAAATCTCGAAAAGAGTAACCATGGAGTTTCTTGCCGATTCTTCTCCATGGAAGCGACCAACCCGAACCGTGCTTCTTTTTAGACGTTTTATAAGTGCCCACCTGGGCCTATGTGAAATAAAAAGATTTTGATTTTGATTTTGATTTCTTCATTGCGGATTCGATCTAAGATCGTTACGCCGCACATTTTTCGGCGAAGAGATCGCATCTCAACTGCATTCAAGCTATTTTCATACTTCCTCTGACATACCCAGTATTTGCTGCCATACAATAAATACTTGTTCATACAAATATATATATATATATATATGCATTTTCACTGGTACCATACGAGCCCGACTAGTATGACCAGTCGCAAAGCAATAAAGTAAAACAGGTTTATACCTCGTTTTAAATACAGTAATTTGTCGTGAGAAAAAATATTAAGTAACATTTTGAATGATTAAAAATCTTGTATAATTAAAGACCTTCGTACTTGTGGCACGATAAGAAATAAAAGTTTGCAAAATGTATTCCCCAGTTGATTTTTACGTAATGCCAGACCAAAAATATTTACATACATATTTGTTTGCAAAAACGAACACTCTGCCACAACGTGACTTAAAAATACTCCTATCCAATTAATTTCCCATTGTAGTTACCTTATAAGTCGGCAGATGTCACTGTTTTTAACCGACTTCCGTAAATGGCAGGTTAATAAATGTCATAAGCTATGAATTACTATGTACTCTCTGACAATGTCAACTAGTGAGCTATTTAAAAAAAAATTGGTATTTCGAATTTCATCTTAATACATATTATATTTTCACGCCTTTGATTGAATGGGTTATTAGCATTTTCTTTCAAATTTTTTTTATTACCCGGATGTCCCTGAGAATATAACAGTTTGTAGGAGAATAAGGATAATGTGCATCTTTATGACGATGCAATAAACATGATTAAAGGGAGTAGTATTCACTGCGAAACATAGTTTTGTAGTTTTTTCACAAACTATTAATAACAGAAAAGAACTTAGTTAGATTGTACATAAAATATAATATAATATAGCCTCACGCCTTCCCATAAGGGTCCCCGAAGGGGTAGGCAGAGGTGTATAGGTAATACCCACACACCCACTTTTCCTTCACCGTAAAGCTCGTGGTGTGACTAATCACTGTACTTAAGTTCAGAAAAACTCATTGGTACAGTCGGGATTCGAACTTGCGACCTTTGCGTCGCAGGCAACTGCTCGATCCACTCGGCCACCACGGCTATTAGATTGTACACATATACATTTATCGTTACAACACATTTTTATGCGAAAATGAGGTTAACAATTAATATGTATTTTTTGGTTTTTATTTAATAAGGGGGCGTCCATAAATTACGTGAGGTGTATTTTTTAATTTTCTGTCCCTCCCTCCCCCCTGGTGAGATATCGTGAGATTTTATTCAACCGCCTCCCCCATCCACCAATCTCACGTGAGATTTTTCAAAATGTGGGTTTCTTACGTAAACGCGTTGGATTTTTATTGCAAAAAGATTATTTACGACTAGTTAAGACTAGTAAATTGATTATTGCTGAGAGTTTAATTATAAGATTAAATCTTACGCATGTTCAATCTGCATTAAATGGACCAAAATAGTATATATTTTTTGTTTAATCAGAAAAAGAATTGCGTGATATTTGCCGAGACCTCCCCTCTCTCCAACGTAAGATTAGATGAGATTTGACTCGACCCCCTCCCCCCTTAAACATCTCACGTAATTTATGGACGCCCCCTAATGTCAAAATTTCTAATAAAGCCACCCTGTATATGCAAAGTGTCACTGACCTCCTCTTCAAGAGCCACTGGAAATTGTGTGAGAGGTTTCACTGCCACATCCTCCAACGCCGACTTCCGCCTGAAACGAAAACATATTATGATAAGGCGCTTTGTAAGCCGCCCTTGATTATCGCGGATCGTAAAGCCTCTTCAAAAACCTTTCAATTTCTTTCAGATATAAAATGTATACATACATATCATCAAGCCGAGTCCCTCATGGGGAATAATGCTCCAGTTCGCTCTAGAATTATATACATATTTCGCTTCATCCATATTCATGTCTACACACCAGCCGATTTCAAGTACTATGAGGTGCTTGTTTAGGAGTAGTTTCGGAGTCTATAGCGGACAAACAACGTGACACGTGATTTATATATATTAAGATGTTCAAGTTTGTTTTTGCATACAAAATATTGTTGTATTATTTTATAGGGTACTGATACCGTAAACATTTTCATATAAATTGAGAAAACATAAGTTATTTTGATAGTTCAAACAAACTTTTTTTACTAGTGTAGAGATTACATCCCATATTCCCCCATACTTGGGTACTATTTGCTGTAACGTAAAAATATTGTTATTGTATATGCCTAATGATTTGAAAAGAGTAACCATGGAGCTTCCTGCCGGTTCTTCTCCATGGAAACGACCAACCCGAACCGTGCACCTGTTTCGACGTTTTATAAGTGCCCACCTGGGCCTATGTGAAATAAAAATATTTTGATAATGATTTTGATTTTGAGTGCTCGTACCTATATAATTTTATTATAGTTTTGAATATATATAAATTACGCGTCACGTTGTTTGTCTGCGAAGTACTCCTAAACTACTTAACCGATTTTAATGAAATTTGCACACCTTGTGCAGTTTGATCCAACTTGAAAGATAGGATAGCTTACATCTCAATTTATGGTCGCATTATTATTTTATTGCAAATTATTTGTCTATTATTTGACAGTCACAATATCTATTTAAAGTTTGGTTGGGTGTATGTTTGTTTCACAATCAGTTCAAAACGGCTGAACAGAATTGTATGTAAATTAGCAATGCGATAGATTACTTTCTGGATTAGGACATACAATATTTTCTATTCCAGAAAAAAAACATCTAATACTAAGCAGGAGGCCAATCCAGTAGGTAAACAGATCCTATCTATATTTATTGCACTTCAAAGACGGTCGTCCAATAATTAAGTACTGGGCTCCTGGTCATTACGGCCGAGTCGATGACGTCACAACGCTTACGTCATTGATTTCAATCTTAATAGCGTCCAATTGGAAGTTACACCAACGGTCCGCACCTTAATACCAAATTAGGACATGATTTTAATCAACAAATCTCACACAAAGTCAACTGACCATAAATGAGACAGACCATAATAGATATTTCAGTTATATTTTTTTTTTTTTGCGAAAGTTCACAATTCAAGAAGATCACAATTGGATGGAGTATAGCACAGAAATAGATTCTCAAACGTATGTAGGTTTCCTTTCGATGATGTTCCCCTTCACCGTAAAGCTGGTGTGACTAATCACTGTACTTAAGTTCAGAAAAACTCATTGTTACTTTAGGGATTAGAATTTACAATCTTTGTGTTGCAGGCAACTACTCGAACCATTCGGCCACCACGGCTATTGTTATATTATCCACAAATACTTTCACGAAATCTCAACCAGTCTACTGGTGCGGCACAAAGATAGCAAGTTCGAATCCCGATACGTTTTTCTGAACTTAAGTACAGTGGTTATCACACCACGAGCTTTACGGTGTAGGGATACATCGAGAGGAAACCTGCATACGTCTGAGAAGAAATTCAAAGGCGTATGTATAGTCGTGCTTGAGTAACGGCGATGGACTCGCCATCTGTCACGTGGGTGTCGCAATCAAGTGGGTGTGTGGGTATTACCTATACACCTCTGCCTACCCCGTCGGCGACCCTTATGGGAAGGCGTGAGGATATATAATCAACCAATCAACCTCATCAGTGCTCAGAGGGAAAACTACTTAATACCGACGGTAACTCGGCGATTACTTCCGAAATTGTTGAAACGTGTGCAAGAATGCTTACGGAGATGCAACGAAAATTCTCTAAAACAGGAGTTCAAACTTGTACCACATAATCGTGCTGACTCGGCTTTTATTTAATCAAAGGGACCGTAAACCTTCCCGCTCCCAATAGTAGATGCCAGTTGACCCCAATAATTCCGTTTACGAGCCACTGTCTGCTTCGTGTCTCCCATCCTATCTTTCCGCTCGTTTGACTCTTGGTCATTTGGTGGAGTCTTAGCTTTAGATCAATCGACCTTTGTTCTAAACAAACCCCTTTACAAATATTATAAACTAGCTTATGCCCGCGGCTTCGCCGCGTGGAGTTCGATAATGTAGCTTCGGAAATTTTCTTGCTAGAATCGGTTCAGCCGCTATGCCGTGAAAGAGCATCGTACATTATAATATAAGACTGAATTTTTCAGGATAAACAAAAAAGAAGTAGCCAAGTCCTATTCCTAGGTATAAGCTATCACCATTTCAACTTTCAGCCAAATCGGTTCAGCCGTTTGGCCGTGGAAGAACCGCAAACATCCAAACTTACAAACTTTCACATCCTTACTAATATTATAAATGTGAATGTAAGTTTGTTTGTGACGCTTTCACGTAAAAACTACTAAACCGATAATCATAAAACTTTGTACACATATTCTTGGAGGTATTAGAAGTAACACAGGATACTTTTTATTGAAAAAAAATCATTTTTACGAAAGATAAAAAAGCCGTCCACGCCGACAAAGTCGCGGGCACAGCTAGTTTATAATAAGTAAGAGAGTAAGATGTATGATAGTAAGAAGTAAGATGTAGGATTTATGCGTTAGTTATGCACGTTTTTTTTCAGCAAACATAAGAATCTGTTTCCTAAAATAAAGCTTGCTCCGTAAAGATGTAACAATCTTAAAAAATAATTTTACCCGATCCGTGGTGGCCGAGTGGCTAGAGTAGTTGCCTGCAACGATTAGATTGTAAGTTCGATTCCCGACTGTACGGATGAGCGTTTCTCAACTTTAGATGTGATCCTGCCCCAGTCGGGCAGCTCCAAATTCGAACGGGAAACCCGTTACGCCCTACCTCTCCTGCTTAGTAATAAGCTTAATAGCCCAAAGCAGGAGTAAACCACTAACCTCAGCAAAATGATCTTGAACACCGGCCCCACGAGGCCTTTGATGATCGCCGAAGCGTTTAGGTGACACCTTCCATGCAGGACTATTCCGTTCACCTGGAACAAACGAGAAATACATCAATACGGGGTTTTAAGATAGGGAATGTTTTAATGTGCAAGAACAGGATGAGGAAGATAACGTTCCAACTACCTAGATCACACTCAAGGATGGAAATGTCAAGAGTAAATAAAGCCGGTAAGCATGTCATGAATTTGGAGGAGAAAGAGGTCTGAAGTCTAGAGAGAACACTCCACTCTCTCTATCCACCCCGTAAGAGACGGCGTGAATATAATTATGAATCTTTTGATGTGATGAATGTGGACGAAGCGTAAGAGGTATGTAAGTCTAGAGAGATCTGGCGCACAATACTCTCTGCCTGCCCCGTTAGGGGCTCGGCGTGATGATATGATGATGATTAATCTTTTAATTATAAATTTTAAATACCTTACAAAGGAGCGATTCCTTAAGTCAACTATATACCTGATCCTCTTCCTTTAGGAAAGATAAATAAATCATATTTCATTTCATCTCATACAAACATATCATCACGTCGAGTCCATCACTAGGCAAAGAGATAGAGCGCCAGTTCTATAAAGACTTACAGACCAGTTTCGCTCGATCTTTGCTTTTCCTTCTTCTTTTATACCACTAAAATGGCAAACAATTATATGACTACCACCTGATGGGAAGCGGTTAGCGTTGCCTTCTTCGCTCATCAGTCTGATCATACAATTAGCTCTCCGGTTTCGAGAACACTAAACGTTCCCTTGACCCTTGAGTAATCCTTGAGTACTAAATTGCATACATACATACATATCATCACGCCGAGTCCCTAACGGTGTAGCCAGAGAGTATAGAGCGCCAGTTCTCTCTAGACTTAAAAACCTCTTTCGCTTCGTCCACATTCATCAGTCTCTTCATACATGCTCGTCGGTTTCGAGTACTACATTGCAAAAAATATATATTGGAACGAAGTTCCTTATCGCGCGTTGTGAAAGGGGGCTAGACGGAAAAAAATCTAACGTAAAAGTAACCTACCTACCTACCTACCTACCACCACCAAACATCTATTTTCTCTAAATGTTTGATGTAATTTTTATGACGACCTCCACTTTGATCGTGCCAGAGAAAATACCATGACATAGCGCAAAAGGGCAAACAGTATCACAAAGACTAAACACATTTTAAATTTAAGATAATTTTTTTTATTTTAGGTATATATTTATCAAATTTTGTTTTTTTTTTTTTATATTAAATAGGGTGTAAATAACCCGATGGAAAGCGGTAAACATAGCTTATCGAGTAAAGCAATACCTGTCTCCTGTCGAACATTAGTTGGGTGTTCCTGTGCTGAGGAATTAACACTCTCTTTTCATTACCACACACACACAACCGCACTCACGGGAGTATTGAGGTATACGTAGTGTCATCCGCAAAGACAATCCCCTCCAATTTGTAGTCGAGGGGGTCGCGGGATGCGGGGAGCATAACCCAAATTTATTGTAGTGTGCGTACTCATACGTGATTAGTGTGAACCGAAAATACTTAAACATTAGTGGAAGGTTGCACACTTACTTACTTTAGTATAATCTATAAGGAAGAATTGGATGATTTCAGCAAAATCCAGAGAAGACTGGCTCACTTTGGAGGAGGCCTTTACCTGTAGAGGGGTTCTAGCAGAATAGCAAGAAAAAAAAAAAAAACTTAATCTCGTTATGAACTACTCAACTAAACATACTAACACTTACATTAAAAATAATTACACTTATTTATTATATATTATTATTTATAATAACACTTATATGTTACCAACACCACTATTTTGTAAACTTGGATTCTGTAAGAATTTTTTTTTATAAGGAAGAATAGTGGAGGTCTTTAGAGAGAACTGGCGCTTCAGTCTCTTTGGCCAACCTGACTGACCTGACAACACTGACTTATGATGACGATATGTATGCAAGTGTTTAAATATGTTTACCGTTATATGTATAAACCATTGCCGAGTTAATTAGGACACGTTAATAGTATTATTGTTCCAATAGTGGTATGTATACAATGCGCTATTATCAAATCGAGTCAGGCACGATAGTATCTAATAGTTTAAATAGAACATCGCCCACAGTAGTCCAGCAAATAAACTCAAGTATTACAAACATATGTGACGAACACATTGGAAAATATATTTATTCATAAATTTTTGCGCAAAAAAGGTGAAAATCCTCAAAAACTTTCCTATTTATAATAAATATTATTAGGATTATTGGTTGTAACCGATACACCAATAACAATAACTACTCCGTTCGTATTTAAAAATAATTTTATATAGTTATATTAATTATATATTTTTTACACATCTTTTGCTTATACAACACTGTCTATAATTAAGCAATGGGAGTGTGTTTAGCTACCGTTCATATTCCTGTGTATTGTGTCCTTAATCTGAATGTTTGGTTTATTATTATCTTCCATATTGCTTCCTACAGTCAACACCAAATTAAATTGACTGTCAATAACTCACCATGGGCCGTAGATTCATATTTAACAAAAAAACTATTAGTTAAAATGATATAGTTTTGGTAGCCACGTTACGAAACGCTACTACCACGTTACGACTACGTCACGACCACGTCACGACCACGCTACGACCACGTTACGACTACGTTACGACTACGTTGCGACTACATTACGGCCTCGTTACGATACGATACTGTATTTACACAAAAATAGCAAGATAAACCAACCAGGCTAGCTCCCATAACTCATTCCCGTCATAAACTCTCGGGCATAATACCAGAGCGCGTCTGTTCTGAACAATAGTTGTAACAGGCGTAAACAGTTGTTCGGGGATATGTGGAGGTAAATGATTCAATCAAACGAACTTGCGCTGCGGTATTGGGAGGCTGCGGGCTTCGTGACGAGCGGAGCGGGGGCGACAGCGGATTGATCGAAACACTTAACGGTATCTATTTATGACTATATTGGAATGGCTTGGCAGCCAATTGGACATAATTTTCATGCATCTTCTCCATCGATGTCTTATTAGTGATCGATGATCTTCTCACAGAAGTCTAATTGGCAATTAATAGTAAATGTAGCCAGCCGTGGTGGCCGAGTGGTTCGGGCAGTTGCCTGCGACACAAAGATCGCAAGTTCGAATCCCGACTGTACCAATGAGTTTTTCTGAACTTAAGTACAGTGAATAGTCACACCACGAGCTTTACGGTGAAGGAAACATCGAGAGGAAACCTGCATACGTCTGAGAAGAAATTCAAAGGCGTATGTATAGTCGTGCTTGAGTAACGGCGATGGACTCGCCATCTGTCACGTTGGCACCTAATATACCTCTGGCGGAAAGTGGGTGTGTGGGTATTACCTATACACCTCTGCCTACCCCTTCGGGGACCCTTGTGGGAAGGCGTGAGGATATATGAGGATAGTAAATGTACGCAAAATAACTGGCGAGAACGATTGACGTAACGAAGTAACGGTGTGATTGTAAAGATGTAGAAAAGCACGTTACGTTGGTTTGGACACATAGAAAGGATGAGTGACGAAAGATTGACGAAACAGATATACAATGCGAAAGTGTGTGCAAGAAGAGGCAGAGGAAGGCCACGTTCCAACTACCTAGATCAAATCGATCGGACTCTCAAGGACGGGAACGTCAAGAGTACTCGAAACCGACGAGCATGTATGAAGAGACTGATGAATGTGGACGAAGCGAAAGAGGTATGTAAGTCTAGAGAGAACTGGCGCTCTATACTCTCTGCCTACCCCGTTAGGGACTCGGCGTGATGATATGTATGTATGTAAAGATACGAATAGGAAGATCTAAGAGATTGCGCTGCACAGAGATAGTATCCTCACGCCCTCCCACAAGGGTCCCCGAAGGGGTAGGCAGAGGTGTATGGGTAATACCCACACACCCACTTTCCGCCAGAGGTATATTAGGTGCCAACGTGACAGATGGCGAGTCCATCGCACAGAGATAAATGGGAGGAATTGCATCAGAGACGCCGACAAGGGAGCAGCTCTTAAATTTAGGATAAGTTAAGGTTTTAATAAACTCATTCACCCAGTCCACTACTTTACTGGCAGTGTACCAGCAACAGAACTCCCGTAATGCGTGCAATAATATCTGACTGATTGTTGCTCTAGCGAGTTGCCACAGTGTAAGCGGAGGAGCCGGTTTGTATAACATATTACGTGTATGATGTTGGATTAATTTATTCCACTACTGATCAGTGCTGATGTCGGAGATAGCTCTGTAACAAGAGAGTCTGTGCCCAATGAATTCATCAGCGATAAATTTGCCTAACTTACATACATGTTGCAGAGTCCCTCGCGGGGTGGGCATCATGTTGAACAAATCATCAGAACACTCTCCATTATACAAGCGGTAGAATACGCTCTTAAATTATGATAGCAATAATATGATTATTAGGCGTGGTGGCCGAGTGGCTCGAGGAGTTGCCTGCGAAACAGATTTAGTTCGAATCCCGACTGTACCAATGAGTTGTGAACTAACTACTGTGATTAGTCACACCATGAGCATTACGGTAAGGGAAATCATCGAGAGGAAACCTGCATACGTTTGAGATGAAATTCAAAGAGGTGCTTATTTAACGGCGATAGACTAGCCATCTGTCCTGTAACGTCCTGTCTGAAAGTGGGTGTCTTAGTACTTCCTCTTCGGGGCTCCTGAAGGCCTGAAGATAATATTATCGTCATATGACAGCACCAATTGCTTTGCGAATCGATATATAATATTAATCATCAAATACTATTTGAGATTAAATCATCACTCAGGAGCAATAACTTAGTGACTGCGGCTCATTTACGCTGACAATAAAAATACCACCACAAATCATTAGTTCACTGGTCCCGTGTCATTCACTCGCTCACTCCTCGCTCACACTCGTTTATGCATTAAGATTTATTGCTTGGAAGGCGGCCAACATTTTAGGAATGTTCGACTTTAGCTCTTTCGATAGAAGTTTCCGAGGCGGTACATTACTTTGGGTAGATAGTATTATTGATTATATACATGTGTCTTTATTTCTATTGTCGACGCGCAACACACGGTATGACGGCTTAGGTCACATTTTGCGCGCTCAAACGTATTTTTAAAAGACTTGATTCCAACATAATGGTTCATGGTTTTAGTACCTTATAGATTATATATCAGTGGGTGTCCTTTTAAAAGATTAAAAAAATTACAATTTCGATAAAAAAAAAAAAGTATATTTCATTTTTGCTTATTTGTGATGCTTTAGCACTGAAGTTCTATTATAATTATTTAAAATAATAATAATAATAATAGAACTGAAGCAGCAATATGTTAAGGAATTCGAGCTTGCAATCTTTGTGTTGCAGGCAACTACTCGAACCACTCGGCCATCACGACTCTTAGTAATAAATAATAATAATATATCCTAACTCCGTCCCACAAGGGTCCCCGAAGGGGTAGGCAGAGGTGTATAGGTAGTGCCCACACACCCACTTTCCGCCAGATATACCTCTGGACAGGAGGACAGGAATACCGAATCGATATTGGAGTTCAAACGCACAATGACCAAGTATTCCCGGTGTACTTTAGGTTGAATAATACTTTTTTAAATTTTGCTTCAAGACCAATCGAAAAGTTAAGGAATTATGTATATATATCCAATTATGTATATAAATCACAAGGATCCCAGAAGGGGTTGGTGTGTATGTAGTACACGCACACCCAATTTCCGCCGAAGATATATTTTTGGTGCCGTGACAGTGACGTGACTGATGGCGAGTCCATCGCCGTTACTACAGCACGACTATACATACGCCTTTGAATTACTTCTCACACGTATGCAGGTTTCCTCTCGATGTTTTCCTTTACCGTAAAGCTCGTGGTGTGACTAATCACTGTACTTAAGTTCAGAAAAACTCATTGGTACAGTCGGTATTAGTAATACATAACTATAAATATTTGTGAGGATGTTTGTATCTCATTCACACAAAAACTTCTTCACGGAATTTGATGCAACTTTGATGATGAACAGAGATAAATTATTGAGTGGAGTAACACATAGAATATTTTTGAATCGAGTAAAAAATCTGCGGATCGAACTCAAATTTTGTGTATAGATTTTTTTTTTTTATACCACTTGGTTGGCAAACAAGCATGCGGTCCGCCTGATGGTAAGCGGTTACCGCCGCCTATGGACGCTTGCAACACCAGGGGTATCACTCGCGCGTTGCCGACCCTGCAGGAATCTTTTCACACCCTTCTTGAAGAACTCCATGCTGTACTCTCCAGGGAAAACCTCAACGGGGAGCTCATTCCACAGCCTGAGCGTTCGCGGAAGGAAACTCTTTTGGAACCGCGCAGTGCGAGACCTTTGTGGTTCCAAGGTATGGGGATGAGTTCCCCGTCGATGGCGAGAGGTGCGGTGGTAGAAGGTGGAAGTGGGCATCATGTCGAACAATTCTGCAGAACACTCCCCATTATACAAGCGGTAGAACAGACACAGGGAGGCAAAGTCTCTCCTCAAACTTAGTGATTCCAAGCCGCCTGTGAGCATGGGATCATCGACTATTCTAGCGGCGCGTTTCTGAACCGCGTCAAAAGGCCCAAGCTGGCAAAGCAAGCCAAAAATATGCATGAAAAGATTATTACGCTCTAGATATGTGTTTAGATAATCCATACACAACACACAAAAAATTATGCCGCGGGCGGGGATCGAACCCGCGTCATAACTCTAAGACAACGGCTAAAGAAATAAAAACTTTTCCACTTTAAAGTGGGAACAATGAAATGTCAAATTATTTCCCCCATCTTGCTCTTAAGAGGATTCCCTCGTTAATTTCCAAAACTTACAGGGTTTCCTGAAAAAGTTTTACTGCGGTACTTTGATGTTGTTGTGCGGTAAATTCATTTATGTATACAGGCTAGCTGTCCTACCATCGCATTTTTTCACCCGAGCGAAGCTGGGCGGGACAACTAGTCTATCTATGTAAGTATGTATATCGTTGTCTAGTTTCCATAGTACAAGCTTTGGTTAGTTTGGAACTAGATGAATTCGAGTGGAATTCTTCCAACTAATATAGGAATTTAAAAAAAATCATCACGACCGTCTGATCTAGTGGTTAGAGCTCCTGACTGCGAAACTTAAGGTCGCGGGTTCGAATCCCGCTGAGGGCAGATATTTGTGTGATGAACACGAGTAAGGTACAACTTAGTCTTGGATGTCCTATGTATTTATGTATACATCTATCTATATAAGTAAATATATCGTTGTCTAGTTACCATAACACAAGCTTTGCTTAATTTCGGACTAGGTAGATTTGTGTGGAATTGTCCCGATGTATTTATTATTTATTATTATTATATCGATGACTACATAAATCTTCACATAAAAAGAAATGCGAGTCGAGACTCGACTCGCGCTGTGTGATCGTAAAGGAATTTCCATCTGCTAACTCTCAGGCTCTGCACTAAGACCTTCCTCATTACTCACTTTGTCTATTAGTGAAAGCCGTATGAAAATCCGAGGAGCGATATTTGAGAGAATGGGGGAAGTCTTGTAACTACCTAATAATATATCCTCACGCCGTCCCACAAGGGTTCCTGAAGCGGTAGGCAGAGGTATATACCCACACACCCACATTCCGCCAGAGATATATTTTAGGTGCCAACGTGGCAGAGGGCGAGTCCGTCCCCGTTACTCAAGCACGACTATACATACGCCTTTGAATTGCTTCTCAGACGTATGCAGGTTTCCTGTCGATGTTTTCCTTCGCCGTAAAGCTAGTGGTGTGGCTAATCACTATACATAAGTTCAGAAAAACTCATTGGTACAGTCGGGATTCGAGCTTGCGATCTTTGTGTCGCAGGCAACTACTCCAACCACCCGGCCACCGCGGCTTGTATCATGTTGGTAGATATTGTGTTACAGTATATAAGTTTACTTGTAAGTTTGCTTCAGTACCGATTTGGGTTATAACCTGTAATGGTAACCGTAAGAAGACAATAAATAAATACGAAGAAATAACATTTATTTAGGTTATTAAATTAGTTACCTCAAGTATCTCGTCGCCCACTTTGACAGGGGGCAGGCACCGCGCCGCCGCCCCGGCGGGGTGCAGGCCGCACACGAACACTGCCATCCTGCTGCGGTCCCTGTGGCCGGCCAGGCTGAGCCCCAGCCCCGCCTTGGGAGACCTCTCCAGCTTCACGGCCACCACGCTGTCACCCAGCGAGGCGTACTTCTTGCGGATTTTATCTGCGGGCAAAGATTTGACGTCATAAGTCATAATAAAGTAAATTTTTTAAGCAAAATCGATTTCTATATAACATAGGTTAATCGCTAATGCTAAGCAGAGGTGTATAGGTAGTACCCACACACCCACTTTCCGCCAGAGATATATTTCTAGTGCCAACGTGACAGATGGCGAGTCCATCGCCGTTACTCAAGCAGGACTATACATACGTTTTCGAATTGCTTCTCAGACGTATGCAGGTTTGCTCTCGATGTTTCCCTTCACCTTAAAGCTCGTGGTGTGACTAATCACTGTACTGAAGTTCGGAAAAACTCCGTGGTACTCGAGCCGGGATTCGAACTTGCGATCTTTGTGTCGACGAGCATGTATGAAGAGACTGATGAATGTGGACGAAGCGAAAGAGGTATGTAAGTCTAGAGAGAACTGGCGCTCTATACTCTCTGCCTACTCCGTTAGGGACTCGGCGTGATGATATGATGATGATGATGATAATAATCCTCTGGTAATTGGATATGCAAGAAATATAACCCACACACGAGCCACAAGAGTCTTGTCCGTGACACATCTCCAGCCGATACGACACTTGACCTGGGCGGTATCACTTACAAACACCTAGAATACATTATCTATACTTCTATACGAATATTATAAAGCTGAAGAGTTTGTTTGTTTGTTTGTTTGAACGCGCTAATCTCAGGAACTACTGGTTGGAATTGAAAAATTTTGTGTTGGATAGTCCATTTCTCTAGGAAGGCTTTAGGCTATATAACATCACGCTACGACTAATGGGAGCGAACCATAAATGAAAAATTTTCAAAGAACGGGAAAAAATATTCTTTTTTGAGAGCTTCCGTTGCGTGCGCTGCGTAAACGGTTTAAGTTACACAAATATCATGTATGAGGGAATTGTTCATGTTTAAAGTTCTAAAAAAAAGTCCGCGACAGCATATGTCTATCTTTTAAGATTGACTCACTATAACCTTTTTTATGGCAATTAAGTCCGCGATGGGCTCCTGAACAACTTAACCGATTTCAATCAAATTTGCACACCGTATGCAGTTTGATCCAACTTAAAAGATAGGATAGCTTACATCACAATTGGACCCGATAGGTGGCGCTGCGATCGTGTTTCATGAAATATTACTTTTTCACCCGTGCGAAGCTGGGCGGGACAGCTAGTATATGTGTGTTGTAATGAGGGGTATGTAAGTCTAGAGAGGACTATCGCTCTACACTCTCTGCCTTTATTGTTAGGGACTCGGCGTGATGATAATATGTATCATTGCATTTAAATGTTCCAATTAAAAAAAATGCGCATTGGCCGGACGGCTGTTAGGGCGTGCCCCCGAGGCGACGCGCACCAGTCCGTCCCCGCTGGTGCGAAAAATTCAGCACAGTGCGGCGATGGGGACCGCCACCCATCACGCGGAGTGCCTCACGGCGGGGAGTGGAGTGTGGAGTGTAGGATGGGTGTATGGAATGTAAGAGGAGGTATGGCTGATAAGATGAACGAATTGATCGATGTTATGACAGAGAGCGAGTTAGATGTTGTGTGCCTGTCTGAAACCAAGCGGAAGGGTAGTGGAGTAGACGAGCTCCCGGGCGGGAGTTTAGTGCTGTGGTCAGGAGTGGCAAACACCGAGCACGCCTGCCAGGGAGTGGGAATTCTACTATCCAGCCGCTTGGCAGAATGTATGATAAGTTATGATGCGGTGAGCCCCAGACTTATTTGGGCTCGCTTTAAAATAGGCCTTACCCGACTATTTTTAGTCGCGGTGTATGCTCCGGTGGCCTCAGCGGACACTTGCGACCTGAATAAGTTCTGGGAATGTGTGAGTAATGTTCTAGAGACGAAAGAAGGGAATGAAAAGCTGATTATTTGTGGTGATCTGAATGGATGGGTCGGGACAGCCCGTAAGGATTACGAGGCAGTACTCGGCAAGTATGGTGATAAGAGAGTGAACGAGGCAGGCAAGCTGATATTAGATGTATGCATGGAGAGAGACCTTTTTGTGGCGAACACCATGTTCGACCACAAGAGGATTCATCAGTATACATGGGAACGGAAAAATGAGCGAAGCATGATAGATCTGTTTCTAATAGATCAGCGACTCAGAACACAGGTGATGGACACCAGGGTGTATAGGGGAGCCGACCTGGGAACGGACCACTTTCTAGTTATAACTAGAATAAGGGGTCTGTTCGCGGGCTGGCGATCCCGTGCTGGGGGTCCCTGTTCTGCAGTCGCAGACCGCATCAAAAGCTGGAGGCTTCAAGATGCGGCTATTAGAGACAGATATCAAGAAAGGGTATCTGAACAGCTAGCCTGTCCCCCGAAAGATGTGTTTGAGAGTGTCGATGTTTGTTGGCAGTTCCTGAAGTCCAGCATTTTATGCGCCGCGAAAGAGGTTTGTGGCATTTCGAAAGGGCGGACAACCAAAAATGGCGATGGTTGGTGGGATGATGAAGTGAAAGAAGAAGTTAAAAAGAAGAAGGATGCAAGGCAAGACATTTTGGCTATGTCCAGCTCAAGTGAAAGTATGAAAGAAAAGATGAAAGAAAAATATCGCCTGCAAAAAAATCGTACGAAGGAGATAATAGCTCAGAAGCGTGAGAGGTTCCAAATGACTGTAGACGAAAAACTGTCGCATAATTTCAAGGACAATGCAAAACTTTTTTGGAGGGAAGTTAAGAAGTCCAGAAATTGTGTTACAGCTAGTAGTAGGATGAATGTGATTATTTCGAAGGACAATGACATACTAACTGACAAAACTGACGTCCTCAGGCGATGGAGTGAATTCTACAAAGATATGTATGATGATGATGCCGCTGATCTACTCATAGAGCTGCCTCCAACAGAATCTGTCGAGGATCCTAAAGCGGATAAAATAAGTATGGGAGAGATTGTAAGTGCGATAAGAAGTCTGAAATGTGGAAAAGCTGCGGGAATAGATGGGATTACGGCTGAGATGATCAAGTACGGTGGACCAGCGGTCTGGGACGTCATCTATTTGCTATGCAATCTTTGCTGGGAAAGGGGTGATGTTCCGGACGACTGGAGGCGAGCAGTCATCGTGCCTTTCTATAAAGGAAAGGGATCACGATTGGAATGCTCCAACTACAGAGCCATCAGCTTGGTCAGCTTAGCTAGTAAAGTGTACACGAAGATCCTGACGATAAGAATGCAAGAGCGATCCGAAAGGTTTCTCTGGGAATCCCAAGGTGGATTTAGACCAGGAAGAGGATGTATGGATCAAACCTTCTCGCTTCGCGGAATCGCGGAAAAGTTTTTGGATATTAACCAAAGGGTTTTCTGCGCTTTCGTCGACTTAGAGAAGGCATTTGATAGAGTCGTACGAAAGGAACTCTGGGACGTGTTGCCTGGATATGGAGTGAGCAGTTCCCTACTGCATGCCGTGAAATCACTCTATAGTGATAGCGAGGCGTGCGTTAGGGTTAACGGTGAGATGTCACCCTGGTTTGATGTGAAGTCGGGGGTCAAACAAGGGTGTATCATGTCTGCCTGGCTGTTCATTATATATCTAGATAACTGTCTGAGAGCACTAAGAACGAACGGATGTGGAGTGAAAATGGGAAACTTAGTGGTCAACTGCCTACTATACGCCGATGACGCGGTTTTACTGGCGTCATCAGAGGGCGAACTGCAGTCACTAGTTACCATAATGAAAGAAGAATGTGAAAAGAAGGGGCTGCGCCTAAACGCTGGCAAGACTAAGGTTCTGGTATTCGAAAGAGATGAACAAGTGACCGAGTGTGCAATATCGGTAAATGGGCAAATTCTAGAGCAAGTGAATGAATTTGTATATCTTGGAAGCATGTTCACACGAGATGGAAAGTATGAAAAAGATATTGAAAGAAGGATAACTGCCGGAAATAAGGTGAATGGAGCCATGTCGGCGTTGATGGGCAGTAAAAGTCTGAGCAAGAATGCTCGAGTTGCTGTCCACAACGCGATATTGGTACCTACCTTATTGTATGGCAGCGAATCCTGGGTATGTCAGAGGAAGTATGAAAATAGCTTGAATGCAGTCGAGATGCGATCTCTTCGAAAAATGTGCGGCGTAACGATATTAGATCGAATCCGCAATGAAGAGATTCGCAAATCAACTGGCGTGAATGAGGGCGTGATTGTAAAGATGAAGAAAGGCATGTTACGTTGGTTTGGACACATAGAAAGGATGAGTGAAGAAAGATTGACGAAACAGATATACAAAGCAAAAGTGTGTGCAAGAAGAGGCAGAGGAAGGCCACGTTCCAACTACCTGGACCAAATAGATCGGACTCTCAAGGACGGGAACGTTAAGAGTACTCGAAACCGACGAGCATGTATGAAGAGACTGATGAATGTGGACGAAGCGAAAGAGGTATGTAAGTCTAGAGAGAACTGGCGCTCTATACTCTCTGCCTACCCCGTTAGGGACTCGGCGTGATGATATGTATGTATGTAATTAAAAAAAAAAAATATAGCTATGCCCGCGACTACGTTCGCGTGGAATAAAAAAAATGTTCGGTTTCTAAAGTGAAACCTAACCTAAGTTATTCCTTGTTATATCAGCTATCTGCCAGTGAAAGTCCCGTCAAAATCGGTCCAGCCGTTTCAGATTTGCGGGAACAAACAGACAGACAGACAAAAATTAAAAAAATATAAATAATATAATATATCCTCACACCTTCCCACAAGGGTCCCCGAGGGGGTAGGCAGAGGTGTATAGGTAATACCCACACACCCACTTTCCGCCAGAGGTATATTAGGAGCCAACGTGACAGATGGCGAGTCCATCGCCGTTACTCAAGCACGACTATACACACGCCTTTGAATTTCTTCTCAGACGTATACAGGTTTCCTCTCGATGTTTTCCTTCACCGTAAAGCTCGCGGTGTGACTAATCACTGTACTTAAGTTCAGAAAAACTCATTGGTACAGTCGGGATTCGAACTTGCGACCTTTGCGTCGCAGGCAACTGCTCGAACCACTCGGCCACCACGGCTCTAAAAAAATATACATTTTGCTATATGTACCGTGTATACATCCATATGCATTTATTAAACAGCGGTTATTTTAATGTTACAAACAGACACTCACATTTTATTTATTTGTATAGAGTATAGATAAAGTGTACACAGCTTAGCACCCCGGGCTAATTATAAGGGTCATTTTACTATTTTATCATTCGAAGAAGAAATGCCAGAGATATTCATATAATTAAAACATAATATACCTACAATAATAATGACAGACAAACAAAGATAAACATACAAATAGGCTCAAAATAAAATCAAAATCTTTTATTCCACGTAAGGGACACAGAACACTTATAGAACAGTTCATTTCGCAAATCCGAGGATCGAACTTGTAGCCTTTGCGAAGGCGTCATATTTCCTGGTCATATTTTCATACCACTAAGCTATATAATCAAGTGGTACTGTATTAAAAGCATACGACCCGCCTGATGGTAAGCGGTTACCACCGCCTCTTGGGAGGTTGTAACAACAATTCAATATACGAATAGATTTGGTTGTGTTTTATATGCATGGCGAGATAGGTACAAGCGAGCACATAAAACAGAAAGCTCGGATAAGTCAATCGGTGGACGCCACCGACGCTTATCTGGAATCCATTACGCGATGTAAAATGGTACAGATAGCGACAAAAGTGTCTAGTGCTCTATATATTTATTTTATGAGACGATTTTTTTTTATATATTTCGGAAGTGACATAATTGCGTATGAACTTCATTTATACGTACTTATAGATAAAAACAGAACACAGCTAATTAAGTAATACTACAAATGTATAATGAAGTAGTGCAAACAAGAATGGAACAAAAAGAGCTCCCTGGGGTTCATATATTAGACTGTTTCTTGAGAAACCAATACGAGTATATTTAATTTTAAATATTACATACACACAGCCAAGTCCCTAACGGGGTAGGCAGAGAGTATAGAGCACCAGTTCTCTCTAGAGTTACATACCACTTTCGCTTCGTCCACATTCATCAGTCTCTTCATACATGCTCGTCGGTTTCGAGTACTCTTAACGTTCCTTTCCTTGAGCGTCTTAGAACAGAAATAAGATAGGTCCCAGTACACTCCCCTGTGGAACACCCTGCCGGTTATATTTATAATCAGATGTATATGATTTCATGTTTCCGCGTTCATCAATTTTATCAATAATTACTCTCTGTTGCCTATTAGCTAGATATGTCGCGATCCACTGAAGCGTGGGGCCTCTTATACCAATATTCTCAAGCTTCTGAAGTAATGTGTCATGTGAAACTAAATCAAAGGCTTTTGATAGGTCAAGAAAAAGCCCGGTGGTCATGTAGTTATTGTTAACACTTGATAGAATATGTTTTACGAGAGAGAATATGTCTATTGTAGTGGATTTGTGTTTTTGGAAACCGTACTGATTATTCTCAATTATATTATATTTATTACAATATTCCGTCAGTCTTTTATGCATGCACTTTTCAAATATTTTAGATATAATAGGTATTAATGTTATTGGACGAAAGGCATTCAGATCCGTTTTATCTCCCTTTTTAAATAATGGTTTTATAATTGATAGTTTCAGTTCTTCTGGAAAGCAACCTGTTGAGAAAGATAAATTGATCAAATATGTCAAGACTGCTGAAATTTCATTAACACAGGCTTTTATGACTGTTCTTTATAGAATTGTTATGTATTGTTATGTATGTATGTTCTTTATAGAATCGTAAACGGCTGTACCGAGTTTAATGAAATTTTCTGTTTCTTCAGGTGGATTTGAGAACGGTTTTAGATTCACAAATCGATAGGTGGCGCCACTGGGTACGTGACTTTTATTTTTTCAACCAAGCGATGCTGGGCGGGACATCTAGTATATAGTACAGCGGCCCGTCCCGGCTTCGCAAGGGTGGACATTTCCATAAAATTGATTTTTTCTTGCAAGTAAAATAGCCTATATCAGTGATAAAGTAGCATTCAAATGGTGAAAGAATGTTTAAAATCGGTCCAGAACTTTTTGGGCCAATTCCTTACAAACATACTTACATACAAATCTTTCCTCTTTATAATATTAATATAGATAATGTGGTAGATAATGTGGTGTGGTAGATAATGTGGTAATGGTATATCCATTACTTTGATACTCAACTCCAAAGGGTCGCCGGCCGTTGTCTTCCCAGGGCGCAAATAGTCGGAGCGTAAACATTAGAAGTGAAAATGTTAGTATAAAGCGGCGCATATCAAAGGGTACAAGTGCTTTGTAACAAACAACGTTGCCCGCCGACGCGGCCGCAGCGGTCCTCATTATGAACTTTTAATGGTTTTAGCGAAATGGAAAACATGATCCCCTCAAAGCTAGCGCTGGGGTCCGTCGGGTTTGTGTTGGACACAACCTGCGCGCTTATTAACCCTCAGCGTAATGAACGCCAAGAGCCCTTTTTAGCCTACTTGCAGCAAAAGGGAGGGTTATGTTTTTGATCGTATATATGTATAAATAAATACCTTGTGACAGTTTCCATATAAATTGATATCGCCCCAAATTAAGCTTAGATTATGTTATAGTAACAAGACATCGATATATTTACTTATATAGATAGATATATATATACATAAATACATAGGACATTCAAGACTAAAGCACTCTTGTTCATCACACAAATATCTGCCCGCGGGAACCCGCGACCTCAAGTTTCGCAGGCCGGAGCGCTAAGCACTAAACTCTAAGCTAGACCAGACGGCCGTTAAAAATGTATGCATATTATGTTTATTTATTCCCTCATAACTTCTAAACTACTTAACATACATAGCTTGACAAAAAAATTATGTGGTTTAGAAAAAAACCCAAAAAGAATTTAAACAAACCTACCGTAACCGAAAAATACATTCTGCAAAGTACCTTTAGACCTTTGTTTACTTAAAACACGTTACATAATTGAATATTTTGTACATACATAGCAATTTCAGATGACAATATTTTCTCGTTTCACACTTTTTAGAGCATCATCTTTCAGTAGTCGGATTTAGTTTTTGAAGTAATTTTATTTAAACCAATCCTTTTGTGTATCAATGTACTTGTTGACATGCAAGACTAATGCATAGCTAGTGGGTAGTATGAAACTATTTTGTAGGCTATTTGTTGTTTTTTTTTTAATTTTTTTAATACATCGAAGTATAAAAAAATATATGATGCGAAAGTGTGTGAAAGAAGAGACAGAGAAAATGTTCCAAAAATATAAATTTAAATCGATCGGGTATTAAAGCTTGGATATCAAGAGTGAAATGCGAATGTGTCTAGAAGAGGAGGCAGAGGAAGACCACTATTCAACTACCTAGATATTCTTAATTTTTCCACCTACCTATGTTTTTACTAACTGTACAGCTCTGCGTATTTTTTTAACTATTTGTCTTTTCAGACGCGACAGTACTACTTAACCATGTGAGTGTTCATACAACATATTTTTTCAGTAATTTAATATATACCGAACCACTTGTGTCACCGCCTGTATTAACTTTCAATGCATCACCGCGCACCTTTCAAGCTGTATTGCGGAGGTCGGGCTCAACACCCTCTATACATATAGGTCAATGGCCTTCTACAGTCTTGTTTTGTTCAGCTATTAAAAGCGATATTTCAGTAGCTATTTTTCAGTTTTGACTTATTGCTGAATTTTAAGATCGGTTGAACAAAATCGGACAAGTGCTGTCCCGATGCTGGAGGATTCGGGTTTCAGATAAGTATGTAAAATCCAGGTAAAATTATAAAGGCGAATGCTAAGAATGAAAATAAAAAGAAAAAACATTTCGCGAGGGTTAAACGGCGACTCAGCTATTACATAATTGTATTTGTACTAGTTGTCCCGCCCAGCTTCGCTCGGGTGGAAAAAAAAAAAGATGGTGGCGCCACCTATCGGGTCCAATTGTAAATCTAAACCATTCCCAGATCCCCTCGAACACACACAAAAAATTTCATCAAAATCGGTCCAGTCGTTTAGGAGGAGTTCAGTCACATACACACGCACACAAGAAATATATATATTAAGATATATATATATGTGGGTATATATATTTGTTGTAGTGATTTCTTTATAGTTTATATACATTACATTTATTATTTAAGAGGTGACGAGAAAGCGCCACTCTATGCTAAAAGAGATGTGAGGGTAGCATTATAACATTGTATACGGCATATATATCTCTGCCTGAGATAAATATGCCGTAGGTAACCAAAGGCCTTCGGGCAAAAAAAACTCGGGCCCCAACTAATCTATTTAAAATCGTTTGTTCCGTATTCAACGTAATCCAGATTAGTCCTCATGGCCCCCAGAGGTTGGGAGCCCCGGGGCACGGCCCCTTCTAGCCCTTCGGTAGCTAGGCCATTGTATATGCATTTAGGTGCCAACGTGACGGTGCAAACGTATTACGGTGCGACGCGTGTCCGTCGCCGTTTCTCAAGCACATCTTAACATACGTCTTTAGGTTTCTTCGTTAACGTATGCTGGTTTATCGAAAGGAAAATTTTAAATTCAGCTTTATAAAATATCATGAGCACAAACTTAGCTCAAACTTGCAATTCTTTGCAGGCAACCACTCAAACCACTAGACAACCACGGCCCACTTATGTTGGGTTTAAAATAATTACACCAAGGTCAAGTATCTGTACGTGACAACACGAAGGGATAGGAAATATTGTTCCCACGCTTATTATTAATTGAAGGACAGGAATACCGAATCGATATTGGAGTTCAAACGCACAATGACCAAGTATTCCCGGTGTACTTTAGGTTGAATAATACTTTTTAAATTTTGCTACAAGACCAATCGAAAAGTTAAGGAATTATGTATATATATCCAACTAGCTGACCCGCCCAGCTTCGCATGGGTGAAAATTTACATACATACATACATACATATCATCACACCAAGTCCCTAAGGGGGTAGGCAGGGAGTATAGAGCGCCAGTTCTCTCTAGACTTTATACTTCTTTTGCTTCGTCCACATTCATCAGTCTCTTCATACATGATCGTCGGTTTCGAGTACTCTTTTCGTTCCCGTCCTTGAGCGTCCGATCGATTTGATCCAGGTAGTTGGAACGTGGCCTTCCTCTGCGTCTTCTTGCACACACTTTTGCTTTGTATATCTGTATCGTCAATCTTTCTTCACTCAACCTTACTATATGTCCAAGTCAGCGTAGCATGCCTTTCTTCATCTTTTCAATCTCGCCCTGATTCACGCCAGTTGATTTGCGAATCTCTTGATTCCGGACTCGAACTAAGATCGTTACTCCGCACGTTTTTCGCAGCTGATATCGCATCTCAGCTGCATTTAAGCTATCTTCATACTTCCTCTGACATACCCAGGGTTCGCTGCCATACAATAAAGTAGGCACAAATATCACGCTGTGGACAGCAACCGTTGCTGGCCATCAACACCGACATGGCCCCATTCACCTTAATACCGGCAGTTAGCCTTCTTTCAATATCTTTTTCATACTTTCCATCACTTAGCGACTAAACGAATGAATTTGTATATCTAGGAAGCATGTTCTCGTGTGAACATGCTTCCTAGATATACACATTCATTCACTTGCTCTTGAATTTGTGAAAAGAATTTAAAATTTGGGTTTTCAAAAGAAAGTTTGAAAGTGATAATAAAGTGAGATATAGGGCTCGTTTATTCGCTAAGGGCTCTACCCAAGTAGAAGGTGTGGACTATAAAGAAACATACTCACCTGTATTAACACTTTGAGAATGTTATTTTCTTTAAGTGTAAAGTTAAATTTAGAAATTACTCATCTTGATGTTAACACTGCATTTTTAAATGGCTAGGTACCTTGATGAAACAGTATACATGCTAGTACCACCTAATTTAGAATGTCAGAGTAACAGTGTACTCAAACTAAAACATGCAATTTATGGACTTAAACAATCAGCAAGGCAGTGGAATAAGAGAGTAGATGATTGTTTGTTAAGCCAGGGTTATATTAAGTCTAAATTGGAACCATGTTTATATAGTAAATGGTAAATAATGAACAAATTTTAAAAACTGTGTTTGTCGATGATTTTTTTCATATTTTCCAGTAGCAAGGCATTGACAGATGAACTGAAACATAGTTTAATGTCAAATTTCAAAACTAAAGATTCAGGGCAAGTGAAAGAATGCTTAGGTATGAGAGTAAAAGTATATAAAAATGGTTGTATATCATTAGATCAGGAGCATTTTGTCGAACATATTTTAAATAAGTTTAAGATGTCAAACTGTAATGTTGTTGATACTCCTATTGAATGTAAATTGAAGTTGGATAAGTCAGAAAATGTTTGTAAATAATATCCTTATCAGCAACTGATAGGAAGTCTTATGTATTTGTCTATACTTACACACCCAGATATCAGTTACAGTGTCAGCTATTTAAGCCAATTTAACAATTGTTTTACTGCAGTTCACTGGAAAAACGCAAAGAGAGTGTTAGAATATTTAAATAAAACAAAATCTTATGGTTTAATGTTTACAAATGATAATAAAAACTTAGAAGGATTTGTAGACTCAGATTGGACATCAAATACTATTGACAGGAGATCTTATACAGGTTTCTGTTTTAAATTGTCTGGTACTGTAATATCATATGAATGCAGAAAACAACCGACAGTGGCATTGTCCAGTACTGAGGCCGAGTACATGGCAATGCCATTTTTTCAATGTCAAAATTTCAATGCCAAGGCAATTTGCCAACTACTGAAATGCCTGCTGACTTGTTAACGAAAGGGTTAAGTAGTTTGAAACATTACTATTATGTTAAAAAGTTAGGCATTAAAAGTATTGTTTAGGTGTAGTCTATATTCATTTATTGTTACATGGATATTAGATTATTTTGATAAGAGGTGAGAATTTGCCCTAATATGCTGAAGGATGATGGCATCATTTCTTGGTTACATTACAATATCGCGAGACTCCATATTCTCCCCAATCACGATTAAGGCAACATCATTTAACATTGGTGCATTGATGCCTCTCTCATGACATGTTGTCTCCTGCAGGTCGCTTGTCTGCTGTGATCACTATTTTCTGACTGTCCGATGGCATCACATTACTTGTAAGACAGTTTTGAACAATTGGATCAACTGATTATGTTCATGCAAAAGTTGTTGTAACTGCTAAATGATATCTGCGAACAGCGTTCATTTACCTCTTCTTCAGAATTCCCCAGGAAATAAATCTGGAGAAATTTGTATTTACCGTTGCCTACGCTGTTCTTCAGTCTCATTGGCTCGAAGATTGAACTGGGCTTGCGTTACACTGCGATTGAATAGGACTTGCGTTACACTGCGATCGAACTGGTGTGCGCCAACGGATATTTTGACGCCTTACGGGTGGTATTACTAATAAAATACGACGATTAATTATGAAACTCACACTAAAACACAACAAACATCTTTTTGCTTTTGTTGTTATGAAAGAAACTGTAATTTGAGGTTTGTCAAAACTACTACTTGAATGAAATGTCAGTCTAGCTATACATAGGGTGCGTTCCACTAAGCGTTCACAATGATCACGCTCACGACCACAGTTTGCTTGTAAGCGTTACTGTCGTAACCTCAAATGGAATGGATTACAGAGCGTTTTGAGCGTGCAGGTAAATAATACAAACGGCGAGTTAGTAAAAAGAAAGCAAAAGATTTAAGATGTTAGTTTATAATCTGTAAGCCTTGAAAATAAACTTGATTAATTTAAATAGATTTATATTGAAAAAAAATATAATGTTTTTTTAAAAATATAATTTAATATTATTGGTGTTTTAAATTAATTTACGTTCAAATAGAATTAAAATGTCTTGCGGCGACACTTGGATATTTGGTAAGAGGTACAGTCGCCATTTTATATGCTTTAAGTTTTGAAAATCACGCAAATTTTCTTCGATTCAACGATCACTTCGACCCACCTTTTTAGATGGGTCGTCGTGAGCGTAAGTTATGACATTATAATTGACGTTTTTGCCGCGACCACAACGACCGCGGTCGTTATGTGGATCGATTAGGTATAGGAGAATTTTCATTGTTGTGGGCGCTTAGTGGAACGCACCTTTACCGTCAATATTTACACGTCACTCTGACAGAGTATTTGTCAATATATTGAAAACGTCTCAGTATCTTGTTGTCTCACTTTTCAGAGATTTTTTTAATATTAACTATTATTTATTTATATTTTATATAGCCTAAAGCCTTCCTAGAATCATGGACTATCCAACACAAAAAGAATTTTTCAATTCCAACCAGTAGTTCCTGAGATTAGCGCGTTCAAACAAACAAACAAACAAACAAACAAACAAACAAACAAACAAACTCTTCAGCTTTATAATATTAGTATAGATTATGTATATAAATCACAAGGATCCCAGAAGGGGTTGGTGTATATGTAGTACACGCACACCCAATTTCCGCCGAAGATATATTTTTGGTGTCAACGTGTCAGATGGCGAGTCCATTGCCGTTACTCAACCACGACTATACATACGTACGCCTTTGAATTCTCCTTCCTCAGAGCCTTCTCAGACGTATGCAGGTTTCCTCTCGATGTTTTCCTTCACCGTAAAGCTCAAGAAAAACTCATTGGTACAGTCGGGATTCGAACTTGCGACCTTTGTGTCGCGGGCAACTACTCGAACCACTCGACCACCACTAAGTTACTAAGAAACTAGTTGTACCTGCGGTTTCACCTCTGTGTGTGGCAAACAAGCATACGGCCCACCTGATGGGAAACGGTTACCGCAGCCTACTTACGCTCACGATACCGAAGTATCACTTGCGCGTTGCCACTCTGTGCTCCGAGAGTTATATTGTATTGGCAACATAATGGGACTAATCCTCAGCTGCCAACACAATATAACAATCCACCACCTCCCCAAGGAGCTCATCATTGGGAACCGAACGACGAATGCGTAGGAACACAACACACAAAATTGTGTTACTTGGCTACGGACTTCTATAAGGTGGAGGTCCTGCCCCAGTCGGGCAGCTCCAAATTTCAACGGCAAACCCGTTATGCCCTACCTCTCTTAAAGGTTTTTACCTTTCCAAAAGGTTCCAAAAGGTAAGAGTGAAACTGTGCTCTATTATCTCTGCCTACACTGTGGAATGTGGCGTGTGTAGCGTGTAGTTATAAATAAGAATGTGTTGCCAACAATATTAAGCAGCTTATCATCAAACGTTACGAGTTCTCTCTTGCTGGCAATATGTAAATACATGATAAATATCCTCATCGCCAGTAGGTAGAGGTACCTCCTTCACGCGGAAAATGTACAATTATTCAGATCGCAGGGTTATTTCCGTTTCTCTTATATTCTGAATATTTTACATGTCATTGGTTACACAATATGCAAAAGTATGGCGAAACATGACCCGCTTCCGGTGGTGATAGCCATGGGTGTTTTAGCTGACGTGACCAGCCCACTGATACTGCAGCTTGCTGATCCTACACTACGTTAGCCACCCAGCGGTGTGCACTCTAGGACACGTCTGCCCCATCCACCGTCGGCCCCCCCACAGACGTGACCAGCCCACTGACACTGCAGCTTGCTGATCCTACACTGCATTAGCCACCCCGCGGTGTGCACTCTAGGACACGTCTGCCCCATCGACCGTCGGCCCTTCCACAGACGTGACCAGCCCACTGACACTGCAGCTTGCTGATCCTACACTACATTAGCCACCCCGCGGTGTGCACTCTAGGACACGTCTGCCCCATCGACCGTCGGCCCTTCCACAGACGTGACCAGCCCACTGACACTGCAGCTTGCTGATCCTACACTACATTAGCTACCCCGCGGTGTGCACTCTAGGACACGTCTGCCCCATCAACCGTCGGCCCTTCCACATACGTGACCAGCCCACTGACACTGCAGCTTGCTGATCCAAAACTACATTAGCCACCCCGCGGTGTGCACTCTAGGACACGTCTGCCCCATCGACCGTCGGCCCTTCCACAGACGTGACCAGCCCACTGACACTGCAGCTTGCTGATCCTACACTACATTAGCCACCCCGCGGTGTGCACTCTAGGATACGTCTGCCACATCGACCGTCGGCCCACCCACAGACGTGACCAGCCCACTGACACTGCAGCTTGCTGATCCTACACTACGTTAGCCACCCAGCGGTGTGCACTCTAGGACACGTCTGCCCCATCGACCGTTGGCCCACCCACAGACGTGACCAGCCCACTGACACTGCAGCTTGCTGATCCTACACTACGTTAGCCACCCCGCGGTGTGCACTCTAGGACACGTCTGCCCCATCGACCGTTGGCCCACCCACAGACGTGACCAGCCCACTGACACTGCAGCTTGCTGATCCTACACTACGTTAGCCACCCAGCGGTGTGCACTCTAGGACACGTCTGCCCCATCGACCGTTGGCCCACCCACAGACGTGACCAGCCCACTGACACTGCAGCTTGCTGATCCTACACTACGTTAGCCACCCAGCGGTGTGCACTCTAGGACACGTCTGCCCCATCGACCATTGGCCCACCCACAGACGTGACCAGTCGCTTCACGTAAATTATAATAATATAAACAAGGCGTCTGAAAATACTTTGCTGGTGGAATGGAATCCCGTATTTTGGCATTTTACTTTGAATACATTTCTTGAATACGATCCGATATTAGAACGCTTCGCTTTAGAATGATAACATTATTCCAATGACGTCAAAACAACGCTCCGTTTCGAATGTGTTACATATACGATGGGTATAGGAAGGCTGGCGTGGGGCGCTATTAGTATTTTAGCACGGACTTCCGGATCCAATTAAATATTTCCGTTCAATTTTTGAGGCTATTATCAAGGGAACAAGGTTTCTGTGAACAAGTTTCCTTACAGTGTTTCTTTGGGCGTAAAGATCGTTATGTGCGTAAAATAAAGATGAAAAACCTCTCTAGGATCGGCAATCTCAACTTTGAGGGTGACTAACAACAATTGGCTACAATTCTTCAAAAGAAAAATTGATGTTAACAGTGAATGGACCTGTGTTACCTAACATAGCCAGCGATATGTCAAAATATCGCTACATAGCTTGTAGCAGACGCTGCAATCGATAGTAAGCAGAGTTCCTCCCGCCGTCGGTGCCCACATTCCGATACGAACAACCAGGCTATGATACAATTATTCAAGTGCTGAAAACGCGAGCCAGTCGGTGTTATAATTAGAACACGCATTGTTTGTCTAACCAACACCAGGTGGTACCCACGGCGAAATTATTTGGATGCATGCTTCATTAATTAATATAAAAATATCGGCCGATGTTTATCCTTTGCCCTCAGTTGCCGCCATTTGTAGGTGGATCCCACTTTGTCTAATTGGGGTCAAGCTGAGGTTAGGACAGTAGCGGGACTAGGGATTAGTAATATAACTCGTTGTAACCTTTAAAATAGTATGAATGCAGTTGAAATGTGATCCTTTCGAAGAATGTGCGGCGCGAGTTTAAGCCGTAAAAGTAAGATAATAGACATCTATATCTTCAAGCCTTGGGGTCTTAGGCAGAGCTGTGATATATACATATCATCACGCCGAGTCCCTAACGGGGTAGGCAGAGAGTATAGAGCGCTAGTTCTCTCTAGACTTACATACCTCTTTCGTAGAGGTGTCATAACACTCGTATCCGTAGTTTCCGTAATTCGCCACGAAAGTTTTTTTAAATTTCATTTTGCATTTCCAAATTTAACGTCAATTTTAATACATGGAACTTTATTTGAACATCATTTTAACCGAAGATGCGTCCTTCGCGTCATATCACGCCTTACTATAAGGGTTTCGAAGGGGTAGGCAGAGGTGTGTAGTACCAAACAGCAAATTTTCGCCAAAGATATAATAATGGGGGGTCGACGTTTCTGAAACTTCCGTTTCAAATGTCAACGTATGCATTTTCTCTCATGTTTTCCTACACCAAAGCTCTTGTTATGACTAACCACTACACAATGCATTAATAAATAATAACTTCATAAAATAGTTATTAACAAGCCGTGGTGGCCGAGTGGTTCGAGCAGTTGCCTGCGACACAAAGATCGCAAGTTCGAATTCCGACTGTACCAATGAGTTTTTCTGAACTTAAGTACAGTGATTAGTCACACCACGAGCTTTACGATGAAGGAAAACATCGTGAGGAAACCTGCATACGTCTGAGAAGAAATCCAAATGCGTATGTATAGTCGTGCTTGAGTAACGGCGATGGACTCGCCATCTGTCACGTTAGCACCTAATATACCTCTGGCGGAAAGTGGGTGTGTGGGTATTACCTATACACCTCTGCCTACCCCTTCGGGGACCCTTGTGGGAAGGCGTGAGGATATATATATATATAACAACCTCATTACAGAGAACAAACTTAAACGCAATACCTACCTCGGTTATATAATATTTCTTAATACACACACAAAGAGAACCTATTAGTGCAAACTGCAACGTGAATTGCTCGCTAGACGTTACTTCTTGAAAGTAGCTTGTTAAAGTAACCGACATTGTATGATATGTAATTTTATTAATCTATATATATATAGGAGATCCAATTTTTTAACTGACTCATCACGAAATCTCAGGAACTGTAAGGCCGATTGACTTGAAATTTGGTAGGAATGTTCCTTACTTGGTGTAAAGGTCAGCTAAGAACGGATTTTATGAAACTCCGCCCGCAAGGTGGAACGCGGGGGCGTTAAAAAAACACGTTATTCAACCATTGCTTCCCCTATGGAAGCAATAGTTGAAAAACGTGTTTTTTTTTACTTTTTCATCCGGGCGAAGCTGGGCGGGACAGGTAGTCTACATATAAATTAACGTCCCGAGTCGATCACGGGGTGACCAGAGAGAGTAGAGCGGCAGGCCTCTTTAGCCATAACAGCTTTCAAAACGCCTACGGACGCTTGCAACGTCAGCGGTATGGATAGTGCCATTCACGAAGACGCGCCCCACAAATTCTTCCCGATAGTCTAAGTGTGCAACCTTCCATTAATGTTTGAGTATTGTCGGTACACACTGATTACCTATGAGTGCTCACGCACACTACAACTTATAGACTCAGGTCAAAGTCCTAGCATCCCGCGACCCTCAAGACTAGAAATTGGTGCGGTGCATCTTCGCGGATGGCACTATCTTTATCATTCGCGCGTTTCCGAGCCTACAGGAATATTTCCACACCCATCTTGAAGAACTCCATGCTGTCCTCTATAGGGAAATCTATCTCTCTATAGGGAAATCCTCTAAAATTTCCTTGGAGAGTTTTCATTAACAACACAAAATATTATCTGTATTAGTGTCGCTATCCTAACAGAATATCTACATATTTCTTGAAAGTAGGTTGTCAAAGGAACCGACATTTTATAATATGTACTTAATATACATATCAATATTCAATTATTTTTCCTGAAAAGACATCATCCAAAGAGAGAACTGGCGCTCTATACTCTTTGCCTACCCCGTTAGGGACTCGGCGTGATGATATGTATGTAAGTATGTACCTCATCCAAATGTACACAAAACACATTGTGCCATGTATCAAAGTGTCAATTACCGAGTTCCAGGTCAGCCTCCGCATCCTCGGAGATGGTCTCCATGGCGACGGCGCACGGGGCGAGGTCGCGCGCCGGCGTGCAGCGCACGCGCCCTGCACGCCGCGCGCACTCCGAGCACACCACTTGTGACGTCACGACAACACACTTGCGACGTCACGACAACACACTCGCGACTCAAAACCCTTGTTTCAATTTATTTATTGCACTAATAATAATAGCTAAACTTCCTACATCGCACTTCTGGTACCTGCTTCTGCACACGCTACGCTTCTGTAATTGAAGCGTACACCTCTCACTTTAACACTGCAACTAATAACAACCAAAGTTCCTACATCGCACTTCTGGTACCTGCTTCTGCACACGCTACGCTTCGCTAATTGAAGCGTACAGCTGTCACTTAAACACTTTGCAACTATTAACAACTAAAGTTCCTACATCTCGCTTCTGATACCTGCTTCTGCACACGCTACGCTTCTGTAATTGAAGCGTACACCTGTCGCTTTAACACTGCAACTAATAACAACCGCAGTTCCTACATCGCGCTTCTGACACCTGCTTCTCACATCGTAGCTGTCACTTCACTACTAATTGATTTTGTATTTAATCCTTTATTCAAATGCACTTAATGATTATGCAAGACGTAATTAAGATATCAACCACTAAGTATTTAGTATCAGTTAAATATCGAAACCGAAATATGCTACGTAATTATGCGCTACGCTTCTCAAATTAGGTCCCAATAACCTGCTTCGAAAGTATCGTGGTAAACTATACGCCATTTCAATAGATAATGCGTTGGTCTATTCGTAAATTCGGCTTCTAAAGCGGTTTTCACATACGATAATGTACACTGCTTCGTAATGTCGATGTAACAATGTTTTTCGTTTGTTAAAATAAATAATTCAGAAGACAACACCGCAATCCGGTTAAAGCCAAGAAACTTGAACGCGACTTGAGAAACACATCGCAACTAACATTGATATCTTAATAAAGCACAATACATTTCCTGTTGTACCTACTCTATACACCAAAACTATCTGATAATAAATGAGGTGAACTTTGTTTTTAAACGAAACTAAAATTGTGTGATATCTCTGACTCTTCTGTTTCATCAAAACCGTTTTAAACTAACACTTAACAATACTAAAGCATCAGCTGTTTCATGCGATTTCACTCGCGTAGGATTCATATATGTAAAATGTTATTAAAACATTAGCGGCCCGTCCGGGCTTCGCACGGTTGGTCATAAATAAAAAAAAAAAGAAAATATAGCCTATGTTACTCAAGGTGAATGTAGCTTTCCAACGGTGAAAGAATTTTTGAAATCGGTCCAGTAGTTTTTCAGTTTATTCATTACAAACATACATACAAATCTTTCCTCTTTATAATATTTGTTTATATAAAGGTAGCTTAATGAAATATGAAGACCCTGCACCGTGTGTATCGTTCCGTCTGTTTGTTTCGTCTAATCTCCGAATCAGCTTAACCGTTTTTGACAAGACTTCCACGAGCAGATAGCTAATATTTTAAAGAAGATAATAAGTTACCATATAAAACATGCAGACAGAGAAAAAAATATAAATTTTGTTGTTGTTATCAATACTAATATATATATTAAATTAATTGTTTTTTTTTGCAGACAAACACTCGAATTGTTTTTATTAGTATAGATAGAGACTTGAATATTTCTAAAAAGCGATAACTCCCATCAGCCTGACGTCACAGCAGATATTGCATGACGTCATCACGTATTATTTTCCATACAATGCTATCCATAGAGCGAATAGTGAATAGATAAAATTAATTCTACATATACATGTAATAATTGTTTATATATATTTATTTTATAAATATATAATTAATTAATAATAAAGAGAGCCGTGGTGGCCGAGTGGTTCGAGCAGTTGCCTGCGACGCAAAGGTCGCAAGTTCGAATCCCGGCTGTACCAATGAGTTTTTCTGAACTTAAGTACAGTGATTAGTCACACCACGAGCTTTACGGTGAAAGAAAACATCGAGAGGAAATATGCCTGCATACGCCTGAGAAGAAATTCAAAGGCGTATGTATAGTCGTGCTTGAGTAACGGCGACTCGCCATTTGTCACGTTGGCACCTTATATACCTCTGGCGGATAGTGGGTGTGTGGGTATTACCTATACACCTCTGCCTACCCTTCGGGGACCCTTGTGGGAAGGCGTGAGGATATGTTATTATTTTATTACATGTAATAGTTTTAACAGGGTAATTGACTGGTGGTCACGTAAAATAATGGATTATTGATTTTTCCCTACGACTATATATCTTCTCGCATTCCCATATGGGTCGCTGAATGGGTAGGCAGACGGGTAACGCTCACTTCTCTTCTTAGATATATTCAGGCGCCAACGCAAACATAAGATTGAGTCTCTTCTCAAACTTATGCAGGTTTTCTGCCGATGTTTTCCTTCACCATAAGGCTCGTTGTGTTATTAATCACTGTGTTACTAATACTATAAAGAATTAGACTGTGCTTTTCCATACTTAAAGAGGTTTTAAGTATGGAAAAGCACAGTCTTCCCTCAATAGTCACAGTCCGAGAGTAAGAGCGATACATCTGGTTGTAAGTGACCGCATGCTTGTTACCTTGATGGTTTAAAAATATACATGAAAGGCAAGTTATATTAGATTGGAAATAGAGAAATGCAGAGATGAAGGGTTATAAAAAGTGCCTACGTACATATATTCAGCTATATCAGATCGGAAACACACACACACACACACTTACACACACGGACATAAGAGTTACTTTAATTCTGCAAAACTGTTTCTAATAATGAACCCAAGGGATTCTGCGGAATAATATGTATGTATGTATGTATGTATGTAATACTGCAAAACGATTTGTCAGCAATGTACATACATACATACATACCTACATAAAAACACGTGCATTACGATATATTAGAAGATCATGATGAACTCTGTAAATATTTGAATAATAATTCAATGCCGTATACACGTGTACGAAAAATAGTCGAGCTTACGAAACGTCGAACCGTCAAAACGTAGAAACGTCGACAAAACACCTGAATATGTCTACAGCGAAAAAGTCTGTTTATACATCCATGTTTACACTTTCTAGAACTTGTGACGAGTTATCGTAACATGGAAACACGCCTTTTCGTGAGACATCTCCATTAGTCTATAACGCGCAGCTATAATCTCGTTTTGTCCTCCCCGTACATAATGAAACGATTATATTCACGGTCAAGTCTATTACTGCCTATGTTGATGGCACACTGCGAAGGTTGGCACCGGATACACCGCCACAACATACTCGAAAGAACTTACACACTATGCCTATTATTATATTGACAATATATAGGGCCGAAGTGGCAGAGTAATGATTGCAAGTTGAAGACTACATAACTTAAGTATAGTGATATAGTCACACGAGCTTCACGGTGAAGGAAAACATCGACAGGTAACCTGCATACGTTTGAGAAGAAATTCAAAGTCGTATGTAGGTATAGTCGTGCTTGAGTAACGGCGAAAGACTCGCCATCTGTCACCTTGACACATTTTTTTTTTTTTTTTTATTCCACAAGGGTGGCAAACAAGCATGCGGTCCGCCTGATGGTAAGCGGTTACCGACGCCTATGGACGCTTGCAACACCAGGGGTATCACTCGCGCGTTGCCGACCCTGCAGGAATCTTTTCACACCCTTCTTGAAGAACTCCATGCTGTAAATGTATCTCCGGCGGTATTATATATGTTTTATGTCTAGAACTAAATTCATGAAAATTTGTTCCGCAGTCTGGGTGTGAAAGCGTAGTAGACACGGACGGACAGACAGACAGAGCTACTTTTATGTTTGTAATATAAGTAGTTATAACATATTATATATTATTAAGGATGAGTGAAGAAAGATTGACGAAACAGAAGAGGCAGAGGAAGACCACGTTCCAACTACCTCGTTCCGACTACCTGGATCAAATAGATGGGACTCTCAAGGACGGGAACGTCAAGAGTACTCGAAACCGACGAGCATGTATGAAGAGACTGATGAATGTGGACGAAGCGAAAGAGGTATGTAAGTCTAGAGAGAACTGGCACTCTATACTCTCTGCCTACCCCGTTAGGGACTCGGCGTGATGATATGTATGTATATAATATATTATGTCGAGCTATGTAGGTACCAGGGCAACATAAACGCGGCAGAGTGTTGAATGTTTCATTTCGACCGATATATAATATTTTTTTACAGCGGTGAGATATGAAGATGTAACAAACAGACTAAGGCAGTAATAATGTTGGAAGGAAGTAAAGATCATAAAATATGTGTTATTTATACAATAACGCTGAGCCGTAAACTATGCCATAAAATTATAGCGCCGTGGATAAATTGTTACATGCCATAAAACGATTAACGTTCGAAAATATTAATTTTATTGATATTATTATTATTGTATTGGGTAGAAAATATCGAGAAGAAACCTGCATACGTCTGAGAAACAATTCAAAGGCGTATGTATAGTCGTGCTTGAGTAACGGCGATGGACTCGCCATCTGTCACATTGGCACCTAATATACCTCTGGCGGAAAGTGGGTGTGTGGATATTACCTATACACCTCTGCCTACCCCTTCGGGGCCCTTGTGGGAAGGCGTGAGTATTGGGTTCGCAAGGCAGCACGCGTTGTTGGCGCTTAAAGTATGGTACGAAGGAAAGAGTGAAAATAAGAGTAACGGCGATGGACTCGCCAACTAACACATTGGCAACAAAAATATACATCGGAAAGTGGGTGTGTAGGAACTAACTACATACCCCTTCGGGACCCTTCTGGAAAAGCGTGAAGGTAGAAAAAAAACTTGACAACTTGAAACAGTCTACTTTTCGAGTTCTGTGGGATGAATGCAACAGTTACCACGTGTTACCAGTAAGAGCTTACCCATATATAAGCGCTTTCAATACATCGCCAATTTTCATCCCATCCCTATTCGGTTTTAAATGTGTGAGCTCATAAATAAATACATTGCGATAGACACATTGCGATAGACGGACCGAAAAAACAAAAGCGAATTTTTCGTCGGAGCCAATTGTCAATTTGAGTTTGTTACGTTGGTGCTAATTAATACAGCAAAGGCTGTTGTCTGTCTACGGCACTTTCGTATACAAGGTTGATGAAGGTTGGTTCACACTAACGTTCACACTATTGGCACTAGAGATAAATTATAAAATAATAAATAATATAATATATTCTCACGCCTTCCCACAAGGGTCCCCGAAGGGGTAGGCAGAGGTGTACTGTATAGGTGATACCCACACACCCACTTTCCGCCAGAGGTATATTAGGTGCCAACGTGACAGATGGCGAGCCCATCGCCGTTACTCCAGCTCGACTATACATACGCCTTTGAATTTCTTCTCAGACGTATGCAGGTTTCCTCTCGATGTTTTCCTTCACCGTAAAGCTCCATGTTATGTTTCAGTTCCAGAAAAACAAACCCACCAATTAAATCAAATTCCTACGCGAGTGAGTTGGCAGAACATAGTTAGTACATACATACATACATACATACATACATACATACATACATACATACATACATACATACATACATACATACATACATACATACATACATACATACATACATACATACATACATACATACATACATAGAGCATAAAGCCGAGGTGGAAGAATGGTTCGACTATTATTAACGCCACGAGCTTATTTAACGTCGTAGTAAGACATCACGAGGAAACCTCTAAAGACCTGTAGTCTGACATCAAACCCGAGACCTTTGGCGAACTGGACAGTTACGTAAGTCATAAATCATAGTCTATATGTAATACCTAAGATGCATCGTGATCTCTCAAGTGCCGGCAATCTGAGCACGTTGTGATGGATGCTGCAACAGGAACTATATTTAGCGTACACTGAGTAATGCATAGTACCGATTTGGTTGCACTACTACATATTCAGGACGAGCTGCGCCCTGCGACTTCCTTCGTTAAATTTGCTTATAGATACATATTTTTATGTGACTATTGGCTGCTATAAAATAAATATCAAAAATACTTAAGCATTATAGCCGTGGTGGCCGAGTGGTTCGAGCAGTTGGCTGCGACACAAAGATCGTAAGTTCGAATCCCGACTGTACCAATGAGTTTTTCTGAACTTAAGTACAGTGATTAGTCACACCACAAGCTTTACGGTGAAGGAAAACATCGAGAGGAAACCTGCATACGTCTGAGAAGTAATTCAAAGACGTATGTATAGTCGTGCTTGAGTAACGGCGACGGACTCGCCATCTGTCACGTTGGCACCTAAAATATAGTAGGTAGTACCCACACACCCACTCTCCGCCGGAGATATATTTAATTATTAAATGTAATGAAATATAACTCAAATTACTGCGGACTAATGTACTTTCCATTGGTGAAAATTTATTTGAAGATTTTGAGTTTATTGATGACAGTAAATTTTACAAATTCATTTGTACAAATTTTACCATGACACGTCTTTTCTCTATATAATATAATAGATTAGCGTAATATTTAAAAACTGGAGTGTTACAGTTTGACTCGTATATGAAAAATCGAAAACTATACATAGTCAGTTATATTAATTACATCAGGTACAATGTTAGAAGAAGGGCAGTTCTGAATATTTTCACACACCTTTCTGTGTGAATATACAGGCCGTCTGGTCTAGTAGCTAGAGCACCTGACTACGAAGCTGAAGTCGCGGGTTCCATTCCCACTGAGGGCATGTTTGTATGATGAACACGAGTATTATGTATATATCTATCTATATTAGTAATTAGTAAACATATAAAGCTGAAGAGTTTGTTTGTTTGTATGTTTGAACGCGCTAAACTCAGGAACTACTGGTTGGAATTGAAAAAAATTTTTTGTGTTGGATAGTCCATTTCTCTAGGAAGGCTTTATTTAGGCTATATAACATCACGCTACGACTAATTGGAGCGAAGCATAAATGAAAAATGTTCCAAGAACGGGAAAAATATTCCTTTTTGAGAGCTTCCGTTGCGTGCGCTGCGTAAACGGTTTAAGTTACGAAAATATCGTGTATGAGGGAACTGCTCCTCTTCGTTAAAAGTTCTAAAAAAAAGTCTGCGACAGCATATGTCAATATTTTAAGCTTGACTCACTATAACCTTTTATATGGCAATTAAGTCCGCGATGGGCTCCTAATCAACTTAACCGATTTCAATCAAATTTGCACGCCGTGTGCAGTTTGATCCAACTTAAAAGATAGGATAGCTTACATCACAATTGGACCCGATAGGTGGCGCTGCGATCGTGTTTCAGGAAATTTTACTTTTTCACCCGGGCGAAGCTGGGCGGGACAGCTAGTCTATCTATATGAGTAAACATATCGTTGTCTAGTTACCATAACACATAAGCTTTGCCTACTTTGGTGCTAGGTCAATTTGTGTGGAATTATCCTAAGGTATTTATTTATCTATTCAATTTTTGACGGCAACTTCTTTAGCCGCCAAAGTGATAGATGGCGAGTCCGTCGCCGTATTCAAGCACGACTACACACACATCTTGAATTCCTAAAGAAAGTAAAAGAGGTTTAATTGAATAGAGGGAAGTGGCATTGATAAGTTTCCCGTGGTAAGTTGTTAGAAGGATGGGTGTGCGTGGAGAAAACTGAAAGCGCAAGAGCTAGAAGAAGAGAGAGAAAGAGATGAGAGAGAAAGAGCAAGAGAAAATATTAAATGTACTGAAACGAAAGATTGTAAGTTGCGCCTGTTTTCTCTACGCTAACAGACCTCTTTCGCTTCACCTATATTTATCAGTCTTTTCATACATGCTCGCCAATTTCGTTAATTCTTGACGTTCCCATGCGTAAACTATCGGTATTACCATGAATCTATGCAAATACATATTAGCAATCTGCACTCCTTCTCAATCTATACAAATAAATAAAATGTGAGTGTCTGTTTGTAACATTAAAATAACCGCTTTTTACTAAATGCATATGGATGTATACACGGTACTAAACAAAAAAAATTTTTTTTTTATTTTTGCCTATCTCTCTGTTTGTTCAGGCTAATATCTGAAACGGCTCGACCAATTTTGACGAGACTTTTACTGGCAAATGGCTGATATAAAAAGGAGTAACATAGGCTACTTTTATATAGAAACTAAACAATAAATTTTATGTTAAATCCCACGCGGACGAAGTCGCGGGCACAGCTAGTCGTTATATGAACTCATCATCAAGATATCATCAGACAGAGTCAGAGGGAGTAGAGCGACAGCGCGCAGTTCTCTCTAGCCTTACATAATAATAATAATAATAAGTGCTGATAGATCGATTAGAGCGCCGCACAATGATTGTGGATATTACTGTCCCGCATGGTGGGAATCTCGTGAAAGCGGAAAAAGACAAACAAATAAAATATTTGGACTTGGCTCACGAGATTGTCAGCATGTGGGATGTGGACTCTGCAATCATTGTGCCGATAGTAATAACGGCCAATGGCCTAATGGCAAAGAGCCTCGACCAACACCTCAAGAGGCTCTCGTTAGACGGTTGGATCAAGTGCCTGATGCAGAAAGCAGTACTGCTCGAAACGGCACGTATTGTGAGGAGATTTCTTTCTCTGGGACCCTAGCCACCGGAACCTTGGACCCTGATCCCGATACCGGTGGGCCCCTATATTTAATATTTTTAAATATGTTTTTATATATTTAAAAATGTTATATATGAGATGTATTTCAAATAAAGAATATTATATAGCTCCTACTGTTCATCCAAATTCATGAATACGAAATAAAAACAATAAGTTAAATCCATAAAAAATATCAATATCTGGCCTCACAATCCATATATTTTAATAATTGCTCTTATTTATGTTATTAAACTATATTATATCCCGTTATTAAGTCACCTCATCCTTATTTAAAGGTCAATAAACCGACACTTTTTTAATAATCACAGATTTCACACTATGGATTTAAATATAAATAACGCGAACACAAAACGCGCGACAATCGACAAAAATCGACAAAAAGCGACCTCTCCCTGCCATGTCTGACGCGGCACTAGCTAGAGGAAATCCAAGCACGTGGCAATTGGCATCTGATATGCGGCAATTTTCACATATGGAATGTTTCGCTCTCATAACACAATTAACATATAACCTTATAGCTATGACGAGAGGATTCAATTTAGATAATTAAGTTATTATAATACGCGAAAAGCCGTTGTGGAGCATTACAAAGATTGCAAATTCCAATCCCGACAGTACTAACGAGTTTTTCTGAACTGAAGTACAGTGATTAGTCACACCACGAGCTTTATGGTGAAGGAAAACATCGAGAGGAAACCTGCATACGTCTGAGAAGATATTCAAAGGCGTATGTAAGGTCGTGCTTGAGTAACGGCGATGGACTCGCCATCTGTCACGTTGGCACCTAAAATATATCTTTGGCGGAAAGTGGGTGTGTGGGTACTACCTACACATTTAGAGCAACCCAATATATATATATATACATACATAAACATAAACATATATATATCTAAATATACAATACGACGCGAAAACAATGAACAATGTGGGTACCGTGTGCAAGGAAAATTCATCTTCAAATACAAATGCACTGCGGAATATTATTCTGTAACATGTAAATAAGAAAGTATTTTCCAATTACGTTAAACATTGGTAGCTCCAAAGGTCTTGAAACTGAAAGTGTTTAAATGCATTGAAGAAATTTACATACGGAATATAATATATAATTTCAGTCCTATTACCTAAGTGTAAGGTTTAAATTCCAATGGTAGAGTATTTGAATTACAAATCACACAATAGTCTGTAAGTTTGTTTTGAAAGCGACATAATTGTGGTGAGCTTCTGGCTCTGAATATAGAGACAGCGGGTTCGATTCCCCCTAGATGTAGATACCTATGTGATGAAAACGATAATAGTCGTTATTTATTTATTAACTAACTTCACTTTAATTAACTTATCTTTTCACGCGTACCCACAAGGGTCCCCAGTGGGTAGGCAGAGGTAGGTGAGTAGTACTCCCGTCGATATATCGCCGGTTCTCAAGCACGACTACACACATACACTAGATCTTTGAAGTTCTTCACAAATATATGCAGGTTTCCTCTCGATGTTTTCCTTCACCATGAAGCTCGTGGTGTGACTAATCACTGTATTTAAGCTCAGTAAATATCATTGGTACAGTCGGGATTCGAACTTGCAATCCTTGTAGGCAAGTACACAAACCACTCGGCCACCACGGTTTTATTATTATCACGATCGGCGAAAATAGATGGAAAGTAAAGTAATGGGTTGTTGTTACCAAACGTGACAAAATAGAGTGGGTTGGGGCGGAGTGGGATCTCGTCACGATTATTTTGGCACTTCCGTCACATATTGTAGTTTGTACGTTGTGCTATAATTAGTAAAATCTCTTTATATACGTAATTGAGGTATTCAAGTGTAGAGAGAATTGGCGCTCTACACTCTCTGCCTACGCCATTAGGGACTCGGCATGTTGGTATGTGTATGTATGACGTTAGGTAGCCATTCAGACTACAAGCGATCTATGATATGGTATCTATGGAAAGGCTATGGAGCAGTCCCAGTCTTAGGACTCTTCAGAATAAGTGTCTGCTAATATTGTTTTCAGATTTTTTTATTAGATAATAATAGTTATGTGTGTATAAAAGTAATGTACTACACACCTCCGCCTTTCCCTTCGGAGACCCCTGTGGGAAGGTGTGAACATCTATCTCTGTGCCCAATATCATCCATTCCCGTTCAGCCATTTTGATGCGATTGAGTAACAAGCTCTCAAACTCGCACTTAAATAATATAATATTTGTGGGATTTCTAATAGCCGTAGTGTCCTAGTGGCACGGGTAGTTGCCTGTGACACAAAGATCGCAAGTTCGAATCCCGACTGTACCAATGAGTTTTTCTGACCTTAAGTACAGTGATTAGTCACACCACGAGCTTTACGGTGAAGGAAAACATCGAGAGGAAACCTGCATACGTTTGAGAAGAAATAAAAAGGCGTATGTACCTATAGTCGTGCTTGAGTAACGGCGATGGACTCGCCATCTGTCACGTGGGCATGTAAAATCTACCGGCGGAAATTTGCCTACTTCTTCAGTGACCTTTGTACGTATGAATCATTATTATAAAAAAAAAGTTTAGTTCTGTGATCTATTCTCACCTGTAGTCTATACTAATATTTTAAGGAGGAAAGATTTTATTGTTTGTTTGTTTGCTCCGAAACTACTGGACCGATTAGAAAAAAATATTTCACCATTGGAAAGCTATATTAACCCGAGTGACTAAAGGTATATTTTCTTTTATAAAAAGAAATATGTCGATCCGTGCGAAGCCGGGACGGACCGCTAGTGGAAAATACTTACAATAACATTCTATTCTATTGTATTTTTATTATATGACAATCTAACGTATAATATAGGTAGGGAAGGCAGATGTGTACAGGTAATACCCACACACCCACTTTACGCCAGAGGTATATTAGGTGCCAACGTGACAGATGGCGAGTCCATCGCCGTTACTCAAGCACGACTATACATACGCCTTTGAATTTCTTCTCAGACGTGTGCAGGTTTCCTCTCGATGTTTTCCTTCACCGTGAAGCTCGTGGTGTGACTAATCACTGTACTTAAGTTCAGAAAAACTCATTGGTACAGTCGGGATTCGAACTTGCGACCTTTGCGTCGCAGGCAACTGCTCGAACCACTCGGCCACCACGGCTCTATACACTATAAGGCGAGTCTCAAACCGCGTTGGAAAAAAAATTACGTTCGTGAAACGTATTAACATGTATTAATGAATCGATAGTCAGTAGTAGGAAGCGTCTATTTCTGACGAGCGAAGGCCACTCTCAATAAACAATACGCGGCCAGGTGTTGGCACACATACATACACACATACGTACATACAAACACATACACACGATGGTTGTATGATTCACGAAACGCCCAAATATATTTGAAGAGTTTTCGTGACGTTTCCTGCCAATATTATGATCTTTGTGTCGATTATTATTATTATTACCGAGTTGTTTATTTATTTAACCGACTTTGTAACGAGTAGACGGTTTCGAAAACGGGGTGTGTAGGGAAATGGGTTATCAAGTTGGTTACTTCATTCATTGTTATTTGTAGTGAGGTATATATGATACCTAGAGGGATAGGCAAAGATATTACAACCGTCTGTTTGGGCTGGAGGTATATTTAAGTGCCGTGACAGATGGCGAGTCCATCACCGTTTCTCCAGGTCAGAGCTCCTGACTGCGAAGCTTGAGGTCGCGGGTTCAATTCTCGCTGAGGGCAGATATTTGTGGTATGAACACGAGTCAAATACTCCTGTCTTGGATTTCCTATGCATTTATGTATATATCTTTCTTTTTAAGTTAATATACCTACCGTTATCTTGATACCATAACACAAGCTTTACTTAATTTGGGGCTATAAACGTTAATCAATCTAGAATGACCAGTCTGTTCACAAGTGTACCCGAAAGGGTAGGCAGAGGTCTGACACCCACATCAGTACATTCATACTGGAGGTATGAACACATGTTGTAAGTATTTCAACTGATTTCAGTAGCTTAGGTATGTTGGGCCACAATAAATGTTTGGAATTGTACTACTGAATGTTGGGTGTATTGTGTACAGCTTGGTAGTACACTGGGGCTGGCATGAAAATAAAACCTAGTTCAAATCAAACATATATTAAAAAGAACAGTATAGTTAAATTTAAATTAAAATATGTGCGGTGAAAAGATACATTATTGATAAAATATAAAAACACTTAAGAGAATAATATGTTCCTAAAATGTATATAGGTTGTTACGCAAAGTTATTAGGTAGGTAGGTATATATATATATACCTACCTAATAACTGCGTTTCTAGTATATTTCGTTGTTGCTAGGACTGTGACTTCATCCTCATGTAAAATTGATTTTTATATTTGCTAATATTATAAATGCGAAAGTTTGCGATGATGTATGGCATTGATGTATGGATATTTGTTACACACGGGAGAACGGATAAACGGGATTGGATGAATACAATTTACATTATTATATACCTATATACATAAATATAAATATATGCATAATCAAATCGACTGGACGCTCAAGGACGGGCACGTCAAGAGTACTCGAGACCAACGAGCATGTATGAAGAGACTGATGGACTGAATGTGGACGAAGCGAAAGAGGTATGTAAGTATAGAGAGAACTAGCTCTAAACTCTCTGCCTACCCCGTTAGGAACTCGGCGTATGATATGTATGTATATATCATCAACCTGGCGGTATTTTATATCTATACTAATATTATAAAGAGGAAAGATTTGTTTGTTTGTTTGTAATGAATAGGCTCCGAAACTACTGGACCGATTTCAAAAATTCTTTCACCTTTGGAAAGCTACATTATCCCCGAGTAACATAGGCTATATTAAATTGGACCCGATAGGTGGCGCTGCGATCGAGTTTCAAGAATTTTACCTTTTTACCCGGGCGAAGCTTTCTGTGTGTCTTAAGCTAGATTCGAGAATGGTTTAGATTTACAATTGGACCCGATAGGTGGCGCTGCGATCGTGTTACGGGCAATTTAACTTTTTCACCCGAGCGAAGCTGGGCGGGACAGCTAGTATAATATACGTATGTATAAAATACTGCATGGTTGGTCCCATGTGAACTTGTGTTGTAGTCAATACGAATAGTCTATAGTTACTGTATAAATAAGTAAAAAATGAGCCGTGGTGGCCGAGTGGTTCGAGCAGTTGCCTGCGACACAAAGATCGCAAGTTCGAATCCCGACTGTACCAATGAGTTTTTCTGAACTTAAGTACAGTGATTAGTCACACCACGAGCTTTACGGTGAAGGAAAACATCGTGAGGAAACCTGCATACGTCTGAGAAGAAATTCAAAGGCGTATGTATAGTCGTGCTTGAGTAACGGCGATGGACTCGCCATCTGTCACGTTGGCACCTAATATACCTCTGGCGGAAAGTGGGTGTGAGGGTATTACCCATACACCTCTGCCTACCCCTTCTGGGACCCTTGTGAGAAGGCGTGAGGATATTATTATTTATTATTATAATAAATAAGTATGTAGCTGCGGTGGCCGAGTGGTTGGAATAGTTGCCTGCAACACAAACAATGCAAGTTCCAATCCCAAGTGCAAGAAACCGTTTTATAAATGCGAATAAACTTAATTTGCTTAGTTAAGAGATAGCCATAGCCAGAACGCAGGAAAGTTCCCAGTGACCATTATCCGGCTTAACTTGACTTGTCCCAAATGAACGGTACGGTACCAACTTCGATGTTGTATAGGTACTCTATACAACATGGGACTTGGTACCCTTCGGACGTTTCGTCCAAGGCTGTACTGCTAGGCGTTTTATGTATTAAATACCTTAAATAAATAAACACCTTGGGACAATTCCACACACACAAAGCTTCCGATTAGGGAAAGCTTGTGTTATGGTAACTAGACATACATACATATCATCACGCCAAGTCCCTAACGGGGTAGGCAGAGAGTATAGAGCGCCAGTTCTCTCTAGACTTACATACCTCTTTCGCTTCGTCCACATTCATCAGTCTCTTCATACATGCTCGTCGGTTTCGAGTACTCTTAACGTTCCCGTCCTTGAGAGTCCGATCTATTTGATCCAGGTAGTTGGAACGTGGCCTTCCTCTGCCTCTTCTTGCACACACTTTGGCTTTGTATATCTGTTTCGTCAATCTTTCTTCACTCATCCTTTCTATGTGTCCAAACCAACGTGTAACTAGACAACTGTACATTTACTTATATTAAATCTATATATGTATACGTAAATCGTCTTAGTGCTTAGAACTCCTGCGAAACTTGAGGTCGCGACGTATTTGTGCCTGAGTCTTGGATGTCCTTAGCATTTATGTATATATCTATTTATATGATTAAATATATAATAAAATAAATAAATAAAATAATAATAAATATGGTTGTCTATTTACCTTACCACAAGTTTTACTTAGTTTGGGATATGTCAATTTCTGTGGAATTGTCCCAAGGTGTAAAGATAGTGCCATCCACGAAGACGCGCCCCACTTTTCTTTCCTATAGTTTATTTCTAGTGTAAGTGTGCAACCTTCCACTAATGTTTAAGTATTATCGGTACACACTGATTACCTTTGAGTGCACACGCACACTACAATTAATAGACTCGGGTCATACTCCCCGCAACCCCTCAAATAGAAATTGGTGGGGCGCGTCTTCGTGGATGGCGCCATCTATATTATATAATTCTTACATAGTTAATGTAAATAGTTTGTATACAGGTGCTAATAAGATAAATAGTGAGTCTAGGTCCAGAGCCCTATCACTTGTGGAAAATATTAAAGAATACCGGAAAAGTCGGATCCCTAGATAAGAATTTCCGGCGAACCTGCCCGCAACTTTTTTTATTGTTTCAAATCCGAATACCATTAGACTTAACTCAGTAAAGTTTACGTTATTCTGTTAATACAATGGGAAATGAAAGTTACGAGCTCAATACAATTTAATTTGCATTTTCAGCTCACAAAGTAAGCAATGGGGGCAAAAATTCATTCAAACGTAAACATATAATCCTCACGCATTCCCCACTTTCCACGAGAGATATATTTTAGGTGCCAACGTGACAGATGGCGAGTCCATCGCCGTTACTCAAGCACGACTATACATACGCCTTTGAATTTCTTCTCAGACGTATGCAGGTTTCCTTTAGATTTTTTTCGAGTTCAGAAAATTTCACTACTACAGTCGGGATATCGAACTTGCGATCTTTGTCTCGTAGGCAACTACTCGAACCACTCGGCCAACACGGCTTTTTAAACATATACTCGTATGTATTAGGTACAGTCAACAATCTGAAAATATGTTTGGCATTATGGTTCGGTAATCCATAATGCAAAAATAATCATTATGGAAGTATGACCCGAGTCCATTAATTGTAGTGTGTACCGACAATACTCAAACATTAGTGGAAGGTTGCACACTTACACTATAAACTATAGGGAAGAATAGTGGGGCGCGTCTTCGTGGATGTCAATATCTACTGATATATGTATCTTAATAAATCACCTGTTGTGCTCAATAAGACACGCGTAAACGTACACATGTACTAGGTACACGGAGAAGTTGAACATGGTGAATAATGTATCTTTCCACTCACGTGTCGTGTATCCAAAGTCGTCTTCTTCCTCAGGGTCGGCCTGCTTCTCCTCCTTGGTGCGCTTCACCGCCCCGGCGGAGGCGCGGTCGATCTACGAAAGAAAAACATAATCTTATATATCCTCACGCCTTCAAGGGTCCCCGAAGTGGTGGGCAGAGGTTTTTTGGTGTATAGTACCCACACACCCACTTTCCGCCAGAGATATATTTTAGGTGCCAACGGGACAGATGGCGAGTCTATCGCCGTTACTCAAGCACGACTAAACATACACCTTTGAATTGCTTCTTAGACGTATGCAGGTGTAACGACACTTTTTTCACAAGCAATATATTTTGGGCCAAACGGGATTTCACCACTGCACTGAATAGCTTCTGTTGCAAAAAAATATAATCTCTCTAACCCCCTATCAATTTCTCTGTCTCTGAAAGGACTCTGTCAATTTATTATTATAGTCACCGAGGTGTCAATCAGTGAGCAAGTGAATGAATTTGTATATCTAGGAAGCATGTTCACACGAGATGGAAAGTATGGACAACATATTGAAAGAAGGATAACTGCCGGTAATAAGGTGAATGGGGCCATGTTGGTGTTGATGGGCAGTAAAAATCTGAGCAAGAATGCTCGAGTTGCTGTCAACAACGCGATATTGGTACCTACCTTATTGTATGGCAGCCAATCCTGGGTATGTCAGAGGAACTATGAAAATAGCTTAAATGCGTTGCGATCTCTTCGAAAAATGTGCGGAGTAACGATATTAGTTCGAATCCGCAATGAAGAGATTCGCCAATCAACTGGCGTGAATGAGGGCGTGATTGTAAAGATGAAGAAAGGCATGTTACGTTGGTTTGGACATATAGAAAGGATGAAGGTAGAAAGATTGACAAAACAGATATACAAAGCGAAAGTGTGTGCAAGAAGAGGCAGAGGAAGGCCACGTTCCAACTACCTGGATCAAATAGATCGGACAAGATGGGGACGTCAAGATTACTCGAAATCGGCGAGTATGAAGCAAATAAACGAACTCACCTCAACCCCCTTATCAGAGATGGTCCTCCCCTGCATCTCTCTCTCGTCTTCCTCATCACTGCTATCCGAGTCTGAATAAACCGGCTTCGATCCCGGAACAGGGTCCGGTTTGGTTTCTTTCTCCTCTTCAGTCCCCTTTTCATCTACGGTGTCCGGTTCTGATGTGACTGTGATCTGTTAGGAGATATAAGAAGTAATTTCAATAAATGCTGAAATGCATTATTTGACATCATATTTTTGCTAGGGGTCAGAGAACTTGTGTTACATCAGTTGTTTTTTTATTCTGTCATGACTTTTTCAATTTCGCGCCATAATGCATCTATGGTACGCGCCATTTTTACTTGTTATCATAATCTATGGTATCCATAACAATTCTCTATACACTTAAATAGTGACCATTCCTGTTTATATTCTTTTAAACATCTAAATCCAATGATAACACGGTGTTAAAGATTCACTGAGCGTCAATTGAACAAACACTTGGATGCTGGGCATCTTCCGCAGTTGCTCACCTTAATTTCATGCTGAGGAGTTTTCTCCCCGACTGGGGTCTTCCTGACGGAGGCTGGAGACGCCGGGGGAGTGGAAGCCTCGACATCTGACGAGTCTGTATTCTGTACGGAAGAGGGAATGCGAAAAATATTGATATTTTGATTATAATTGTGCAGAGTTCATAATTATGGAATTTAATATTTTTCTACCCCTACGTAAAGGAGAACAAATGTTAAAAAACCGTGTAGTTTTTTCGTCGTTTCTTTAGTCTACTGACAGGTTTTTTTTCTTGTAAACGGTGATAACTTTAGTTTTCATTTAGCATGTGACGTTCAATAAGTCTTCCCTGTTGTTGCCCTTATGTTGAGTTGAATACAAAAAAAAAATATTTTGATTTTGAATTTTAATACGTGACATTTATAAAACGATAAACAGTAGAGAAATAACGCTACGAGCATAAAAACCTCCTATTATATTATTATATTTTTTTTATACAACGCTTGCAGTACCAGCAATATTTACCATACCAGATACCTATTTATATTCACTCTACTCAGTGTAGAAAGTCCAGCAGATGTGATACCACTGCTACTGGAACAGCATGTCCTTAACAATCTTTTTGGACTCTTTCGTCAAAGAACATTTTAATGACGTATTTTTTAATACGAAACACCGTCGTGCCCTACTTCTAACGCCACACAAAAGAAAACTGGTGCTCACTCACCCATGCCAATAGACTCTGCACAGTGAGAGTCACCTTCTCCCCGGCAGCCTTGATCAGCTGGACTGCCCGTTCATGCTGCGCTGATCTCACACAAACTCCATCTACTTCGAGGATCCTGTCTCCTGTCTGATAGAGAAAAGGACCTCATTGCAAAACCTGCGTGGTAAATTTTGTACTTACAGTACGAAAGTGTTTGGAAAGAGGCAGAGGAAGACCACTTACCAGCTACCTTAATCGAATCATTGGAACTTAAGGATAGGAGCGTTAAGCGTACTCTAAGCCGGCATACCTGTATGGGCCTGTATATACCGAGGCTGATGTATGTAGAAGAAACGAAAGCGAACTGTGTGGCTAGCGAGAGCTGGCCTTCTACTCTCTCTGCGTAGGTATCTACCCCGTGAATAACTAAGCGTGATCCGACTTATTGCGATCCACTTACTGCTATTTTTACGGGATGCTCCCAATACAATAGCGAAGCCATAACAGTTAATTACAATTAATTTATCCTATAACTATCCCATAAATAATTAGCGTACTGTGAATTCACTCTTCTATGTTAATAGTTCAAAACTTACTTGTAGCTCTCCACTCTTGCCCGCCGGGCTGTCAGGAACAACGTTCTTTATGAAGATACCGAAAATGGTCTTCTCTTCGCCGTTGTCACTGTCCTGGCTCGATATGATGTCCACCTGGAATAGTTATCTTGCATAACATGACATAAGGTTGTTTTTCGTGTAGACTTTTCAAAGTCACGTTGCAGTTTACTGTTAACATGGACAGATGTCGCCACGAGGTAATTTCAAATCAAATAATATATTTCGTGAACATAGAAAATAAGATGGTATTAAATTACACAGTTATAGGTGCTATGTTCCGCCGCTAGGCATACAAAATATTTAAATACAGATAATATTATTGATAACCCTATCATAAGAACAACTATTTAATATCTAATTAGGTGATATGATCGTAGGTTATTGAAGTGACAATTTCTGCATAAAAATCTATATAAATATAATATTTTTTTAGTATTAATTATATATTAATATAATATATATTATATCATTGAAACATATTATTGCCGAAATTATAGTTACATACATACATATCATCACGCCAAGTCCCTAACGGGGTAGGCAGAGAGTATAGAGCGCCAGTTCTCTCTAGACTTACATACCTCTTTCGCTTCGTCCACATTCATCAGTCTCTTCATACATGCTCGTCGGTTTCGAGTACTCTTAACGTTCCCGTCCTTGAGAGTCCGATCTATTTGATCCAGGTAGTTGGAACGTGGCCTTCCTCTGCCTCTTCTTGCACACACTTTTGCTTTGTATATCTGTTTCGTCAATCTTTCTTCACTCATCCTTTCTATGTGTCCAAACCAACGTAACATGCCTTTCTTCATCTTTACAATCACGCCCTCATTCACGCCAGTTGATTTGCGAATCTCTTCATTGCGGATTCGATCTAATATCGTTACGCCGCACATTTTTCGAAGAGATCGCATCTCGACTGCATTCAAGCTATTTTCATACTTCCTCTGACATACCCAGGATTCGCTGCCATACAATAAGGTAGGTACCAATATCGCGTTGTGGACAGCAACTCGAGCATTCTTGCTCAGACTTTTACTGCCCATCAACGCCGACATGGCTCCATTCACCTTATTTCCGGCAGTTATCCTTCTTTCAATATCTTTTTCATACTTTCCATCTCGTGTGAACATGCTTCCAAGATATACAAATTCATTCACTTGCTCTACAATTTGCCCATTTACCGATATTGCACACTCGGTCACTTGTTCATCTCTTTCGAAATTATAGTTATGTACAATTTTCTTTATCGTATCTCGTAACGCGACTTTCGAGAACATTATATTACTGATACCTCTATACACCTTCTATAGGTAATTGTATATCCAAGAAGAGCAGGCAGAGGAAGATCACATTCCAACTACTTAGATCGAACGATCAGACACTCAAGGAGTATGAAGAGACTGAGGAATGTGGACGCAGCGAAAGAGATCGCAAGTCTAGAGAGAACTGGCGCTCTACTCCTTCTGCCTGCCCTTGACTCGGCGTGACGAATGCATATCCAATGAAAATATAAATTGCACTTAAGATGTGCCTGGCTGGAGGCCTTGATTGATAGCCGAACCGTAATTAAATTAACCTGTTTAAATTCAAACATGACGCTGATTAATAAAAGGTTTTCTTGAAAATACAGCATGGAGTTCTTCAAGAAGCGTGTGAAATGATTCCTGCAGGGTCGGCAGGGCGCGAGCGATACCCCTGGTGTTGCAAGCGTCCAAAGGCGACTGTTCAACCGCTTACTGGTCAAGAGCTTGTAGACCTTAGAGGTACAAATATATGAGAGGTCACCTTCCCTCCGACGATGCTGACCCCGAGAGGGGCGCCGGCGCAGCGCGCGAGGGCGACCTTCCTGGCGGCGCCCCAACGCTGGCGACGCTCGGGGGCCGTGACCGTCATGCTGGCGCGGGGGACGTAGCTGGGACCGAGGACAAAGGGCACTTTACTAACTGAGCAGTCAACTAACGGATGGACTAAAAACAACAGCCTTGGTGGCCGAGTGCTTCGAGCAGTTTGCAACGAAAAGGTTGCAATTTCGAATCCCGTCTTTGTCAATGAGTTTTTCTAAACTTAAGTACAGATATTAGTCACACCACGAGTGTTACGGTGGAGGAAAAACTGCATACGTTTGAAAATAAATTCAAAGACGTATGTAATAGGTTTCACGTTTTCAGGTGTCACGTTGACATTTAAAATGTATGTCTTGGAAATAGTGTACACACTTATTGCTGACCTTATGGGAAGGCCTGAGGATATATTATTATTCGGTATAACTCAATAGTCGAGACCTAGACATAAACATAAATATTGTATCACTGAGCTAATGTCTGCGTGTCCTTTAGTGAAGTGTCACCAATCAGAATCAATTGAGACGATACAGCATGATTGCATTCGGCTCACATCTCACTCGTGTAGTCGGCCGTCTATTATAGAGTCTGTACAGATCCCATATTATGTTATACTAGCCGACTGTACCAATGATCTCAAGTGATTTATTTATTTATTTATTTATTTACAATTAGCACGACAACGTGGTCATTTACGCTAATGTGGTGGTATAAGTTATGTATGTGATGTTATTTATGTATTTAGAAAATAAAATACCTTACCGTGGAAAAATTTTACCTAGTCCCAAATAAAGCAAAACTTTTGGTATGGTAACTATGCAACGATATATTTACTAATATCTTATATTAATATATATAAATCAAGTGTCACGTTGTTTGTCCGCGATGGAGTCATAAACTACTTAACCGATTTCAATCAAATTTAAACACCGTGTGCAGTTTGATTCAACTTAAAATATGGGATAGCTTACATCACAATTGGACCCGATAGGTGCCGCTGCGATCGTGTTTCAGGAAGTTTAACCTTTTTTCCCCGGGCGAAGCTGGGCGGGACAGCTAGTAGACTTATATATACATATATAAATACAAAGGACATCCAAATACTAAGGTACAAATAATTAGGTAGGAAGAAATATTGACGAAACAGTTACACGAGGCGAGAGTCTGTGCAAGAAGAGGCATAGGAAGACCACGTTCCAACTACCTGAGCATGTATGACTGATGAATGTGGACGAAGCGAAAGAGGTATGTAAGTCTAGAGAGAACTGATGCTCTAAACTCTCTGCCTACCCCGTTAGGGACTCGGCGTGATTATACGTACGTAATTCAAATATAGGTACATGTAAAGTCGCGTCTTTAACTTAAGCCTTGAGCTAGCGGACAGAGGTGGTGGCGTGACCATATAAATGCCATAGCTGCGACGAGGCCGTGAGAATAATTCATTTGTCATTACCACGTGACTAACAACAATGTTATTGTATCTTACAGCTAGATTGTCAACGTGACCACTTCCAGATTTCACAAGGTCAATTAGCAGAGGACTTAGAGCCGTTAATACTAGCTACGAGAGCGCTAGATAAAGGTATATGAACAAGAATGAGTGTCCAGTTTCGCTCGCTAGCTTTCTGTAGAGCAAATTTTCTTGTCAGGCCTTGTTAAAAATATTGCATTCAATTTCGACTTGACGATGTATGAAGAGATTGATGAATACGGACAAAGCGAAAGAGGTATACTAGTCTAGAGAGAACTGGCACTCTATACTCTCTGCCGACCCCGTTAGGGACTCGGCGTGATGATATGTTTGTAATTTGGACTTGCTTGTTACATGTCTATAATAAAATCAAATCGCAATCATCTTGACTAATGTCATTAGGTCGACAATGGCTTTCGTTTGCTCATTTCTTTGGTAGGTACTTATTTAAACACGGAAATATATAATTTAAGTAAAGGACAATGACGAGATATTTTCTCGCTCTTTTCGGTGTCATGGGGTATTGCCACTTCAGATATTTTGGTACAAAATGACACAGCATCTCCTAACTTACATCCCCTACAACTCTGTCTACTGAGCGAAAGCAAAGCCAAGCGAAAATATCAACAACTATTCTCTGTTTCTTTATATAATCTGTTGTCCACAAAATCATATAGTTTAAGCTTAAATTGTTTTCCCAGTAAGTGAATTGGAATTCTATTGAGAAACAAATGCAATTATAACCGGAAATTTAATGATTTGTTTGTAGGGTTAAAAAAAATTGACGCCTTTGCTATATTGCGATTATATGTATATGAGTTTTTCTCACTTACAACTCAAATACAGTGACTCACACCACGAGCCACGCACAAAAGTGTGTGTGTGTGTGTGTGTATGGGTACTACCAAACCTCTGCCTACCTCTTCGGGGACCCACTTGAGAAGGAGTGAAGATATATAATTGCATTACTTTGACTATTCGGATATGAAATGCTGGTAAAATGAAATGTGAGTTAGTTAAACGTCACCTACGTCCATAAAATGGGCAACTATAAATGTTCGCCCGGCGGCTATCCGATAGAGTGCGCAAATAACGTTATCTGCTGGGGCGATGGAATTAAGTTGATCTGCCACAGCTCCGGCCTCGTCCGACTGAGCGGAAAATTGGCTGAGCACTACTCTAGCCGTCAAATATATCTAATACCTTTAAACGAGCAATTCTTGTATATTTATATATATATATATAATCTGAATCTCGGAAACGGCTCCAACGATTTTCATGAAATTTGGTACGGGGGGGATTTCGGGGGCAATAAATTGATCTAGATAGGTTTCATTTAAAAAAAAAGTTGTTTTATCCGTGTTTTTAGGCAATGAAAATCTCCTACAATTTCATTAGAATTTGAATTTCGCAGCAACAATAAAGCGTTGCTAAGCAACAAACTTTAAGCCAATGAGTTTTTGGTTTGACGTTTTCGTAGACGAATTATATATAAAATCAATTGTTTACTTACATGACAAAATGCCTAAAAGAAGAAGAAGACTCATCTCAAGAACATCTTCAAGAAAAAAGTGATCGACAAACAAGACTCATTTCAACAAATCAATGAAAATAATCAGCTTTCCGCTCGTCCCACACGTAGTGCTAAAGTCTTGCAAAACTTGACTAACATTATACGAGCAGAAAGGTCTTATGATTTAGATGTTTCACGAGGGCTTCTTTGTAGCCGCTGAATATGACCAACAGCGGGAACAACGTCCACAAGATTTGCGGCAGCGAGCAGCATAACGTGTAGCTACTGAACATTACGAACAACGGTAAGGACATAGGTAAGGACGTCTACAAGATTTGCGGCAGCGAGCAGCACAACGTGTAGCTACTGAACATTACGAATAACAGGAACGACGTTTACAAGATTTGCGGCAGCGAGCAGCACAACGTGTAGCTACTGAACATTACGAACAACGGGAACGACGTCTATAAGATTTGCGGCAGCGAACAGCACAACGTGTAGCTACTGAACATTAGGAACAACGAGAGTGACGCCTGTAAGATTTCCGGCAGCGTGCATCACTACGTGTAGCTACTGAAAATAACCAACAACGGGAGCGATGTCTACAGGATTTGCAGCAGCGAACAGCACAACGTATAGCTACTGAACATTCCGAACAACGGGAACGACGTCTACAAGATTTGCGGCAGCGAGCAGCACAACGTGTAGCTACTGAACATTACGAACAACGGGAACGATGACTGCAAGATTTGCGGCAGCCAGCAGCACAACGTATAGCTACTAAACATTACGAGCAACGGGAACAACGTCTACAAGATTTGCGGCAGCGAGCAGCACAACGTGTAGCTACTGAACTTTACGAACAACGGTAAGGACGTCTACAAGATTTCCGGCAGCGAGCAGCACAACGTGTAGCTACTAAACATTACGAGCAACGGGAACAACGTCTACAAGATTTGCGGCAGCGAGCAGCACAACGTGTAGCTACTGAACTTTACGAACAACGGTAAGGACGTCTACAAGATTTCCGGCAGCGAGCAGCACAACGTATAGCTACTAAACATTACGAGCAACGGGAACAACGTCTACAAGATTTGCGGCAGCGAGCAGCACAACGTGTAGCTACTGAACTTTACGAACAACGGTAAGGACGTCTACAAGATTTCCGGCAGCGAGCAGCACAACGTGTAGCTACTGAACATTAGAACAACAGGAACAACGTCTACAAGATTTCCGGCAGCGAGCAGCACAACGTGTAGCTACTAAACATTACGAGCAACGGGAACAACGTCTACAAGATTTGCGGCAGCGAGCAGCACAACGTGTAGCTACTGAACTTTACGAACAACGGTAAGGACGTCTACAAGATTTCCGGCAGCGAGCAGCACAACGTGTAGCTACTGAACATTAGAACAACAGGAACGACGTTTACAAGATTTGCGGCAGCGAGCAGCACAACGTATAGCTACTGAACATTACGAACAACGGGAACAACGCCTATAAGATTTGCGGCAGCGAGCAGCACAACGTGTAGCTACTGAACATTACGAATAACAGGAACGACGTTTACAAGATTTGCGGCAGCGAGCAGCACAACGTGTAGCTACTGAACATTACGAACAACGGGAGCTATGTCTGCAAGGTTTGCGGCAGCGAGCAGCACAACGTGTAGCTACTGAACTTTACGAACAACGGTAAGGACGTCTACAAGATTTGCGGCAGCGAGCAGCACAACGTGTAGCTACTGAACTTTACGAACAACGGTAAGGACGTCTACAAGATTTCCGGCAGCGAGCAGCACAACGTGTAGCTACTGAACATTAGAACAACAGGAACGACGTTTACAAGATTTGCGGCAGCGAGCAGCACAACGTATAGCTACTGAACATTACGAACAACGGTAAGGACGTCTACAAGATTTGCGGCAGCGAGCAGCACAACGTGTAGCTACTGAACATTACGAATAACAGGAACGACGTTTACAAGATTTGCGGCAGCGAGCAGCACAACGTGTAGCTACTGAACATTACGAACAACGGGAGCTATGTCTGCAAGGTTTGCGGCAGCGAGCAGCACAACGTGTAGCTACTAAACATTACGAGCAACGGGAACAACGTCTACAAGATTTGCGGCAGCGAGCAGCACAACGTGTAGCTACTGAACTTTACGAACAACGGTAAGGACGTCTACAAGATTTCCGGCAGCGAGCAGCACAACGTATAGCTACTGAACATTACGAATAACAGGAACGACGTTTACAAGATTTGCGGCAGCGAGCAGCACAACGTGTAGCTACTAAACATTACGAGCAACGGGAACAACGTCTACAAGATTTGCGGCAGCGAGCAGCACAACGTGTAGCTACTGAACTTTACGAACAACGGTAAGGACGTCTACAAGATTTCCGGCAGCGAGCAGCACAACGTATAGCTACTGAACATTACGAATAACAGGAACGACGTTTACAAGATTTGCGGCAGCGAGCAGCACAACGTGTAGCTACTAAACATTACGAGCAACGGGAACAACGTCTACAAGATTTGCGGCAGCGAGCAGCACAACGTGTAGCTACTGAACTTTACGAACAACGGTAAGGACGTCTACAAGATTTCCGGCAGCGAGCAGCACAACGTATAGCTAATGAACATTACGAACAACGGGAGCGATGTCTGCAAGATTTGCGGCAGCGAGCAGCACAACGTGTAGCTACTGAAAATGACGAACAATAGGAGCGTTGTCTACAAGATTTGCGGCAACGTGCGGCAGAACGTGTAGCCACTGAAAATAACGAACAACGAGAGGGACGTCTGTAAGATTTCCGGCAGCGTATAACACAACGTGTAGCTACTGAAAATGTTGAACAACAGGAGCGATGTCCACAAGATTTGCGGCAGCGTGCGGCACAACGTGTAGCTACTTGAACAACGGAATCGACGACAAGATTTGTGACAGAGTATCGCACAACGTGTGTTTGCGTTGATAAAGGTCCAATCATATTTTTTCTCATACATCTACCATGTACAGACAGTGATTCGTTACAGTTTTACAAACCTTATTAAAATAATATAATATATATATAAGTATATATAATATAAATATATATAAATATATATATATATATTTATATATATATATATATTCTCACGCCTTCCCACAAGGGTCCCCTTCGGGCAGAGTGTGCAGAGGCAGAGTAGGCAGAGGTGTATAGGTAATATCTACACACCCACTTTCCGCCAGAGGTATATTAGGTGCCAACGTGACAGATGGTGAGTCCATCGCCGTTACTCAAGCACGACTATACATACGCCTTTGAATTTCTTCTCAGACGTATGCAGGTTTCCTCTCGATGTTTTCCTTCACCGTAAAGCTCGTGGTGTGACTAATCACTGTACTTAAGTTCAGAAAAACTCATTGGTACAGTCGGGATTCGAACTTGCGATCTTTGCCTCGCAGGCAACTGCTCGAACCACTCGGCCACTACGGCTTTTTTTTCGCTTCACACCTTATTCAATATTCAAAAAATATTATTCATATTTCATAAGTCCGTAATTCGTACGAAATAATGTTTTATATTATATTTACCGAGCTAAGCTCGGTCATCCAGGTACTATCATTAATATGTACTGTGTTTATGTTCTTTTGCAGGCTGAGATGTTGCAGACCCTTAGGCACGGCATGGGCTACTTAAGATATACATATATATATATATATATATATACTTTAATCTTTCCCATGATCGACTATGGTGATGTGTGTTATACCGACCTGAATGCAGATCTGCTCAATAAACTGGACCGACTTCTCAACAGTTGCATTCGATTCATATTCAATCTGCGTAAGTTTGATCACGTCTCTTCTTACCGCTCCCAATTAACATGGTTACCTATTCGTCAGCGACGTAGTTTGTGGTCGTTGACTATGCTCTTCACTCTCCTACACTTTCCAAATGCTCCTTCTTATCTTACTTCTCACTTTCAGTATCGTTGCCGTAACCACGATATAAACTTACGCTCTGCCGACAATCGTCTCCTTCTCTGTCCCACTCATACTTCAAGCCTTGTTCATTCTTCTTTCTCTGTCCAATCTATTCTTCTTTGGAATGCACTCCCTCCGGAAATCAGGATGTGCAATAGCAGGGATACATTTAAAGCAAAAGTGTATATATATATGTATGTGTGTATGTAGATTTATTCTATTTATTATATACTAGCTGTCCCGCCCAGCTTCGCTCGGGTGAAAAAGTTAAATTGCCCGTAACACGATCGCAGCGCCACCTATTGGGTCCAATTGTAAATCTAAACCATTCTCGAATCTAGCTTAAGACACACAGAAAGCTTCGCCCGGGTAAAAAGTTAAAGTTCCTAAAACTCGATCGCAGCGCCACCTATCGGGTCCAATTTAATATAGCCTATGTTACTCGGGGATAATGTAGCTTTCCAAAGGTGAAAGAATTTTTGAAATCGGTCCAGTAGTTTCGGAGCCTATTCATTACAAACAAACAAACAAGCAAACAAATCTTTCCTCTTTATAATATTAGTATAGATATTATATTAGATGTATGATATTATTGTATGTTATATATGGCATTTTATATATGTAAATTAAATAAATATATAGGAATTTTATATTTCCCTATTGTAAGTATCTTTTAGCCTGCCATGAATATCTCAAAGGTTAACTGGTAGAGAATGCCTTCGGCATTAAGTTCGCCTTTGCAATAATGTTTGCAGGAAGTTTTAATAAAATTAAATAAAAAAAATATTGCTGTCCCGCGCAGCTTCGCTTGGGTGATAAAATAAGATGCGCCACCTATCGGGTCCAGTTGTGAATCTAAAACATTCTCGTATCCACCTGCTGACACACAGAACACAGAATTTCATTCAAATCGGTCCAGCCGTTTAGGGGGAAGTTAGTGACGTACACACGTACACTAGTATTATATATAAACTAGTTGTCCCGCCCATTTTCGCTTGGGAGAAAAAATTAAAGCCACGGACCCAGTGGCGCCACCTATCGGGTCCAATTGTGAATCTAAACCATTCCCAGATCCCCTTGAACACACACAGAAAATTTCATTAAAATCGGTCCAGCCGTTTAGGAGGAGTTCAGTGACATACACACTCACAAAAGAATTATATATATAAAGATAAAGATGTAGTACTTTCCGCCAGAGATATATGTATTTTAGTTGCCAACCTGACGTATGGAGAGTCCGCCGCCGTTACTCAAACACGAGTATACATACGCCTTTAAATTCCTTCTCAAACGTATGCAGGTTTCCTCTCGATATTTTCCTTCACCGTAAAGCTCGTGTAGAAACTAATCACTGTACTTAAGTTCAGAAAAACTCATCGGTACTGTCGGGATTCAAGCTGCTAATTAATAAAAGAGGAAAGAGGAGTATTAAAATGAAAACTGACGGATATATAAGACTTGTATAGATTCATCGGGCAAGTGCGGCGGAGCGAGAGGACGGCCACTCGCGGTCCATTGGCTCCGTGATAGGATAACTGTATACATACCCACCACATTACTATACTATAGCCTTTGTGCATATGTAGCTTAATTAACTTATGTCTCCTTACAAATGTACCTGGCTTCGCAGCCACAAAGCATATTACTATGAAAGGTGTCTAAAAATATAACAGTTGACTTCTACAAGTTATATGGTGCGAATATATCTAATGACGATTTAATAAAACAAATAACTGCAAAGCCGTGGTAGACGAGTGGTTCGAGCAGTTGCCTGCGACGCAAAGGTCGCAAGTTCAAATCCCGACTGTACCAATGAGTTTTTCTGAACTTAAGTACAGTGATTAGTCACACTACTTAGCTTAACGGTGAAGGAAAACATCGAGAGGAAACCTACATACGTCTGAGAAGAAATTCAAAGGCCTATGTATAGTCGTGCTTGAGTAACGGCGACGGACTTGCCATCTATCACGTTGGCACATAATATACTTCTGGCGGAAAGTGGGTCAAAATCAAAATCAAAATATTTTATTCAATGTAAGGGACACAGGGAACACTTATTGAACGTCACATATTTAATATAAACTAAAGTTACCACCGTTTCCAAGAAAAAAAAAGTACCTGTCAGGAGAAGAAACGGCGAAACAAACTCCCCGGTTTTTTTTTTTTTAACATTTGTTCCCTTTTACGTGAGGGGAGAAAAGATTACATATATAAACTCTGTACCAGAGGAGCAATTCATTGCCATGCATGGCCATCATTCAAATAATCTGATGTTTTATAATAAGCCTTTTGAATTAATTTACTTTTAACGACAGCTTTAAATTCTACAAAAGGTAATTCAATTATTTTCCGAGGTAGCTTATTAAAAAAGCGTATACCTTGCCCGACAAATGAGTTGCTGTATGAGTGAGTGTGTGAGTGGTGTGTGGGTATTAACTATACACCTCTGCCTACCCCTTCGGGGACCCTTGTGGAAGGCGTGAGGATATTTTATTATTATATTATATAAATAACTCCAAATATAACAAAATGATAACATTATGAAAGGGGGTAATCTGTCTGAGAAACATTGTGTTATGGGTTTTTTCAGAAACTATTAGGTAATAAGTTGTAGACTATGTATGTGTATGTGTGTGAGTGTGCGTCTGTGTGTGTGTGTGTGTAATTATGTAATCGCTTTCTGTAACTGTTTTTTTTCTCTTTATTTAAGGAGTTTTATCGCACAGCGACTATGTCACTTCGTGAGGACACCTGGATATAAAAATAATTAAAATCTACGCTTATATAATTTCAATAAATTGCGTTGTTAGATTACGCCGGTATAACTTTATCGTTACAGTAGATTAGGCCAAACATTTTGTCAACCTAGAATGTCATCATCATCATCATATCATCACGTCAAGTCCCCAACGGGGTAGGCAGAGAGTATAGAGCGCCAGTTCTCTCTAGACTTACATACCTCTTTCGCTTCGTCCACATTCATCAGTCTCTTCATACATGCTCGTCGGTTTCGAGTACTCTTAACGTTCCCATCCTTGAGCGTCCGATATATTTGATCCAGGTAGTTGGAACGTGGCCTTCCTCTGCCTCTTCTTACACACACTTTCGCTTTGTATATCTGTTTCGTCAATCTTTCTTCACTCATCCTTTCTATGTGTCCAAACCAACGTAACATGCTTTTCTTCATCTTTACAATCACGCCTTCATTCACGCCAGTTGATTTGCGAATCTCTTCATTCTCACCTAGAATGTTTTATTTGTATTTCTTCTTTTCATTATGCCCTAATACATATGCCAGCAACTGCCCCATGTCTAAGGCATCCTGTACAGCGTAGACCCTATAAAGTCACTAACGCTTAAACCTACTGTTCTTCTAGCATTGTATGCTTTATGTGTGGCAAGTGTAAGTGTAGTGTAAGTAAAAGTGGCAGAGGAAGAACGTGTTTCAACTATCAAGATCAAATCGATCGTATACTCAGAGATGGGAACGTCATGAGTACTCGTAACCGTACGAGTAAGCATTCATAAAGAGACCAACCAATAAATGAGGACGAAGCAGCTCTGTAAGTGAGAAGAGAGAGGACAAAGAACTGGCGCTCTACTCTCTCTACCTACCCCGTGAGAAATTCGGCGTGATGATATGTACTTACTTACATACGTCTGAGAAGCAATTCAAAGGCGTATGTATAGTCGTGCTTGAGTAACGGCGATGGACTCGCCATCTGTCACGTTGGCACCTAAAATATATCTCTGGCGGAAAGTGGGTGTGTGGGTAATACCTATACACCTCTGCCTACCCCTTCGGAGACACTTAGGGGAAGGTGTGAAGGCGTTTATATATATATATATATATTATATGATATGTACTTATGTATGGATTTACGGGTGAGGTGTCTGTCAGATGGAATCCAGTTCGACGTCGTTTGGTTGGCAGCCAAACGGTTAGGTCTTGGCTCCATAGAGAAAAACGGCAATGAAAAGTGTCCTAATTAAAAACCGCGTTAAAACTCACCAAAGTAAGTGCTCTATCTCAGTCACGCATAAAGCCGCAGGTATTTGGTGTCCCTCTCCCCTCGAGCAGAGGATGCCAACCGCGCTGGCCTACGATCCGCAATGACGACCGAGCGCGCATGATACTAACTCAATTAAGGGAGTTAGCTATTTACAGCTAGTGATGTGTACAGCTGGACTGATTTGTTCATATCGATATTCAGACCAATGATCATTTATATTATAGAGCCGTGGTCTTGTGGTTCGACTTCGACTCCCGACTTCACCAATGAGTGAAGTATACGCTGCAGGAAACCTTCGCACATTTGAGAAGACATTCAAAACTAGTGACAGTAAAAATAAACAAGCTAGTAACAGTGGCGCCATCTACAGGGTCTAATTGTATTTTCAAACAAAATTTCATGCAAATCGGTCCGACCATTTTTTATACACGGTTGGCAAACAAGCATGCGGTCCGCCTGATGCCGCGCTTACTATGGACGCTTGCAACACCAGGGGTATCGCTCGCGCGTTGCCGACTCTGCATGAATCTTTTCACCCCCATCTTGAAGAACTCCATGCTGTACTCCAGGGAAAAACTCAACGGGGAGCTCATTCCACCACCTTAGCGTTCGCGGAAGGAAACGCCTTTGGAAGCGCGCAGTGACCATTGCGGGTTTTTAGGAGGAATTAGGATTTGTGTTTTTGTGTGTGTATGATTGCAAAGAATAAACTCAAAAACTACTGTAACGATTTCAAAAATTCTTTCATCATTGGAAAGCTACATTCAGTGACATCCCTGAGTGACAAGGCCATATTATGTCCACCCGTGCGAAGCCGGGACGGGCCGCTAGTTATATATATAAAAAGATATAACATCGATATAGCACTCACACTTGCAAGCACATCCTTGGATGTTCTGTAATCCTACACAAGCTGAAGGCCTTCGTTATTTATTATTTAATCATTTACAGCCATTAGTAAGACCATAAAAGGCTTTCATTAATCATACATCGTTTTCATTTAACATAAATGAAAATATATGGGTATGTCAGAGGAAGTATGGAAATAGCTTAAATGCAGTTGAGATGCGATCTCTTGGAAAAATGTGCGGAGTAACGATCTTAGATCGAATCCGCAATGAACAGATTTGCAAAACAACTGGCGTGAACGAGGGTGTGATTGTAAATATGAAGAAAGGCATGTTACGTTGGTTTGGACATATAGAGAGGATGAGTGAAGAACAATTGCAAAACAGATATACAAAGCAAAAGTTTGTGCAAGATGAGGCAGAGGAAGGCCCCGTTCCAACTACCTGGATCACATCGATCGGACGCTCAAGGACGGAAACGTCAAGAGTACTTCAAAGAAACTACCTATTTATAGTAGCTGGATACTGGAACAGAAATACAATACGAACGTGTCAGCGAAAAGGCAGAGGAAAACTCATGGATAGGAAAGTCAAGAGTACTCGGAAATCAGAGCAAAGTATGTCAGAGTAAAAAGGTACGAAAGAGATATGTAAGAAAAGGAAGTATGAAGTCTGACGCGTAGTAATACTTTGGTACCGTGTGCGTAAATAGGCTCCGGCAACCGTTTCCCATCGTTCGATAAGGATCGAAATCAAACAACGTGAAACCTTAGAGTCACTCCATAAATATATCTCTAGGAGAGGTGGATGTTCCTTACTTTTTCGATCGTTGAGGGACGGAGTGAAAATACCAAGTCTCAAAAACTCTCATTCACACGAAAATATATTCTCTGTCTATAAATATTGAATGTAATTTCAAACGTCCTCTTCACCGCTAAGCACAACCTTTCGAAGGCTGCAAAGTAATGTTTTAAAGAAATTTGAACTTCAACTAAAAGGCATAAAGACGGTTTTTAGTTTGTTCAACGTATTCTAGTATTAAATAGAGGTAATCCGTATATTTATAGGTCTTCATCGTATTACAGCTCACGTTTACTGGAAATCTTTGTGAATGCACGTAAATATGTGTATGTGTTGGTAACTGCCATTTAAAATTCAATTTACAACAGAAGGAATAAAGAGCATTTTAGAAAGAATCTTCGCACACCTAATTGACAAACAAATAGAAAACCATCCAACTAACACTCTTTGACACCACAAGTAAAGTGCTGGCATAAAGGGGTCTCTTTGCACAAAAAACGATCAACATCAATCGTCATACCCAAACGATTTAGGTAGTTGGAACGTGGTCTTCTTCTGCCTTTTCTTCAACACACACTTTCGCATTGTATATCTGTTTCATAAAATTTCCTTCACTCATCCTTTCTATATGTCCAAACCAACGTAACACGCCTTTCTTCATCTTTACAATCACACCCTCGTTCACACCAGTAGCTTAGCGATACTCTTCATTCCATTGCGGACTCGATCTCATAACTTTACGTTACACTCGAAAGGAAAGCATCCCTGTAATGTCCTACTAATATCATACATATGAAAGTGTTTGAGGATGTTTTCCGATGTCAGAAGAGCTAAACGGAATTGAAGGAAAATTAAATAATATTTCCATCGCAGGAGCGATCGCGGGGCGCAATTGGTACATGCAAGTAAATAGTCTAGCTCGTACACATGAAAATGCCTTAAAGTAGCCTTCATGCCGAGCCAATAAACGTTTAATACTTCAATTAAATCCTCGTGGGGATCGTATGAAGCAATTACATTACCCGGTCTTCTGGGAACCGGCCACTTTTGGATATTACTTGAAGTAGTGAATACAACTTAGATATATAACCAAACTATGTTGGAGTCGTATGATGCCGTACATGGAATTATTGAAATCTATATATATATAGGAGATCCCATTTTTGAACTGACTTATCACGAAATCTCAGGAACTGTAAGGCCGATTGACATGAAATTTGGTAGGAGTATTCCTTACGCGGTGCAGAGGTCAGCTAAGAACGGATTTTATGAAACTCTACCCGCAAAGTGAAAGCGGGGGGCGTTAAACAAAAAAAAACGTTTTTCAACTATTGCTTCCATAGGTATGAAACTTGGTCAAAATATTATTTTTGGCATGATATTAATTTACAATGTAATAAAATAAAAACCTTAGCCACAGCAACGTGTGGCCGGGTCTGCTAGTTATCTCTAACCCGTGTCTCAAAAGTGCTATGGACGCTCATTTTGTTTCGTTTGATTACGCATTTATGGTAATAGTAGAATAATAATAATATAATAATATATCCTCACGCCTTCCCGCAAGGGTACCCGAAGGGGTAGGCAGAGGTATATAGGTAATACCCACACACCCACATTCCGCCAGAAGTATATTAGGTGCCAACGTGACAGATGGCGAGTCCATCGCCGTTACTCAAGCACGACTATACATACGACTTTGAATTTCTTCTCAGACGTAAGCAGGTTTCCTCTCGATGTTTTCCTTCACCGTAAAGCTCGTGGTGTGACTAATCACTGTACTTAAGTTCAAAAACTCATTGGTACAGTCGGGATTCGAACTAGCGACCTTTGCGTCGCAGGCAACTGCTCGAACCACTCGGCCACCACGGCTCTTCACGGCGGCTCTATAGTAGAATATTTATTGTATATATAAGCCATTCTACAAGGGTACCCGAAGGATAAGGCGGAGGAATAAGAACGCTGGACATAATTAAGATGGTCTAAGATGAAGAAGATAATTTTGTAGCCGTGTCTCAGACTCGACTAGACATATACATACATCATATTTTTTTTTTTTTATACAACAAGAGTGGCAAACAAGCATACGGCCCACCTGATGGGAAACGGTTACCGTAGCCTATTTACGCTCACGATACCGAAGTATCACTTGCGAGTTGCCACACTGTGTTCGGAGAGTTATAGTGTGTTGGCAGCATAAGGTTTAATCCCTCTGCTTCCAACACAATGTAACAATCCTCCCCCCTCCCCAAGGAGCTCATTACTGGAAACCTTATTCACCGCGTAGGAACACAACACTATGTTATTTGGCTGGCTACTACTATTGTGTTATTTGGCTACGGACTTCTATAAGGTGGAGGTCCTGCCCCAGTCGGGCAGCTCCAAATTCGAACGGGAAACCAGTTATGCCCTACCTCTCTTATCATTGTATGTAAATGTCTTTGAATGTCTCTTCAGGCATATGCAGGTATAGTAGGTACTTTTTTTTCTTTAATGGTTAAACAAATTCCCATAATTCATAATTGCCCTAAAAGGTCCCCGAAGGGATAAGACAACGTTTTTTCACCGGACACTATGGTGACTTGAAAGACGGCTAGTCCGTCGCCGTTACTCGAACACGATAATATATCTAAGACTTTTTCATATGTAAGTTTCCTCTCGTTGTTTTCTTTACCATTAAGTAGTTTGTGTGATACATCACAGTTTATTAAAGTTCAGAAAAATCATTGATACATTCGGAGTTTGAACTAATATTTGCCTTACATGCCACTAATTGAACCACTTCTACGACCATCTTTTAATTTTAAACGAATATTAGTAATAATTCTAAAAACTACCACTCACCTAGGTCTTCGAGTAGGCAGAATAAACTTCAACGGGCCAGCAGACTTCCTTCTTCCCCTTCCTACTGGAACCGCCAAGTAGTCTTCCTCATCACTCTCCGAGCTCTCCAGATTCACCAGCGCAGGAGCAGACATTCTTCTTTCAGGGATAGTTTTAGGTGCCTCTAGCATATCTCTGACCACCTCACAGAACCTGCACGCGGTCGCTTCGGCTATATAGGCCTTAGTAATTTCATATGCGTAGTTTTCCAGAAAGCATTTGTGACATCCCGATACATAGTTTTCAACGTCAGTGGATTCTTCGCTGGGGGTCGGTTTTCGAAGTAGCAACTTCTTATCTATAGTCGTGACGGTCTTCTTAAGAATTTGCTTCTGCTCTGCTTTGTGTTTCTTCTCCTCTTCCAGTTGTTTCTGTCTAATCTCTTTCAAGCATTCCGCTTGGTCGTTGTAATATTCGATGCATTGTGTTCGCTCTCCCTTGGACGGCTTCGTTGGACTTTTTTTCTTCTTCTTACAAATATTTACATTAAGAGGTTCTATTCTTAAGGATTTCATTTGCTTTATGATGTGCTCCTGTACGTACGGATACGAGTAAGTGTCATCTTCAACTGTCGTGTTTTGGACAACGTCTGCTTGTAGTTTATTGCTCTCTTTGATCTCGATTTTACGATCGTTTTTTATAGAGCATTTTAAAGACGAATCTTCATCTAAACACGTTTCGTAACCATCTATATAATGATCTATGTATAAAAGCGAGTTATTGTCTTCGTGGACGGAGATTTTACTTTCAGGAGTATTGAGGCATTCCTTCCAAATTTCATCATTTCTCACAATATCCAATGCTTTTTCAATCTTTGGATTATTGTCTTTCCAATATTTGTCAAAACTAATTCTTTCTAACCCTGTTGGGGTCACGGCGAATACCATTTCATCCGACGTAGATATATCTTTACTGTGTTGCTTGGAGAGGCATCTATCTTCGTTCCCTTCAAGGTTTCTGAGTTCTGGAAACTCTCTCGGTGCCACTAAGATATCGTCTTCCGTTATAGTCATATCATCATCATGATCATTGAGAGATTCTTCCGACTTAGACAATTTGAAGTCAACTCCATTGACTTTAGGTTCATCTTTGCTTGGGTAGTCACTTATAACTTTTTTGTTGTCTATACTCAAGTCCCGTAATGCTGAGAGTTCCTCATCATTGATTGACGCTTCTTCATGCTCAAGGCATAGTTGTACTTCTTCAAGCCCCTCCCCGTATTCCTGAAGGCATTCGTGGAAGGAATCCATTCCTGTGTGATCGTCTGAAGCCAGAGAGTTTATGAATTCCTGGTGGGAAACAGAATTTATGGAAAATTAATTTGCTTTATACTATGAAAAAAGTATACTATGTACTTACTTTATATTAGTTAAAAATTATATGGAGTTGAGTAGAGAGTGAGTTGAGGAGTGGAGAGGAGAAACAATAACGGTCATATTTACTTATAAGTATTTTGACTAATTTGTAAACTAAACTGTTATAATATAATAATAATAATAATAACTAAACTGTTCATTGTTGTAATTAAGACTGTTATTTGTAACCAATGATTGGAAATAAATACCTTGGGACAATTCCACAAAAATTTACATAGTCCCAAATTAGGCAAAGCCTGAGTTGTGTTAACTAGCCATATATTTACTCATATGGATAGATGCATAGGACATCCAAGCTTAGAAGTCAGGAGCTCTAACGTCTAGACCAGGCGGCCGTCAATAAAATATGATATTTTAAATAAAACTCCCTTCATAGTTGCCAACATACATATATATTTGCGTGACACAAAGCATTTGAACAATATAAATATTTATATATAAACACAGACTTTTAAAGCATTCGGACACCAATGTATCTACTCCGGCGTATCCACATTATGTAACTTTAGAACATCCACGAAATCTTATGATATAAAAAACACCTGAATTTCAATTCGAGGACTAATTCGTTACATAATTTGGACTCATCTTAATATATACCACATCAATTCACAACATTGTTTATTCTAAGTACATAATCAATTCATTAATGTCAAAATATTTCAAAATATTGCTATCGTGCAATCAGCAGTTATACTTTCTTAACTTTGACGTATATTTTTATAGTGGCAATATTGACAATTGACTGAAAGACTGGTAACCATTCTAAAATTAAATTTAAAATAATTCACTGACTAGATTAGCGTCTGTATTTTGCTTCTTCTGCGCCAACATTACAGTGACAATCAGTTTTGATAGGTGTTTGACACTCAAACTCCAGAACTAAATTGAACGAAATTTGGCACATTGACAGTTTATTATCTGGTATAGAAACCCTTAATATATTCCACAAAAAAAACATTTTAAGGCTCGACATATTAAAATGTTACATAGATAACCAAATTTAACGCCAATGAAATCGTGATGCAAAATTTGTTTATATAATTAAATATCTTAGGAATTGAAGATAATCAGTTAAAGATCGAACTAATGTGCTCAGAAAGGGGGATAGATGTACCTTTGATAATAATGTTCATAACATAACACCAAAGAACTCCCTTGAGAGCATGAGAATTTTCATTAAAATGCTCCAAGAATGTTATCTTGTAATCTCGAAAATCACTCTTCAATAGCAATGTGTGTACATAATATTATATCTCTTGACGCCTTAACATAAGGATCCCCGAATGGGTAGACAGAGGTGTGTAGGTGGTACCCACCTACTCATACTGTATGCCGGAGATATATTTAAGGTGCCAACGTGGCAGGTGCCGCTTCCATTACTGTACTTAAGTTTACAAAAACTCATTGGTACATTTTAGATTGGAACTTTCAATCTTTGTGTTGCAGGCGAATCTTAGAACCACACGGCCACCACGGCTTAGAATAAATATTTAAATATTTACGGTACATTAATATAAATTGACACATTAATTACTACAATCACATCACACATTGCTAAGGTCAATAAACCTACCATAAGCCTTCTTTGGTATCCGGTCCGATTCGAATTTCGATTCGAATTCGAAGCCTTAGAATAGTAGAGAAAGTTAAGAAAAGAAGAACTACTAGAGAAGCTTACGAGTAAGTAATATTATCTTTACGCTCTTCTACGAGTGTCTGAAAGGGTAAATAGAGGAGCAGGGGCGTAGCTACCGGAGGCCCAGACGGGGCAGTGCCCAAGGCCCCAAGCTCAGGGGGCCCGGAGGACTCTGACATACAAACTATAAATTTAACTAGTGAAAATGTTTCCCACATTCGGAATATAAATAAACCAGATTCCATGCGACTTTAATAATGGCAACTTAGTATTAATTTGTTCTTAATTTTTTTTTTTAATTACAAATCTGGATCACGACTAATGTGGAGTAAATCGATTTCGAAAAACGACGAATACGGAACAAACGATTTTTAATAGTTTAGTGCGGGTTCTAGTATTTTTAATAGTTTAGTGCGGGCCCTAGTATTTTTAATAGTTTAGTGCGGGCCCTAGTATTTTTAATAGTTTAGTGCGGGCCCTAGTATTTTTAATAGTTTAGTGCGGGCCCTAGTATTTTTAATAGTTTAGTGCGGGCCCTAGTATTTTTAATAGTTTAGTGCGGGCCCTAGGGCCTTTAGTTACCTAGATACGCCACAGTAGAGGAATAACAATATCCCCGTTTAACCGGAGATACATTTATGTGAGTTTATCAAAGTCTGACTGACTTTTATTAGTTTTTTCCGTTGGTTATAATTATCATGAAATACTTAAACTATGATATGTTCATAAATACCTGTAGATAGTTACATCGATTTCAATTGTAATAATATTTGTAAGCTTTTCTTTGTGTCAGGCGTTTTTTAATTCATATATATTAATATACTAATAACTGTTTATTTAAATTATAATATTTTCTCATGCCTATAATGTTTATTTTATTATTTATTTTTATTTAATAAAAGGGCTATATTAACTGTTAAACTACAAATATGGATATGATTATGCAGTAGTTGCAAACTGTGTCACAAAAATTTCTGTCCGGAAATACACGTATAAAGCGCTTATCTGAATAAGCAGTGTTTGGAGAAAGGTCCGTTCGTGTATGCGATTTTAATATTGTGTTATATAATAATAATTTTAGACACCTAATTGATGATTTCAGGTGTAATTCCAGGGGACATTATTTTCACCGTACTTCAACTAAGAGATGCTGAGTCGCAAACGTGGATTTTACTATATTTTATTAAAGTACCTACAATCTCGAACACTATATCCTTCACATTAAGCCTTGAATGACTTAGACAATAACAAACTATCACAATATTAAATTGACTACAAACATCTATGTATTGGTTTTTGAAAGGTTTCTTAACATTTTTTCTTTCTACCACTGAGCTGGCAAACAGTATGCCGACGCTAGCAACACCTAGGGTATCACTCACAAGGGTGTTTCTAGTCGGTATTTTTAATTTCATCGGTTGTTGGAGAGTTTTATTACCTTTCTAATATTCCAAATATTACCATAATAGCAGTAGGTACAATACCAGCACACGCTATGTATGAACTATTAAATAATATAAAAATAAAAAAATGTGCCGCTGGTGGCCGAGTGGTTCGAGCAGTTGCCTGCGACGCAAAGGTCGCAAGTTCGAATCCCGACTGTACCAATGAGTTTTTCTGAACTTAAGTACAGTGATTAGTCACACCACGAGCTTTACGGTGAAAGAAAACATCGAGAGGAAACCTGCATACGTCTGAGAAGAAATTCAAAGGCGTATGTATGTATAGTCGTGCTTGAGTAACGGCGATGGACTCTCCATCTGTCACGTTGGCACCTATACCTCTGGCGGAAAGTGGGTGTGTGGGTGGTACCTATACACCTCTGCCTACCCCTTCGGGGACCCTTGTGGGAAGGCGTGAGGATATATATATATAAAAAAATGTGTTCAAATGCTACTAACTAAACTTGAAGTTGCCTTGCCTACTCGTGTGCAAAATGGTACAAAAACGATATTCTTATTCTGAAAGAACAAAACATACTTGTCACACACGCACACACACGTACACACACACACACGCAGTCAACAAAAGTATAACTACCATAGGATATACTTTTACTAGAAAAAAAAATTCTGCTGGTATCATTCTATACTAGACTCGTCAACCGAGTAAAAAAATCAGAAACATTTCAAAAACCATTACGAATCTACCTATAGCTAGTGTCACAGCTACACAACCTTAACGTTATATAAATAGACATCAATTTGGTATATCACAATAGTTAAAATAAAAAAAAACGCATACTAATATTATGTGGCCGAACGCGTGATAAGATCACCATGTACTATTTAACCATTACATTATGTAACTAACCACGTTCTGGCGAATAAATTATTTCATTTCATCAATATACTTAATTATTATTTTTACCCTCTACCTACCTACCTTTCGCATTGTCTATGCCGCATTCGATAAATTCCATCAATGGGACGTTTTAAACAGCTTACAATTATTTGTATGGCATTGAAGCATGAGAAATGCTGTATATTAAAATATCCGCTAACAAATGAAACTATACTAATTAACAACATTTAAGTATAATTTGTCAAAATAACAGATTTTTTAATGCATATGAAAGTGTATGGTACAAAATCACAATTTCAGAAAAAAAAGTGTCAATCTGTTGTTCCGGCTAATGTCCGAAACGAATGGACCGATTTGGACCTGACTCTCACTAGCAGGTAGCTAATGTAACAGTCATAATTTTATTTTATCTATAAATCATCTACACTGATATTATAAAGATATATAGTTTGTTTGTTTGCTTGTTTAAACGCTGTAATCTGAAACTACATATAAATAATAAATAATATCATCACGCCATCCCATAAGGGTCCCCAAAGGGGTAGGCAGTGGTTTATGGGTAGTACCCATACACCCACTTTCCGCCAGAGATATATTTTTTGCGCCAACGTGACAAATGGCGAGTCCATCGCCATTACTCAAGCACGACTATACATACGCCTTTGAATGTATTACCTAACGTCAATTTGATCAATTTGTCAATTAAATTGTATGCAACTATTCGATCCACTCGGCACCACGGCTTTACTTAGGGGGCGTCCATGAATTACGTGAGATGTTTAAGGGGGCGGAGGAGGTCGAGTCAAAAATCATCTAATCTTACGTTGGAGAGAGGGGGTGTCTCGGAAAATATCACGCAATTTTTAGTACAGTGCAGCCACGTCCTTTGTTTTCGCGCCACTGTCAGCCGAACGCGCGACTCGATGAACGAGAGCTTACGCACTGAGCGTTTACGTAAGAAACCCACATTTTGAAAAATCTCACGTGAGATTGGGGCATCCCTCCCCTATCCCCCAATCTCACGTGTTGAATAAAATCTCACGACATCTCACCAGGGGGGAAGGAGGACCAGAAAATTAAAAAAAATAACACCTCACGTAATTTATGGACGCCCCCTTTTACAATACGAAAAATAAATGCATTAGATTGCTTTTGTATTAGGGAAGACTATACATCAGGAATCCTACACTCACTTTACAGCTGGCTTTTTATTTCATTCCATTGTTAATCCAGCTTTTAATTTAGAAGGTACTCTTAGGGGTAGCGGAGGGGTGGCGGCGTTTGTAGAATATTGCAGCCTTAGGTCCAGTATATCTTGGTGTAGAGACATTATCAAACGAAGTATTTTTGTGAAATATTCCATCCTCTGAAAAAGAAAAACATAATATTTATATATAATACTAGTTGTCCCGCCCAGCTTCGCTCGGGTGGAAAAAAAAAGATGGTGGCGCCACCTATCGGGTCCAATTGTGAATCTAAACCATTCCCAGATCCCCTTGAACACACACAAAAAATTTCATCAAAATCGGTCCAGTCGTTTGAGAGGAGTTCAGTGACATACACACTCACAGAAGAATTATATATATAAAGATAAATGATATCATTAATTTAGTTCTAATGCTATTTAAAGCTGACATAAGCGAGTTTTTTTAATAATCAAAGTGTTTTTTTATTTTAAAAGCATTATTGATCAGTTGAAAAGCGAAATAAATACATGTTATTACAACGTGCATAATATTGCACACTAAAGGGAAAAAATAGTTTTATTCATATTTATATCGAAACTAAATAATAATTATCATTCTTAGAGCGTTATTACATAAACAATATTAATTAATTCCCTTTACTGTACAATTAAAGGAGTGAGAAACATACAGGATGCATCAGAAAATAGAACAGTTGGCTTCTAGAAGATATTAATTCTCAAGACGATGCAATAAAACAATAGCTCCAAAAAAAACATCATTAAAGGGAAAAATATTCACTTCAAAACTTGGCTTAAGGAGTTTTAACATAGTATAAAAAATATAAAAAAAAAATATGCTATTTTACTATTATTATTAGTCACACCACGAGCTTTACGGTGAAGGAAAACATCGAGAGGAAACCTGCATACGTCTGAGAAGAAATTCAAAGGCGTATGTATAGTCGTGCTTGAGTAACGGCGATGGACTCGCCATCTGTCACGTTGGCACCTAATATACCTCTGGCGGAAAGTGGGTGTGTGGGTATTACCTATACACCTCTGCCTACCCCTTCGGGGACCCTTGTGGGAAGGCGTGAGGATATTATTATTTATTTTATTTTACTATAAGTATTACTTTGTCGTCACAACAGGCGAAAATGAAGGTAATAAGTTCTAACGCACCCTGTATGTAGCATGCTAAAGTTTTAGTCACAATACTGCTCTAAGCATAGACAAGCTTTATTATTAATAAATAAACTTACTTTTTACATATTTTCCCCTCAGTGTACAATTTCAGGACACATTCACACCACATAAAAAAATATATTTTGAGATACGTTTGTAATGCACGAAAATAATAAGCTTGGACCAAAATTAAGGGTCTTGAAAGAAAAACTGTTTTTTTAAACCGGGCAATAAACGGTACAACACAAAAAATGGCTGTGATATTATTTTTTTTTAATTCCGAAACCATCTTTCTAACTTAGATATTTTCCGATGCTGAAGGCATACTGTAGTTAAGTTCGGGAGCATATATAAAGATGATATATGTACGTATGCCATAATACAAGCTGTTATCTAACTCAAAGACTTTTTTGTAAACCAATATCACAATGTGCGCCATTTGTAATCTAACCTTCAAAATGTCACTATTTTTTTACGCACTATCATCGCTTTAAAAGAAATATGGCCACTCAAATTTATCGTATAATATGAGGGTTTATATAAAGGGAAATAAACCTCTCATCAGAAAAACCGAAAAACCTTGTAAGTTTATGATTTGTAAGGATTATCAGAAAAGTTTGTATATTTAGGAATATATGCCCAATGTCGTTAAATATTAGTGTATATACCGAAAAAGGGTTTTTTTTTCACAATTATTTTTGTTACAGCATTCAAATAAGCCGTTTTTTTTAATATAAAAATGGTGTGTAAGTATAATAATTTTTATCCATACCTGGCTACTGTGCATGCTGTGCCCGTTGGCCAGATCACCCCCTACAACGGTACTGCAGGGTAGGGGCTTCGACACCCCTATAGTCACTATACCTGGGGAGAAAAAATTAAATGTTACGAATATTCTCACAGTTAAAGTGAGTAAATGTTAATAAATACAAAAAAAACTGTTTGTAAATTTTTATTTGTTATCCATATATAAAATATATTACGATATTTATCAATTCGTTTCTTAGGAAAAAAATTAGGATAAATCCTAAATACGAACAAAAATATCAATTGAATACTTAAACATAGCATTTTATTTCCATGTTTTGTTTTCAGGTACCTGTATAGTCAACTATGCGGCAGATAGCGTCGTTTGATATTTCGCTTTAAACTAATTGAGTTTCAAATTGAAGAAAAATTACTATCCAAAGAATTTTTTTAAGATTTTCCTTAACGATATGATAACATTCAAGAGACAACACACACGTTCAAACACCAACCTCTGAATAACCAACTGTTAACTATTTACATCCCAGCGATATCTAAAAACGGGTATAAAGTTATTTAATCATAGATATGTGATCTTAATTGGTAACTGATAACAGTGTTTGGTGTAACACACATCATACACACATGAATTGTATTATGATATACGTATATTTATATTGAGGTAAAGAGGTATGTAAGTCTAGAGAGAACTGGCGCTCTATACTCTTTACCTACCCTGTTAGGGGCTCGGCGTGATGGTATCTATGTATATCTCTCCCGCCCTCCCTTATGGATCCCCGAATGGTTAATAATAATGTTTAGTTCGTAAACAAGAAAATTTTTTAACAAATGTGGTTCGGGCACCCTTTTAGGTATCAACAGACACCTGCGACAGGGTGCTCCGCTCTTCCTTATCTATGGTTTAAAATTGAATTGAAATAGAAGGCACATCCCCCCTATCCGCTGGAAATAGGTGAGATAGAGTAGATAATTTAGGTGAGGACGTTATTTATATCACCGTCATGAGAACCTTGCAGAGACAATTAATTAAAATCGGTAAAGCGAATATCGAGGCTGCCAAAATTGGTGTGCGTTACCCTTGGGCGCGGCCTTGATGGCGGCCACGGCCAGCGCCAGCGGGCCGGCAGCCAGCCCCGCGCCGTTGACGGACACCAGCCGGTCGCCCGGCGCCAGCCGCCCGTCGCAGGCCGCCGCGCCGCCCGCCAGCAGCGAGCGCACCACCACCACCGCCCGCCCCGGCGCGCACGGGTCCTACGCCCACGCCCACTACGTCAGCCCCCCTGCCCTCCCCGCCCTCCCCGCCCTCCCCACACTCACACTGCATTGCTCCTCAACATTGTTTACGAGCAATTCAGTGTGCGGTCATCTGCCAACCGACATTTATTGAAGTAGCCTAAACCTAAGTTATTATAGAAGTTCAAGTTAATCTTGCAGTTGTTCTGATACATCCAGCTTTATTACTTTCCGGACTGTCCGCACCGTGAACGTACCACCAGTTCCAGCATTATAGTCCTGAGCTTACCAGGTAATCGAGGATGGAGAAGCCCAGCCCCCTGTCCTCCTTCACCAGCTCTATGTATTCGACCTCGTCGCTCCACATGGCGAGGCCGCTGAGCGGCTCCAGTGACCTGGAGCGGTTGCGCTCCAGGTCCTCTGAGCAAAATTCTGGAGCACAAAGAAGGAGCTAGTTTCAACAATACATACATCAAAGTCAAATGTCAACCGGTGACCATGAAAAGACTGACGAATGTGGATGAGGCGACCGAAGTCTGTATATCCATTTCTCTCTTTGGATGAGGGACAGAAGAGGGAAGGTTCAAAATGTGTAATGAATCGACTGAATTTAATCGAATTTTACTGTTTACTTCAAGAACCAATACGTATTAATCCGTATATATGTAGTTAGTCACGAGAAAATAAATATTACGTCAGTATTTATATCATAGTTTACCTACACCTAAAATTAAAAAGTTAAGGATCCTCGGAATCAGAATAAAATATACCGAATTGCATATAGTGTAATTCTAATACTTTACTCCACGGGGCAGGCTTTGCCTCGTGGAGGGTCAGTAAAAATGTGATTTGTAAAATCACATTAAATAAAATAAATAAATTACTATTATTATTTACTACAGTAACTTTTTTTTTACTTTATCATCATACAAACCTTAATATAGTTGAAAGTATAAGATGAAAGTCTAAAACAGTCCAGCCGCAGCGCCATGGAGTGTCACTATGCGCAAGATATTTGTTTTTTCACTTGGAGTAAAAGTTCCAGAATATTCCCGAACTGACCAGAATGATCATGTCCCGCCGACATGACGGTGGAGGCGCTGCACAGGGACGCCACCGAGCTCTCGGACTTGGCCTTGATCAGCCTCTGCGGCGGCGCCAGTAGCTCCTGGAGACTGCCGCCTGTGATGTTCTTCTGAAACAGCATTGCATTTGGAGACATGTCTTGACCTTACCACCATTACCATGACCATTACCATGACCTTACATACCATCACACAGCCCTTGTCTGTGTGATGGCATGTCGATTGGTAAATAGTGAAAAATAGCTCATTTTAAGCACTATTAGTCGACATTTGACATATACATGTGACATGTATTCCTAAATATACACATTTTTCTGATAATCCTTACGTTGGTGTTATTTCTGATGAGAAGTGTATTTTCACTTTCGATTCTTCAAGGAATATCCTCACCTTTTCATACTTTCCCACTAGGGTAAGGGAATGGGTATGAAATGACTGATGAATGTTAATGAAGCGCGGCCTGTAAGTCTAGAGAAAATTATCCTCGACTCTCTGCCTACCCGTGAGATATATCCGCTAGTATTCAAACGCAAAAAAATTATCATATTGTAAAAAAACTGGATTAGATGGATAGATAATAAAATAATAATAATATATCCTCACGCCTTCCCACAAGGGTCCCCGAAGGGGTAGGCAGAGGTGTATAGGTACTACCCACACACCCACTTTCCGCCAGATGGATAGATCAACGATTTATTGCGAGCAGTTTATTAAAACGTGTTCTATATACATTTCCAGGTAAGAATATATCGCTGTGTCAAATTTCACCCAATTCCGTTGGGTAGTTTCAGCCTAAAATAGTAACACAGCATCACGAAAATTGGCATTTATAATATCAGAAGAATATATGTAGATTATAGAGGTATAGAGATAGAGGTGTAGGTTATAGAGGTGTTACAAAGGCTTACAAAGGTGTGCGGCGCCAGTGTGGGCTTTGGACGGGCGGCCACGAGCGCGGCGCGCGCAGGCAATGTGCGCAGGCGGCCCACCACCGCCTCGTGGTGCGCGCCCAACACGCGCCAGCCGCCCACCTGCACAGCGACACGCATGCCTCGGCACATTGCGGCGCCACAAATACAGAGCGCTAGCACAGATCTTTGCATCTGTGTAACCTTGTAATGAAGGGCCGATTATTCTATTATTCATTCTAAGTGGACAAAACATGTAGCGTTGGGTTGTTGGGTATCTACCAGGCACTCCCAGGCATGCTTTACTTCGTACGTAAGTATCTCAATCAAGTCGGAACAGACCGGCCCTGGCCTGCCTCGCCTGCACCTCCTTGCCCCCCCCCCCCCTATCCCCCCTCCTCCCCTACCTCCAGCAGCTCGTCCCCCACCCGGAACAGGCCGGCCCTGGCCAGCGGCCCCCGCGGCGCCAGCGCGCGTATGAAGTGCCTCGCCTGCACCTCCTTGCCCCCCCCCTATCCCCCCTCCCCCCCTACCTCCAGCAGCTCGTCCCCCACCCGGAACAGGCCGGCCCTGGCCAGCGGCCCCCGCGGCGCCAGCGCGCGTATGAAGTGCCTCGCCTGCACCTCCTTGCCCCCCCCCCCTATCCCCCCTCCTCCCCTACCTCCAGCAGCTCGTCCCCCACCCGGAACAGGCCGGCCCTGGCCAGCGGCCCCCGCGGCGCCAGCGCGCGTATGAAGTGCCTCGCCTGCACCTCCTTGCCCCCCCCCTATCCCCCCTCCCCCCCTACCTCCAGCAGCTCGTCCCCCACCCGGAACAGGCCGGCCCTGGCCAGCGGCCCCCGCGGCGCCAGCGCGCGTATGAAGTGCCTCGCCTGCACCTCCTTGCCCCCCCCCCCTATCCCCCCTCCTCCCCTACCTCCAGCAGCTCGTCCCCCACCCGGAACAGGCCGGCCCTGGCCAGCGGCCCCCGCGGCGCCAGCGCGCGTATGAAGTGCCTCGCCTGCACCTCCTTGCCCCCCCCCTATCCCCCCTCCCCCCCTACCTCCAGCAGCTCGTCCCCCACCCGGAACAGGCCGGCCCTGGCCAGCGGCCCCCGCGGCGCCAGCGCGCGTATGAAGTGCCTCGCCTGCACCTCCTTGCCCCCCCCCCCTATCCCCCCTCCTCCCCTACCTCCAGCAGCTCGTCCCCCACCCGGAACAGGCCGGCCCTGGCCAGCGGCCCCCGCGGCGCCAGCGCGCGTATGAAGTGCCTCGCCTGCACCTCCTTGCCCCCCCCCTATCCCCCCTCCCCCCCTACCTCCAGCAGCTCGTCCCCCACCCGGAACAGGCCGGCCCTGGCCAGCGGCCCCCGCGGCGCCAGCGCGCGTATGAAGTGCCTCGCCTGCACCTCCTTGCCCCCCACCACGCGCACGGTGCCCTCCAGCGACAGCCCCAGCCCGCACTCGGCGTCCTTCTCTATAATGCCCACCTGACGGACAACATCATCACTGAGCACCGATGAGCTTTCCCGAACTTAAGTACATTAATTAGTCACACCACGAGCTTTACGGCGAAGGAAAACATCGAGAGGAAACCTGCATGTGTTGTGTTCCGATTGTAACAATGGGACATCTGATTACCGAAAGTATTAAAAAATATATTACCTGTTAATACGAAACCAAACAATTAGACGATACTGTTGCAACACAGGCTTAATATTGTAAAGACATTCCGCTAGTCTGTTTATCCACCGATAGACACCAACACTGATTGATTTAATATCTACGACAGAAGTTGTCATTAATCCGCCTAACACAAAAGGATCATGTGTAGTTTCTGATAAAATTACCTATCCATATTTTATAAACCCCTTGGGTGCCAAACATAGGGTCAGTCTGATGGTGCACGGTCGCCGACGCCTACAGACGCTTGCAACACCAGAGAAATCACTCATGCTGCCGACCCTACAGGAATCTTTTCCCACGATTCTTGTAGAGCTACTCACAATAATATCAATAGGGTACTGATGGCCAGGCCAGTCGGTCTCCTTGTCCAGTATGTCTCGCCACTTGTCCTGTATCCGCCGCGCTTCCCGCTCACTTCCCTCGTCCTCCACACCTATGACTATCTCGGCATCTTCGGGAGAATTCGGCGAGGGAAGGTGAGGTTGGATGGAGTCTGGGTCCACTTCTATTACTGTTGATTCGTCGTACTGCGGACAGAAATAATAACATATACTCACACCTTCCCATAAGGGTCCCCGAAGGGGAAGGCAGAGGTGTATAGGTAATACGCACACAACCACTTTCCGCCAGAGATATATTAGGTGCCAACGTGATAGACGGCGAGTCCATGGTCGTTACTCAAGCACGACTATACATACGTCTTTGAATTGCTTCTCAGATGTAAGCAGGTTTCCTCTCTATGTTTTCCTTCACCGTAAAGCTCATGGTGTGACTAATCACTGTACTTAAAATCAGAAAAACTCATTGGTACAGTCGGCCACTCAACCACCACGGCTCTATAATACTAGCGTAGCGGACCTCGTCCAGAAGTGTCTCTCTTCAGTGTAAGAATTCAAATCTGGTACACTATCAGCGCTGCCCATTGGACTCAATTTTTATGCGGTAATATGTAGTCTATATTTAAGCTGGGGACGAAGCGAAAGAGGTATGTAAGTCTAGAGAGAACTGGCGCTCTATACTCTCTGCCTACCCCGTTAGGGACTTGGCGTGATGATATGTATGTATGTATGTATATTTAAGCTAGAACTCTAGCGTTATATGAGTGAAAACTGCATTCAGATCCACGCAGCACTTCTTACGTGATGTGTACATTAACATAAAACACATCAAAATGTCTTGGCGTTTCTCTTTAATATTTGTAGTGCACAGAAATCGGCTAATCACATTTTTTACGTATATAAATATTTTCTTCATCTTTCACTGACGAATGTGGATGAAGCGAAAGAGGCATGTAAGTCTAGAGAGAACTGGCGATTTCTCTCTCTTTGCCCACCCAGTAAGGGACTCGGCGTGAGAATATTATGATGGTGACGTTAATATTTTATTTATAAAAATCACCTAACAATCCTCTCTGATTCAAATCCCGCATCATAGCCTTAACCAAATCCTCATCTTCTACTTACCACACTAAAACTGTACTTGGCTAGAGAAGTGACAGAGGGGCTGGGCGGAGCAACTGGAGATCTTCGTCCATCTTGAGCTGCAAGAGCCTTCTGCAACTTCTCAAACCCCGCCCCACGAAGATACCTAAAAAATACAAGAAACAAGCCTTTATATTACACGCAGTAACCTACTACAGATTTCGGCACGTGACATTAATACCACACATACACTCTTGAGTCCCTGAGGGGGAGGCAATGAGAGAAAGAAAGAAACAAAAACTATGTAACATTTTTACGACTTCTACACAGTATGAAATTTGGAACACAGTTCGTCTGGAGAAGAAGAAAAAGGTCATAATTTTAATCCCTATACCTACAATACAATATAAAAAACGCTACACACACACCACTATGCGCTTGGTACAGACAAACTGACACAGCCTTAAATGTCAAAAATAATTGTGTCTATGGTTGAAGTCTATAGTCAAACTAAGAAGAGAGTTTATACATTATTGTTTATCTTAAAGAATAAAAAAAGTCGAGTATCGAGAATAAGGCTAGTTGCCACGTTGGAACCTAAATATATCTTCGGGAAAAGAGTGTTGTTATACCTCTGCCTACGCCTTTAGCAACTCATGTGGTACGTAATGATACATATAATAAAATTTGTTTTGGAAAACATAACTTTAAGAACGGCTTTTAGGCGTAAACACGTAACGAATGTTTAGTCACAGACCCGAATAGCACTTCTATTTGGGTGTTACAGCAAGGATTTACGGAGTATTTGTGAATATCGTAAGCCACCTACCACCTACCATTGTTTGATAAACAACTAACACACGATGTGATTGAAATATGGGTTTACTCACAGGGTGTTTGAAAAACGGGCACGTTTGTCTTGAAATCAGTGATTTAGGGTAACGTGCAACAACTCATTGAAAAAGCATACCACAGCTATTCGAGAATTTATAGAGCACTCGTGCCATCCACGAAGAAGCGCCCCACCAACTTCTAGTCGAGGGATCGCGGGATGCGAGCAGTATGACCCGAGTCTATTAAATGTAGTGTGCGTGTGCACTCATAGGTAATCAGTGTGTACCGACAATACTCACACATTAGTGGAAGGTTGCACACTTACACTATAAACTATGAGAAAGATTAGTAGGGCGCGCTTTCGTGGATGGCACTATCTATATACATTATGGCGTGTTTGTTGCTTTGTACAGGGTTACGAAGTGAATGTTGAGAGATTAAACTCTTAGGTATCTTTCCGTACTTTCGATTTAATTGGGAAAACAATTGTTCGTCTAACTAACCATTTGGAAAGAAAATTATAACCCCCTTTTGGAATTGGGGTCTGCGTACATTACCTCAGAGCTTTGAGCCGGACGATGGGTCCCTTAGCGTCGCGCAGCAATGCCACCGCCTTATGATTGGTCACTCCGTGCAGCGACACACCATCCACCTTTAACACCACAAATCAATCTATAAGCGATCACATTACAATCTGAAGTCTGAGCACATACTTTTTATTAAGACGAATCTCGCACAATGGACAGAGCGCAAATCTACCCTAGATTTCTTCCATAAATAGCATTAATAATTTTTTCTGTACTAAACTAAAGAAGGCGTAAGATTTATCTATCAATAAGTTTGAGAGCAACTTTTCAAGGGGAAAGTGTGATGAAGGGCTAAGCTCCTTGGGGAGGGGGGAGGATTGTTATATTGTGTTGGCAGCAGAGGGATTAGTCCCATTATGCTTGTAAGCGTAAATACGCTGCGGTAACCGTTTTCCATCGGGTGGGTCGTATGCTTGTTTGCCACACTTGTTGCATAAAAAAAAGGGCAAGTCTGTCCACTGTTCTCTCAACCATCCACTAATAGGACTTTAATGAATTTAACTAATTGGCGGCAGATTGTCTAATATACATAGATTATTGATAGTGATAACTTATCATAAGATATAAAATAATAATAATATCCTCACGCCTTCCCACAAGGGTCCCCGAAGGGGTAGGCAGAGGTGTATGGGTAATACCCACACACCCACTTTCCGCCAGAGGAATATTAAGTGCCAACGTGACAGATGGCGAGTCCATCGCCGTTACTCAAGCACGACTATACATACGCCTTTGAATTTCTTCCCAGACGTATGCAGGTTTCCTCACGATGTTTTCCTTCACCGTAAAGCTCGTGGTGTGACTAATCACTGTACTTAAATTCAGAAAAACTCATTGGTACAGTCGGGATTCGAACTTGCGATCTTTGTGTCGCAGGCAACTGCTCGAACCACTCGGCCACCACGGCTCTAATAAGATAGATGATAAGATATCGAACTTCATAAAATATAAGACATATGTATCATATCATCAGATAGTTGAACTTTTAGAAGTTACCTACTACTGATAATTAAGAGGCAGAGGAAGACCAAGTTCCAACGATCTAGATCAAATCAATCGGATGCTCAAGGACGAGAGCGTCAAGAGTACTCGAAACCGACGAGCATGTATGAAAAGACTGATGAATGTGGACGAATCGAAAGATGTATGTAAGTCTAGAGAGAACTGCCACTCTAATCTCTCTGCGTACCTCGTTAGGGACTCGGCGTGATGATATGTATGTATGTAAATATTTTTGGAGTTTACTCCTTAAGAATCGATTTTCATATATAAGGCGCCCGGTATGAGAAAAATATGAGAGGTAAAAGCTACTGATGAATGACCTCGTTACGTTTTTGGTGCGCATGCACCTATGGTGCGCAACTTTCTAATTTGGTTGTGACCAACCGCGCTCAGTACGCCGCCGCCGCTTGTGTGTGACAGTTGTACAATCCGCTTTCAATAAGTTTGAAAAACAAGTGCAGATATGCCGTATTGCTCCATTCTTGAGTGCAGGAATGCTAGCCGGACAAAAATCTAGCTAATAGTGGCATTTCCTATCATCGGGAAGTGTTATTTAATTAAATTTTATTTTATTACGTTAATTTTGTTTTATGTCCAAATTTTTTTTAATTGTACAATACAAAAATCAATCTTATGTAAGAGCAATAAGATCGAATTTTATCTGTAATAATAGTGAAAGAACTTTCTAGAAAATTGCATCAGTTTCGCGCTACTCAACCAGTGCGAGGGTGTAGTCAATAAAGTATCGATATCGATAATCCGATTTTTACGATAGTTTTACTACTTATTTATCAACATTCCTAATGAAATATTTGTGCACATCTGAAATTGACTATTGTGAAAAGTTTAATGTAAAATATTTCGCCGATTAGTTATAATAAATGTATATAAAATGAATAAATATATATTTATATATGTATATTATTTTCATTAATTTGTTAATTTACCCTTTCATATGATATTAATCTTATTTTCAGTTGGATAAACTCTTTTTGCGTATGTTTAGACAATCGTACTTAAGGTGTAAACTCCAGCCGTGCGTCGGAGCTGACACACACAATTTTTATTTACCTTGGGACAACTCCACTCAAATTGACCTAGTCCCAGTCTAAGCAAAGCTTGTATTATGGAAACTAGACACTCGTGCTCACACAAACATCGGCCCTCATGGGGAACCGAACCTGTGACCTAAAGCTTCGTAGTCAGGAGCTCTGACAGCTATAGACCAGAAGGCTGGCAGAGTTATATCAAAGTATTCCGACATATTCTCTAAATAACTTGATTCAGGATTTTATGAATAAAGTCAGTTTTATATACCTAACTAATAACAAAAGCTTTCAGTTCTTGAAAAACTTGTGTTCTTAGAATATCACATTTCTAACTTGTCTATATCAGCGCACTTATCTTGCTACTAAAATCTCATCTCCATCCATACTTACAAATTATACCACTAACATTTAAGGTGCGACCTTCTTTCTTCTACTTTCACAGAGGTTTGAATCTAAACTCTAGACATCGAAGACGACTACTTAAATTACTCGGCCATCTCCGCTCTTTATTATCGGAAGCATTAAAAGAACATATAGTAATATCTGAACTCTCTCTTGAAACAATCAATAACAAAATCAAAATCAAAATCTAAATCTTTTTATTTCACATAGGCCCAGGTGGGCACTTATAAAACGTCGAAAAAGAAGAAGCACGGTTCGGGTTGGGCGCTTCCATGGAGAAGAACCGGCAAGAAACTCCATGGTTACTCTTTTCAATCATTAGGCATATACAATATTTTTTTCGTTACAGCAATAGTACCCAAGTATGGGGGAACAACGTAGACCCGACAATAGGTCGTTGCTTACTATACAAAGCATACATAAAACAAGATAATTATAACAATGTTAGCAAGATCTAAGAATCTACAAAGCCTACAATGTTCTCACATTCACAAATTAGACAAATTAAACAAGTGACACAAATATTGTCATCAGTACTGTAACTAATTCTGGTCAAGATATGGAATAAATTAAAATAAAAAGAAGTAAAATTATTATTGTAAAAAAAACCCGAACTGAGAAAAGAAAAAGATTCAATATAGTTAGAGACATCCACAAATTTGTGCCGTTTATGAGCTACCAAGAAAGCCGCATGCGCAGAAGGAACTAGAGCCAAACTTCTTTATCTTCAACGTAGTCCTTGATTTTATAATATGCTTTTTTAAACGTCACTAGAAAGTCGTCTATGTACACAAGTTGTCAAAGTAGGATTGCTAGACGCCATATCGTCAATAAGGACTGCCATTTGCATCCGAAGCTCAATTAATTTGAAAACGAGAGCGACGAAAAGGTACTATCTATGTTAAATCCATGTTGACCATCACTTTCGTCTCACGGTTGGGACTTGAGACAGAGCTTTGCATATATTAACTGTACTAAATCACTCCAAAATCTTAAGAGAATCGTTAATGAAGTTTTGTAGATGTACAGATGAGCTCACTGAAAGTATCTTTGCATTGAATTTTACAAAATATTCTTTATACACATCAACACAGGAATGACACAGGTCAAAAGAATCTTCTCTTAAATTACACACATCCTCGTCTAACTCATCAGCCTCTTCAAAAAATTTCCTATCTTTGAAAGTTTGATTAATACATACATACATACATATCATCACGCCAAGTCCCTAGCGGGGCAGGCAGAGAGTATAGAGCGCCAGTTCTCTCTAGACTTACATACCTCTTTCGCTTCGTCCACGTTCATCAGTCTCTTCATACATGCTCGTCGGTTTCGAGTACTCTTAACGTTCCCGTCCTTGAGAGTCCGATCGATTTGATCCAGGTAGTTGGAACGTGGCCTACCTCTGCCTCTTCTTGCACACACTTTTGCTTTGTATATCTGTTTCGTCAATCTTTCTTCGCTCATCCTTTCTATGTGTCCAAACCAACGTAACATGCCTTTCTTCATCTTTACAATCACGCCCTCATTCACGCCAGTTGATTTGCGAATCTCTTCATTGCGGACTCGATCTAAAATCGTTACTCCGCACATTTTTCGAAGCGATCGCATCTCAACTGCATTCAAGCTATTTTCATACTTCCTCTGACATACCCAGGATTCGCTGCCATACAACAAGGTAGGTACCAATATCGCGTTGTGGACAGCAACTCGAGCATTCTTGCTCAGATTTTTACTGCCCATCAACGCCGACATGGCTCCATTCACCTTATTTCCGGCAGTTATCCTTCTTTCAATATCTTTTTCATACTTTCCATCTCGTGTGAACATGCTTCCAAGATATACAAATTCATTCTTGAATGTGAAAAAAAACAAAAAAAGTTTGATTAATAATAATATTAATTAATACCTCGGGACAATTCCCCACAAATTGACATAGCCCCAAATTAAACAAAGCTTGCGTTATGGTAACTAGACAACGATATATTTACTTGTATATATAGATATATACATAAATACATAGAACATCCAAGGCTAAGGTACAAATCCTCGTGGTCATCACACAAATGTCTGCTTTCAGTGGGATTCGAACACGCGACCTCAAGTTTCGCAGTCAGGAGTTCTTATCACTAAACCAGACGGCCGTGATTGATTTCGAGGTAGTCAGAACGTGGTCTTCCTCTGACGTCTTCTCCCACGAAACCACATCCTGTTTGCCAACTATGTACTTTGTATAAAAAACAATATACATAAACACTCGACGCGACTGTACGCAAAATTAGGTACTCATGTAAGGGAATATAACAATAATTTGCTCTCAAAACTTTACAGCGAATGTACAAATAATTTTCCTGCAAATTATCAACCCCAGATAAGGTCGCCAACAAAGCCGGGGACCTTTGAATAAGTAATTCGGCCCCCCTCGCTCCCTCCCTCATTTGCCTCTCGACAAAGGAAATTAACCTATTTTCACGAGAGTTGCGATTTCAGCAACTTATTACATTCATACCTTTGGCAAAAGTGATGTAAGAAAAACTATGCGGCTCATAATCATATATCATAGTAAAAAATACCTACATATCTTCATATCTCTTTGTTTAGATTACTTATTAGATTCTCGAGGTAATCTATCATCTTTACTTCTAATAACAATGGATGGATAATAAGCTAATTGAACAAAACCCTACCCCTTTCTTCATTGCCGTTTCTCAGTCATGACGAAGTTTTTTTTCAAAACATAAATACAGTTTACAGTACAGTTTTATACGGTTTACCACACCATGAGATTTAAGATGAAGGAAGACATCAAGAGGACATCTGCATATGTAACTACTAAGAACTCGGATGCAGTAGACATATATTCCTAGAGTAAGTTCTAAACAGATAGATACGAAATTCAATAAAAAAATTCAACACAAAAAAATCTAAATTTAAATTTGTAAGATTTTATACGGTAAGGTTACACTTAATTAACTTCAGACATACATACTTACATATCATCACGCCGAGTCCCTAACGGGGTAGGCAGAGAGCATAGAGCGCCAGTTCTCTCTTGACTTACATACTTCTTCCGCTTCGTCCACATTCATCAGTCTCTTCATACATGCTCGTCGGTCTCAAGTACTCCTGAGGTTCCCGACCTTGAGCATCCGATCGATTTGATCCAGGTAGTTGGAACGTGGTCTTCCTCTGCCTCTTCTTGCACAAACTTCCTTTGTATATCTGTTTCTGTTTTATTTTAAGACCCATTTATATATCGATAAACTTAAGTACAGAGATGAGTCACACCACGAGCTTTACGGTGAAGGAAAGCATCGAGAGGAAACCTGCATACGCTTGAGAAGTAATTCAAAGGCGTATGTATAGTCGTGCTTGAGTAACGGCGACGAACTCGCCATCTGTCACGTTGGCACCAAAAATATATCTCTGGTGGAAAGTGGATGTGTGGGTATTACCTATACACCTCTGCCTAGCCCTTCGGGGACCCTTATGTGAAGGCGTGAGGATATATATATATATATATATAGATTGTAAAAAGAAAGGCTGCGATATTTTCATGTTATGTCTTCCATTTGAATTGTATAATTGCGTCAATGAACATACCTACCAAGAAAATTGTTTTGCAAGGTGACACGCGATGACATCTCTAGCACAATAATGTGCATCCATCCTTATACCTAGTTAAAAGCACTCGACTCTCCGCGCCTGCACTTAACCTACTTCTCTGATGGCATCTTACATCATTAGGTATGCGAGTCTCGTAACATGACATATTTGAAACATCTTTACATAGATCTAGAAAAAAAAAATCCAGCAGCTCATACAAATACTAAAATCCATACTTCAGATAAATAAAGAGGTAGAGTACCAGGTCTCTCTGGACTTACATTTCTCTTTCGCTCCATTCACTTTTCTCGTGTCGTAATTCTTTAAAGAAAGAGGTATGCCTACAGTATATCTAAAGTGAGCGCCATCTTATATTAAAGCCTAAAAATAAACATATCCTCGAAGTTCTTACCTCAACAATCCTGTCGTTAACTTGTATCTTCCCACACAAATCTGCGGAGCTGCCTTCGCTGATACTCTTCACAAAAATACCGCTTAATTCCTCTGAGAACAAAAAAAAACGTTACAGCTATAATAGGATTGTAGTCGACTACAGAATATATATATATATATATATATATATTTATACAACAAGAGTGGCAAACAAGCCAACCGGATGGGAAACGGTTACCGTAGCTTATTTACGCTCACGATACCGAAGTATCACTTGCGCGTTGCCACTGTGTGTTAGGAGAGTTATAGTGTGTTGGCAGCATAATGGGTTTAATTCCTCTGCTTCCAACAAAATGTAACAATCCTCCCCCTCCCCAAGGAGCTCATTACTGGAAATCTTATTCACCGCGTAGGAACACAATACAATAAAACATTTTATTTGGCTACGGACTTCTATAAGGTGGAGGTCCTGTCCAGTCGGGCAGCTCCAAACTCGACCGGGAAACCCGCCATACCTCTCTTAATACGTGGCAAAAACAAAAAAACACGTTCGTAGTTGAAATTTTTTTTACCTCATTTTCGCATAAAAATATGTTGTAATTAGTTATATATGAAGAATCTAAATACGTTTCTGTTTTTTTTATATAATAATTTAATATATAAAAATATTATAATAAAAAATAAATAAAAATATTTTTTATTTATTTAATTATTGTATAACCGTTATAAAAGTTTATTAGATGTATGACGCGTCTCCAAATATTGAAAACACTGGAACAATCAGAATATCTCCCAAGATTGTATCATTCGCTCCGAGATTTGATCAATGAGTCGTTGTTCACGTTGTTATGACAATAAGATGAAAAGTTGGATGCTGTGAGCATATATTTCGGAGAAAAACATGTTTTCAAGTGATGTATAAATATTGTAAATATATGTGAATGATGGCTTGGAATTGGTTCATACCTACTGTTATGGAAGTCCTCATGAATTTCTTAAGATGAAGAAAGACGTGTTGCGAAAGATGACTGAAGAAAGATTGACGAACTACTACCTAGATAAAATCAGAAAATCTAATAGAAATCTTCACGCCGCCCCACAAGGGTCCCTGAAGGGGTAGGTCTAGTTGCAGAGCTCTTTCGCTTCATCCACATTTATCGGCTTCTTCATACGTGTTTCGCAGTTTCTAGTGCTCTTTTACATCTTTCGTTTCATTCTTACGTCTTTAATTCATACATATCTGTATATATAACCGCGGTGGTCGCGTGGTTTGAGTAGTCGCATGCAACACAAATAATGCGGTACGAATCCCGACTGTACCAATGAGTTTTTCTGTACTTTAGTACAGTGATAAGTCACAGTTTTACGGCGAAGAAAACGAGAGGAAACCAGCATACGTTTGAGAAGACATTCAAAGACGTATGTATAGTCGTGCTTGAGTAACGACATTCAACTTCTACATACATACATACATATCATCACGCTGAGCCCCTAACGGGGTAGGCAGAGAGAATAGAGCGTCAGCGCCAGCGCCTTTCAGCCAAATCGGTTCAGCCGTTTGGCCGTGAAAGAACCGCAAACATCCAAACTTACAAACTTTCACATTTATAATATTAGTAAGATAAGATAAGGTAAGATAATATTAACATATAACGGATAAGCCGTGGTGGCCGAGTGGTTCGAGCCCGACCGTACCAATGAGTTTTTCTGAACTTAAGTACAGTGATTAGTCACACCACGAGCTGAACGGTGAAGGAAAACATCGAGAGGAAACCTGCATACGTCTGAGAAGAAATTCAAAGGCGTATGTATAGTCGTGCTTGAGTAACGGCGATGGACTCGCCATCTGTCACGTTGGCACCTAATATACCTCTGGCGGAAAGTGGGTGTGTGGGTATTACCTATACACCTCTGCCTACCCCTTCGGGGACCCTTGTGGGAAGGCGTGAGGATATATTATATATTATATAAGATTAACATCTATATATATTGAGTAGCATAATATGAGAGATACCCCTTTTTAATATAACAGTTGCTACAGTTAGACTTGTTCTTCAAATATACACGAACATCGCCTCAAGGCCTCGTAATCTAGACCCAAATGCGTCCGAATACCCGGATAAACCCCCGGTCAATACTAGGAAGATCATTGCCCTACATTCCGGATAAATATACCCGTAAGCCGTAAATAAATACTGTAACGACTATGGTCTAAATTAATTGCGTGTTTTGTTTTTCTTTATTACCAAACTAGCGGTCCGCCCCGACTTCGCACGGGTGCACATATTTTTTTTAATATTTTCTTTTAAAAAGCTTTCCAATGGTGAAGAATTTTTTAAATCCGTCCAGAAGTTTCGGAGACAATCAAATCTTTCCTCTTTATAATATTAGTATAGACTAGTATATATACTTATTGAATTAACCCTCCTTCTTAAATACAGTGATTAAGTCACACCACGAGCTTTACGGTGAAGGAAAACATCGAGAGGAAATCTGCATACGTCTGAGAAGCAATTCAAAGGCGTATGTATAGTCGTGCTTGATTAACGGCGATGGACTCGCCATCTGTTACGTTGGGACGTAAATAAACGACCAAACGACCTTCGTACTCACGTATATATATATATATATATATATATATATATATATATATATATATATATATATATATATATATCATCATCATGAACATGGCGCGAAATTAAATTGGTAATATGAAGCACGTTTAATCTGTAAACATACGAGTTCTCTCATGGGGTGCCGACTTATTTTATTTGGCTTGGTTATAGGCCTCACTCTACCCCTTGAGAAGGCGGATGGTAAGCGGTTACCGTCTGTGCACGCTCGCTCATTGCCGATGCCAAAAATCTTTTCACATCCGTCTTGAAGAATTAAGGTGACAATGTTTTTTTTTTAGTACGGCTAAAATCCAATTACACTAATAAGTAATTATAAGAACCTCATTCATACACTCATCTCACAATGCTTCAGACATGCCGCCATGATAGCCTTCCATCCGTCCATGACACGTCACAGTCAGGGTTGGACTCCAAGAGGGCATTGAGCGCAGTGAGAGTGCGAGCTACAGGGGAGTGTGCACGCGATACTGTGCGATGCCCGCCCACTGCGAACAGTCTAAGAGTCAGAATAGCAAGATAATGATGCAGACTAAAGACGCTCGAAAGCTAGACTTTGATCATTACAAGCAGTTGAATTATTTCAAAGCCCTCCCCAGCTCCTACCGGATGCTCGTCCAATAAAACATCCTTTCGACACTGGAATCGCTTTGAAAGCTTATCGAGCTCGAGTATTCGCTCGAGAGAATTTGCTTTTAAGCTCTATATAAGAACTAATGAACTTTGATGCTTTAAGAAATTATTTTGATACTAGAAAATGTTTGTATATTAATATATTAACCAATTTCCATTTTCGTACCATAGCGAGATTTTTGAAAGGTCGGGCATAATGGGTATCCCCCATGGGGTTCGAATTCGGAGCTGCCCGACTGGGGAAGGACCTCCACCTTATAGAAGTCCGTAGCCAAATAACACTATTTATTGTGTTGTGTTCCTACGCGGTGAATAAGGTTTCCAGTACTGAGCTCCTTGGGGAGGGGGATTGTTATATTGTGTTGTCAGCAGAGGGATTAGTCCCATTATGCTGCCAACACAGTATAACTCTCTGAACACAGAGTGGCTACTAACTAGCTTGCTGCTAATATAAATAAATAAATACCTAGGGACTTGGGACGCAAGTGCTATGGGTACTAGACAACGATATACATACATATCATCATCCCTAACGAGGTAGGCTAAGAGAGTAGAGCGTCGGCTTGCTCTAGACTTATATACCTCTTTCGCTTTATCCACATTTATCAGTCTCTTCATACATGCTCGCGTGTTTGGAGTACTCTTGACGTATCCTTGAGTGACAACGATGTACATATTTACCTATATAGATAAATAAACACAGGAAATCCAAGACTAAGGAACAAATACTCGTGTTTCTTTTTTTTCTCTTTATTTAAGGAGTTTTGTCGCACAGCGACTATAACACTAACATCTCCTCCATCATCTCCATCATCCATCATCATCTCCATCTAACCCTCAGCGGGAATTAAGCTAGACCTCAAGTTTTGCACCCAGGATCTCTGACCACTAGACGGCCGCCATATTAACATTTTAGCAATATCGTTACACTCAAAGCCGTGGTGGCCGAGTGGTTCGAGCAGTTGCCTGCGACGCAAAGGTCGCAAGTTCGAATCCCGACTGTACCAATGAGTTTTTTCTGAACTTAAGTACAGTGATTAGAAAAGTGAAACCTGCATACGTCTGAGAAGAAATTCAAAGGCGTATGTATAGTCGTGCTTGAGTAACGGCGATGGACTCGCCATCTGTCACGTTGGCACCTAATATACCTCTGGCGGAAAGTGGGTGTGTGGGTATTACCTATACACCTCTGCCTACCCCTTCGGGGACCCTTGTGGGAAGGCGTGAGGATATGAGGTTACACTCAACAATTTCTTGTGTTTTCTAACTCCTATCTGTCATTCGTCCAAACGCCGTGCAAAAGTTTTATCTTGAGTATTAGTTTCTATCGCCATCGACGGGGAACTCATCCCCATACTTTGGCACCACCAAGGTCTCGCACTGCGCGGTTCCAAAGGAGTTTCCTTCCGCTCAGGCTGTGGAATGAGCTCCCCGTTGAGATTTTCCCTGGAGAGTACAGCATGGAGTTCTTCAAGAAGGGTGTGAACAGCTTCTTGCAGGGTCGGCAACGCGCGAGTTATACCCCTGGTGTTGCAAGCGTCCATAGGCGGCGGTAACCGTTTACCATCAGGCGGACCGCGTGCTTGTTTCATCCAAGTGGAATAAAAAAATACCGACAGGACATAGAACATCCTGTTTATCCGCATGTATACCCGGCCTAAACATATTGTGGGCAAGTGACCTACATTGGAAGTCAATTAAGTGCATCTGCAGCCAACACCAGGGTACATGGACTATGCATATTACTGTGCAGCCGGATAGCCCGGGTGTTGCGGCGTTCAAATTGGATTTTGTTATAACTAGGTACACCCTGCGGTTTCACTCGGGTTAGACAGTATTATGTATGGTACTACTGGTCTGATTGTTTAGGTAGTAGCATGGTGACATGCCATATGTTATATATTCGGGTTTTACATTTACCATTATTTTATTTATAATTTGTTACTTGTAAACCTTAATGTAAAACTGTTTTTTGTCCCAATAAAAAAAAAAAAAAAAATAGCCATTCCTAAATAGACGGCCGATCTTATAAAAATAGACTAGTTGTTCTGAGCAACAACACGTGTATGAACACTACTTTACAATTTATTTGTGTATATGCTTTTGAAATTCCAAAAACTTAACAGAAGAGACTGCATAAACCCAGAAATTACACTTTATATAATATAAGCCTTTGTGGCCGAGTGTGGCCTTTTTTCAAGACGTCCCTGATTTGGTCTTGAAACGTCCTCCTGGGTTCCTTGTAGCACTTTCATTCACACTCGCCTTATACACTTTTTTCGTCAATCGTTCTTCATGATGAACTCCACATTATGACTATGGTACCTTGCTCGCAGACATATCCAGCCACGGTGATGCCGAGCCCTAGGGCGGAGTCCTTGCTCAGCTCCACCTCGTAACTCAGGGTCTCCGGCTCTCCGGTGCCACGGATTGCCATATCCAAAGGGAGCCTACGTAAAGTACAATCGAATCAGCGGAGTACATGTGTACACACACAATATCAAAATAATGTTTATTGGAAGGATTGGAACGAAGTTCCTTATCGCGCGTTGCGAAAGGGGGCTAGACGGAAAAAATTAAGACAAAAAGTTGTAACGACTTTTTTTTTTCGAATTTTAAAAAGTGTTCGATTTTCAAATGAGCGATCGCACTTTTTGCTATTGTTGTAAGCCGTGCGGCGTGCGCGTGTTTCTCTGTCTTTTATTTGGATCACAACAGGCAAGAACGCCTTAATATTAACAAAACATGCCATATTAAAACATACATGTCTACCCAATTACAGGTAACCACAACTATTTTCCATCTATATATATAAAAATGAATGTTTGTCTGTATGTCCTTTATAGAATCGTAACGGCTAGACCGATTTTAATGAAATTTTCTGTTTCTTCAGGTGGTATCAGAATGGTTCAGATTCATAATTGGACCCGATAGGTGGCGCCAATGGGTCCGTGGCTTTTATTTTTTCACCCAAGCCAATCTAGGCGGGACAATTAGTACTTTCTAAATACAACATCGTAATAATTCCGTTTTCTCTCTTTACTTTTCAATGAATAATCAATCGAACTATGTAAGTGTCAATTCATTCCAACGGGTTTAAAAGCACTCCAGATAGGATTATCAGTGAGTCTGTACTTACCTAACGGGCGCTACCTGTGGTACGGGCGGAGGGGGTATGTACGCTGGTGGTCTTGGCGATGGTGCCAAAGCCCCCCGCGGCACTACTGCTACCATCGACGCAACGGGCTGTTGACAAAAGACAGTCATTTATTGATTACCTAGTTGACAAATGACCCAAGGTCATATATTGTCTTACTAGTTGACAAAAGACTCAAAGTCATTTATTGACTTAGGTACTGGTTGAAAAAAAGATCCAAGGTCATTTATTGCCTTCCTCTTACTCGCGTAAAAAAATATTACATAATCTTTTTCTGGAACAAAACATATCCTATAATATATAATAATTTAAATATATCGTCACACCTTCCCACAAGGGTCCCCGAAAGGGTTGGCAGAGGTGTATAGGTAATACCCACACACCCACTTTCCGCCAGAGGTATATTAGGTGCCAACGTGACAGATGGCGAGTCCATCGCCGTTACTCAAGCACGACTATACATACGCCTTTGAATTTCTTCTCAGACGTATGCAGGTTTCCTCTCGATGTTTTCCTTCACCGTTCAGCTCGTGGTGTGACTAATCACTGTACTTAAGTTCAGAAAAACTCATTGGTACAGTCGGGTACCGAACATGCGACCTTTGCGTCGCAGGCAACTGCTCGAACCACTCGGCCACCACGGCTCTAATAATCCGGCTTAAGTTAATCCAGCTAATAATCGAAAGAGATCTGCAAGTCTAGATAGAACTGGCGCTCTACTCTCTCTGCCTGCCCCGTGAGGGACTCTGCCGAGCCGAATTTCATTTCCAGTTCCGTTCAGTATTTATTGCGTGAACGAGGAACATACTTCCTCACAAGCTTTCGCATTAATTATATCACTAGTTGTCCCTGTGCTTTCATTTTTGTATCTCCTTGATCTTGTTATATTTTTACCAATTATTGTAATATCTTTATAAATTGTAGCATAGCTATTCTGATGTACGGGCTGTATTATTGTAAAGTTTCATTCAAATCAATTTAGTATTTTTTGAACACTCTCAAACATGAGACACAAGAGAGGTAGGGCATAACGGGTTTCCCGTTCGAATTCGGAGCTGCCCGACTGGGGCAGGACCTCCACCTTATAGAAGTCCGTAGCCAAATAACACAATTTATTGTGTTGTGCTCCTACGCGGTGAATAAGGTTTCCAGTAATGTGTTCCTTGGGGTGGGGAGGATTGTTATATTGTGTTGGCAGCAGAGGGATTAGTCTCATTATGCTGCCAACACAGTACAACTCTCCGAACACAGAGTGATGCAATGCGCAAGTGATACTTCGGTATTGTAAGCGTAAATAGGCTGCGGTAACCGTTTTGCGGGCCGTATGCTTGTTTGCCACTCTAGTTGTATTAAAAAAAAACCATGAACAATGGTAATATTAGAAGGATGAAGGAAATATGGCAATATAATAATTGCTTACCCTGTGATGTAGCCGCTCCTCAATGATGGTGGGCGGTGGTGAGGGCGGGCTGGAGTCCTCACACAGGGCTCCGAAGCCATCGTGGCCAGCCTCCGCCAGCCTCCTCTCGAGCTCGATGGGGTCGGTTAGGAGTCTTGAAGGGACCACTGGTGCGGGGGATGCGCCGAGGGACTGTTGAAAAATAATTTGTTAATTTTTCACCTCTCGCCATCGTCGGGGAATTCAACCCCATACCTTGGAAGTACAAAGGTCTCGCACTGCGCGGTTACAAAGGAGTTCGAGCTGGAGAGGAACTGGAGGGAGAATGAGCTCCCCGTTGAAGTTTTCCCTGGAGAGTACAGCATGGAGTTCTTCAAGAAGGGTGAAAAAATTCCTGCAGGGTCAGCAACGCGCGAGTGATACCCCGGGTGTTGTAAGCGTCCATAGGCGGCGGTAACCGCTTACCATCAAGCGGGCCGCAAGCTTGTTTACCACTCAAGTGGTAACAAAAAACCCTAAATGGCTAAACACTTACGTTCATTCTTAAAATATAAAATTGAACAGAATATGCACATAAAATAGAAATCTGTATTTCTAGACAGGTATTACCAGTGAAAATATGGCATTTCTCTGTGAATGGAGTCAGTGGTGAGGGCGGGCGGGAACTTAATATCTATCCATCCGGCCTGTCGTTAGATCCGCAAACCGAATGCAGGCAATCTCCTCGCCCGGCTCACGTGTTTAATTGAGGAAATAGTTAATTATTGGTTTTGCTCGCCTAATGCAATTTTATATATTAGTTATCGAAAATGCTGAATAAATAGATTGATGAGCCTATTTAATGGGAGTGACTAAGTCGAGCAAATTAGTCGCGCCTAGGACGCCAGTATTGCAGGTTGGAATCCCGACTGTAACATTTTTTTTAGCTGTACTTAAGAATTTAATGATTTAATAAGAATATAATGGCAACACGAGCTGTACCATGAAGGAAAACATCGAAACCTGCATACTTTTGGGAAGAGATGCAACGTATACATATATGATCTCTATTAAGCTTTGAAGCCGTGGTGGCCGAGTGGTTCAAGCGCCTGAGTCCAAGTGCCTGCGACGCAAAGGTCGCAAGTTCGAATCCCGACTGTACCACTGAGTTTTTCTGAACTTAAGTACAGTGATTAGTCACACCACGAGCTTTACGGTGAAGGAAAACATCCAGAGGAAACCTGCATACGTCTGAGAAGAAATTCAAAAGGCGTATGTAATAGTCGTGCTTGAGTAACGGCGATGGACTCGCCATTTGTCACGTTGGCACCTGATATACCTCTGGCGGAAAGTGGGTGTGTGGGTATTACCTACACACCTCTGCCTACCCCTTCGGGGACCCTTATGGGAAGGCGTGAGGATATCATTAAGCTTTGAATAATAAACATTGTTAGATTGTTACTATTTAAGCTTACAAGTGATTGTTTCACACGTATCTGTATGCAGCCCGCCCTCACGCCAGGAGCCCAGTCCAAAGTGGAATGTTATTAGCAGCCGCCCTATTTCTAGAGCCAACCTTAATTGGAGAACTTTTACTCGGCGCCGGAAAAGCGTTTAGCGAAGTCGCCAATTAACTCGCGAGAATACTGCTTTATTTACTACACCTATTTTCATCCGGGTCGAGTTGAAAGAATGCGAAATCCTTTTACGCGCAACGCCTTCATATTGCACGCGGTAACCGCTTACCGTCAAGTGGGCCGTGTACTGGTTAGCCACTTTAGAAGTATACAAAAATAATTCATTTTTTTTACATACTATATCTACACGTATTCGTATAAATGGACTACAAAGCGCACACTCAGATTGCTCGATATTATAAGACCATTTTATTTATAAAATGTAATACTTTACGTCGCTGTCATGTCCACCACATTACCTACATATCCTTTTCTGTCACAAGATGTCGCTGTACGTAAATATAAATCTCGCTTTTTTTTTTTTGGCTGGCAACTCTGGCGACCGGTCGTGAAAAACGACCTCGTAGTTAATTTATTCTTAAAAATATTGATTTATTGTGTTTAGTTTGTTTTAAATGTATTATTTATATTAGACTCAATGTATAAAGTGTCAGTGTAGTGTTTTTGACCTGTTTATATTGTGATAACTTGTAAAAATCGATAATTCAATAATACGTCTACGTATTCTCATCAGAAAATTCAAAACATGATGCAAGTTTATGTTTTGTGAGGATAAGGATTATCAGAAAATTGGTTACATGTAGGAATATGCGTCAAATATCGTTTAATAGTGAATAATATGAAGTACTGTACGTACGTAAGTTCAGAAAAACTCATTGGTATAGTCGGTATTCGAACTAACTTGCGATCTTTGTGTCGCAGGCAACTGCTCGAACCACTCGGCCACCATGGCTCCTTGATTGTAAATAAATAAATAAATATAAATGACAGCCGTGGTGGCCGAGTGGTTCGAGCACCTGCCTGCGACACAAAGATCGCAAGTTCGAATCCCGTCTGTACCAATGAGTTTTTCTGAACTTAAGTACAGTGATTAGATACACCACGAGCTTTACGGTGAAGGAAAACATCGAGAGGAAACCTGCATACGTCTGAGAAGCAATTCTAAGGCCTATGTATAGTCGTGCTTGAGTAACGGCGACGGACTCGCCATCTGTCACGTTGGCACCTAATATATATCTCTGGCGGAAAGTGGGTGTGTGGGTTGTACCTATACACTTCTGCCTACCCCTTCGGGGACCTTTGTGGGAAGGCGTGAGGATATATTATTATTATTAAATATAAAAGTGAAGCCCACCAAATAAACAAATAAAGTTATGAAACAACTAACCCCATAAACACTGACACCAAGAAAAGTTTTCCTATTTACTTAATTGGTCGTAATCCTAAGCTTGTCGTCGACTTCAAAGTACAAGTTTTCAAATACTGAAGGAGGTCCAACTTTAAAGCTGTAAACTTTATATTTGATGTTATGTGGCTTGAAGTTGAAACTCTACTGATTCAGGAATTGGTCATACATACACGTACATACATACGGGTGTATTAGCTGTAAAAGCCGTGGTGGCCGAGTGGTTCGAGCAGTTGCCTGCGATACAAAGATCGCAAGTTCGCATCCCGACTGTACCAATGAGTTTTTCTGAATTTAAGTACAGTGATTAGTCAAACCATGAGCTTTACGGTGAAGGAAAACACCGAGAGTTAACCTGCATACGTCTGAGAAGAAATTCAAAGGCGTATGTATACCTAGTTGTGCTTGATATTGATGATGATTGTATATAACGGGTACATGGCTACATACATGTATGTACATAAAGGGTTTCCCGTTCGAATTTGGAGCTGCTAGACTGGGGCAGGACCTCCGCCTTATAGAAGTCCGTAGACAAATAACACAATTATTTGTGTTGTGTTCCTACGCGGTGAATAAGGTTTCCAGTAATGAGCTCCTTGGGGAGAGGGAGGATTGTTATATTGTGTTGGCAGCAGAGGGATTAGTCCCAGAATGGCAAAGCGCAAGTGATTCTTCGGTATTGTAAGCATCAATAGGCTGCGGTAACCGTTTTCCGTCCGTTGGGCCGTATACTTATTTGCCACTCTTGTTGTATAAAAAAAATATATATTCATCTCTCTCTGGTCTCTCTGGTCATGGTGATTGATTATCATAGATGTATGTAGATGAAGCGGAAGGAGAAGAACCTAAATCTACAGAGAAGTAGCACTCTACTCTCTCTGCCTACCCGTTATGAGTCTCTACGTGATGGTATATTAGTATCATGGTGAAGTGATGTGGGTAGACTAGATTAAAGGGTGATGAATCACAATGTGAGGTTTTCCACTGAAACCGTTCTTCCCTAAACACGACCTGTCTGACCTGACACGACGACAAGCAGTAACAGTAAAACTATAGGCGCAAGCAATGCTTTACATATTAATAGCGCGTTGGTATTCTTATAGTCAGCACACCGAGACCCTCACGAGCTACGTAGTGAGAGTAGAGCACCAGTTCTCTCTATACTTACAGAACTATGTCGCTTCAGACACATGTTCCACATGACTATATGATGGGAGCATCATATAGTTTCTGGTAAAGGCAAAACTCATCTCGCTTCTGCTCATACAAAGGTCCTGCCCTAGTCAGATGAGTTCAACTTTGAAAAGGAGATTCCGTTGTTCCCTGCCTTCTAGATATTCGGATAGTTACTGTTCCCAGGTTCAAAGACAATAGCAGACAGATATATGTAATGATTTTATAGCCTCACCTGTGTAGACTGTGTCCCCGAGGTGGGTCTGGCCACTAGCAACCTCACGCATGCGCCGCACTGTCGCAGCACCGCCGCCGCTTGTCGGGCGCACATTCCCACCACAGACACTGCTCCAATCCGAAGCAACATGTCACCACTTCGGAGGCGGCCATCCTAAAAAGCATACTAGCTTTATCATGTTCCTTAGCGTAAGTCTGCTCAGACGTGACCACTCCACTGACACCACTGACACTGCAGCTTGCTGATCCTGTACTACTTTAGCCATTTCTATCGTGTCTTCATAGCAGTGAATGCTATCAACAGTATTAATTTCCCTAAACGATGATGTAAAAATACTAAATTGTCTATGAATCCAAATCAAAATAACATCAATAGCCCCTAAATTGTGTACTAAAACGCTTTGTAGAGGGGGATAGCTATACTACTCAGCGTTGATTGTATTGAGGTAAAAGAGACGGCTGTACGTTTGTAAGTACGTCAGTACAGCAGTAAACAGCACATTAAGTCAGCTCGTAACTATGTTTACGATTGCCCGTTACAGTTTCTTTTGTACTTTTCCTTAAAATCTGATGAATTTATTTAAGAAGTTACAGAAATTTGCCGAGAATGCCTTGGAAAACATATTTTAAACACCAAACAATGACGCGAATTGATTTTAGGTGAGCGTTGAACACATAGATCAGCATTAAAACACCACGGAATTCAAAAATCAATAACCCCTAGTTTCCAATTTTCAAAAATAGACTATTGGGAACGAATTCGATGATAAGATATAAGCAGAAATGTTGGCGATTTTGCGATTGGTCATTGCATCTCTGGGATCTTGAAGTCCAGAAGCCCCAAATGTTTAACAGAGGTCTCGTCTAATCGACGCCTCTCACAAGTTGTCTGTAACATATCTCGCTCAGAGACTCAGCATTGCTATCCAGCGTGGCAATGCTGCCAGTCTTCTTGGCACGTTGCCTCGGGATACCGATTTGGGACAAATATTATATGTATAAATAGCCGTGGTGGCCGAGTGGTTCGAGCAGTTGCCTGCGACGCAAAGGTCGCAAGTTCGAATCCCGACTGTACCAATGAGTTTTTCTGAACTTAAGTACAGTGATTAGTCACACCACGAGCTTAACGGTGAAGGAAAACATCGAGAGGAAACCTGCATACGTCTGAGAAGAAATTCAAAGGCGTATGTATAGTCGTGCTGGAGTAACGGCGATGGACTCGCCATCTGTCACGTTGGCACCTAATATACCTCTGGCGGAAAGTGGGTGTGTGGGTATTACCTATACACCTCTGCCTACCCCTTCGGGGACCCTTGTGGGAAGGCGTGAGGATATATTATTATATATTATATGTCTAATAACCTAACTTTATCTGATGTTTGCAAATAACTAACATTGTATAAAAAGAAAAATGTTACTCTTCATAGAGAGAATCTGTTTGCAGTAAGGTAATGAAGTCCTCATTACCTTACTGTAAACTGACTGTCTCACGATTTTCTAAAAATTAATTGTAATCTCGTGTCTCACCCGGTCAGCGACTCCCCCGGGCAGTACGCTCTTGACCACCACTCCGGAAGAGCGACCTCCCACGATGCCGAACGCCAGCCCCGAGCCATCGTTCACCAGCTCCACCACTTCTACTTGGGCCCATTCGCCAAACACCTGCTGTATGGCACAAACGTATAATTTGTTACAGAGCTGTGGCAATATTGTGGCAAATTTATAGTACGAGGAATTAATAATCCTTTGAGGTTTTACCAATAGCGTGAAGCATAAAGGTTTTCTTCTATAATAATAATAATAAATCCCCGAAGGGGTAGGCAGAGCTGTATAGGTAAAACCCAGCAGAGATATATTAGGTGCCAAAGTGACAGATGGCGAGTCCATCACCGTAACTCAAGCATGGCTATACATACGCCTTTGAATTTCTTCTCAGACGTATGCAGACGTATACAGGGTATCTACGGTCTACCCTTGGCCTAAGCTTTAGTTTGATTATACCTGATCACAATGGCCAGCAAACCAGCAGCCAAACAAACCAGCAGTACCTATTATACCAAAGCAATGAGCACTCAGTGACGTGAATAGAGCTACTTATAACTTCACCTCGACGATCGGATGTTTACTCGCTAATCAAGAAGATTAATCGACTCTGAACCAATCAATTAGGCGCTAATGGATCTAATGGCCACAATAGTAACGATGCTGTTAGCTGTCGTGCTGAGAGGCATTCATAGTTCAATTGGATCTTTAATACTGGTAATTGTCGTGCATTACATCTCCACGCCTTCCCAAGGTTCTTTAGATACAGTTTGGCTTCAGGGGAGCTTCTACAGTCGGCAAGGCGTGACATTTAAGCATGACTTCGCATACTCCTACGTCACATAGGATCACGCCGAGTCCCTCACGGTAGGCAGTGAAATCTACGTATACGTCTTTCGCTTCGTTCACATTCATCAGTTACATAATATATGCTCACCGGTTTCGAGCGCGGGTATGGCAAACTACATCTTTGAAATAGTTCGGAGGGATCTGGAGTTCATTTACGTCCTCTCTCTTTACTTACCTGATCTGATCAGATCATATATTTGAAGATATACTGGAATTTTATATGCATGCTAGCTGTCTCTTCTGAGCTTGGGTGAAAAATTAAGAAAAAAGTAGTGCACAGCAGATTGCAGCGCCATCTACCGTATTCAATTGCATTTTCAGACCATCCTTGGTTTATTAAAATATACACACAAAATGTAATCCTAATCGGTCCAGCCGTTTAGGTTTTAGGTGACAAGCACACGTACACTGGAATTATATATAAAGATTTACCATTATGCGCTGAATTCGCCGCTTACTATGTGGCTTGCGCGCGAAACGTTCCAATCAGCTGATCTCCTCCGCCATGTTGAATCTCACTGACAGATCTCACGGAAACAGCCGAAAGGACCCGAGCTTGACACAAAGGGGTCAGAAATTTTGATGCACATTATTTTCAAATTACTTTAAATCTTAGAAATTGTGTTCTGCTGTAAATAAATTGTACACGTTCGATGTCAGGTTAATCTGAAACAAAGAGAATAAGTTCTAAATAAACAGATTTAAAAAATGTTCGTGTAAAGCTATAGAAACTTACAACTATCAATACAATGTAATTGATAGCTTCTGTAATTTTTCTCTCTTCAACCCACATATATGTAAACGTTTTGGTTATAGCTGTCAGTGAAAATAAATACTTTCATTATACACGCGTACTAGGGGATTTATATCTATCAATTCGTCTACTGATACTTTAAATAATGTTGGACTGTCGTTCTTCAGCGTTGGTTCGATGATATTATATAATAATAAAATAATATATCCTCACGCCTTCCCACAAGGGTCCCCGAAGGGGTAGGCAGAGGTGTATAGGTAATACCCACACACCCACTTTCCGCCAGAGGTATATTAGGTGCCAACGTGACAGATGGCGAGTCCATCGCCGTTACTCAGGCACGACTATACATACGCCTTTGAATTTCTTCTCAGACGTATGCAGGTTTCCTCTCGATGTTTTCCTTCACCGTAAAGCTCGTGGTGTGGCTAATCACTGTACTTAATTCAGAAAAACTCATTGGTACAGTCGGGATTCGAACTTGCGACCTTTGCGTCGCAGGCAACTGCTCGAACCACTCGGCCACCACGGCTAATAATAGATGTTAGCATGAAATAAATAAAAAAAAATATAAATTTTATACTTGCTGCCTAACGGAGCACAATTATCGCCGCCTATGGATGCTTGCGACTCCTATGGTATCGCTCGCGCGTTGCCGACCCTGCAGGAATCTTTTCACACCCTTCTTGAAGAACTCCATGTTGTACTCTCTAGGGAAAACCTCAACGGAGAGTTCATTCCACAGCCTGAGTGACCTTCACGTCACGATATGACCTTGTTTCGAATATGCACATTTGTGAAGGTATTGTCATTGGTGCTACAAAGCCTCTTAAGCCGGCAAGTCATTGAGATATAATGTAAAAAACAGAACGATATCTATTGCATGATAACGATCCCATTAGAGTGAGTGATGGGTGGAATAAAGTGCGGTGACTCATCGCGATGCGCACACCCAGTGGCTGGTGCGCTGAGAGATACTCATTCAAATATTTCCAAGCCCACCCATAGAATGGATATATTACTTAAAGGAACAATAAACATATTTTTCTTATTTTATTCTGTTAAATTCAATTGTTATATTTATACGTATTAAAGAAAATCGGTTACATACATACATACATACATATCATCACGCCTAGACTCTAACGGGGTAGATAGAGTATAGAGCGCCAGTTCGCTCTTGACTTACATACCTCTTTCGCTTCGTCCACATTTATCAGTCTCTTCATACATGCTTGTTGGTTTCGAGTACTCTTGACGTCCTTAAAATCGGTTACGACGAAGGAAAATATCGAGAGAAAAACTGCATACGTTTGAGAAGACGTTCAAACATGTGTGCAATGGAGTTGTGCTTGAGAATAAATTGTAAAAAATAATAGTTAAAAAAAACTAAAAAACACGCTTTTTATAGAAAACCGAACTAAAAAATAGAAAATAAATTTCGATAATATCTTAAAAAGCGTGGGGTGCATGGTGTCAATAGTTATAAATATTTTATTGACAGATATTAGTAGAGTGATTATCATTTCGGTAATATCTTAAAAAGCACCCCACGCTTTTTAAGATATTATCGAAATTTATTTTCTATTTTTTAGTTCGGTTTTCTATAAAAAGCGTGTTTTTTAGTTTTTTTTAACTATTATTTATTTTCTACTTTTTAGTTATTAGTGTATTGTCATCGGTCCTCGATAAGTCTACAAAGTTTGAACGAAATCTGGCCGTTTAAAGTGGATCAAAATCGAGCTCAAAGAAGTCGGTTACATACATACAGGTGAAGCTAATATAAAGCGTGTAAAAACGAATATTTTAAGTTTAAACGTAAAGCTCGTGTTGAGACCAATCGCTCTAAGCCTTATAGCCTCGACCAGGAGCAGTATATGAAATGTAGGTCAGACTTGTGTAATATTCTGTCCACACTTATCCTCGTCAGTAATGTCCGAGGATATTTGTTCATACCGAATTAGTATTACCAAGCACGTAAGAATATCCGTGACCGATTAAGGCTTGCATTACGAAACACTTCATCAATGGCTCCTTTCAACGGAGCTTACCAATAGAGAGAGAGTGGCTATATATGACACAAGCCACAAAAAAAAAAAAACGATGCCCAAGCATGTCCACTCTTATTATACACTCCTAGTAATCGGCACTCTACTCTGCCTACCCCGTTATGGGCTCGGCGTGATAATATGTGTGTGTGTAGAAGTAACTTACTGTAGTAACTTTAAATTTATATATGTATTACTAGCTGTCCCGCCCAGCTTCGCCCGGGTGAAAAAGTTAAACTTCCTGAAACACAATCGCAGCGCCACCTATCGGGTCCAATTGAGATGTAAGCTATCCTAGTTGGATCAAACTGCACACGGTGTGCAAATTTTATTGAAATCGGTTAAGTAGTTTAGGAGCCCATAGCGGACAAACAACGTGACACGTAATTTACATATATTAAGATTTATGTATGTGACGTATACATAAGTACCAGACGGAAAGATAACCTTAGTTGTGAGCTGAGGATCCATTCAGCCTTAAAATATATACAGTACCTTCACGTCACAAGGAGCTTTTCTGCCAGAGATATATTTTAGGTGGCAACGTGACAGATGGTGAGTTCATATCCGTTACTCAAGCACAACTATACATACATACGCCTTTGAATTTCGTCTCAAACGTATACTGGTTTCCTCTTGATGTCTTCTGATGCGACGTACTTAAGTTCAAAAAGACTCATAGGTACCCGTACAATCGGGATTAGAATTTGCAATCTTTGTGTTGCACGCAACTAATCGAACCACTCGGTCGTCACGACTTCAAAAGTATTACTATTCGGTCAAAACCCTAGTTATAATTTAACCTATTGAATGAATATCTGTTGGTATGTCGCAAACAATTTAACTAACTAAACAAATCCGCAATAAATCAGTGTTAAAAATACATACACGTCTACAAAACACTAAATTTTATATAACGATGCTTCCATACTTAAAACAAATAGAAATATTGAGATTTGAAAGCTTTGCGGCCATTACCCACCATGGAATGGTATGATATATGGTATTGTTTGGTGCAAAATGATGCCTGCGTTTTGACTTCGAAAAATATACACATACTAGCTGTCCCACACAGCTTCGCTTGGGTGGTAAATAAAGAATTAAAACTCCTAGAACACAATACGATTGTATTTTCAAACCGTCCAAAGACCCAAAAAACACACAATTTCATCTAAATCGCACCTACCATTTAGGAGGAGTTAGGTCACAAATTCGTACAGAAGAATTATAATAATAATATATCCTCACGCCTTTCCACAAGATTCCCCGGGTAGGCAGAGGTGTATAGGTAATACCCACACACCCACTTTCTGCCAGAGATATATTTTAGGTGCCGTGACAGAAGAATTATAACAATAATAATATACCCCCACGCCTTCCTTCAAAGTCAGAGGTGTTTACTACCCACACCAAAATAATAGTATATACATACATAGATACATACATATCATCACGCCAAGTCCCTAGCGGGGTAGGCAGAGAGTATAGAGCGCCAGTTCTCTCTAGACTTACATACTTCTTTCGCTTCGTCCACATTCATCAGTCTCTTCATACATGCATTGCATATATAAAGATACTTCACTTTGATAAAAACATAGCGAATTTATAGACACTCTTCGTGATCTAAGAAAGATTTTTCTCTGACCTAAAAACTATTGGAAATATCAAATCAATCATAGAAAACCAATAAAGTTGTGTATTCGAGTGATAACTAGGTCGAACTAAATCCATCTTCAGGCAGCGAACCGTCTATCTGGACCTAGTTCATACTCGCTCCGATAAAATATGTATGAGCTTACTGCGACAAGTCAAAGGATGAACTGTCCAACGGAACACCAAGAGTATGAACACAAAACCGGAAAGTGTATCTATAGGCCTAGATGGACACTTACAATACGTCGAAAAAGGTGCACGGTTCGGGTTGGTCGTTTGCATGGAGAAGAACCGGCAGGAAGCTCCATGGTTACTCTTTTCAAATCATGTATACTAGTTATACTAATATTATAAAGAGGAAAGATGTGTATGTAAGTATGTTTGTATTGAATAGGCTCCGAAACTACTGGACCGATTTGAAAACTTCTTTCACCATTGGAAAGCTACATTCACCCTGTCATTCACAGCTATATTTTCCTATATAAAAAAAAAACTTATGTCCACCCGTGCGAAGCCGCTACAATAGGACAATGCTGAAATGTATTTTTTTCTAACACTACATTTGAGTGCTGGTAACTGTAAGTTTTCTGGCTAGTTTAGGGTCGTTTGCCTTTACATGAGATGTCCAGAGCTTTATTTATTATGGCCAAATTATATCCTATTTATATTATTATATTATATTAGCCCCAGTCAATGTTCCCTCAGGAGTAGAGAGCGACAACCGTTGCGTTTTCATTAAGTCGAATGAAATAGCGTGTAATCTCATAGGAATTGGACATTAATAATGTTTTAGGTAAAAAAAAAAATATACAGTGTATTTTGCAGTTATTAAAGTATTTAAACCTATCATTTTTTCTCTTCTATTTTAATGTGCTTAGCTCTTGTATCGCCTACTCTACGGGGCCCGAAATTCGTTAGCAGAGTTATAAAGCCGCTTTAAATGATTGCATCGTATTTATTCGCTTGTAAAGAGCGGCTCTCCTCGAGGGTAACCACTTAAATCGGCATAGTCCAACAAAATTTACAAAAGCATAAAATTTTTAATTAAATCCACTCTTCAAATAGAAGCTGCAAAGTTTTTACTACGGAGTGTTGTTAAAGGGAGATATACATACATATATATCATCACGCCGAGTCCCTAACGGGGCAGGCAGAGCGCCAGTTCTCTCTAGTCATACGACTTAAAGATATATACCTTCATACATACATACCTCTTAAAGAGAGATATTTGCCGTTTAAATATACTCACATCGTGCATATTGAGAGTAATAGAAAATAAATACGTGATTACCCATCGAGAGAACGTTACCCATCTCATGCTAGTACGGAGAACTTGAAAAGGTTCTGTGGATCCACCATCCACGGCGTTAGATGACTCACGCTCCAAGAAGAATTCGCAATTTTTGTCACTGTTCCAAATGACTTATGTAATCAAAATACGCTTTGTGGGCACATAATCTACGTAGGTATCATTGGGCATAGACTCTCTCACTCTATATTCGCGTTAAACTAGTAAATGATTGAGGAATATTTTGTTGCATTCAGTAGCAAGGACGGGAACGTCAAGAGTACTAGAAACCGACGAGCATTGAAGAGACTGATGAATGTGTACGAAGCGAAGAGGTATGTAAGTCTAGAGAACTGGCGCTCTATACTCTCTGCCTACCCCGCTAGGGACTCGTCGTGGTGATATTACCTTATTATTAAAATTTGATTTTATTGCCAGATTTCATAATACCTACATATAATCACGCCTCTTTCCCGTAGGGGTAGGCACCACCACCAGATACCACTTCTTTCCACTTGCTATGATACTTACATACCTCTTTCGCTTCGTCCACTTTCATTAATCTCTTCATACATGCATTCATTTCATAATCCAGCTAGTAATCTATCTTTGTGCCCAATTCCAGCCAATTCCGTTAAGTAGTTTAGTATCCAAAAATGAGCAAGCGTCCTCACAAATATTCACATCTAAATATATAAAAATTAATGTTTGCCTGCCTGTATGTCCTTTATAGAATCGTAAACGGCTGGACCGGTTTTAATGATCTTTTCTGTTTCTTCAGTTGGATTCGAGAATGGTTTAAATTCACAATCGGACCCGATAGGTGGCGCCAACTGGGTCCATGGCTTTTATTTTTACACGCTTTTTATTAGCTTCACTTGTATGTCAGTATGTCAGTATGTCAGTATGTAACTCTCCGTGGGTAATTAGCGCGCCTGCGACCTTTCTTGGTTCTCGTAGCCGTTTCTCTGGCTCCCTTTTGAAAAATATCGAACTAAAAAGTTAATAATAAATATAGTTTAAAAAAAAAACTAAAAAAACACGCTTTTTACACTATTATTAATTCAAATTTATTAAAATTTATTTTTTATTTTTTAGTTTAGTTTTCTGTAAAAAGCGTGTTTTTTTAGTTTTTTTTTTAAACTATATTTTTTCACCCAAGCGAAGCTGGGCGGGACAACAAGTATGTCATATATATTTCCCAATGAAAATAATTTTACAACTTGAAAATATAATTAAGTAGCTATGAATAAAATAACAAAAACTTTTCTTTAAATTCCGAGCAAATAACCTTATTTTCAATGTAAGTGATAGTGTATTAACAGTCATTTGCACTTCCGTAAACTTAATTTACTTAAAACAAGTAAAAAAGTTCTCTATGCCTTTGCAGACTGTAGTGAAACCTTCGTATTGGATGGTAGTATTGATTCAAAACTCCAAAAACACGTTCCATTTCCCTAATATACGATTAAAAGCATCCTAAAATAGAACATTAATCGGAAACATTAGTGGAAATGAAAACATTCTATGGCCAGGCGCTCCCTTTCCATTGTTCCCGAAAACATTGTAAAATGTAGGCTGTATACATTTGTACGGTGGACTACATCAACGTAGATTGAAAAAAAAATAGGTCGCCTTTTAAGGGAAGCAAATATTGGGGAAAAACTGCCTTTCCTACCTAATGAGCCGAAGAGTTGTCTGCGAAAATCATGAAGTCATGAAGATACCTGTATATTAATATACCCAAAGGAGTAGGCAGAGATGAGTAGGAAGTACCAATACATCCACTGTCCGCCAGAGATATATTTTAGGTGCCAACAAGGCAGAGGGCGAGTCCAACGCCGTTACTTAGCACAGCTATGCATTCGTCTTTGAATGCATTCTCAAACGTATGCAGGTTTCCTCTCGATGTTTCCGTCACCGTAAAGCTCACGATGTGACTAATCACTGTACCTAAAGAAAAAGACATTCATACCTGACTGTACGTACCTATGAATAAAATATTTTAAATTTAATTACAGTAATACTTGGAATATGATTTTTACTATTAAGACAGGTGTTCGGAATGCTAACTACTTGCATCAAGCTCAGCTGAACCGGCAGAATTTGGCAATGAAGCAAAGCTTGTGTGTCAGCCAACAGAGTGCATCCTAAACTGTACAAAATTTTGCCCTGCAACTATAAGTCTCCAGAATGCAATACTAAGTCAGAACTTAGGTCTAGCTCAAGTCGTTACTTTGCAGATACCAGAATCAGAGTATAAATAAACAACAAACTGTCCAGTAATTTGGGATCCAACATCAGAATATAAACATGGGCGCAGTTAATCAGGGGTTAGTGAACTCACAGGCGCAGCAAGGCAAGGGGTGCAGTTCAATTAGCCTGTAGGGAGCTAGGGCCAGCAACCTGTGCTTGGCCAACGTTAATAAAAAACAACATACATACTACATACTCAAGCCACAGGGGTCCCCGAAGGGGTAGGCAGAGGTGTAAAGGTAGTACCTACTATATATATATATATATATATATATATATATACTTTCCGCCAGAGATATATTTTAGGTGCGAACGTGACGGATGGCGAGTCCATCACCGTTACTCAAGCACGACTATTGACCTTTGAATTGCTTCTCAGACGTATGGAGGTTTCCTCTCGATGTTTTCCTTCGCCGTAAAGCTCATTGTGTGGCTAATCAAAAATACTGATATAAAAGGAAAATTTTTTTGCTATCACGCCTTCCCACAAGGGAAATTAAAGGGTAGCCAAAGGGGGTGCAAAGGGGGTACCCCATTGCAGGAAATACGGGGACTATGATAATAGAAAATATAGATCGCCCAAGATGTAAGAATAAGAAGTTAACGTTTTTTATATGGCGAATACTATAAAGCCCTAACACAAGTACGCCTTCTAGAAAATTCTAGAAGGTTCTGTAAAGTTCCATTGGGTGTTTTCCATCTCCGCTACGACGCTATGGGTATGTAAGTTCTCTCAATGATGCCGCAAAGTACTTTTGGATACAAAACAGGATAACATTAAAATCATAAACGCACAGATTAAGAACGTAAATAAAATAGAGGTTTAATTGATCTGACGAATTATAACATAAATATTAGAAATATCAAGCCATTAAAATAATTTCCGTAGAGATTATACATAACGTTTAATTTTTAGAGCCTATATTCATTTTGCAAAAACTAATAGTAATACGAAAAAAAACATAATGTAAAAAAGTATTGACAATGACAACCTTCTGGTCTAGTGGTTAGAGCGACTGATTACGAAGCTCAAGGGCACGGGTTCGATACCCGCTGAGGGCGTTTATTTGTGTGATTTACAGGAGACATTGTACCTTAATCTTAGATGTCGTGTTTTTATGTTTAAAAGTATGTATAACGTTATCTAGTTTTCATCGCACAACCTATTCTTAGCTGGAACTAATTCAATTTGTGTGGAATTGTACCTTAACGCAAAAAATAAATGAAAAAAGAATAACCAATCAGATAAATTGTTTAGTGAAAAACTGTAAAATACTTTTTAATGTCACTTAAAAACTGCCGTCAATAGATAGTGACGTTGACTACGAAGCTTAGAACTAATATTAAGGATCCTGCACTATCAAGCTAGACTAAACGTCTAAGATACTCAGATGCCAACGTGATGGCGAGTCCATCGCTGTTACTCAAGCACGACTATACATACGCATTTAAGTTTCTTCTCAAACGTACACAGGTTAGTGTTGCGTATATTGATATTTGTTTTATTGTTTTTTATTGATAGTTGTTGCGTATGTTGTACGCCTGCAATCTAGATCTTGGGAGAATACCTAAAGCGACTCATCTTTTTAATTATAAAGAAGAATTATAATTAATATAGATACATACATAACATCATGCCGAGTCCCTGAACGGGTTAGGAGAATAGAGCGCCAGTTTTCTCTAGACTTACAAACTCTTTCGTTTCGTCCACATTCATGAACCTATTCATACAAGCTCGCCGGTTTCGTGTTGTCTCTCTTGATGTTTCCATCCGACGAGTATTAGACTCATTTGATCTGGGTAGTTGGAACGTGGTCTTCCTATTATTATCTTATCTTTATATATATATATAGGAGATCCCATTTGTGAACTCACTCTTCACGAAATCTCAGGAACTATAAGACCGATTGACTTGAAATTTGGTAGGAGTATTCCTTACGCGGTGTAGAGGTCAGCTAAGAATGGATTTTATGAAACTCATATTTTTTTGTTTTTCACCCGGGCGAAGCAGGGCGGGACAGCTAGTTAATGTATAAATCTTCTTGTTTTGTTTTACTTCTTGTCTTACTTGTTTATAAAGCAACAAAACATATTACCACATTGGTGATATTCAAAAGTTGATTAATTCAAAATTTGTCACAATTAGTAGGGTGCCAACCCTCATTTTACGTTTACGGGTTAAGAATATATAGGTAGATACATACATACATATCATCACGCCAAGTCCCTAACGGGGTAGGCAGAGAGTATAGAGCGCCAGTTCTCTCTAGACTTACATACTTCTTTCGCTTCGTCCACATTCATCAGTCCCTTCATACATGCTCGTCGGTTTCGAGTACTCTTAACGTTCCCGTCCTTGAGAGTCCGATCTATTTGATCCAGGTAGTTGGAACGTGGCCTTCCTCTGCCTCTTCTTGCACACACTTTTGCTTTGTATATCTGTTTCGTCAATCTTTCTTCACTCATCCTTTCTATGTGTCCAAACCAACGTAACATGCCTTTCTTCATCTTTACATCACGCCAGTTGATTTGCGAATCTCTTCATTGCGGATTCGATCTAATATCGTTACTCCCCACATTTTTCGAAGAGATCGCATCTCAACTGCATTCAAGCTATTTTCATACTTCCTCTGACATACCCAGGATTCGCTGCCATACAATAAGGTAGGTACCAATATCGCGTTGTGGACAGCAACTCGAGCATTCTTGCTCAGACTTTTACTGCCCATCAACGCCGATATGGCTCCATTCACCTTATTTCCGGCAGTTATCCTTCTTTCAATATCGTTTTCATACTTTCCATCTCGTGTGAACATGCTTCCTAGATATACAAATTCATTCACTTGCTCTAGAATTTGCCCATTTACCGATATAGCACACTCGGTCACTCAGTCACATATAGGTAGATAAAAGTGCTTAATGAGGTATAAAACATTACTTAAATTTCCTAAAACTATTACACATATATTTTAGTAGAAAAAAACTCTGCCTTTATGAAAAGTATTGTTTTTTATTTTCGCTGAGTGAAAAAATACAGCATTGGATATTTTAAAACTGTTGGCAGCCCTACAGAGCTCATTGACAGTAGATGTTACAATCTTGATGCGTATCTAGGCCATGTAACCTTTGTGCAAACATTTTGGTAACAAGTTCGATAAATTATTTATTGACCACATACGACATCGGAATACAGACCACATCTTCGTAAATGTATCATTACGAAAATCGAGGCGTGTGAACCGCAAGATACGTGTCTAAACTGACGAAAAACAATAATTAAATATCGATCTACGATAAAAACAATAATGCTTACCAAAATGTAAGAAAGATCCAGATAATATGGAAATAAAAAACGAACCACTCTTTATTAATTGACTTCACGTTATGAATGTAAATCACAACGATTTGTGGTTGTAATTTCGCGAGCGCGCGACACGTCATACCCCTACAACAGTCGGGGCGGCACTGAGACACTAAGATGAAAATGGCGGGAAACGTGACATGCGCTTTACAAAATCGATGGAAAAATGGCAGGTCCTGCCTGAAGGGACATCAGTCAGCACTTTTGAGGCGGTTCAGAGTAATATATAATGCTGAAAATGTTCCCCACGACTTCGAAGGCCTTCGAAACTGCAGAGGTCTAATTCAATCCTTTTCTCCAGACATAGGTGATAGATACAATTTAATAATTACATCAGTAAACTGGAGTGTCAAGAGGTTTAAAGCTGGTTATGGCTGTGGGAAGTTTCAGAAAGGGAAACCTCTTCTACTAGCTATCGAATTAAATTCCTTAGGACACAGGGAATACTTATTGTATATCCTCACGCCTTCCCATAAGGGTCCCCGAAGGGGTAGGCAGAGGTGTATAGGTAATACCCACACACCCACTTTCCGCCAGAGGTATATTAGGTACTCAAGCACGACTATACATACGCCTTTGAATTTCTTCTCAGACGTATGCAGGTTTCCTCTCGATTTTTTCCTTCACCGTAAAGCTCGTGGTGTGACTAATCACTGTACTTAAGTTCAGAAAAACTCATTGCTACAGTCGGGATTCGAACTTGCGACCTTTGCGTCGCAGGCAACTTCTCGAACCACTCGGCCACCACGGCGGAATACTTATTGAACGTACTAAATATAAAAGTACAGTTACCACCGTTTACACCTTAGAGATACTGTCTGAGCTGTCTGGAGACGCATGATACGGAGGGCCGACCCCAACTAAAATGAGAAAAAAGGCCAGACAAAAGAAGAGTTACCACCGTTTACAAGAACAAACTAGAAGAAACGATCAAAAGCCCCGGTATCTTTTATGACAATGGTTCCCATACATACATATAATCACGCCTCTTTCCCGTAGGGGTAGGCAGAGACCACTTCTTTCCACTTGCTACGATCCTTACATACTTCTTTCGCTTCGTCCTTGCGAGAGGTTCAATTTATTACCATGGGTGGCTATCCTCCTTATGTTATAAATGAGTATGTAATGTATGTACTTATGGATGTTTGGTACTCAATCACGACAGAACGGCTGAACGAAATTGAATGGAATTCAGCACAGAGATAGATTATTAGCTGGAATACCACAGAGGATGTTTTGTACCGAAAGGAAATTTAGATAAAATTTTACTACTGAAATCTATTTTTACGCGCTGTCGCTAATCTATTTTTATGGCACAGCAAGTATTCTTATATTTTTTTTATTAACTAGAAAGTCAAACAAGCGTACGGCGCACCTGATGGGAAACCGTTACTGTAGCCCATTTACGCTCACGATATCGAAGTATCACTCGCGCATTGCCACTCTGTTCGGAGAATCATCCCTCTGCTGCCAACACAATATAACAATGCTGCCCTCCACAAGGAGCTCATTTTGAACCTCATTAAGTATTTTTATAATTTCTTAACCCTGAGGGTTCCATTATATTATCAAATTAGCACCAGCGACTTCGTCCGCGTGGGATAGTGACTTTTAGCAGTATTTATTTATTTTGGATGTGTCTGTAGGAGATGCCTACGTCATAGTGGCTTTATGCATGCAAAGTCTCAGCCCGGTCGGTTTAAAATTGACAAACTTTCATCCCCTATTTTATCCCTTTGGGGGTAGAATTAATCAAAATCCTTTCTTAGCGGATGCCTACGTCATAGCATCTAGCTGCATGGCAAATTTCAGCCCGATCCTTCCAGTGTTTTGGGCTGTGAGTTGATAGATCACTATGTCAGTCAGTCAGTCACCTTTGAGTTATATAGATATATATGTTTTAACCCAGCCAATAATCTTCCTCTGAGCCAAATTAAATTTAATTCCGTTCAGCTGTTCTAGTGTGATCGAGTAACTAACATCCATACTCACAAACTGTCGCCTTTATAATATTAAAGTAGAATATACATAATTATGTACCCCGTGGACAACATTTATATCTATTTGCGGTCCAATGAAATAATATTAACAGAAGTAATTTTTTTTTTAAAACATCAATAAATTTTATTACCTATATAGCAATCCTCACGCCTTCCCACTAGGGTCCCCGAAGGGGTAGGCAGAGGTTTATAGGTACCACTCGGCTACCACGGCTCTACACGACTATACATACATACATACGTCTTTGAATTGCTTCTCTTCTTTTGATTTTGATCATATGCAGGTTTCCTCTCGATGTTTTCCTTCACCGTAATGCTTGTGATGTGACTAATCACTGTAGTTAAGTTCAGAAAAGCTCATTGGTACAGTCGGGATTCGAACATCCAATCTAGACGTTGCAGGAGAATACTCGAGCAACGCCATCTCCACGGCCATAAAATTAAATAAAAATTAAGTGAGAAGAAATTCGGAGGCTTATATATGCTTTAGTAACTGCGATGGACTCGCCATCTGTCACGTGTCACGTGGCGATAAGAGGCTGTGGGTCAGTAAGGGAAAGCGTGAGGATATGGAAACGGTGATAACTTTAGTTTATATAAAGTATGTGACGTTCAATAAGTGTTCCCTGTGCTTGCGTTACGTTTATAGCTTACGTTGAATAAAATATTTTGATTTTGACCTAGAAAGGAAACAAAATAAAAAGCAACATTTAAATTCATACGAATAGTATTTATTATTTAATATGCATTCAGTAGCGCGGACACTACGGGGCTAATGGAAGATATTACGTCACAACATACGGACAGACGGCGATGTCGATCACGCTACAATAGACATTAAATAATTATACAATTATATATCAAATCCAAAGAACTACACCGCAGTCCGAGCTGTAATCTTTATATTTAAAATACATACGCACTACTCAATGTGATTACAAACATAACATTACCCGGCAAGAGGTAGGCTCATGACATTTTGGACTTTATGATTTTTTGATAAAGTTCAAATTGCAACGATAATCATGAAGCGTAGGTACTAATTGCAAAATGAACTATATTAATACTGTTATACATTTAAAAATTCAATGACATCTAATTATCATGTGTAGTGTCTGACGTTGGCACTTTATTCGGTGGGTAAAATGTTGGCAGAAAATTTTCATATCAGACTATTTGAGAGTGAGAGCTCTGTGCATCTTCATTAAACATCTGTATTAGTCGTAGTAGTAGTAGATATAAGGTTTTGTATGACTAGTTTTAGTAAAAATACTAAAACTGTTTTTTTTAAGTTTAACAAAAAATATTTTATGTTCATAATACGCAGCAATGCGCATATTTGATAAATCTAAACACATAATGTCACAAACAAAGTATGGGCAATAAGCCAGTGAAATGATACCTACCTAAGGAACAAATGTTAAAAGAGAGAACCGGGGAGTTTGTTTCGCCGTTTCTTCTCCTGGCAGGTATTTTTCTTGGAAACGGTGGTAACTTTAGTTTATATTAAGTATGTGACGTTCAATAAGTGTTCCCCGTGTCCCTTGCATTGAATAAAATATTTTGATTTTGATTTTAATATCATTCAAATTCCACAACGGTATTTCAAATTTTCAAACTACGTCTGTGAATGTTACCATTGTAATCACATATAATATATTATATTTAATATTTAACATATAATATGTAATATTGTAATAAATGGATATAACACTTACACATAAGACTAAACGCTAGAATACCAACAGATCCAATACCTAATTATTACGTCTATTATTATGATATTCAATATACATTTAGTGACGAACAAATTTACATTACACATAAATAATAGAGACGCTAATGTAATAATAAATAATAAGTTCTATTATTATTTATTTATTCATTCGTACTCCTCTACAGTGTTGAATGCAGACACGCATTTGGATGAGAAGTATTACATAGTACGACAAACCAATTATACTTGATACTACTGAGGTGGCTAATAAGCATGATGGTAAGCGGCTACCGCCGATTATAAACGCTTACAACACCCAGCAACAATATATTCTACTACAAGTCGCGAATATTTTTAGTCTTTACATTACATGAACCCCGTCAGGAAACACTCAGTATGAACAGACAATTTGCTGTCAAATATTATTTTTACAATTGCAATACTAAATTTAATCGTGGCAATAAATTGTTCGCTTTTTTCTCTGTATCTATTTTCAAATTTCAAATCATAAACGTCACCCGTACTTAAGCAAATTAAATGAAAATATATAAAGAAAAAGTTAATTATTAACATTAAATTAATATATTTAATTCATTTATTATGGGTAAATTTTAATGTTTAATTCGACGTTTTATTAAAGTTACGAAAAACTAGGTATACATAATTTACGATAGATATATTTAAAGTTTAATATTTCGAGACTTTTATATTCGAATTTATTTATAATTTTGAATAGTTCTTGTGCTTCAGACATCAAGCTCTGTTTATGGTGGCGACATGAACGACACTCAACTATCCGCTTAAGAAATAAAGTTAATTATTACTAGCTTTATGTCACATGAGAAGCTGGTAGAGGTCAACTACAAAATGCACTCTGTTGTTCAGTAGTTAAGTGTAAAAATCGAACAACTTCTTTATACCAATTATAGACAACAGTAAAACAAATTACCCTGTAGAAGACATTGTATATAATGTACTGGTTAGTCCTCAGCCTTTATATGATATTATTTTGTTTTTTTATCCCTTAGACGGACAGCAGACACTTTTTAGACATATATGCAATTATAATGTTTATTTCGTCTCATTACAACTGCAATTTCTATGACTCACAAGCCGTAGAAAGAAACAAAATTGCAAATCAAATATTGGAAAAAACCTTGTATGAAATTTTTCGCTTCATACACGATCACCAATACTTTCTCACAATAGAGAAACATGAAAGTGGAGGGAGCAGAGAACGTCGACATTATGCTTGAAAAAAGGCAGTGGTGACCGTTTACCACTAGTATGTTAGATCATGTAATTTTATGTTAAAACTTTAATTAAGAGAGCGTATAGGTATGCATATATGCGAAGGACTGCTGGCAGATGCTGGATGCGGCAAGCTGAAGACAGCGCGCTATGGCGCTCATTAGGGGAGGCCTATGTCCAGCAGTGGACTAGAGTGGGCTGATGATGATGATGATGATGATAGGTATGCATAAACTAGTGTCGACCGTCCGTCATGTTGTAGTCACTAATTCGCTAAGGGTGCTATTTAATACAGGGTTTTAAAAGGATAAAAACAAACCACTTAAAAATAGGGGAGAATACATGGATATCGGTAATCGGTGTGCGACAACAATTGGTGTGAATTTAATACTTAACAACACATTTCAACTAATCTGATATCAATTTGATAGCAATATATATGAAAGTATGTAAGTAACATATATTAAATACATTGAAGCCTCTTGTATACGTTTGTAAACCCCTTTTTCACAACGCGAGTGAAAGAGCGGGAACATTCGTCGATCAGGCGATGGTAGTAATTAATGGCTATTTATAATTAATCTTATTTTACTTTACTTTCGACAAGTTTATAATATAATTTAAGTCCCTCCCTTGTTAATTCAAATAAGTATATAATTTTTTAAACGAAATTTTTTTAAGTGATATATTATTTAGGGTAACATTAGTGACGACACAATTGTATTTAATAATTTACCACTGAACGAATAATCTACATACATTTATTATTATTATTATTTGTGGGTTCATAGATCAAACAATTTTAGGAGAGGGACTAATATTTAAAGGCTCGAGGCAATTCAGTCTGCATGATGCTATTCCAAAACATTTATTTCAATTTCTGGCCGAAAGCTGACTTAAAATTAATCAGATCGAAATTTAAAAAAAAAAGTATTTTCCTAAACCAATGAGGACCCTCCTAACATGAGAAACGTATGGGAAACAGATTCAAAAAGAAACTGAGATTTAACTAATAATTGTGACCAAAGTCTTCACGAAAGGGTCACCCATCTAACAACAATTTTGTGTTGCCGGCCATTAAATCAACCCTAAACTGGTTTAAATAGTCCATCCCAGCTCCCTTCAAAGGCGTATTTATAGTCGTGCTGGAGTAACGGCGATGGACTCGCCATCTGTCACGTTGGCACCTAATATACCTCTGGCGGAAAGTGGGTGTGTGGGTATTACCTATACACCTCTGCCTACCCCTTCGGGGACCCTTGTGGGAAGGCGTGTATATCCCAGCTCCCTAGCTCGCGATCCAACAACGCCCCAAGCTGAGGTACGTAACCCACAGGAGGTGCCCATATCTATGCTTAGCATCTAACAAGTGTCTGGCTGGTAGCAAAACTAAAAAAAAAAGAAAAAAACACACCTAAACTATTTATGACATTCTGATTGGTGAATCAGCTTTTGGCTTTAAATGTGTTCTGGCTACACACAAACTGAATGTAGCCCAGCCTTTAGGGTTGCCACTTTAATCGATACAATTTAATAATTTAGTTTATTTAGTTATATAGAGTAATATACAAATACGCTAGGGATGGCACGGGCGCCGACTTATTATTTAATTCGAGGGATCAGACTAAATACGAGAGGAAAATTTTATTATAATCGGTATTTCACCGGGCATCGTAACACTTTATACACTACTAATAACCAGTGGGTTTTAAACAATTTTTTTGGCATTATGACCGTGGCGGCACACGATATTGATACTTATATACATCGTCATAAGGGTGGGTCGACATCACTTAGTTATCTTATAGCAGAAGATTTGAGAAATAAACGCCTTGTTACTTTACACATAAAAATTAAAAAAGAAGTAAGATATTTGAGTCAAAATTGAAGATATTCGAGAAACAAAATTAAGATATTCGAGAAAAATTTTATGATATTCGAGAAAAATTTTATGATATTCGAGAAAAAATGAAGATATTCCAGTTATCATTCAAAAAGGTGTGTCGCAATCTGTAAATATATATACAGAATATTAACATTAAAATAAATGCTTTTAAATGACAATTTACAAGGAAAGGCTCAATATTTAGTTATTACATTTAAAAAAAAAATGTTATAATTCTAAAAAAAGAACTTCGCTTATATTATAGTTACAAAAAATATGAACAGATTGAAAAATTTTTTTAGACTCAACCTATAAAATTTTCTTGAAAAAATTAGAAATATTGAATACGAGAAGTATTAATACTATGCTTTAGTAAAATTTTAAACTTAATGTCATTTGACTACGAAATTATTATAAATATAAAATCTTGGTTTCTGTCCACCTTCCAAAGAGGAAGGATAATTGTTAAAGAGCTAAACATAAAAAAATGTGCATTACATTTAAGAAACAAGGATAATTATCATCAAAACGATACCAAGTCACCAACTTAATAAATCTTTTAAAACTATGGAAGATATTGAAAGTTGCGATATGACACTATATCGAGAAACACGAGGAATCATTGGCGTTCATCAAATATATAGTAATTAGTATACATAGCGATAAATACATATCGGTCTTCAATGGGGGACATGTGCGCCTCGCTACAGAATTTTCACAATTATAAAAAAGAAGGGTATCAATTTGAGAAAATTATTCTCTTTTGATTCTTCCACATTTTTTTTATACCACAAGGGTGGCAAACAAGCATGCGGTCCGCCTGATGGTAAGCGGTTACCGCCGCCTATGGACGCTTGCAACACCAGGTGTCACTCGCGCGTTGCCGACCCTAAACTTTATGACGTTCTTTCACTGAGTCCTATCAATTTGATTGGGTAGTTGAAACGTGGTCTTCCTCTGTCTCTTCTTCCACACACTTTCGCGATGTACCTATATCTTTTTCGTCAATTTCTCATCCCTTCTCAAACTAACGTACACGGTACGAACAAACAAGGTACATTTCTCCATCTTTATTTTCGAAACTGTCCATACAATACAGAACATATAGAAGGGGACTTTAGTATCCGTAACGAATGAACACAATATCCGCCATTGACAAACCACTAATAATAATATAACGCCAGTAATCTGACTTCAAGAAATGCGAACACATTGTAACATATGAGGGTATGCTTAGAAATATTCATGCACCTTGCGAAATACCGAGAACAGTGTTCATTTGTTAGCCTTGAGGGTGACGTAGGTGGGCTCGTCCCCCGCGCGCAGCAGCAGCGGCAGCGGCCGGGAGGGCCCCGAGGCCCCCGAGGCCCCGTAGGCCCCCGCACCCACGAAGGCCCCCGCGCTCACGAAGGCCTCCTCACCCCCGAAGGCTCCCGCCGGCGGCCGGCCGTAGCCCCCGCCCGCCCTCACGTCGTCTCATGTCTGCAACGCTGTGTTTATTTCCCGGTGGATGGTGCTCTGTACACAAATATATGATGAGATGAGAACACGCAACATCAAAAGCATTTTCTATTACTTCGTAGTCCAAAATAATCGAAGTTGTGAGGTTTTCCAACCAGGTGTAGCGAAAAGACTATATTTTCTCATCACCATTCCTTCATTGGCTTAAATTAAATGCCAATGCGACAGATGGCGACTCTATCGCCCTCACCCAAACATTCAAACATTCTATGGAGTTTGACTTACACGAGTTTTCCATGAGAAATTCCGTAAACAAACAGATCTTGCGCGTTTACCCTCCCTTTCGTGGTGTAACGAAAACTAGTACCTATACGGTATAGGTTAGAGTTGAAAATAGCTCACCAGATCCTCAAGCTGTCGAGCCAGTTGGTCATTCAGGGCCTGTATGACATGCCTCTGGCCGTCCTGCGCTGCTAAGGCCAGTTCCAGCTGGCTCTGAGCGAGTTTAGCTTCTGCATCCTGGTAAATAGCGTTCAAAGTTTTGTTATACGATTTATATTCATTTTAGTAGTACTATTAAAGAGGTGGTGGCCGAGTGGTTCGAATAGTCGCCTTCACCCTACAGATTGCAAGTTCCAATCCCGACTTTTACCAATGAGGTTTTCATATATTTGAGCAATTACACCATTTTCTGAGGCACCCTGCATATTGTACTATGTGCATTGAATGTAATTTGTCTATGTACGGGTCGAGTTGTGTGCAGCGTATGCAGTATGTGCGGGTCGTGTGTCGCACCTGCTCGCTGTCCCTGGCCTTGGCGAGCTGCGCCAGCTCCTCGTTCCTGTGCGCCAGCTCGGCCTCCAGCTGCGCCACGCGCTGCCGCAGCTGCTCCACCTCGTTGGCCTCGCCGCCTGCAACGACCGCTCGCTCATCACTCGGTCACTCTGGCTATAGCTACATCTCGTACACTGTCGCCCGCCTGGTCTAATGGGCGACACTGTATCAAATGCCCTCAGCAGATATTTGTGTGATGAACACATCCATCTACTTAGTATAGGTAGGTATAAGTTTAAAAGTAAGTTATCATATCATAGTATAAACAATACCAATTTTTGTTAGCACACGACAGGATGTACAAAATGCCTACCCTTCCCTGCATAGTGCCGAGCTCGCGCCACCTCCTCCCTGTACTGGTGCAGCTGACGTTTCCACTCGTCCACATTGGCAGTGCTCTCCTGCAGGGCCGCAGTCAGCCGCAGGTTGTTACTCTTCAGAGTCGCCAGTTCCACCTCCCACTTCTTCGCGTTCGCCGAGCTGTAGCCGAGAAAGAGATGGAAGATCAGTATTAGAGACGGATAAAATATACGTCTTTTTAGGTGTCAAACAAGCTAGCTGTCAGCCTGATGGTAAACGGTTACCGCCGTCAATGGACGCTTGAAACACCAAGGAGATCGATTGACTTCATACAAAAACATATGAATTCCTTGTATTAAGTTTTTATAGGATTTCTAGCTCCATATATAACTTTTAACATTCCAAATGGTTGGTTGGTTTGTTCCCCCTAGAGTTAACTAAGGTTTCCCCTAAAAAAGTGAAAAGACAGTGACTAATTACACTGCAAACTTGACAGTGAAGGAAAACGTCGAGGAAAAACCTACATACAATTCATAAAAAAAACATGAATATTCGTGCTCGAGAAACGGCAACAGACTCGTCACCTGTCATGTTGGAACTAACTATGCATATCTACGGCGAAAACATTTTTCGTTACACCTCTACATACCATTTGTGGCAAGGCATGATGACCAACACATGAGCAATGTCGATAATATCGTATCAAATTACACGGAAATCAATATATGAATATGTATACATTATGTAAGTGGGTAAATGTAACGGTCTCATTATGCGCCGCGGAATATAATATAATTGCTCAGAGCCGTATGTTGCTACAGAAAATTATGCGAAATTACGTGTGCTCTACAAAACGAAGCAGACTGCTGATTGAGACGCCGACAAATAATGCGCAAATTACATAACTGGCATTAAAAATCAGGATCCAAAGTGAAGGACGACTTTATTCAAACCATATCATTTGAGGATATATTATGAAGAAAGAAAGAAAAGAAAAGTAACAAAGGCGGGTGGGAACTTCAAGATTACTCAAAACCGACGAGCATCTACGAAGAGACTGATGAACGTGGACGAAACGAAAAAGCTTCTTCTGCTGTCAACACAGTTTACTGGAGACCTTATTAACCGCGTAGGAACACAGCACAAAAAAAATTGGCTACGGACTTCTATAATGTGGAGGTCTTGCTCCATAAACACGATATGCCCTACCTCTCTTAAATTCCTTTAAATCGTTTCATCTCGATGTTTTCCTTCGCCGTAACAGCGCTCGTTGTGTGACTGATCTTGTACTGAGCTGTACTCAAGTTCAGAAAATGCATTGGTACAGTCGGGAATCGGACTTGCAATCTGTGTGTTGCAGGCAACTATTGGAGCCACTTGGCCACCATGACTTTAATATGTGACGTTCAATATGTGTTGAAAAAAAAAAAGCCGTGGTGGCCGAGTGGTTCGAGCAGTTGCCTGCGACACAAAGATCGCAAGTTCGAATCCCGACTGTACCAATGAGTTTTTCTGAACTTAAGTACAGTGATTAGGCACACCACGAGCTTTACGGTGAAGGAAAACATCGAGAGGAAACGTGCATACGTTTGAGAAGAAATTCAAAGGCGTATGTATAGTCGTGCTTGAGTAACGGCGATGGACTCGCCATCTGTCACGTTGGCACCAAATATACCTCTGGCGGAAAGTGGGTGTGTGGGTATTTATTACCTATACACCTCTGCCTACCCCTTCGGGGACCCTTGTGAGAAGGCGTGAGGATATTATATGTGTATACGTGTACACAATACGTGTTGCTTGTGTCCTTTACGTTGAATATACGTTTTTTATTTGATTTAATTTGAGATAGATTGCAGCATACGGCTGCTTCCATACATAACAACGAATCAAAGAAGATAATCTTGTTAAAGAACGAACACACGTAATCTATCGATCCAATTTTCTTTCCACACTTAATATATAACTACAACGGTGAAGATTAAACAATTTCCCTGTGCGATACAGCTCATAATGTATTATGTAAAGCCAGCCAAGCGCGAGTCGAACCCACGCATGGGATTCCGTGAATAAAACACGTTTTAACATACAGGCTAATGTTACTTCACATGACACTACAAACATAGTAGTCGCCAGCAACATAAAAATTGCAAGTTCAACTCCCGAGTGTACCAGTGAGTTTTTCTGAACTTAAGTGATGTAAGCAGCAGTCACACTACGAGCTTCACGGTGAAGGAAAACATCGATACCTAGACAAGAAATTCTAAAGCGTATGTATATTCGTGCTTGAGTTACGGCGCTGGAATGGCTATCTGTCATGTTGGCACAGAAATCTATCTGCGGCGGAAAGTGGGTGTGTGGGTACTACATACACACCTCTGCCTACCACTTCAGCCACCCTTGCGGGCGTGAGGATATATATCATATATATAAAATTTAATATATCCTCACGCCTTCCCACAAGGGTCCCCGAAGGGGTAGGCAGAGGTGTATAGGTAATACCCACACACCCACTTTCCGCCAGAGGTATATTAGGTGCCAACCTGACAGATGGCGAGTCCATCGCCGTTACTCAAGCACGAGTAAAGTAACGCCGCTGTGAGCCGTGGTGGCCGAGTGGTTCGAGCAGTTGCCTGCGACGCAAAGGTCGCAAGTTCGAATCCCGACTGCACCAATGAGTTTTTCTGAACTTAGGTACAGTGATTTGTCACACCACGAGCTTTACGGTGAAGGAAAACATCGAAGGGAAACCTGCATACGTCTGTGGAGAAATTCAAAGGCGTATGTATAGTCGTGCTTGAGTAACGGCGATGGACTCGCCATCTGTCACGTTGGCACCTAATATATAAAATTTTATTTTTAATTATATAATAACAAGGTTGTTTTACTTGTGTAATTGGCTTCACCACATCAGTAAATAGGAGAATCCTGGCAAGCATCCTGAAACTCGACGTCTTTAACTCCGCATGTAGAGAGAGAAGGGCAAACGCACAAACGTTCGCCAATTGATTCTTCGCCACTTTCATTCGCCACTCCAATCAATTGCGGTACCCTAACAACACTGCAGCGTTGCGTGCAGAGATAGAGATATTCGAAACAATTACTTTGAAGATTTAACAGCAACATACAAAATGCAACGCGACTTCATAGATATTCCTTACATATAGCTACATTAAGGCGACACTTGCTCATCTATGTAAGTGTCGCATTCATTTTGCAGTTGCATCAACGACTGCTATTTTAACAGTCCTGCGTTTAACACGAGCCATTATTTACTCTGACTGTGGCATAGACACTATATTGTATGATTTAGCAGCGATTTATTTATTACTGACTGTAGCCCGGGATATCACCCAAGTTAAATTTTAATTGCATATTTTTTCCTGCAATGCAATATATCCTATAATGTTACATACATACACATCACCACACCGAGTCGCTATCGGGGTAGGCTGAAAGAGTAGAGCGCCAGTTCTCTCTACACTTACACACCTCTTTCGCTTCGACCACATTCATCAGTCACTTCATTACATGCTCGCTGGTTTCGAGTACTCTTGACGTTCCCATCACGTGTCCGATCGATTTGATCTGGGTGGTTGGAACGTGGTCTTCCTCTGCCTCTTCTCAACTTTTCTTCACTCATCCTTTCTATATGTCCAAACCAACGTAACATGCCTTTCTTCATCTTTACAATCACTCACTCGTTCACGCCACTTTTGCGAATCTGATCGTCATCATCGTCTCATCATTCGAAATCGTTACGCCGCACATTTTAAGATGAGACCGCATGTGTTAATCCAGCAAATCGTTACGCCGCACATTTTCAGATGAGACCGCATGTGTTAATCCAGAAAATAACCTCTCTGTGCCAAATTCACATCACACATTTATTCGATATATTTTATTCTAGAAAAAATCTACCAAGTATTTGAATTTTACATAGGAGAACATACATACATATAATCACGCCTCTTTCCCGTAGGGGTAGGCAGAGACCACTTCTTTCCACTTGCTACTATTCTTACATACTTCTTTCGCTTCGTCCACTTTCATTATTCTCTTCATACATGCTCTTCGGTTTAGGGTACTCTTGACCTGACCTTTTTTCAAGACGTCCCTAATTTGGTCTAGAAACGTCCGCCTAGGTCTACCCCTTCCAACACTTTCATTCACACTCGCCTTATACACTTTTTTCGTCAATCGTTCTTCATTCATTCTCTCGACATGGCCAAACCATCTCAGCATACCTTTCTCAATTTTTGTCACTACATCTTCTTTCAGTTCAGGAGAAAACCGCCAGTATTCAATGTTTATGAAGTTCGTAGTCTAGACTTACTCTAGACTCTCGAGTACTGGCGCTCTACTCGCTATGCCTATCTAGAGAGACTCAACATGATAGGTATAATGTACGTAGCCAAATTCGCATACATGTGTTAAGGAGCATCGGGAATAAAGGAGAATAAGTGACGAGGAGGAAGTGGATATTTCATACGTTAGGTCGTGTGTGGAGTATATATAACAGTTTGATGAGTATCCGGCAAGGTAATTTGATGTAGTTATTATTTACATCAATGTTTGGAACGCAAGTTCCGCACATCAACGCTAATAACATTAGAGAGGATATATTTTTAATATATCTATCTTCACGGGTAGGCAGAAGTGTATGGTATCTACACGCCCACATTTTGCCAGACAAATATTTTAAGTGCCAACATGACGAGATTCCACGATATAATATGCATTCGTTTTTTTTAATGTATCCTCTCGATGTTTTCCTTCACCGTAAAGCTCGTGATGTAACTAAACACTGCGCATAAGTTCACAAAAAAACACTGGTGGTACACTCGGGATTCGAACTTGCAATGACTTAAGTACAGTGATTAGTCACACCACGAGCTTTACGGTGAAGGAAAAAATCGAGAGGAAACCTGCATACGTCTGAGAAGCAATTCAAAGGCGTATGTATAGTCGTGCTTGAGTAAGGGCGATGGACTCGCCATCTGTCACTTTGGCACCTAAAACATCTCTGGCGGAAAGTAGCCGTGTGGGTACTACCTATACACCTCTGCCTATCCCATCTGGGACTCTTGGGATGTATTGATACAATCGTGAATATATGCAGGCAGGACCAACGCACGCGCATGCGTGGCGAGGCGCGGAACGTGAAATCAACACAACGATTGTGGCCGCAAAGCCGATCGACATTAATTCTAAAAACTGTGAATATAGCAGAGTCATGCCGTTACATAAAGCCTGTATCGGACTCAGCGCAGTGCCAGAATAGCTTTCGTTAGTCTAAAGCCTTCGCAAATACATCTTGAGATTTCTCTTGGATAGATATGTCGGTTACTACATACCAACATGACTACAAATATTTGCCCAAAATTATGCCAACATTTCAAGTTCACACCTTCTAAAAAACCAGGATACAAAAGGGACGGTCTTGACTTGGTATGTTTCTTAATGTTAGTAGGTTATTAAAATAAATAATAAAAAATAATAATATATCCTCACGCCTTCCCACAAGGGTCCCCGAAGGGGTAGGCAGAGGTGTATAGGTAATACCCACACACCCACTTTCCGCCAGAGGTATATTAGGTGCCAACGTGACAGATGGCGAGTCCATCGCCGTTACTCAAGCACGACTATACATACGCCTTTGAATTTCTTCTCAGACGTATGCAGGTTTCCTCTCGATGTTTTCCTTCACCGTAAAGCTCGTGGTGTGACTAATCGCTGTACTTAAGTTCAGAAAAACTCATTGGTACAGTCGGGATTCGAACTTGCGACCTTTGTGTCACAGGCAACTGCTCGAACCACTCGGCCACCACGGCGGTTATTAAAATTCTTGCTTAATTATATTTGGCCAAAGAAACATGAAAATCGCGATGACTGAGGTTAGAGTAGATGGCAGTTTGAATCCCCACTGTACTAACGAGGTTTTCTGTTGCAGTTATTAATTACAGCACGAGTTTTACGGTGAAGAAAACATCGAGAGACCTTCATACGTTTGAGAAAAAAATTAAAAACGTATGAACAGTCGTGCTAGAGAAAAGGCGATGGACTCGCCATCTGTCACGTTGCAACCTAGAATATATCTCTGGCAAAAGTGGGCGTGAGGGTACTACACACCTCTACCTACCCCTTCGACGAGCCTTCTGGGGCGTCCAGACCAGACTACTATTCTGGGAACAATTTATTTTCAATTGAAAACATTCTAAGTACATTTGTAACGAGTTGTCAATATGCAGCTATTGAACTTATTAAGATAATGAGATAAGATATGAGTGAAGAAAGATTGATGAAACAGATATACAAAGCAAAAGTGTGGGCAAGAAGAGGCAGAGGAAGGCCAGCTTCCAACTACCTGGATCAAATCGATCGGACTCTCAAGGACGGGAACGTCAAGAGTACTCGAAACCGACGAGCATGTATGAAGAGGCTGATGAGTGTGGACGAAGCGAAAGAGTGCTCTGGCGCTCTATACTCTCTGCCGACCCCGTTAGAGACTCGGCGTGATTATATGTATGTATGTATGTATGTTATTTTAGCCCTTTTTGAGGGTTTCAGCAAATAAGTTTACTAGCCGAGGGTGCGGATTCCGAAATTAAACGTAGGTGAAAGCTTACGGCGAAGCTAGTGAGCACAAGTATCTCGACACGCGATGAACGGTCTGCCATTACCATCAGCCGGTACCAGGCCTTAGGCGCCCCTACCACGTTCGTCCAACACAAGTGGGGTGGAGAATTAACTATTTCTTGGGTATAAGACGCAATAGCACGCGATAGCCCACGCATAATACAAGCTCTACCAACCAGTATCAGGTTTATTATTATTATCAAGTGTCAAAATGGCGTTAATACTCGTGAGTTTTTTTTTGTTATTTGGTGTCGGTGGTCTAGTGCTGTGACTTGGTATCGAAAAGTGGGTTTATGGTTTTGGATTTTATATGTGAAAATGTCTTGTCTCAATATGAGCTTAATCAAAATTTAATTTTGGTTTTAAATGGAATATTCATTAAATAAAATCGGGTGTTATCAAAAGTCCTTAATCGAATCATATAAAATAACTAGCTGTCCCGCCCAGCTTCGCCCGGGGGAAGAAGTTAAACTTTCTGAAACACGATCGCAGCGCCATCTATCGGGTCCAATTGTGACGTTAGCTATTCTATCTTTTAAGTTGGATCGAACTGCACACGGTGTGCAAATTTGAGTCTATAGCGGATATAGCAAACAACGTGACACGTGATTTATATATATTAAAATCGTCTAATATTTCATGGTTTAAAATGGCTCAAAAGTATACATACATTTGATCAAAGAATACAGCGTTCTCTCTGGACTTACAGACCTTCCTTCCTAATCATCATTCATCAGTTCCATACATGTTCGTCGGTTTCGAGTATTCTTGACGTTCCTCCATTGTCTGATCAACTTGATCAACTTTCAACTACCTAAGTTGGAAAGTATTCCTCTGCCTCTTCTACATTGTATATCAAGTTAAAGTAATCAATACTCAAATAAAAAAATAATGTGAGCCGTCACGGGACGCTTGGCATATGTGAAACATCGACATTATTTTGTAAAAGTAATATGCAGAAAAGAACAGGTTGTGATAGGAACTAAATATGTCATAATGATAAAATAAAATATTACGTTTTTTTTTTCTAGATAACGATGACTATTTATTGAATAAACATATATTTTCATTAAATACAAAAAATTACGAATTTATTTCAAATCGTAACTACTTAATTCGTAACGTCGTCGACTTCGGTAATAGTTATATTCGATGTTTCCTCTGAGGACGGTATTACTGTGACAATTGGTCGATGGTAACTGAAGTATGGCGACGCGTCGCCACGGCATGCGTCGCCACGCCAGAAATCGGTTTTACGTGCGGCTATAGATGTTTCACATCAAAAACCTAATATTAGTATTGGACATGGTTATGTATAGGAACCCACACACCCACTTTCCGCCGGAGATATGTTTAAGGTGTCAACGCCTTCGCTCGTACTCAAGCACGACTATACATACATACATATCATCACGCCAAGTCCCTAACGGGGTAGGCAGAGAGTATAGAGCGCCAGTTCTACTACTACTACGACGACTATACATAAGCCTTTGAATTGCTTCTCAGACGTATGGGTTTCCTCTCAATGTTTTCCTTCACCGTAAAGCTCGTGGTGTGACTAATCACTGTAAGTACTGAAGCTGCGGGCGATTGCTTCGACCACTACACCTATACACCTCTGCCTACCCCTTCGGGGACCCTAGTGGAAAGGCATGAGGATATATTATTATTTCTTAGTCGAGCTCGAACCTGCAATGCGACTATTTGAACCACTCGGCCAGCGCGGCTCATTACTTTTTGTAGCTTTAGTAAGTTCCTCATTAAATTTCCGTCACACGTCCATCCATACAAGCCGGACGGACGGTTATGTATAATGGTAATTATTACCAGTAATTGGTTTATAAAAACGTGATTTCACTTCTGTTTAATATTCAACTCATTGCCGTACAATTTGTTATGCATGCACATTATCATTTATTATGACAACTTTTTGAATAGCATTTGACTTTTTGTGTATCTACGCAACTTTATACGGACTGTGCCTAATTAATCCAAGAAATAAAGGTGTTCCGAAAAGTTTAAATACTAAAACTTCATTAGTAAAAGCGATTCTTATTAAGCAAATCAACCATTTCAAGAATGTATATTGGAATAATTTTGTACTTTACAATATTCCGTTTAACTTCACTTTAATTTTAATTAAAAAAACTCGCCTCATATATTTAGAAGTAGGTTTTTTTAAATAATACGATGTTTAATAGAGGAGCAAAAGACACGACTAAGACTTTATTATTTACTAGCTGTGCCCGCGACTTCGTCCGCGTAGAATTTAATAAAAAACAATGTTCATTTTCTAAAATAAAAGTCGTCTAAGTTACTCCTTTTTATATCAGCTATCTGCCAGTGAAAGTCCCGTCAAAATCGCTCCAGCCGTTTCAGAGATTAGCCGGAACAAACAGACAGACAGACAGACAAAAATTGTAAAAAAAATATATTTTGGTATATAGGCCGTGTATACATCCATATTCAGTTAGTAAAAAGCGGTTATTTTAATATTACAAACGGACACTGCAATTTTATTTATTTGTACAGATTTAATAGAAGATATTTTCATTAAAATCGGGTTGTTTGAGATACCACAATCGTGAATTACACACAAAATAATAATGTAATTCAATAATCGCAATACTATACTACTATGTCGAAGTACATACATGTCGATACATACATACATATACATACGTACATATAGATACATACGTACACATCCCATACATACTAAACATTTATTGAAACTGATTTTTTATCTAGAAAGATAAGCAGTTTCAAGTGTGTTTTTCTAAAGATCAACTATAACCATAAACAATCGAATGATTTGGTCAAAAACTCGGAAACCGAGAGTGCAACAGACGAAGGAGCGCAAGTGAAACCGCGCTTGCGTGCGCCTGCGCACGCGACCAAGATCCATAGCGACAAGCTGTAGGAAGCGATAAAATATGTTATTTGTTGTACGATATGTATACAGATCATTGAACGGGGAGCTGAAGTTATATTTAACCTACTTCCAAAAATGGGGTGTCTCAATTAGGCGGTCAGTTTGTACGGGAAGCATGCAGTCTGCTTGATGCTGACCTATAACGGACGTCCTTAGAAGAATCTTTTCCCACCCTTTAAAAACGCCAAACTGTAGTCTCAAAAATAAAAATAAAATATTATTTTATTTTAAATAGGCCTAGGTGGGCACATATAAAACGTCGAAAAAGGTGCACGGTTCGCGTTGGTCGTTTCTAGTCTTTAGAGAAAACCTCAACTGGGATTTCATTCCACAACCACAGCGTTCGCGGAAGCCTAGTCGTTCGAAAACGCGGATTGTCTATTAATTATTTATAATTATTTATTTGTAATTCTTTAAAAACGACTAGACGAATTTGGAGGAGTTAATATGGAGACCGCTCGTGTCGATGGTAAGACGAAAAATTACCATAAATTCAATTCAAATATTACATCGCATCGTTGGAAATGAAAGTGTCAATCAGTGACAATGACTAGTCCCGACGGAAGATTACCAAAGTGACGCGGCACACATTAGACAAATATCCAATATTACGTTTACCTGTCACTTAACATCATAGGTACCCAGTACGTAGGCCGACGATCATTACGGACCCAGATGATACTCGCGAATTCGTATGCGTAATATTTTTTTAATTTAAGCTATCTGTGAACGAGATATAAATACATACATACATACATACATACATATAATCATTCCAACTACCTGGATCAAATCGATCAGACTCTCAAGGACGGGAACGTTAAGAGTACTTGAAACCGACGAGCATGTATGAAGAGACTGATGAATGTGGACGAAGCGAAAGAAGTATGTAAGTCTAGAGAGAACTGGCGCTCTATACTCTCTGCCTACCCCGTTAGGGACTTGGCGTGATGATATGTATGTATGTATGTACATATAATCTCGCCTCTTTCCCGTAGGGGTAGGCAGAGACCACTGCTTTCCACTTGCTACGATCCTTAAATACTTATTTCGCTTCGTCCACTTTCATTATTCCCTTCATACATGCTCTTCGGTTTAGGGTACTCTTGACCTCGCCTTTTTTCAAGCCTAGGTCTTCCCCTTCCAACGCTTTTCCACTCGCCTTATACACTATACGAGATATACATATATTTTTATATATGTACTAGTTGTCCCGCCCAGCTTCGCTTGGGTGAAAAAATACGATGGTGGCGCCACCTATCGGGTCCAATTGTGAATCTAAACCATTCCCAGATCCCCTTGAACACACACAAAAAATTTCATCAAAATCGGTCCAGTCGTTTGAGAGGAGTTCAGTGACATACACACTCACAGAAGAATTATATATATAAAGATATTCCAAAATTATATATTTTAAGTATCAAAGTGACAGATGGCGAGTTCATCGGCGTTGACTTTACACATACGCCTTCGAATTTTCCTCTCGATGTTTTCCTTCACCGTAAAGCTCGGGTTGTGACTAATCACTGCACTTAAGGTCAGAAAAGCTCATTGGTACAGCTGGGTTTCGAATTTGCAATCTTTGTGTTGCAGACAACTTCTCTACTTAGTAGTTATACAACAAGAGTGGCAAACAAGCATACGGCCACCCGATGGAAAACGGTTACCGCAGCCTATTTACGCTTACAATATCGAAGTATCACTTGCGCATGGCCATTGCGTGTTCGGAGAGTTATACTGTTTGCAGCATAATGGGACTAATCCCTCTGCTGCCAACACAATATAACAATCCTCCCCCCTCCCCAAGGACCTCATTACTGGAAACCTTATTTATTATAGTACATATACATATACATATCATCACGCCAAGTCCCTAACGGGGTAGGCAGAGAGTATAGAGCGCCAGTTCTCTCTAGACTTACATACCTCTTTCGCTTCGTCCACATTCATCAGTCCCTTCATACATGCTCATCGGTTTCGAGTTCTCTTAACGTTCCCATCCTTGAGCGTCCGATCGATTTGATCCAGGTAGCTGGAACGTGGCCTTCCTCTGCCTCTTCTTGCACACACTTTTGCTTTGTATATCTGTTTCGTCAATCTTTCTTCACACATCCTTTTATAGTAGTTTGTTATATATAAAAAAAATTCTCGACACAGCTTCATAACACTGACATCGTTTTATTACGTTAATGGTGAATCAAACCGAAGCTAATGTTAGTCATAACGAGTTATTTAAAATGATACAGTTTCCCCGGAAGGCCGCAGATATAGGAAGTATAAACACAAATCTATTGTGGTAAATAAAATCGATATATTAACGACATGACGTGTTATCTAAGACGTAAGACGCGAGCTTGCGTCATACACGTTGCTATGTTTTACAATATTGTGTGACCAATTGGCGTGTGTAATGAGATGTATGTTAACGATTATATGAGCGAGATTATGCGATGAGACATTTCGCAAAATTTTACAATACATATATGAATGTATCAAATCCTTGGTCGAATGGTCGAAAGATGGCGCTGATCAATTGTGCAATAATTATGTAGTAATTTCAATATTGTACCTAGTTCCCTATTGGGTCTTAGTCCTCGAAAGACTGGTTAGTGCTTACGAGCTTTACAGTGAGGAAAAAAACATAACTGCAGTTTTTAATGTATGGGACCTAAATGTCTAATACATAGTAGTTGTCCCGCCCATCATCGCCTAGGTGAAAAAAAATCCTGAAACACGATCGCATCGCCACCTATCTGTTGACTTAATCTCACAAAATAAAATCCAAATCGGTCCAGCCACTTAGAAGTTTAATTATGTATATAAATAAATAACGAACTCGCCATCTGTCAGGTTGGCACCTAAAATATATATCTGGGGAAAGTGGGTGTGTGGGTACTACCTATACACCTCTGCCTACTCCTTCTGGGATATTTATGGGAAGGCGTGAGGATATATTATTATTGTAATAAATTATAACAAAAAACATCATGTATTTTCCAGAAATCCCTGGCAGTCCTTTTCGTAGCCGCATCAACGCTGGCTCAGTACGAAGGCTACGAGGGGTTCGAAGGGTTCGATGGCTACGAGGGCTACCATCAGAAGCCAGCGGTCCATCATCACCACCAGCAGAACTTGGAGGAGCAGCATGGCGAGGAGTACGAAGTGGACTACCACGTAAGTGATACACTAAGCAATTTAATGCGGATGAAATTGTGGGGTAAAGCTAGTCTCATACTGCAAAAAATTTGAGCCATGGTGGCCGAGTGGTTCGAGTAGTTGCCTGCAACACAAAGATCGCAAGTTCGAATCCCGACAGTACCAATGAGTTTTTCTGAACTTAAATACAGTGATTAGTCACACCACGCGATTTCCGGTGAAGGAAAACATCGAGAGGAAACCTGCATACGTCTGAGAAGCAATTCAAAGGCGTATGTATAGTCGTGCTTGAGTAACGGCGATGGACTCGCCATCTGTCACGTTGGCACCTAAAATATATCTCTAGCGGCAAGTGGGTGTGCGGGTACTACCTATACACCTCTGCCTATTCCTTCGGGGACCCTTGTGGGAAGGCGTGAGGATATAACATATATATCATAATGCAATTGGTGACCGTTTACTTCCAGGCGCACCCCAAGTACTCCTTCGACTACTCAGTGAAGGACCCCCACACGGGCGACGACAAGGAGCATTGGGAGACCAGGGACGGAGACAAGGTCAAGGGTAGGTATCCTCCCACTTGGCATGTAGTCTTATCTCAACCTGCTCACACATCCCGCAAATCTTAAGTCAAATGAACCTTAAATATGTTTTAAAGAAGCCGACTCCTTCATGAAGAGATTTGCAAGGCATACATACATATCATTACGCAGAGTCCCTAACGGGGCAGGCAGAGGAGTATAGAGCGCCAGCTCTCTCTAGACTTACATACCACTCGCTTCGTCCACATTCATCAGTCTTCATACATGCTCGTCGGTTTCGAGTACTCTTGACGTTCCCGTCCTTGAGTGTCCGATCGACTAAAGCACACATGGTCGTTCTTTCAGGCAGCTACACTCTCGTGGAGACAGACGGTACGAAGCGCGTGGTGGAGTACGAGGCTGATGACAAGAACGGCTTCAACGCCGTGGTCCACAAGATAGGCACGCCCAGACACGAGCCCAAGCACGAGGAGTATCATACCAAGCCGGTACATGAACCCGTTTACAAGCATCAATACGAAACGGTCCGGTCGGAAAATTCATACGAAAAAGAGCCTGGACACTATCAGGAGTACCAATTCGACGAGGGTTTCGTCCCTGTGGCTGGGTACGAGTAAATATGCATACATATCGCGCCTAACCTCACGGGGAAGGCAGATGCAGTAGAGAGTTCTCTCTAGACGAGTAAAATAATAATAAATCTTCAGATCCTACCACAAGGTTCCTCGAAGTGGTAGGCAGTGCTGTGTAGTGCGTAGTATGGCTTGTTAGTTAAGTGTAGAAGTAATGATAGGTGGGATGAAATATTGTCGTAGCGATGTGTAGTGATGTGCCACGTTGTCACAATTTTATCGATTAATAATATTTTAATAAACTTTATTTTATAAAAATTACAAATTAATATCCGGGTCCCACAAAAGGCAGTGCCTGGCCCGTAATATCCGTAGTAGTCGGCTGGCTAAATAATCGCTTCCAAATAGAGATAACAAGTTCTTACCCTAATTTGTCCTATTAATAATTTTTGAACTTATAATCAAAACATGACCTTTACTGATGTGTATCTTTACTTCAGTTATTTGATAGAAAAAACCTGAGAAAAAATTTTTTACGAGTATGAAGTAAGTCGCAGTAAATCGAGTAAACAGCGATAGATTCGCCATCTGTCATGTCAACGGCGAAATGTGGGTGTTATAATACCTCTGCCCGCTGAGGCCTCATTACTTCTACATTTTATTCACGAGTGTTATAATTTGTATATGGTACAGCTTTATTGTAACTTTATGTCTATTTTCTGTAAGTTTAAACATTGATAAATAGTTTATGCTGAACATATCAGCCTGTATAAGAACACAACCTGTATAAATGGTTATGTATGAAAGAGAAACAAAAATTAAAAATGGTCAGTATCAACATTTAAAAATAGAAGCAATTGGAGTTGTAGATAAAACGTTTTAGTAAATTGAACTCTATATGTATACAGCAAATAAAGTTCAAATTCTTAAAGGTCCTTAATAAGATGTTATTCCAAGTAGACTCGTTTAACAATGTTATACGAATTATTTTAAAAGTGATGCAATGCGTAATGCTTGTGGAATTAATTATTTATTTGAAGAGTGTCTCTGCAATTTGGTTGTGTTATCATTCTACGTTTTTTATTATATTTTTAAGCTTGTTGTATTGTTTATAAGGCTTGGAATGGCTCTTCTATAGTTTGTAAGTATTGTACAAATTCACTTGCGATTTAATAAAAACTTTTTGTTGCTTTAAAAAGTGTTGCTTATTTTGAATATACAGTTGAATTTTAATATCATATTGCCACAGCTTTATTAAGGCGAAGGAATACAGAGTATAGATAGTGCCACCCACTAAGACGCGCCCCACCAATTTCTAGTCGAGGGGGTCGCGGGATGCGGGGAGTATCACCCGAGTGTATTAATCGTAGTGTGCGTGTGCACTCATAGGTAATCAGTGTGTACCGATAATACTCAAACATTAGTGGAAGGTTGCACACTTGCGCTATAAACTATAGGGAAAAATAATGGGACGCGTCTTCGTGGATGGCACTAGCTATACATACATGTTTTGTTATATCTCATAGAACTAAGGCTGAAGTTTCGTTAGACTATATATATATCGACCAATTAACATAAAACCATAACAAATTATACACGAAACCCTTCCTCATGAATCACTCTATCTATTGGTGAAAGCCGCATGAAAATACGTTCAGTAGTTTATGAGCTTATCGCGAACAAACAGCCGCGGCGGCGGACTTTGTTTATAACATGAGACAACATGAATAGAATATAAAACCACCATACAGCGCCATCTATCGGTACTGGCAAATTTCAATATAATCTGTGTAGCCTTTTAATCGTGAAAAGGTGCACACACATTTTTTTTTTATACAACTATCGTGGCAAACAAGCATACGGCCCGCCTGATGGGAAACGGTTACCGTAGCCTATTTACGCTCACGATACCGAAGTATTACTTGCGCGTTGCCACTCTGTGTTCGGAGAGTTACAGTGTGTTGGCAGCATAATGGGTTTAATCCCTCTGCTTCCAACACAATGTAACAATCCTCCCCCCTCCCCAAGGAGCTCATTACTGGAAACCTTATTCACCACGTAGGAACACAACACAATAAATTGTGTTATTTGGCTACGGACTTCTATAAGGTGGGGGTCCTGCCCCAGTCGGGCAGCTCCGAATCGAACGGGAAACCCGTTATGCCCTACCTCTCTTACATAGTTTCGGAATTATAATATTAGTATGTCTGGTTTGTGTTAAGTACTGCACCAGTAACGACAACGGAATGAGTCATCACTCCTCACCTCTCAACCTAATCCCATACATGCAGTAGGCAGAGAGAGCAGAGCGCCATTTCTCTCGACTTACATATGTACCTCTTTCGGTTCGTCCTCATTCATCAGTCCCTTCATACATGTTCGCCGGTTTCAAGTACCCTTGACTGATTTAGGTATTAGTTAGGCTTGATTTGAGCTAGGTAGTTGGAACGTGGTCCTCCTCTGCGTTGTCCTCTTAGTGCAGCTGGGGCAGGCTAGGGGGAGGGGGCACTGACCTCTGCGAGAGGGTCAGCTGGGGCAGGCTAGGGGGAGGGAGCACTGACCTCTGCGAGAGGGTCAGCTGGGGCAGGCTAGGGGGAGGGGGCACTGACCTCTGCGAGAGGGTCAGCTGGGGCAGGCTAGGGGGAGGGAGCACTGACCTCTGCGCCAGCGCCAGCTTGAGGCGGTCGTTCTCGTAGCGCAGCTGGGGCTCTGCGTCGGGCGCCAGCTCGGGCGGCGGCGGCCGGGGCGCGCGCCCCACCGTGGCGTAGCCTGCCTGCGTCGGGCGTACACACGTTACACACGCTACACACGCTACACACGCGCCCTGCTGCAGAGAGCAGGGACCATAGGCGGTCACCGTTTACTATCAGCAGACCGCGTGCTTGTTTGCCACTCCAGTGGTATAAAAAAGAAGACGCCTGGAACTCTGCAATTGGACGATTCGAAGCTCGGAATCAAATCAAGAATCTTTTATTCAACTTATGAGACTTAGATAACACAATATATAATGTCACATACTAAATATAAAACTGCAGTTACCACAAATTCTGCTACCACAAGAACCGGCTAGAAATTATTTTAAGCCAGGTATTGCTTCAGCCCTTATTAAATATGCCCTTGCGTTGAATTTGCCTAACCCTTTGGGGAGTCTAGTGGGAGAGTGTGTCGTGTGTGAGTCCTCACCTGCAGCGTGGAGGACACGGAGTGCGCCCTCTGGTGCACCATCATGTCCTCGGGCTCCGTCTTCACCTGCACCAACGCACTGGCGGTTAATACCGTCCTACGCACATCACGTCACCAGCGGGGCCTGGCCTATATCGCTTTTAATGGGGTTAAGGCCGGGGGCTACGGGGGGCCGGGGGACATGCGCTGCCTCGTGGGGTGGGGCTGACGGCTGCGGGAAGCGAGAGGTGGTGGCGAGAGGTACAGGGCGGCTCGAGGTCACGGAGGGACCAGGAGGCACCTGGGGCTCGGTACGGTCGCTGGGGGGTCACGGGGCTCGAGGCGGGAGGCAGGTTTCAGGTGGTGGCAGGAAGATAGCAAGTGGTGGCGGGTGGTGGCAAGAGGGAGCAGGTGGTGGCAGGAGGGGGTAGGTGGTGGCAGGTGGGCGGCAGGTTTCAGGTGGCGGCAGGTTTCAGGTGGCGGCAGGAGGATAGCAGGTGGTAGCGGGTGGTGGCAAGAGGGGAGCAGGTGGTGGCGGGTGGTGCCAAGAGGGGAGCAGGTGGTGGCGGGTGGTGGCAGGTGGGGGGCGAGTGGGGGCTACCTGCACGGGCGCGGCGGGCTCGAGGCCAGGCGCGCGCGCGGCCAGCAGCGGGCTGGCGGTGGCGCTGGGCACGGGCGTGGCGGCGCCGCTGTTGCCGCTGTTGCCGCCGGCGCCGCCGTTGCCGTTGCTGCCGTTGGCGCCGCCCTTGGCGCCGGCCGCCGCGCCGCCGCACTGCTGGGCCTGGATCGCTTCCTTCACCTCTTGGAACTTTTCTATAAACTGTAAATAACGGAGTAACCTTTTACCATACAGTAGTTCAAACTGTCACAAGTGTTAAATTACTGTTCAAATCTATATATATAAAAATGAATGTTAATCTGCGTGTCCTTTATAGAATCGTAAACGGCTGGACCGATTTTAATGAAATTTTCTGTGTTTCTTCTGCGTTTCGGTGGATTCGAGAACGGTTTAAATTCATAATTGGACCGGATAGGTGGCGCCACTGGGTCTGTGGGTTTTAATTTTTCACCCAAGCGAAGCTGGGCGGTTAGTAAGGCGGTTACAACTAGTTAAGTATAATAGCCCCTATCCACATATGCAATACGGAAGTTGATAGCATAAAATATTCACTGTTTATCAAACAACTATTTGTGTCACATTTGCTAATAAAAATTAAAGGCCGCGACCGTGACGGTAGCACAATAGAACTGTATAGTAGTAGTTATATACATATATCTTAGTATATATGTGTTAAATTTGATTACGGAGATGATATTAGTTTTGCCACTCTTGTTGTATAAAAAAAACTCACCTTCCCTAGCTCCTGCTCGGAAGCGAACCCCAGTCCGTACACGGTGTTCGCCCGCACGTCGCTCCACTGGCCGAACTTCTGCGAGGTCTTAGTAAACGTCATGTTGGCTGTTATCGTGCTATTGATCACCGCCTGGGAACAGTTACATGTGTATATAACAAACGTTAGACTAGGAAAGCCTCACTATTAGAGCTAAAGATCCAGCTCGAAGGACCACAGCACTTTATGGTCCTTCGAGCTGGACCGGTCCACTCTTTTGAATGATGAAGAAGTTAGTAAAGCTTGACAATACAATATTGTACAACTTGTTTTGTACAATAATAATTAGTCAGCCGTGCGTGCATAGGACACACTCTAACTGACAATGTAATGAAATTATATAATTTCATGACTTTCTACAAAGGTATATAGCACTCTTTTCACCGGACATATATTTAGATGCCAACGTGAGAGCTGACGAATTCACCGTTTATATATCGCGACAAAAATGCATGCTCTTCACTGCAAAGCTCGTGGAGTGTTATATCACTGTACTTAAATTAAGTAAAAATTATTTACTTCAGAACACCAAGGTTCGAACTTTCAATATCGATATCGCAAGCGATTACTCAAACCAATCGTCGACATCACTACTTGCCCAAGAAGCTAACAAACATGGGGTCCGCCTGACGGTAAGTGGTTACCTATAAACATTTACAACTTCAAGGGTATTGCTCGCCATCCCTCTCTTGGGAAAACCTCAGCGGGGCTTTCACACAGCATGAGTGTTTCTTTGACAGAAAGAAAACTCCTTTGCAACAGACTGGTTTGGTCCCAAGATGTTGGTGGCGAGAGATGTGATGCTCTTACCTTGGTGCCCTCGACGCTGATGATCCTGTACAGGTTGCGGGAGGAGTCGTAAAAGAAGGAGACGGAGACGGCAGCCGAGGAGGCCGACATCCACGAGCGCTTCGTCTTCGGGTCTATGTGGAACACGTGCGCTTTACACGTGAAAATCGGCTGCTCACTACAACACACACATACACATGGTTTTAAATAATAATAATAAACTTCGTACCAGCTATTAATCTGTCTCTACGCCAAATTTCATCCAATTCCGTTCAGCCGTTATGGCGAGATTGAGTAACAAGCATCCTCACGAGCTTGCCCATTTTTAATAGATATGAGAGTATATGGTAATAATATATATCTTCACGCCTTCCCACAAGGGTCCCCGAAGGGGTAGACAAAGGTGGAGGTATAGGTAGTACCCTATACCTCCACCTACACACCCACTTTCCGCCAGAGATATATTTTAGGTGCCAACGTGCCAGGTATGAAATTAACTTTATGAATAAACTTGTGAAGTGGACACTATCCACTGTTTCGATACCTACACACCTCTGCCTACCCCTTCGCGGACCCTTGTGGGAAGGCATGAGGATACAAATATATCTGTCCGAAACTGAAATCGGTTTGAGCGTTTTTGACAGTACAATCTTTGCGTTGCAGGCGACTATTCGAACCACTCTGCCATCACGGCTCTCAATGTAAATTTAAAAGGTTTGTAAATTCCTGGTAACAGATATACATATTTCGTTGTAGGCGAGATGTGAAGGTGGGAGACGCATAAACCAGCTGTCATATCATTACGCCTTCCCATGTCCCCATACGGGCACGCAGAAGTCTTAATTAGCTCTTCTTTTCGCATGAGATATACTTTAGGTGCCGTGACAGATGGCGACTTCGTGTCATTACATGACATTCCGGAAGAGAGTATCCTTGCAAAACAGTCGTTTCAGAGCACATGATGTCACCGTAGAGGACGGTGCACCGGAATATAACGCCAGGTACACGTCCGCTATTAATCAATTCGAATGGGGAACACCTTAACGCCATCTAGCGGACATTATTGGAAACAATGTTTCTTCACGCTTTTCCACGTGGGTCTCCCTAAATCCACTGGATATGCAAAACTGCTGGTTGGAACGAGGGTGTGATTGTAAAGATTATGATAGGCATGTTACGTTGATTTGGACATATAGAAAGGATGAGCGAAGAAAGATTGACGAAACAGTATTCTGTTTCGTCGATACTGTTTCGTACACATTCATCAGTCTCTTCATACATACTTTGTATTCAAAGCGAAAGTGTGTGCAGAGGAAGTCCACGTTCTGACTACCTAGATCAAATCGATCTAACACAAGAGTACTCTAGAGTATCTATTTATTACACAAGAGTATCTATTTATTAGTATATATATATATATGTATTTATGCGTGTACATGTATGATATTATATTGAATGATTTATATTCAGTCATATTAATATTTCCCGTTTCTTATCCCCTCTATAGCCTGCCATACCTTTCTCTGCATCACCCAAAGGTTGACTGGTAGAGAATGCCTACGGCATTAAGTCCGCCTATGTAAATGATTTTGTAGGAAGTTTTTTAAATAAATAAATATATATATTTAGGTGTCTACGACGAAATGTCCGTAACATATGCAGATATACTTCGAAGTTTATGTGTATACAAGCTATTCCCCGCGGTTTCGCTCGCATACAATTAGAATTTTGTGGTATAAAACGTATCTGCCTAATTAAATCCAATTGCAAAAAATACAACAAACAATATTGTACTCTGCACAAGAGAGACAGAGCCCGTATTTCTTCAACAATATGATTGGAGATAATGACTGATAGACTATCAATCTTGACAGATGAAACATAACATTTGACTGACAGTCTGCGGAATGTGAATGAGATAAATGGTGTCACAAGTATGACAGCAATATGAGTTACATTAGAAGTTTGTACATTTACCAATAGATAAGACCCTTATTCTTACTTCAATGTTTATTAAGACAAACAGAACTAAAATGAATATACTTATCTATCAGCATTCTGGGTCTCAATACCTCAACACTTAACTGGGTCACAGTACACTGATTTTAAAGTACATGGCATATGTAATAGATATTCACTAATTAAATGCTTTTGTTATCACCATAGGAGTACATTTATATAAGCATGTATGAATACTTATTAATGTAGACGAATTGAAAGAGGTCTGTGTGGTAGAGAGAACTGGTGCTCTCCCCTTTTAACTGCAAGAGACTAGGTATTATGAAGAGAAAAGAGTATGGAAATGTGGTCTGAAGTCTACTCTGTCTGCCTATCTCCTAAGGGACTTGGTGTGGTCATACATAATATTTTTTTTTATTTATTGAATTCCACAAATTATATGCTTAAAAATAATGTGATCTTAATAGCTTTATAGATCTCTTTAATCTTAATGTGCCACGGTTCCACCGATGATAGGAAAGGAATAAAATACATAGGTTACATTTTCCCAGAATATGTAGCATTGCATAGGTGGAAGTTTGTTTTTTATTGGTCATGTCGTATTTGAGTTTATCCATTAAAAACACACTTGCAAACAATAAAATCTTTCCTAGTTTACACCTATATATTTATAGTTGTAAAACAATTGGAACATATAAAAACATCAACAAACTATAAAAATGCATTGTTATTTGTGACAAAATGTAATGTCGGAAATTCTCACAGTCTATGTGAGATACAATTGTTTGTGGGTGCAAACAAATTGTTGAGATGGATTTATAAATGATATGTATAAAATTGTAGTTAGTATTTATAATGTTTTAAAAATGTATTACAAAGGCTGTCTGGTCTAGTGATCAGAGCAGATGACTGAGAAGCTTGAGTTAGCGAGCTCAATTATGCTAACAACAATACATTAACATACATACATACATACATATAATCACGCCTCTTTCCTGTAGGGGTAGGCAGCGACCACTTCTTTCCACTTGCTACGATCCTTACATACTTCTTTCGCTTCGTCCACTTTCATTATTCTCTTCATACATGCTCTTCGGTTTAGGGAACTCTTGACCTGACCTTTTCCCCTAGAAGACGTCCCTAATTTCGTCTAGAAACTTCCGTCTAGGTCTACCCCTTCCAACACTTTCATTAACATACATACTACTATATAAGTAGTAGGTATGTTAATGTATTCTTGCTTAGTATAAGGTACACTTGGAAATGACAAAGGTTTCACATAAATAAATAAATTTAAAATAAATAAATAAATAAAATTACTACTTATATTTTATACCATCAAAATTATTAAAACTTATTATAAATATAGGGGACTTTGTGAATTCACTAGGAAGTAGCTGCAAAAATCAAGTAAATAATCAAGCCTATATATGCTGGGCCATTAACATAGAACAATTAGTCCATCACAGCACAGTGATTGTTCACAATAAAAGTGTGTTATTATGGTGACAGAAAACCATAAGGAAACCTATATATGTACATACTCACTGTACATACATACCCTATATATGTACATACAATCAACTTAATCTATGTGTGTAAATAGTAGATTTTGTTGGAACTTTGAAACTATTTAGCCCCAATAGCTTTTATTGCAATTAATGTTGAAGACAGTTCTTATATATTTATTCAATTAGAAACTAATAAGAATTTAATTCAAGCATTAATTTACAATTTTATAATAAGAAATATATTAAACACACATTATGTTATTAAGCATAATGTGAAAGAGTCTCACTTAAAAACAGCAACTTTCAAAAATTCTTTTTATTTACAAATTACAGATAAAATTAGTATATTGTTATCTATTAAAGAGATTATAAAAGATTGAAGAGGAAGAATATAGTAATTAATAAGTGTGTAAAGTATAGTAGAACTAAAATCGCCAATACCAATTGTCTGTTTAGCTTATTACTGTGAAATAAATGATGATACAGTACTAGACAGCCATACATGCTCAGTTTATTGGAGTATGAAATATATTGGCATTATTAATAGAGTGATTGATCCAAACGACCTTAATGTAAAGGTAAAAGCGCTCGGTCGGATGCAATCAATGTGCAATCAACTATTTACTCGTGAAAGAACGTAGGTATATAGAAATCATACGAAGGAATTTTGCGCAACAAAAAATAGTCTTCTAATACAGCCTTTGTTAACGAGAATACGGTAGAAATGTGTAAATAAGTACTCTTTAAGGTGGTAGGTGGCTATTTATATTAGGAACACCTAAAATACACCTTCGCTTAGGTAAAATAAATCTCCTCCCAAAGATAACAAGGTGCCCGTAAAATCCGATATTCTACATCAGACGGTAAAGACAGATTATATTATGCATTGAATTTAATACATTATAAAATATGGAAGTCAACTCACCCCATGGTTTCTTTTCCTGCTGTCATTTAAACACAATAATATGAGAAAATAATTTACTTCATAATTTTTAATTTTTCACTCGCGAAGTCGCGAACTGTCACACAAGCGGCGACTGCGCCATAGATAGATAGACTATCTATGGACGGATTGTGGAATGGAAATATTTTTTCATGCTGCCATGCTTATTCTTTAGATAGTATTTCTTACAATTTTATTTAAAATATATACGGAATGAACTGTAAAAATATATTTCATAAAAAAAAAGCATTGTAATTTTCCTTCCATAAAAATTAATAAGAAACCATTCGATTATTTTTACTGCCATCTTTGGAGCAATAGCAGAGTTTTGGTAGACATTTGAATGTTATTGTTTCTACTTATCGATAGAGTGAACATATTATTAAAATTCCATGTTCTTTCATAAAATAAACTTAAAAATAATATAGTATCTGTAGATTTAATTCACTAAGGTTTGTTGAAAAGTATAGAAGCGTCAAAGCTTAAATTAAAGAAAAAGCACGCTAATTTACATATCGTAATTTGCGATTATGAAACAAAATTAACAATAGATAATTACACAGAATAAAGTGGAAAGGGTGAAATAAACAAGTAACAAATATTTTTAGGATTGGGCAATTTTACTTTCACTGTGTGGTATTTTTTAAATTTTTTTGAATAATTTTGGCTATACAGTGTTTTGTTTTGTTTTGTAAAGTTTTGCCCCAACCTAAACGTAGATACCCGGTTTCATAGGCATATTCAAGAAACAATTTTATCAGTAATTACTACTATCAGTTAGATCAAAATATATAAAAACTCACAAAATTAAAAGTAGTTAAACCCCTAATGCAAAGTAATTTTGCAAAACTATTGAGAGGAAATCTAGTTAAAATATTTTATTTATGCCTACATCTTAAACATTTACCTAACTAGTTAAATATGTGAGTTTTATTTAATTTTAGTCAAGATATGGTGTTCCCAAGTACGTGATGATGACCGTATGAAAATAAAAATACGTATGTTATATAATTGACCAAAGATGAAAGAGCGATTGCTTGCAATTATGTTTAAATTTCGATTCATTTCAAAATGTGAGAGAAGAGAATGATTAGCAAAAAGAATAATAAGTGCGTACTAATAAAGACTTTTTGTCGTTATCCAATTAAAAAGTTTTATTTATATTTTTAAATTAATTCTGTTTGGCAGCGGTCAGTGCTACCACAATTCTCGCTTCAAATATTCTATTTGTAGTTAGTTCTATACCTGTTCCGAACCGTATTTAAAAAGAAGCATGAATATTATTAACTGTTTTTTATTGCAAATAAAGTTATTTAATTTCTCCTCAGCACCAACTTAGCGGGCTATTACTCTTACAAATGACTTTAATATCAATTCCCTTGAGAAACTTATATTTTTTAAATTTTTAACTTTTATAACCCGCGTCATGGTAAACGGTGACCGCAGTTAGACTTGGAATACTAATAATATTGCTCTGCTATATAAACCCTGTAATGATCCCTAAGGTGACACTCATTGATAGTGATGGGCAACCATATCTATATTTTTTTCAGAATAAAGTCGATATTTAAAATCTCAAAATTCGATATTCGCAAATTATAACATTATGTACGTCACATATATTCGACAGTGGCTAATTAAAAAAAATATAAACATTTTTTGATTTTTTTTTTTATATATTATAATTTTGAAATCTATCAAAAACATCGGTGTTTTTTTTTCATTTGTCCATCCCTATTCTTGAATAATGATGAAAACCACGTCATGGTAAATACCCAGAGCAGAGACCCCAAGGCGCTCCTGCTGGATAGCAGCCCTATACATTATAGATATATTAAAGATAGTCATTGAATACCGTCTAGAGACTCGTCCTTTTATAATTGCGAAGTATAATATCGAGACAGAATACCTAAGATCCGGTTTGGTGTTGTGCAAGTACGTTTAATATGGACACTCGAGGTCGATATATCGATACATATACAGGTTGTCTCAGAAAATAGTACAGTTGCCCAAATATATATGATAAGGCAAAAAAAAAAAAAAAGATTTGTTGTTAAATATTCACCTTTTTTACGCATCATTCATAAAAGATCTGCTCTATTGATAAAGTTATACATGTAGAATCGAATCACGTTTTTATTTTTTGATTTAGTAATTTAGTAGGTATTTTAAAAAACCCATAAAACCATGTTTCTGGGACACCCTGTAAAAGTACTAACTGGGCCCCGCGGTATCGCCTGCGTAAAATTTCATTTCACTGATAGATTTTGTTCTGGAATAAAAAATATCCTAAGTGTTAATCCCGCTAATGATCTTTGTGCCAAATTTCATCCAATTCCGTTCAGGAGTTTTTGCGTTAGAGAGGAACAAACACCCTCGCAAACCTTCGCATTTGTAGGATATACATACAGATATCACATTAATCACATACACACATTAATCGAACTCAAGCGCCGCAAGTATGCCTATCTCGGGTCAGGTTGTTGGTAGAGACCTTCACGGTTTGAAACTGTTGCCATTCCGGCGGTTAACCATGGCTGAAAATAAAGCCATAACTGTAGAGGTTCCATAGACAAAAGCGTGTCCCAAATATGTATGATTGAGATGTGGAAGGGCTGCCGAATGCCGATGATGTGGTGCAGTGAAAGTATTGAGTTACATAAAAATGTACCGATCTCAATGTGAGTTAAGGCGAAGTCAACTCGACGATCTACTTTTCTTAAAAGGAGAGACATTGAAAGGTAAAGATAGAAAGAGTAACATATATTTTCGGCATTTGTGACTTATGTCGTTTTATAACACACACGGTCGATCATCACCACGCTGAGTCTTTTACGGTGGAGTAGAGAGGGAAGAGCGCCAGTTCTCTCTACATTTACATACCGTTTTCGCTTCTTCTTAATTCACCAACTCTTCATAGCTCGTGATTGTCATCTATTTCTTCATATGAATACATTTGCAATGTGTTTAAGTTTCGGCGACTTTATAGATCTTTAAGAATACTTAGAAAGAAAGAGAGGTAGGGCATAACGGGTTTCCCGTTCGAATTTGGAGCTGCCCGACTGGGGCAGGACCTCCACCTTATAGAAGTTCGTAGCCAAATAACACAATTTTTTGTGTTGTGTTCCTACGCGGTGAATAAGGTTTCCAGTAATGAGCTCCTTGGGGAGGGGGGAGGATTGTTATATTGTGTTGGCAGCAGAGGGATTAGTCCCATTGTGCGGCCAACACAGTATAACTCTCCGAACACAGAGTGGCAACGCGCAAGTGATACTTCGGTATTGCAAGCGTAAATAGGCTGCGGTAACCGTTTTCCATCAGGTGGGCCCGTATGCTTGTTTGCCACTCTAGTTGTATAAAAAAAAAACTTAATCAATGATAACGATACTCGACCAATATCCCCCGAACGATAAAACGAAGTTACAAAACTATACATATAAAATACCTTAGGACAATTTCCACACAAATTGACATGCTCCAAAATTAAGCAAAGCTTGTACGAAACTAGACAACGATATGTACATACATATATACTTATATAGATAGATATTAACATCGGTACTACGAGTCCCAAGACTAACGTACAAATATTCGTGTTCATCACACAAATATCAGTTCTCAGCGAGATTGGTACCCATGGAAATGGATTTTGGGTAGAGTTTTCTTTTGGACTTAATACAGCGACGTCTCTCAAGTCTCACACTGAGTAAGAAAACTGCCGCCAAGCTCCCCCTTAATAACAAAATAAACAAACAGACGGAGTGGTGCATAAAGATTCGGTGCGTTGAACTATTACATAATGAGACATTACTGCACGGATACAAATAAGTCGTTCATCGATAATAACTTGGAGTTGCGAGAGTTGATCGGGATACTTTGGAATCGTCTTAAAACCTCATAGGTTATGGAGTTCATCAAGAAGGATGGGAAAATTCCTGCTGGGTCGTCAACGTAACGCCTGATGGTGTACGGTTATCGCCGCCTATGGACGCTTGCAACTCCAGGGGTATCGCGCGTTGCCGAACCTGCAGGGAATCTTTTCCCATCTTTCTTGAAGAAAATCTCAAAATGTTATGTAGTGTCTGAGAAAAGTCGATAGTATCACCATACGCCCACATTAAATTTAAAACCCCAGTAAAATGTTAGTAAACTTATTGTCAAGCTCTGAAAGGGAGCCCTTCGGAGACTAGATTTTCTATTTTTATCCTCCCGCCTCCCCCAAGGGTCCCCGAAGGGGTAGGCAGAGGTGTATAGGCACCCCCCACACCCATATACCCACACGCAACACTTTCTGCCAGAGATATACACCTTTGAATTGCTTCTCAGACGTGTGCGGGTTTCCTCTCGATGTTTTCCTTCACCGTAAAGCTCGTGGTGTCACTAATCACTGTACTTAAGTTCTTCTCTTCTCTTTTCTCAATAAGGTTTTTTTTTTTTTACAATAATAATTTTACAAATTTTTATTTTTATTTATTCCATATCTTGACCAGAATTAGTTACAGTACTGATGACGATATTTGTGTCACTTGTTTAATTTGTCTAATTTGTGAATGTGAGGACATTGTAGGCTTTGTAGATTATTAGGTCTTGCTAACATTGTTATAATTATCTTGTTTTATGTATGCTTTGTATAGTAAGCAACGACCTATTGTCGGGCCTACGTTGTTCCCCCATTCTTGGGTACTATTGCTGTAACGAAAAAAATATTGTATATGCCTAATGATTTGAAAAGAGTAACCATGGAGTTTCTTGCCGGTTCTGCTCCATGGAAGCGACCAACCCGAACCGTGCTTCTTTTTCGATGTTTTATAAGTGCCCACCTGGGCCTATGTGAAATAAAAAGATTTTGATTTTGATTTTTGATTTTGAGAAAAACTCGTTGGTACAGTCGGGATTCGAACTTGCGATCTTTGTGTCGCAGGCAACTACTCAAAACACTCACCACGGCTCTTTATCTATTTTTCTTTTTCTTTTAATAATTTGACTCTTATACGAAAGAGGCCTTCAGCCTGGCTCTATTAAGTGCCTTCGGAGACTTTATCTGAGAGAAGGTTATATAGGTACACGTCACTCTAGATAAAAGGGAAAATAAATAGCTTGTGTGTTGCCTACTCTGTATGCGCATACCCAGCTGATACGCGCCACTTCCGGTATCCTTAGCGCGGCCGTGACGGGTTTTAAAGTACGTTTTCCTTTAGCAAAACACATTTTAACCTTTCATGTAAATAATCTCAACGACCTTATGAGTCACTATACATCGCCAAATTATTGTTGCAAATGCCAATTGGTACGTTAATTAAATGCTTAGTTTGTTGATTGATAATAAATAAGGTTTTTATGACCACTGATTAGTGATTACATAATAATATGATGTTGAATAATCTAGGAAGACCACGTTCAGATCTTTCAGACGCTTGTATTTTCACGCCTTCTCACTAGGGTATCCTAGGGTAGGCAGGGGTCGAACACACTTCTCCCTGGAGAGCTTCTCGTTAGCACTGAATTATAGGTGCAAAAGTGACAGATGGCACACGTCTTTGAATGATTTCTCTATCGGATGCAGGTTTCCTCTCGATGTTTACCTTCATTGTAAAGCTCGTGGTGTCACAAAACTCATTGGTACAGTCGGGTTTCGGGCAATCTTTGAATTCCAGGCGACTCGAACTACTCTGGTTTTGGTTTTTTATGAATACTAGTAACATAAAAAACGGTATTTAATATAGGAAGACCACATTCTAACTACATCAAATCGATCGACTAAAAAGTGGGACCGTCAAGTACACGAAACTAGCGAGCAAGGATGACTTTGACACAATCACCGCCATTTTAACTTACCTATTAATATTATTAAAGCTGAAGTGTCTAGCAATTCTCGTAGCCTGTCTCTGGGGAAATCGGAAGGGTATAACACAACTGCCTAGCCTTCTTGCAGACGCAAAGATGAGAGCAAAATGGCGGTCTCCATTTTAATCGCGTCTCGATCGCCGATATTCATTACTATATAAGTACAGTTAATGGCACGATTCTTACAGATTATGCATTATTGAGTGTATGTACTGAGGCCACGTGGGTCAGGGCTGGGTCACGGCTGATGTGAGTCAGGAAGTACGTCCTACGGCCTAGATATTATCATTATTTAATTAGTCGATATTAATCGCGTATTTTTGGCAGCCCTAAGATAATGACAGACTTATTGTTTAATAAGTATGCAATTGATGGAAATCATTGAGAGGAAACCTACATACGTTTGAAAATAAATTCAAATACGTATGTTATATGCTTGAGTTACCCACACACCCACTTTCCGCCAGAGATATATTTTAGGTGCCAACGTGACAGAGGGCGATTCCATCGCCGTGACTCAAGCACGACTATACATACGCCTTTGAATTGCTTCTTAGACGTATGCAGGTTTCCTCTCGATGTTTTCCTTCACCGTAAAGCTCATGGTGTGACTAATCACTGTACTTAAAGTAACGGCGATGGTCTCGCCATCTATCACTTGGGCACATACAATATATCGCGAAAAGTGGGCGTGTTAAATTAATACTACCCATACATCTCTGCCTATCCCTTCTGGGACCCTTGTCCCATCATCATACTGCTATAAGACACGACATTTTCTCCTCACAATTGCAATAAAAAGGTCCCTTTTCAATACGATTTAAAATTATCAATACAAATGAATTATACACAAAAAATAATACACAAAAAATGCTTGTTTGAAAGGCATTTCAAAGAGGGCAGAGAACGATACGGAATCGAAACATTAATAATACAATGTTATTATATCACACCAGACAATGTAGCCTTGCATAACAGATGCGTATGGTAAAGTGTTGCTTATCAATTACTTTTTAATCACAATTACTTACCTCCACGCCTTCACAAGGGACCCAAATGTCGTAGGCAAAGATGTAGCAATAATCTCATTTCGCTGGAGATATATTTTTGGTGCCAACGTGACAGATGGCGAGTCGTGCTTGAGTAACGGCGATGGTCTCGCTATCTATCACGTTGGCACCTAAAATATATCTCTGGAGGAAAGTGGGTCTGTGGGTACTACCTACACACCTCTGCCTACCCCTTCGGGGACCCTTGTGGGAGGCGTGAGGATTTGAGAAAAGACATACTGACCATCTCTCAGATTGGACTTACCTCCGGCGAGAAGAGGGCACTTTGTACCTCTGCCTACACCTCCAGAGACCCTAATGGGAAGGCGTGTTAAGTAACGTATGTATAAATGTGTTTAAAAGCCTGTCCATTTATAAACACACATCGATTAACGAACTTAAATAATTATACAAATTAATAATAAACAATAAACCCATTATATATCTCTTGAACATTGTTAAAAATAATTATTAATAATGTCACAAATATGACAACATAAGTAGGTACTCGTATGAACAACACCGGCTCGACATTGGCTAACATCTGACATTAAAAGCCTTTTAATGAAGTTTTAAGAAAAAAAAAGTATGTTATTTCAAGTACTAGTTTCTTAAATACAAGGTACCTTGATAACAATATTTATAAGAACTACCAAATTGCCATTGCCAAACCGATATGCCATGCAGCGTGCCAAAAATGCTAGCAGCATTGCCGAGCTGAATAGCAATGCTGATTCTCTGAGTGAGATATGTTCCAGCCCGCCTGTCATGAGAGGTCTCGATTGGACGACGCTAGATCGCTTTAAAAATGATTGGGCTTCTGCAAATTAAGATAAAATAATTAACATAATATAACCACTAGAACATCAATTAGAATAGAATTCCGTGGTGGCCGAGTGGTTCGAGCAGTTGCCTGCGACATAAAGATCGCAAGTTCGAGTCCCGACTGTACCAATGAGTTTTTCTGAACTTAAGTACAGTGATTAGTCACACCACGAGATTTACGGTGAAGGAAAACATCGAGATGAAACCTGCATACGTCTGAGAAGAAATTCAAAGGCGTATGTATAGTCGCGCTTGAGTAACGGCGACGGACTGGCCATCTGTCATGTTGGCACCTAAAATATATCTCTGGTGGAAAGTGGGTGTGTGGGTATTACCTACATACCTCTGCCTACCCCTTCGGGGACCCTTGTAATAAAAAAAATGGATGAATAAAGACACAGAGTAAAGGCTATTATTTGCAGGCACTTGCCCAACTGGTCGATAAAGTTGAGTGGCGGCATCAATATTCTTGAATTGAGGCACCGGAGCGTAACTATAGTTATCTAACTGATAATAACAGTTATTTTTGGTATCGCTGTTATAAAGTACGGTTACTGCGTACGCCTGCGTCGAGTTACAATTGATTGACGGCCGTCTGGTCTAGTGGTTAGAGCTCCTGACTGCGAAACTTGAAGTCGCGGGTTCAAATCCCGCTGAGGGCAGATATTTGTGTGATGAACACGAGTATTTGTACCTTAGTCTTGGATGTCCTATGTATTTAAGTATATATCTATCTATATAAGTAAATATATCGTTGTCTAGTTACCATAACACAAGCTTTGCTTAATTTGGGACTAGGTCAATTTGTGTGGAATTGTCCCAGCTATTTATTTATTATTATTATTGCTTTTCACCTTTATTACGACTCTTGGTCATATTTAGGTTTGTAGGTATTTTCTTATTACCTCACGGGTGGCAAACAAGCATGCGGTCTAAAAATTTTGCAATACAGATAGTGCCATCCACGAATACGCGCCCCACCAATTTCTAGACGAGGGGTTGGGGGATGCGGGGAGTATGACCCGAGTGTATTAATTGATAAAGCGTGTGCACTCATAGGTAATCAGTGTGTACCGATCATACACAAACATTAGTGGAAGGCTGCACACTTACACTATAAACTGCAGGGAAGACTAGTGGGGCACGTCTTCGTGGATGGCACTATCTATACCATATGGGTATCGCTCGCGGTTTACTGGCCTTGCAGGAAACTTTTCACACCCTTTTTGAAGAACTCCATGCTGTACTCTCTAGGGAAAACCTCAATGGGGAGTTCATTCCACAGCCTGAGCGTTAGCGGAAGGAATCTCCTTTGGAACCGCGCAGAGACCTTTGTGGTTCCAAGGTATGGGGATGAATTCCCCGTCGATGACGAGAGGTGCGGTGGTAGAAGGTGGAAGTGGGCATCATGTCGAAAACAGGTACCTACATTTGAACCGGTCAGCAGAAGAGTAGACAGAGCTGTCATCGCGGCAGAAGGCGAGTCCATCGCCGTTCCTCAAAATTACTTTCCAAACGTATGTAGGCTTCCTCTCGGCGTTTTCATTCGCCGTAATGCTAGTTTGAGGTTGCAACATTTGCTTTGCTGGCGACTATTTTAAATAATATCAATTAAAATGACATAATATATTTGCATAAGTATTTTTTCGGTGATATACACATATACACACATATGTATGGTTTGTGGTGAATTATAATGAACATTTATATATTGGATGAATGATAATTGAATAAAACATTAAGAAGTTCACGATTGGGCATGAATATCATGAATACAGAATATAAAAAATATATATCTTCACGCATTCCAACAAGGATCTCCCAGGGGGTTGGCAGAGGTGCAAACCCCTGGGTTTTCACCCGCGATATTTCTAAATGCTAATGTGACAGATGGTGAGTTCATCGCCGTTATACAAGCACGACTATACATACGTTGTTTGTTACATGTTTCCTCTTGATATTTTCCCACAACTTAAAGCTCGTGGTGTGACTAAGCACTCTAGGTACTTAAGTTCAGAAAACCCCATTGGTACAGTCGAGATTTGAGCTTGCAATCTTCTCCTCGAAGTACTCGGCCATCACAGATTTTATATCAAAATACTAAGTTAAATTAAATATTAAGAACAGCTAACAAATTTGCCCAGATAAAAAATCTGTATTCATGAAAAAAACATGTAGGTATGTAAAAAAACCTTGGTTGCCAAAAGGCATGAAGAATATTTTAATTTATTGTATTGTCAAAACCGCATTTAAATAGCGTGACAGTGTTAAAAATACCCCCTGATTTTGTCATAACTGATGTACATGACAAGCTGTAAAGCCCAGTTTGATTTCAGTAAAAAAATACATGATTGTAGCGGCCTCTATCGGGTAAAATTGAGAATCTAAACTAACCGGTTAGTTTAGATTCGGTAAGACCATGCATGAACAATTTCGAAAATTGTAAGTCGTGGTGTCCGAGTGTTTCGATCAGTTGCCTGTGACGCAAAGGTCGCAAGTTCGAATCCCGACTGTACCAATGAGTTTTTCTGAACTTATGTACACTGATTAGTCACACCACGAGCTTTATGGTGAAGGAAAACCTCGAGAGGAAACCTGCGTCTGAGAAGAAATTCAAAGGCGTATGTATAGTCGTGCTTGAGTAACGGCGATGGACTCGCCATCTGTCACGTTGGCACCTAATATACCTCTGGCGGAAAGTGGGTGTGTGGGTATTACCTATACACCTCTGCCTACCCCTTCGGGGACCGTTGTGGGAAGGCGTGAGGATATAAATTGTATTCATATAAAAAATTACATCAAAAGCGGTCGTGGCATTCTCGAGTTTTTGCGAGAGTTTTAAATATATAAAGGAACATGTCAGCTTATCAAACTCAACGCGGGTATTTATATATTCATAAGCAATTTGCTATCCATCTTAGTGGGTTGCAAATGTATTGTAAAATTTTAGTTCATTATCGTCCGCTAGATGGCGCTAGATGGATTTTATTATTTAAATCGGGCTGTTATGCGCATAGTCATATTTAATTGGATTAGGGGGTTTTTTATTGTCTCTTTTAATTAAACATGAATGTTGTAAGTAAATACTCTTAAATCTTACTTACTTAAAGTTAAGGAAAGCAATGGCTTCGATCGTTGCCTCGAGAGAACAGACCTCTTATTAGCTTTGATTTGAATTGGCCATGCAAGGCAGACCTTATCATTATACCTTTTATCACTTGCGTATTCTGAAGGTCCCTCAGCGCAGGTAATCGCTTTCTAGTAAAGCACCTGATATCGGGTCAGGGTTGGCTGACCTGTTCTTAATTAAAATACGTTCATTATCTTGCTCAAAAACATTGGTGTGAAAATAATTACCTTTACAAAAACCTTACAAACATTGTCTGCCGCGCTGTAATAAAATTAATAAAACCTTTTTTGAGTTAGCCAATGCACAAAAAAATGCGTTCATAAAAATGGTTTTATCTCGTGACAAAAAGTTTCTGGCGTGAATTAATATCACAATTTTTTTTTATTCAGTCAATTTGGGCAGAAAAATTGAGGTTAGATTTGATGATAAAGTATAATTTTGTCAATGCTCATAAGACATAAATTTCCTCTAACTGATAATTCAAAAGACGCACACACACGCACACACACGCGCACGCACTCATCCAAGTTTGTATTTTTGAACCGTTAACTTTCCTTATTTTAGTTATACTGTTATCCTAGTTATAGAAGAGTGAGGTCTTCTACCACGGGTATTTTATACTTACAAGAAGGCCTCCACAAACAACTTGTTACAAAATTTTATAACTGAAATAAGTTTTCATTTTCATTTTCATTTTCAAAAAAGAATAAAATAATAAACCGATTAAAAGACTAGTATACCAGGCATTAACAAAAAACTGCTGCGACCACAGCCTACACAGCGCATTAAGTAATCTATGATGCATTTTATTATCCTTAGACTATTGCTATACTCGGGTGGTACGGATTGCATGACGCGTGCAACTAGATAAGAGGTTAGTTAAGGGTTTGTTGTGTTACACTTCTGCCCACCCCTTAGGACCCTTTAAAGCGTGAACATATAGAAATAAGGTAGATCATTAGAGGTACTAAAAAATGCATAGCTTAAAACAAGTGATTAATTCTTTAATTATAAGTAACGTGATCGTCAGTCTCCCTCGCCCCGTTAAAATGCTAATATTGTCATAGTTGGTCAGTGAGCGCGATCAAGATTTGATATGTAACATTCCACTCTTATTAACACTCACTGCACTCTGTGCAAATAAAAAAAACTTAAGAGGCGTGGTGGCCGCGTGGTCAGAGTAGGCCTGCGACACAAGAACGCAAGTTCGAATCCCAATCGTACCAATGAGTTTTTCTGAACTTACGTACAGTAATTAGTCACACTACGAGCTTAACGGTGAAGGAAAACATCGAGAGGAAACCTGCATACGTTTGAGAAAAATTCAAAGGAGTATGTATAGTCGTGCTTGTGTAACGGCGATGGACTCGCCATCTGTCACGTTGGCACCTAATTTACCTCTGGCGGAAAGTGGGTGTGTGGGTACTACCTATACACTTTACCTTCCCCTCCGTGGACCCTTGTGGGAAGGCGTGCGGATATTATTACTATTATTATTTAAAAAAAAAAACGCACGCCCTCTCTTCGCCGAAGATATATCTCTAGCACAACTTTACATACATATAGGTACGTCTAGACTTCAAGACTCGTGGTGTGTTTTAATGCACCGGGGTTCGAATCCGCGATCATAATTTTGCCAGCGAAGTTGAACCACTCAGCTACCACGTCTTTACTATTCGATGTTGGAATGAAAAAAATATCTCTACAGATCATAGACGAATAATCACGTCAAATCCTCACTGAGAGAGTAGAGCACCAGTCTCTGAACTCATTGGTACAGTCGAGATTCGAGCTTGTAATTATTGCGTTGTAGACTACACCTATCACTCGACCATTGCGATTGCAATGGTAGTGATGCTACCATGAACCTATAAATGTTTACCTTGACTGCCCGACGGACGATGTCTGTCATGCTGTAGACGTGTCTCATACAACTTTTGAAAATGGAATGCCCGTGACAGGAGGGCTGGCGAAACCCTTCCGCGTGACACGGATTTGGGACATTTATTTAATTTTAAAATTTTTAGTCTCAGATTTTATAATGTGCTTGATTTTCATTCCTCTCTAATATAAATAAGAATATTTGTAAAGAAGAAAAAAAAGAGTAGAACCGCGGGATGTGCGTAGTTATTTAAAAAAATACTTCGAATTAAACAAACAATAACACATCGGAAATAATTTGAATACCAACCAAATTCGTGTAAACTCATCTAACCGGTATAATTTACATCAGATTGATTTAAGATTAATATACATTTAAAGCTACTTCCGCCAACGACTCTACAAGATTTAAAATAAGAATTAAATAAAAATTAAAAAATATTAGCCTGAGGGTACGTTGGGCAATTTGGACTTTATCTGTCAAAGCGTGAGAATCGCCAGTCAAGGTGAACCGGGGTCGGATCGAACCCACTTTCCAAAGCGAAGGCCGTAATCAAACACAAGCGGTTTCTCCAAATCTTATAATTATACAAAAATACACATCTGAACGTGTAAGCAAATATGTTATACTTCCAACGAGAACACATTATGCAACACCTTAACATAATATTGAGGGAACGTGAAATGGCGCGACCGACTTAAATAACTTACAAACTACTTTAAGAAATATACAAAAAAATGTTAGTACTCGAACGTGCCGCGGCTAGCGGAAACAGACACCTCTTACTTTAACATACATGCAACCGGTTGCGCAACTGATGCGCGACTGTCGCTACTTCACCACTGAGCCTACAATAGGGGCGAATGTCGATTTTGCATTTTTTTAATTTTGTGCTCACAACTCAGACAAACGGATGTAAACTCCCGCGGCGCGCTCAATAAATACAATAAATATATTCCATAAATTACATTAAAACTTAGCCTAAACAGCTTAACCTAAATGAGCTCAAAATCACATTCAAAATATACATTACAAAAACAGTTTAGGTAACGAGACATCCATCCGACGTTTCTGTCCGCGGACCGAAACACACGCGATCACAAATAGCTTCCTACAAAATTACAAAATACCGCGTGAAAGGCGGTTATCCAACTATTAGAAAGGTGCAACGCTTTCTAGCGCGAGTAGAGTGCGAGGTCCGAGATTCTGCGCTGGCGCGCGGCGGCGTGGAACCCCCGGGTGCCGTCGGGCACCAGCGGCGTGCGCGGCTCGAAGCGCGGCGCGCACGACATGCGCCGACCGCACTCCCCGCTCGATATGGAGCACCCGGACAGCCTCCTCGCCAGCCAATCCCCGCTGCCGGTGCTGACCTGCGACGTGCGCCTCGAGCCGCAGTAGAACGACACTCCCGAATCCGAACTGTGACTGCACGTAGACGCCCTCCTCGGCACCCAAGTCTGGATCTCGGGACGCGTGAAGCCCGCAGAATTGCGTCGGTAGAAAGGCACGCCGTATCTGTAATCGTACTCCGGCTCCGATCCGCTACAGCATGAGGAATATTCACACTCGTGTCGGCGCGGCGTGCGACGGATCGGGGCTTTCCTCTTCGGTTCCCGTGGAACACCATTCAGTTCGTAGATCCTCATGCCGTCTTCTCCTGGTGACTGCAAGCGCAGCGCCTCGCGAGCTGCCTCGGATTCCGTAAACTCCACTAGCGCACACACGCAGTTCACAAGACTAGGGTTCTTGTTAAGGAACTGGCGGACGTCTGCCGGGACCGGGTTGCCAGGCCGGAGGACTCTGACTAGGGCGATTTCACCGCAAGGTGCGAACAGCCGCGACACATTTTCTACTGAGGGCTTGTCTATAGGCATGCGTACGGCCACCACTGTCCTCGAGGGGGTCGTTTCATCGTAAGCGGGTAAGGGCTCCGTCCGGCGCAGCTTCGTGCCGGCCTCGTTGATCTCCAGCTTGGTGGACCGCTTCAGCGCCTCGGCCACCACTCGCCAGTCTTTCGTCAAATGCTTTACGCGCTTGAAACTCGAGATGAGCTTCAGAGACACGTATCCCTCCTTATTCCGCCTCACATGTTTCAATAAAAAGGCATCTTTCGTGATATTTGCGTCCGAAAAGTAAAATTCGACTTGCGCTACTATCCGGTTAGCTAGTTCGTCGTCCGGTGGGGTGTACGGGGGCTCCTGGGCTTCGGCGGCGACTTCGCAGCCGGAATCCTTCCCGTTGCCAGACCCTGCTTCGGAAGCGGAGTCCGAGAGGTCTGCGTGTTCATCTGTGGACGGGCGTCGGTCAGTGGCGATGCCCTCGTCAGGCTCTGGGCACTCCATGCTAGCGATGTATATATAAACACTTAGAACATAACACGCGTGCGGTACGAGCGGCGGCGCGGCGCAGACTGCAGGCGCGCGGCAAATTGCTCCCACTTTTATAATATCGGGGGGATGTGCGAGAAAGGCTGAGGCATTCGGAAACGATACAGTGTCATTGCAGACGTCGCGACGCTGCTCGCGAGGGAATTTGGACCAGAGCAGGTGGCGCGGCGCATGCTAAGAGGATTACTAGGATTCTGGAGATGGATGGATGACCAACAGACGCTTCCATCGGTCCCTGGCAAAAGTACTGGTTTATGAATTGTGACGTCGGTACCGTTAACAAGAGACAAAAGCATCATTTTCAGACTTAATTTAGGTCGCGCATAGCTATTTTGGAATATCATAGCATACTTTGTATGCACATGACACTAACAGATCTTATACACTCTTTGACTGTCAATATATAAATAAAAAACATTGTGAGAAATCTTGTAAGGGCGTTTGAGAAGCAATACAATGACAATAGACTCACAAAAGCCCTGGGACAAAAATAAACCAGGCCCCAACTAAAATATTTCAAATCGTTTGTTCCGAATTCGATGCACTCCGGATTGTTCGTAATCCAGATTAGTTATAATCTAGATTCGTCCTAATACAGTCGACTCCATAATAAAAGTATTAACCAAATACAAATTGTTAGTTTATTTTAATGATGAAATTGAGTGAATTAAAAAAACAAACAAATTAAAACATGAATGAACAAATTAAAACAAAGTTGCCATTATTAAGTCGCATGGAATCTAGTTTATATTATATTTATTTTCCGAATATATAATATCATTATATAATATACCTCTGGCGGAAAGTGGGTCTGTGGGTATTACCAACACACCTCTGCCTACCCCTTCGGGGACCCTTGTGGGAAGGCGTGAGGATATATTATTATTATTATATTCTGAATATGGGAGTAATTTTCAGTAGTTCAATTAATAGTTTGTATGTCATCGTCCTCGGGGTCCCCTAAGCTTGGGACCCTGGGGCTCTGCCCCTAGCCCTCCGGTAGCCACGCCACTGATCGTCGGATATAGTTTCCAGTTGAAGGTTTTGCTTTAACCGACTTGTTGATGTGATTACCACACAGATACAGATGATCACGCGAGTATCGAGCCACAGCGTGACGCACGCAACGCTTATACAATATTTTGATGCAAAAAATGTGATTATCGCCATATTTCGTGTTCATATTTTAATATTTATACTCGTGAATGGAGTACCTCTACCATTCTGCATTGACTTACGGCACTGCAAGGCAGCGCAGTTGCATATTCTATTGCGTGCGCATCCCGATTTTTTTGCATTTAAACTTGACATTATTATTTACTATCTGTGGCCCGGCTTCACCCGCGAGGCACAGATAATTAAATTTGAATGTACTGGTAGATTATTCTACAAAATAAAAAATATTCTGTGGTTACTCCAGCTAATGAACTCTGTGCCAAATGCTGTAACTTAATTATTATTATTGTATACCAAATTATTTGAAAGTAACCATGGAGTTTCGTTGCCGGTTCTTCTCGTTTCGACGTTTTATGAGTGCCCATCTAGGCCTATGTGAAATAAAAATATTTTGATTTTGTTTTATTTTTGCCAAATTTAAGCCAACTTCGTTCTGAAGTCTTTATGAAAGAGGAACAAACAACCTCACAAACTTAAAATATTAGTAGCACGTGCAAGGGCCGAATGTATATTATGCTGCTAGCACAATATCCCACCCTATAAGATCGGCAACACTCGAGTTATAATTAAAATCCTGCTTATAGGCTCACCATCATCCGTTTCCGTTCATCCGTTTATTCTTCTTTCACGAAAAAACTACTGAACCGATTTGGATGAAATTTGGCATAGAGATAGATTGTTAGCTGGAGTAGAATATGCCTTAGGTGTTAAATCAAGGATATATCTCATTCCAAAATTAACTGCGGTTACTTGTACTATCTTAATATATATAAATTACGTGTCACGTTGTTTGTCCGCGATGGGCTTCTAAACTACTTAACCGATTTCAACAAATTTGCACACAGTGTGCAGTTTGATCTAACTTAAAAGATAGGATAGCTTACATCACAATTGGACCCGATAGGTGGCGCTGCGATCGTGTTTCAGGAAATTTTACTTTTTCACTCGGGCGAAGCTGGGCGGGACAGCTAGTTACCAATAAAATTTGCCATTTTATTTTTCTTCGTGGAATACTGCTTTATGTGTGCTGTGGAATATCTTTGGAATTTGTGAACGGTAAGTAATATTATTGCAATATTATTCATTTATTTTATGTAACATCATAATTCAGTTCAGCGAGCGATTTGGTAAAAATAACACAAAGGTTGGATAATAATCCGACGAACTGTACATCAGGGCTGCACTTATATACCTATATACATATATAATAATAATAATACATTTATCCCTACTAATATTATAAATGCGAAAGTAACTCTGTCTGTCTGTCTGTTACCTTTTCACGCCTAAACTACTGAACCGATTTAAATGAAATTTGGTACAGATATAGCCTAGAGCTTGAGGAAGGACATAGGCTACTTTTTAATGCGAAAAGAAGTTGTAAGGGCTTGAAATAGGGGATTAAAGTTTGTATGGAAGTTTCGTAATTTTTGAAGCTAGAAGCTTGAAATTTAGGTTTCCTCTCGATGTTTTCCTTCACCGTAAAGCTCGTGGTGTGACTAATCACTGTACTTAAGTTCAGAAAAACTCACTGGTACAGTCGGGATTCGAACTTTGTGTCGCAGGCAACTACTCGAACCACTCGGCCACCACGGCTCAAAATTAATCTTTTACATACATCTTTTAAATAACATATAATATACACCAGCCTGCGACGCAAAGATCGCAAGTTCGAATCCTGACTGTACCAATGAGTTTTTCTGAACTTAAGTACAGTGATTAGTCACACCACGAGCTGAACGGTGAAGGGAAACATCGAGAGGAAACCTGCATACGTCTGAGAAGAAATTCAAAGGCGTATGTATAGTCGTGCTGGAGTAACGGCGATGGACTCGCCATCTGTCACGTTGGCACCTAATATACCTCTGGCGGAAAGTGGGTGTTTGGGTATTACCTATACACCTCTGCCTACCCCTTCGGGGACCCTTGTGGGAAGGCGTGAGGATATATTATATATTATTATATATAATATACTCGTATATGTACAAACACATTCAACGTAAGCCATACCGCGCATATAGTATAGTAATGGCCCTAGTTTGTTTGTAGCCAACCCTAATGCAATCTAATTAGTTGTTACACAACGTGGGGTGACCGGCCGCCAGGTAATCTTGTTACCTCCAGGATTGCTGAAACTCTATCTGTGCTCGCTCAAGCCATTAATAGTTAGAACCTTATGTAACCTAGTATACCACGTCTGCTCCATCGACCATCGGCCCTTCCACAGACGTGACCAGCCCACTGACACTGCAGCTTGCTGATCCTACACTACGTTAGCCACCCCGCGGTGTGCACTCTAGGACACGTCTGCTCCATCGACCATCGGCCCTTCCACAGACGTGACCAGCCCACTGACACTGCAGCTTGCTGATCCTACACTACGTTAGCCACCCCGCGGTGTGCACTCTACGACACGTCTCCTCCATCGACCATCGGCCCTTCCACAGACGTGACCAGCCCACTGACACTGCAGCTTGCTGATCCTACACTACGTTAGCCACCCCGCGGTGTGCACTCTAGGACACGTCTGCTCCATCGACCATCGGCCCTTCCACAGACGTGACCACTGACGTTTGTCATGTGTTGCTCCACACATTATCCATTGGTATCCAATAACACTGCAGCAAACACAATTATTTTGTGTTTTCCCAATCTAAAGTAAAGTTAATGAGCAATTATTTAATATTACGATATAATGGTAATTGTCATTGCAAAAACCTGTTCATTTATTATTAGCTCACATTACAACAAATATAGGAAGCATTTAATCGTATCATTGCATCGACTTAGTACTACGCCGAGGGCTATTCTGTAACATCAGACAAAAGAGGAATTATATATCTACTGCTTTGTGTAAACCGGAAACTGAGGGCGCCAGCGTCGACGGTCTATTGTCCTTCTTTATAAGTGACATTACTTTGTTCGTATATACGCCGCAGTCTGGTTCCGTTTGGAGCTAAAATTAGTTTTTCTATTTTAGATGCACTAAGGAGATATTATTTACGTTTAGACATTCAGCTTCCTACTTTCAAAAGTGGTTTATTGTGAAAGGCTATATTTAATCTATACTAATATTATAAAGTGGAAAGTTTTGTATGTAAGTTTGTTTGTAAGGATTTGGCTCAAAAATTACTGGACCGATTTCGAAAAATCTTTCACCATTTGAATGCTTCATTATCACTGATTAATATAGGCTATTTTAGTTGCGAGAATATTATGAAAAAATAACCCGTACGAAGCCGGGACGGGTCGCTAGTGGTATAGTATTAGACTTAATAAGCGTGGATTTGGTCAATGCTTATCTTTTATCGACTGTCTTACAGGAATGGTAAGTCGGATGGATGGACGATCTCCATAAACATATGCAGCTGATGCAAGTAATGCATGCAAGATTGTTATGGATGAACTTGCTGTGCTAGCATTTATCGGAAAGAATTGTTCTAGCTTCTGGCAGTAATTCTATAAGGATTTCTTATTCCTTATTCACCGGTGAAACACAACATTACCCAGAAACGTACGTGCATTTGACAGCGATTTTCTATGTGGTGGAGGTACTGCTACTGTCCGGAAACTCTAATATTGAACCGCAAATCCTGCAGTGCCTTATCTATTTATCGTCAAGCCTTATACTAATTAAGAGGTAATTTATATTTTAAGATATAAATACATACATATCATTACCCTGAGTTCATAGGGTAGGCAGAAAGAACCGCGTAATGTATGTAAGTTAGCGTTACATAATAATACATGGCAGTACCTAACAATTACAAAGACTAACAAAACGTATTTATTTCAGAATCGCCCAAACACTGGTGCATAAATTGTAATTCTATATTTATCTTGTTTCTGTAATTGCAAGGGCGTTTAAACGTCCGTTTATGGGTACGAACACACCATAGCATGCCAAATAGTTAGAAAATATACATTATATTAGCATCACGCCGATTTCCTTCGAAGGTAGCCGGAGAGAGTAGAGCGCTCTATAAACTTACAGACCTCTTTCGCTTCATCCACATTCGTCAGTCACTTGAAACATGCTCGCCAGGTAGGTTCAGTTACCCGAGTTTATCTCACAAATGTCCGCCCTAAGAAGGAATCGAACCCGCGACCTCAAGTTTGGCAGTGTGGTCCTCTGACCGCTATACAAGAAGGCCTTCGACAAATTAGCTTTGATTGCTACGATGATAGTGCTGTGGATTCAATCACACCGGATCACCATGGGCCCGTGGCGGTACTTTTAACAAATCTATTAACCCTTGTTAGGTAATAAGGAAATGGGCAATAAAATTATATTTAACGAAACTAATGTACATCGAGTCACCTAAATGGTCCAGGAAGCCCTACTAGTGATGTAACACTGTTATTCGGTCATTATGTCACGCCCGTAACCGGACTTAACCGGATTAGCGGCCATTGATTCTTTAACTTAATTAATGCCGTGAGCCGTGGTGGCCGAGTGGTTCGAGCAGTTGCCTGCGACGCAAAGGTCGCAGGTTCGAATCCCGACTGTACCAATGAGTTTTTCTGAACTTAAGTATAGTGATTAGTCACACCACGAGCTTTACGGTGAAGGAAAACATCGAGAGGAAACCTGCATACGTCTGAGAAGAAATTCTAAGGCGTATGTATAGTCGTGCTGGAGTAACGGCGATGGACTCGCCATCTGTCACGTTGGCACCTAATATACCTCTGGCGGAAAGTGGGTGTGTGGGTATTACCTATACACCTCTGCCTACCCCTTCGGGGACCCTTGTGGGAAGGCGTGAGGATATTATTATTATTATTATTATAACTTAATTAATTGACGAGCCGCCAATAGTTCCTTGCGTTCATTTACACTGTTCTAAGTATATTAATCACCGATAAACAATCAATAATCAATAAGACAGAAAACTGTTTTAAAAAAGAAAAACTACGTAGGTAATATTGTGATCTTTGTTCCATACATACCATCACGCCGAGTCCCTAACGGGGTAGGCAGAGATTATAGAGCGCCAGTTCTCTCAAGACTTACATACCTCTTTCGCTTCGTCCACATTCATCAGTCTCTTCATACATGCTCGTTTGGCGGCTCGTCGGTTTCGAGTGATCTATGCTCCTATATATATATATATATCCTCACGCCTTCCCACAATCGTCCCCGAAGGGGTAGGCAGAGGTGTATCTACCTATATAAGTAAATATAGCGTTGCCTAATTACCATAACACAAGCTTTGCTTACTTTGGGGCTGTGTCAATTTGTGTGCAGTTGTCCCGAGGTATTATAATTATTGTTGGAAGCGTATAGCAGTGTAACAATGACCGTAGGTCGGATGCGCGAACGCAAATAGTCGAGTGACCGGCCGCGATCTTGGCTCATGACCTCAAACACGGCGCCAATACTAACTAATCCACAGTTTACGCGAAAATACATACGTCTAGCACAAACTTCCTATAATCTATGTACAAATAAATAAAATTGAAGTGTCTGCTTGTAATATTAAAATAACCCTTTTTTACTTAATACATATTATGGTTGTATACACTATACACGGTACATATAACATAAAAACATTTTATTTTAATTTTTGTCTGTCTGCCGGTCTGTCTGTTCCAACTAATCTCTGAAACACTGGCAGATAGCTGATGTAAAAAAGACTAACTTAGGCTACTTTTATTTTAGAAACTAAACGATAACTTTTTCTTAATATCCACGCGGACGAAGTCGCGGGCACAGCTAGTATTAAATAATAATAATAAATACCTGGGACAATTCCATACAAATTGACCTAGTCCCAAATTACAATGCTTGTGTTATTGTAACTAGACAACGATATATTTACTTGTATAGATAGATATATACATAAATACATAGGACATCCAAGACTAAGGTACAAATACTCGTGTTCATCACACAAATGTCTGCCCTCAGCGGGATTCGAACCCGCGACCTCAAGTTTCGCAGTCAGGAGCTCTAACCACTAGACCAGCATCCAGAATAATTGATGTAGGACGCAATGGAACCTCCTTTGAAGAAGATTGTAGCCAAATGGCACTGCTTCTGTGCCCCTACACCGACGTAATAATTATTTTATTGTGCGTATTTGATGTTGCATATTTGTACTAACCTAGTTGATAAGTCTATGTTTACTGACCAAAATGGATCCAGATATCCGAAAAAAATCCTGACGCCTTCCCACAAGGGTCCCCGAAGGGGTAGGCAGAGGTGTACAGGTAGCAACCACACACCTACTTTCCGCCAGAGATATATTTTAGGCGCCAACGTGACAGATGGCGAGTCCATCGCCGGTACTCAAGCATGACTTCCAATCAAGGTTTCCAGTAATGAGCTCTTAGGGGAGGGGGGAGGATTGTTACATTGTGTTGGAAGCAAAGGGATTAAACCCATTATGCTGCCAACACACTATAACTCTCCGAACACAGAGTGGCAACGCGCAAGTGATACTTCGGTATCGTGAGCGTAAATAGGCTACGGTAACCGTTTCCCATCAGGTGGGCCGTATGCTTGTTTGCCACTCTTGTTGTAAAAAAAAATATTACTATACATATGCCTTTGAATGTCTTCTCAGACGTATGCAGGTTTTCTCTCGATGTTTTCCTTCACCGTAAAGCTCGTGGTGTGACTAATCACTGTACTTAAGTTCAGAAAAACTCATTGGTACAGACGGGATTGAAACAACTCAGTCACCACGGCTTCTTCAGTGCCAACCTTAAATATAATTAATGACTTATCATTAATTACTACCCTGTATAGTTAACAATCGCATAATATCCTAGCCTTGCGCGTTTTATCAATGTATCAACGTGATTGATAGATTGATAAAACTTGAGAAAAAAATCGAGAGTTAAGTGCATTGACAATCGGCCTTATGCGCTTCCTGGTGACCTTAGCTTGAGACAATGAATTGGCGAAATATCATTATTTATTTTTATATTTATTTATATTTATTAATATTATTCAATATTATTTAATTATTAAAGAGCCGTGGTGGCGGAGTGGTTCGAGCAGTTGCCTGCGACACAAAGATCGCAAGTTGGAATCCCGACTGTACCAATGAGTTTTTCTGAACTTAAGTACAGTGATTAGTCACACCACGAGCTTTACGGTGAAGGAAAACATCGAGAGGAAACCTGCATACGTTAATAGTTGTGCTTGAGTTACGGCGATGGACTCGCCATCTGTCACGTTGGTACCTAAAATATATCTCTGATGGAAAGTAAGTTTTATATACTTCTGCCTATCAGCTTCCGCTACCATTGTGGGAAGGCGTGAAGATATTAATATTTTAGGTTTTCCAACCTACTTTAATGTAATATCTTGTACTTATTAATTAATTGTAAAAAAAATATTTTAGTACAGAAATTTACAGTATTAGAAATATTCAAAAATATTTTAAGTAACTGCCAAAATCAAGAAAAAAACATATGCCCCGGGCGAGGATCGAACTCACGACCTTAAGATTATGAGACTTACGCGCTGCCTACTGCGCTACCGAGGCTGATGACATAGCTTCTAAATTTATGATATGGCTGAGGATAATGTATGTAAATAGAACTACTGAAAATTTAAAAATACATAATAATAATTCATATTTAAACAATAATAATACAAGAATTGAAAACCTTTTCAATTATATTCTTACGTCTGATCTGTTTTATAAGAAAAAAGACAGAAGAAGAAAGAAGCTGCTAAAGGAACCAAAGTATATGAACATCCACACTTCACCAGAAATTGACATGACGAGTGTCGCTCAGACACGACTGCAATTAATTTTCTTCTCAAGCGTTAGTAAGTTTCCTCACCTTGTTTTTCTCTCGTAAAGCTCGTAATGTAGCGAAAGTTTGCCCCCTTTAAATTAGCGGAAAATTTCAGGTTCGGTTCAGGCCTTTTAAAAACTTTAATGTCTCAATGAATCACATTTTAAAGTCCATAAAAGTTAAACTTCGCCGCCCAATAAAAGCCACCTCGGCAGAGGTGACCAATAAATAATTATTTTATTATATTCCTCGTAAATGTAAAGCGTAGATCTCGCAATTAATTAAAATTATAAATTATTGTCAAGCACGTTGTAAAGTATTATAAAATTTTATTATACAATATTAAACACCTAATTTATCTCTGGCGGAAAGTGGATGTGTGTGTATTACCTAAACACCTCAACCTACCCCTTCGGGGACCCTTATGGGAAGGCGTGAGGATATACGTTGTAAAGCTTAAGTTTTAGTATAAGGTTGGCAAATCGCTGGTTGCAAAGCTGTTTAAGGCAAGCTAATTTGCAAAAAAAACTGCCATCGGTTTTCCTTATCCACTACACGCTACATATGTTTTATCGGCATTTTCCCCGACCTAGACCCATTGCAGGACGGAAGCGGCCTTCGCGAGAAACTACTACGGGTGCCGCATCTAGGGTTGTCACTTTATATCATTAGCTTGGCGAAGTAGTTCAATGGACCAGACTGCAAATTTCATCACATACAGTAATTTATATCTCCAAGATTCTTGAAAAGCGAGCGAGCTTTACGGTGAAGGAAAACATCAAGGTACCCCTAAGGGGTAGGCAGAGGTCTATAAGTAGTACCTACGCACCCACTTTCCGCCAGAGAAATATTTTCTGTGCCAACGTGACAGATTACGAGTCTATCGTTACTCAAGCACGACTATACGTACGCCTTTGATTGGCTTCTCATACGTATGCAGGTTTCCTCTCGATGTTTTCCTTCACCGTAAAGCTCGTGGTGGGACTAATTACTGTACTTAACTCTGAAAAACTTATTTGCATATTAAATGTTACACTTTGGTATTAGACGTAGGTAATTTTTTTGGTCTATAACCTTAGCGGCTATTTCGAGCATTTCAATGTTGGGCGATTATTCTTATATTCTTATATAACTACATACATACACAAATATCAAAAAAATATTGGCAAAATATATGAGGTTACATTTCCACTTAACAATGTGCCAACCCTATTGCGACGATAAACGCATTTAATTGTCATACATGGTGTAAACTTTTTTGTGTTGCGTATTATAAATGCTGCTCTTCTAGCTTTAAGGCTACATAGATGGAGCCAAGTAGGTAAATAGATCGTGGATAATGGTAAACTTCTTCTATATACATACATAAACATATAGATATAAAAATAAAAACACTGCTATATATAGAAGGACAGTGTATTACTATATTGTATACATAATTCACACAACACATTTGCTTTTGAATGTGGACGAAGTGAAAGAGGTATGTAAGTCTAGGGAGAACTGGCGCTCTATACTCTCTGCCTACCCCGTTAGGGACTCGGCGTGATGGTACTTTTCCACTATAAACTAACTCACACAAGAAACTGTTATTTAAATATTAAAATATGTTTTTTTATATCCTCACGCCTTCCCACGAAAAATAGGTGTGTAGGTGCCCACACACCTACATTTCGCTCGAGATATATTTGAGGTGCCAATGTGACAGATAGCGAGTCCATAATTTCTCACGACAATAAATACATCTTTTAATTTCAACTCAAACGTCTGCAGGTTTCCTCTCGATATTTTCCTTCGCCGCAAACCTCATGTTGTGATTAATAACTTTTGAGCAAAAAACTCAGTAGTACAGTCAGGATTCGAACTTGCAATCTTTGGCCGCGACGGCTCAACTCACCTTAACAATATATTCTGTATAAGACACGGTCACACAAACATCCTGTAAGCACACCTCTTACGGAAAAAAATACAACGATAACTCTACTATCGTGATTCAAACTCCTCACTCTTATTCACTTGAGTTAAGGTTGAAATTTGCATAGGAAGTGGGCTTTTGTATGTATTTACTATCGCACTTTGCCATTACGGTATCAATGTCAGATCGGAAGGAAATGAGGTCGGAGTTTGTGATCGTTTTACGCACGATTTTGGACTCTACGTCTATTAATCAATGTAGCAAGTACATTACAAATACATCTCTATTAGTTGGTATCAAGGTTTGTCTTGATATAACATTTAATTACTATGGACCGACATCCCATGACCGTCGATATTAGGATAGATTCGTTGGTTTAATTCCTTAGAAAAAATAACGTCCTGCTTATTTTTCAGTCGACTAAAAAGGAATTTAACCTACAATTTTATTTAAGGCCATTCAACCGAATAAAAAATAAATTTTGCTCATAATTATTTACATACATATCATCACGCCGAGTCCCTAACGGGGTAGGCAGAGAGTATGGAGCGCCAGTTCTCTCTAGACTTACATACCTCTTTCACTTCTACTTTCATCAGTCTCTTCATACATGCTCGTCGGTTTCGAGTACTCTTGACGTCTCATAAATATTTAAGAATTGATAGATAATTAGCTGATTGAATACGTATGTTTTATTTTCGAAAGCCTCCTCCTTAACATTAGCAAATTTTACGCGAGCAAAGCCGCAGTGTACAAGCACTAACTAGTATCTATCATATAGCCCTATGCCCTATGCCCTTCAGTATCTCTCGCGTAAAATAAGATTTCATTGGTAGATATTTTCTCGCACCTCTATGCAATATTTCATCAAATTTCGTTCAGCAATTTTTGCATGGAAAGGGACCAATCGTCATCATTGCTAATATTACTATTATAATTTGTTAGACGGCCGTCTGGTCTAGTGGTTAGAGCTCCTGACTGCGAAACTCGAGGTCGCGGGTTCGAATCCCGCTGAGGGCAAATATTTGTGTGATGAACACGAGTATTTGCACCTTAGTCTTGGATATTCTATGTATTTATGTATATATCTATCTATATAAGTAAAATATTTCGTTGGCTAGTTACCATAACACAAGCTTCGCTTAATTTGGGACTAGTTCAATTTGTGTGGAATTGTCCCAAGATATTTATTTATTTTATTCCCAAGATAATTACCCACCCCTACATAGAAAAAGTGAGTTTGTAAAGACATTTCTTCTCTCGACAACAATAATTAAATATACGTTTTTGGATTTAAATTGACGAAATAGCAATAGCGCTTTACTTTTTCTAGATTTCGCTTTGTATGTGTTGAAATAGCAATACACAAAGTGAAAGTGTCTGCAAGAAGAGGAAAACCACGTTCCAACTACCTGGATCTAATCGATCGGACGTTCAAGGACGGGAACGTCAAGAGTACTAGAAACCGACGAGCATGTATGAAGAGAATGTGGACGAAGCGAAAGTGGTATGTAAGTCTAGAGAGAACTGGCGCTCTATACTCACATGTATGTATGAATTTAAATTTATGCAGGGATCGAACCCGCCCTTTCGACACATAGCTCGTGGTTACGACTGCCAGCCTTAAGGTCGCACACAAGTGCAAGCGACACCCGAAACACAATTTATCAGTCGGGAGCATGTCGAGCCTTTCAATGCCGAATCGCAATAAGGTCAAGAGCTCACATACTTGTACTTATGCTTAATGTAAAGGCTTAAAACGCGGTGCGAGGGACAGACGCCAGCGGGAGTAGAAGCGGGAGCGGGCATGTAATACGATACCTCTGGTATTGCAAGCGTCCGTAGGCGCTGGTAACTGCTAGCCACCGGGCTGGCAGCATGCATGCACCATCGTAACTTTGCCTAGTTGTATCGCTAAAATATCGTAGCATACTTACATATTCGTATTTTAATATATTTTATATCTCACGGATGGCGATGGACTCGCCATCCGTCACGTTAGCACCTAAATATATCTCTGGCGGAAAGTGGGTGTCTGGTCTGTCTGTGCATTTTTTTATTTTTTATACAACAAGAGTGGCAAACAAGCATACGGCCCACCTGATGGGAAACGGTTACCGTAGCCTATTTACGCTCACGATACCTAAGTATCACTTGCGCGTTGCCACTCTGTGTTCGGAGAGTTATAGTGTGTTGGCAGCATAATGGGTTTAATCCCTCTGCTTCCAACACAATGTAACAATCCTCCCCCCTCCCCAAGGAGCTCATTACTGGAAACCTTATTCACCGCGTAGGAACACAACACAATAAATTGTGTTATTTGGCTACGGACTTCTATAAGGTGGAGGTCCTGCCCCAGTCGGGCAGCTCCGAATTCGAACGGGAAACCCGTTATGCCCTACCTCTCTCAAAAAATCTCTTGCATAGATGTACATGGTAGTACCATGTAAATCTATACAAACTCAGTGCGCCACCGTGAAGCGTGTTGGAGTACAACTAGTCCTCTATATATATAAAAATTTATGTTTGTCTATATGTCCTTTATAGAATCGTAAACGGATGGACCGATCTTAATTAAATTTTCTGTTTCTTCAGGTGGATTCGAGTATGGTTCAGATTCACAATTGCACCCGATAGGTGGCACTACTGGGGTCGTGGCTTTTATTTTTTCACCCAAGTTGGGCGGGACGACTACTATGAAAGAAAAATAACGCTGCCGCTTATGCATTGCACCGGCGTGCAATTGAAAGCCTTAAGGTGTTTCTCTTAATTCGTAGGTGATCAAGTCTCGGGCGGCCCAAAGTTAAGCGCATTTAAATATATCGCTAAACGCAGCTGTACCGGCTGCAAGGCCAGCACATACACACTATATATTAAAAGATCAAAGAGTTGTCTTATTCTTCTTCTTCTCAGCATATATGCGTCCACTGCTGGACATATGCCTCTTGCATGGATTTCCAAGCTGATCTTGATGCGGCGATCCTACTCCAGGTCGGCCCTGCCGTCTTTTTAATGTCGTTCGACCATCTGGCTTGCGGTCTTCCAACGCTTCTGCCACCCGTTCGCGGCCTCCAGTGAAGCGCTCGCTGGCTCCATCTGTCATCGTCTCTGCGACGTTGTCTGTACATAATTAATTAATTTATTAATCTAAATATATATATCTTTATATAAATTAATCACTAAATGTGTTGCTAAGTGCAAAACTCTAAAACGATGATTTATTTTTTGTTGTGTTTGATGAAGTTTGAGAAAGGTTCTAATGGAGAGAAAAAAATACGAGGAAATAAGTAAAAACAACACTTTTCTGGACTTTTTGAGTGGTACGAAGTTCGCTGGAGCAGCTACTTACATAGTAACTTAAGGGCCGAGTTGGCCGAGTGGTTCGAGCTTCAAGTTCCAATCCCGACTGCACTAGGGGCACGAAAAAAGTATCGATACTTTGTGGTATCGATACTTTTCCTTTCGATACCGATACTTTTGTACTCGATACTTTGTATTCGATACTTTTACTAAATGAGTACTTTCTGACTGGTATCGTATCGAATAAATTGCAGAAATTACCTATTTCAAACTTGACTCTATCATTCATCCGTTCACAGACGTTCAGTTCTTATCCTCTTTCACTTTTCTTTACTACTAGATTTTCTCTTTCATCATTATTCTTCATGAGTTTGATTTATTAAAGTGTAGTTTAAAAGTAGGTACTCACTATAAGTCATTATAAAAATGCCCTCAACTAAGAGAGAACTTTGGCAGTATTTTGTGAAGATTAACAACTAAATGTAATGCAAGACATGTTGCAAAACCCTTATGCGTCAAGTAATTTTTATTCTATACTTATTTTTAAAAATAGCCCAAAGCTTTTTTATTTTTAAGTATTCCTACAAAGGAAGGCTGCGTTTTAAAACATGAACAGATTTGAATGAAATTTGATAAGCCGATAGAGACTTTTTTTATCTTATATTAATATGTTCAATTAGAATTGTCTTTTTTTTTTCTTTAAAAGTATGTCCCTATACCACTTGTTCTTTTTTTTTGTATATATTCTACTGAAGCTTAACTGACGTTACTTACTGACTGACATTGACGTCCTGACGTATATCAAGTACTTTCCTAAGAAAAGTACTATTATCGAATACTTTTCTAAGGAAAGTACTCGATACTTCAAAGTATCGATACTTTTGTTCCGATACTTTTATGAGTACGATACTTTTTTTCGATACTACTCATGAGTACAGTATCGATACTTTCTATTCGATACCGTGTCCCTAGACTGCATCAATGGGTTTTTCCGAGCTTAAGTACAGTGATTAGTCAAACCACGAGCTTTACGGTGAAGGAAAACATCGAGAGGAAACCTGCATACGTTTGAAAGTAAATTCATTGACGTATGTATAGAATATACCTAAATAGATTTGATGAAATGAAGGCGATCTGACACGTAGTGAACGACCTACCACTGAGGCGTATAGGTACCCACTTGCCGCCAGAGATATATTTCAGGTGCCCACGTGACAGATGGAATTGCTTCCCAGACGTACTGAGATTCATTTATTTTTTTTATACAACAAGACTGGCAAACAAGAATACGGCCCACCCGATGGAAAACGGTTACCGCAGCCTATTTACGCTTACAATACCGAAGTATCACTTGCGCGTTGCCACTCTGTGTTCGGAGAGTTGTACTGTTCGGCAGCATAATGAGACTAATCACTCTGCTGCCAACACAATACAACAATCCTCCCCCACCCCAAGGAGCTCATTACTGGAAACCTTATTCACCGCGAAGGAACACAACACAATAAATTGTGTTATTTGGCTACGGACTTCTATAAGGTGGAGGTCCTGCCCCAGTCGGGCAGCTCCAAATTCGAACGGGAAACCCGTTATGCCCTACCTCTCTTATCTCTCTTTACCTCTCTTATTCTCTCATTACTTCCCAACTAGATACCTCGGAGTATTTCCTGCTTACCACCATCTACCAAGTCATGACCACTACACAGTGTGTTTGTTTAAGACCTGTGGAAAAATTTTTGTTCCAACTCACATATTATTTTAAGGTCTTAGGCAAAGCTCAGGCGACACACGCTGAAGCCCAGAGGAAAAATGTTCGAGATTCGATGCAGATATTAAACATATTACACAACGGTAAAAGCATATTAAGTATTATACATAGTGTGTAAAAAATGCTGCCTACCGTGATCTGTGCAATCAATATATATCCTCACCCCTTCCCACAACGGTCCCCAAGAGGAAGGTGTGAGGTATGTAGTACCCACAATACCCACACCCACAATCCGTCAGAGATATATTTCAGGTGCCAACGTTGAAGATGGCGAGTCCTTCGCCGTTACTCAAGCACGACTATACATACGCCTTTGAATTGCTTCTCAGACGTATGCAGGTTTCCTCTCGATGTTTTCCGTCACCATAAAGCACGTACTAATCACTGTACTTAAATACTTAGTTACACCCTGTGTTACATAATTCGTCAGAACATGAGCTGAGGTCACAAACCGCACGGGAGTTATGTGGCAATCGTTTTCGAGAATGACTTGTGGTAGTGCGCTCTCACGAATTTCTACTTAAGCTATTTCAACATGACTCTCCTCAGGTAGCACGGGATGGGAGAACAACAGAGTCAACGCGAATGCATGGATGCAAAAACTACTGAATTGTATGAAATTTGGCAGATATAGATTTTTGTTGGATTAATACAGGATATTATCCTGTCTTATAGGATGATCTAATACTAGTCCTATTCTCTGAGACATCCCATACACTCCCTTTCCAGCCATGTCATCTTCCACTCAACCCCAATCTTGAAAATTTGTTTTAGCAAAAAGACAAACGGCAAGTAGAGTCTCCACGATACGATTATTCACAAATACGCGAAAGATGAACCACAAATATGGACGTAACAATCTAACAACTTTTATATTTTGTTAGCTTTCAATTTTAATTAAAAATTTTGAACGCCATGTTTCGGAGTTAATATCTCTTACTCTCTTTAATAATAATGTTGTAATATAATATATAATATAATAATAATAATATATCCTCACGCCTTCCCACAAGGGTCCCCGAAGGGATAGGCAGATGTTAAGGTATGTTTTCCTTCACCGTAAAGCTCGTGGTGTGACTAATCACTGTACTTAAGTTCAGAAAAACTCATTGGTACAGTCGGGATTCGAACTTGCGACCTTTGCGTCGTAGGCAACTGCTCGAACCACTCGGCCACCACGGCCTGTGGTGGTATAATGTTGTAATTTTGTTATTATTGGAGCTATTTATTTATTGCAACGTCATGAGGATATATTCACAACACCCTATAACCTCTACAATATAACTATTATATTTTCTGGGAAACTGTGTTTTTATAGCGAAACCAGTGTAGATTTATACGAGTAGATATTATGTATGTTAATAAATTCGATTATTAACTGTCCCGTTCCTACAAGAGTCGTCTAATAGTTAGGTGTCAAGTAAGTCCGACGTCGATTTCTATATTAAGCACTAGCTGTGAGCCGCGGCTTCTCCCGTCTATAATTTCATAATCTTTTCTAGCAATTCATATAACCTATTTCAATCAGGGTGAAGGTGATCCAATGGTGAAAGAATTTTTCAAATCGGTCCAGTAGTTTCGGAGCCTATTCAATACAAACAAACAAACAAATCTTTCCTCTTTATAATATTACTATAGACATAGATGTACGAGACTAATATATATAAATAAAGTGAGTCCACCATTTCCGCCTCATTCCTAACCACCTATAGTTGCCAGCGTGCAATATATTATTCTAAAGTAAACAAGATATTGTTATGCCCAGTCCGCAGCCACGACCTAGGTCAATTATAAATACTAAACGGCGTAGTACATCGCGGAAATTGCATACATTATCTCAAGGTCGCGCCACAATACACAATTGCAAACAGTACTTTACAATAATAACTTTAACATGCTTGTATGCAAGGTTCCCCGCAGGGGTAGGCAGGTACGTGTGTAGTACCCACACATCCACTTTCCGCCAGAGATATATTTTAGGGGTGATGTGACAGATGTATACATGCCGAGTCCTCCTCAGGGTAGACTGAGAGTAGAGCACCAGTTCTCTATAGTCTTGAATCTATTCATTCACATTCATCAGTCTTCATACATGCTCGCCTGTTTCGAGTTCCACTGAATTTATTTATATAATTCTACTGTACGTGTATATTTCACTGAACTCCTCCTCAGCGGCTGGACCGATTTTAATGTAATTTTCTGTGTGTCTTCAGGTAGATTCGAGAATGGCTTAGATTCACAATTGGCGCCAGTAGGTCCGCGGCTTTTAATTTTTCATCCAAGCGAAGCTGGCCGGGACAACGAATAGGTATATACATTTTTAAATTGAGGCTATATAGCAATTGTATAAATAAATGTCGCCAATGACAATTTTTATTCTAGATGAGTTACTGCTAATGCCTATGTACTATGGCTTGGATATAAGCGTTGAGGAAATGTGGGAAGTCAAGTGATGGATGACATTTTAGCATTCGTTAAGGAAACAAAGTCTTTGTATCTTCTAAAGGAAAGTACGTATCTATTAACACAACAAGGTCTTCCTACGCGTACCTATGTGGTTGTGTAAGGGCGGCTACATATATCTGTTAAAAAATATATATATACAGGGATAGGCAGAGATGTGTAGGTAGTACCCACACACCCACTTTGACAGATGGCGAGCTCATCGCCGTTACTCAACCACGACTACACATAAGCCTTTGAATTGCTTCTCAGACGTATGCAGGTTTCCTCTCGATGTTTTCCTTCACCGTAAAGCTCGTGGTGTGACTAATCACTTTACAAGTTCAGAAATACTCATTGGTACAGTCGAGATTGGAAGTTGCTTTAATTGTGTCGCAGGCAAGTCGAACCACTCGGGCCCCACGGCTGTATAATAGCGTGGAGGACTGTTTATAAAAACAAATAATAGATTATGTGTTCCCTCATTAATTATCTAGTTAACATTACAACATAGTTAATCTGTACTCAGTTAATTGTTACCAGGAAGTAGGAAGTAACTCTGAGCGCTATATCTAGAACCTAGGCGTTGCGAAATGTCAATAATATCGCTACATCACAATCAGTAGAATATAATATAAATGTTCTTATCAATTATCAAGGCTTTCATAACAGTAGTACATGTTTTTAAGCTGGTTAGAGTCGCCGTGAGGACTGAGAGGTACCCAGGTTCGAACACCAACTGCACCAATGAGTTGTTCCTACACTTAACTAATTTAATGCGATAGTTTGTGACGATGTATGTTCTACTTTCGCGCAAAAACTACTAAACCGAATTGGATGAAATTTGGCACAGAGATAGATAGAATATAAATAAATACCTCGGGACAATTCCACACAAATTGTCATAGCCCTAAATTAAACAAACTTTAAAAATTTAAATTTAAAAAAATATATATATATATATAGATATCCTCACGCCTTCCCACAAGGGTCCCCGAAGGGGTAGGCAGAGGTGTATAGGTAATACGCACACACACCCACTTTCCACCAGAGGTATATTAGGTGCCAACGTGACAGATGGCGAGTCCATCGCCGTTACTTATGTCCGTTGTCCCCTTCGGGGACCCTTGTGGGAAGGCGTGAGGATATATTATTATTAATTATATTATATATATGGGTATACCTACTGTAAGGATGTTAAGGTGTGTGTAAAATAAATAAATAAATAAATATGATCGCTACACATGATAAGTTAAGTCTCGTATCAGCAACGCGCCATTGACACAATACTGCGCCCGCGCTTCCGGCCCCGCGACCTCAGCGGAAACGGTGAAAGATATGCGTACAGATAGCAAATACGAAGCGAACGCAACTATTATCTGTTCATAAGAAAATCCCATCATATGATGACAGAACTAAGCACTTAAATATATTCTCACTATCGAAGCGAAGGGACCTATTAGACTTTCAATTCCTATTTTTTGTATTCTGTAGTTTAGTTAGTAAGTAGTAATTTTATCTTGTATCCATTATTTATGTTCTCAATCAAGTAAAAAAGAAAATAAACCGTCGATAATATATCCACGCATCCTAGATATATTCATAACTGTTACTTCATGTTGGTTAATATTGTTTTGCCTGTTATTGGTTAAGCAATCAACTAAAAACTATATATTATGTACCTACATCTTTTTAAATGTATTTGGCATCATATATTAATAAATAAAAATAAATTAATATTATAATAATTGCGTATTTATTTAATTCGTATTTATTTATTTAGATTGCTTAGTATATGTATATTATAGTAAATATGTATAGTTCATCCGCTCAACTATCACACCTACCTTTTTTTCTCTATTTCTTTTCTCTCTTCACTTGGTTGCCTGGAAGAGATCGCTTTTGCGATAAGGCCGCCTATTGTGCCTATTACATGTTATTCTCTGTCTTTTTGTCATCCTATTTGTTTGTATGTGTGTGTGTACAATAAAGAATATTATTATTATTATTATAATTGCGGGACGGGAACGTCAAGAGTACTCGAAACCGGCGAGCATGTATGAAGAGACTGATGAATGTGGACGAAGCGAAAGAGGTATGTAAGTCTAGAGAGAACTGGCGCTCTATACTCTCTGCCTACCCCGTTAGGGACTTGGCGTGATGATATGTATGTATGAATAACGTGGTCCTTGAACGAGTTCCCCACGAGAACAGATCAATATTGTCCGCAAGATTGAGTGTGTGTATGGTGCGCGTCAGGGGCGCCTTGTTTTGCAGGTTGGTACTCGTCTTTCTGTCTGTAAACTCATAAATTACTACTAACTGTAGTAATGTCTTATCCTGAACTTAAGTACAGTGATTAGTCACACAACGAGCTTAACGGTGAAGGCAAAAATCAACATGAAACCTATATAAGTTCGAGAAGAAATTCATTGTCATATGTCATCGTACTTGAGTAACGGCGATGGACTCGCCATCTATCACGTTGGCACCTAAAATATATCTCTGGTAGAATGTGGGTGTGTGACTATCTACACACGCCTGCCTGGCCCGTCGGGGACCCTTGTGGGAAGGCGTGAAGACATTATGTTAAATTTTATAAAATAAATAAATAATTATTTTCCTCCTACTTATGCGAACGGTACAATCCCACACCTGACCTTACACAATGTCGCCAAGTGACAACCTTTCACGCGCCAAAATTACATTTACTATGCCACTAACCTTTATTTCTAAAACAATAAAGACGATTTTCAATCACCTGAATAGTTTAACTTGATTTGTAATTCGCGAACAATGCAGAACAAATTATTCTGTACAAATTTCGACTTTATTCCTTGACACTAAACAAGACATATCGCGAGTGTTGTTTGTCCTAATTCCATAGTAATCGTGTAATCTATTACGGTGCAATAAAGTTCATAATCGCTAAGCGAAAGTTTGATGTTATCTTCCAAGTGAGTTTTATCCGTGGTTGCAATTTGTCTGTTCATATCTTATACGTAACCTTACGCAACCAGTGCAATTAATTACTATTCGACTTTCATGAGTCAGGAATGTTATTTTGTTACTCTCAATTACTAACTTAAACACAGATCCCGTTAAACTTAATGCAGTTGAAATCACTGGGTACAAATTCTTGTAATACTTGTATTAAGTAACTGTAGATTTGTATTTTTTTTATTAATACATAAGCCTTGGTAGCCCTGTGGTTTGAGTAATTTCCTGCGACGCAAAGTTCGCAAGTTCGAATCCCGACTGTACCAATGAGTTTTTCTGAAACAGTGATTAGTCACACCACGAGCTTTACGGTGAAGGAAAACATCGAGAGGAAACCTGCATACGTTTGAGAAGCAATTCTAAGGCGTATGTATAGTCGTGCTTGAACGGTGATGGACTCGCCATCTGTCACGTTGGCACCTAAAATATATCTCTGGCGGAAAGTGGGTGTGTGGGTACCTATACACCTCGGCCTACCCCTTCGGAGACCCTTGTGGGAATACGTGAGGATATATTATTATTATTACACATACTATGTGGTAATCCATCTAATAATTTATCTCTGTGTCCAATTTCATGCAATTCAGTAAATGCAATGCAATGCAGTAGTTTTTACGTGAAAGAAAAACAAATGACGTTCCAAACATACTAACCGAATGCAATTTACTGTGAGATACTAAAATGGAGGATCCGCCTGATGGTAAACGGTTACCGCCGCCTATGGACGCTTGCAACACCAGGGGCATCACTCACGCTGCCGACCCTGCAGGAATCGCTTCACACCCTTCTTGAAGAACTCCATGCTGTACTCTCCAGGGAAAACCTCAACGGGGAGTTCATTACACAGCCTGAGCTTTCGCGGAAAGAAACTCCTTTGGAACCGCGCAGTGCGAAACCTTTGTACTGCGTGACCTGCATGACATATACTGCGTGACCTGCACGTATAAGCTGCATGATCTGCATGTATATACTGCGTGACCTGCATGTATATACTGCGTGACCTGCATGTATATACTGCGTGACCTGGACGTATATACTGCATGACCTGGACGTTTATACTACATGACCTGCATGTATATAACATGAGCACGACCACTCAACTACGTGTATTGTACCTAATACAATTACAAACAATTTGATTGTAACACGATTAATTAAGATAATATTGACAATATAATTTGGTCTAATAACAATCTATAATTCGATGTTAGATTATTATGGATAGCTTTCGACCTTGTGTACAGGTCAAATGATTTTCTAAACGCTTTTATTAGCTTCATACGTATGTTAGTGTGTAACAGACACATTGAACATGATTTTGACCTCCTTAAAAACGTCGGATTCAATAAAAAAATAAAGAATAGTACAAAAAATTAAAAACACGCTATTATAGAAAATCCAACATAAAAATAGGAAAATCATTTTAATAAGTTTGAATTAAGAATGTGTGTTAATTATAAATGTGTGTAACTAATAATATGTGTAAATAATAATAATAATTGATATGATAATTGATATTCTTATGAATATCTATTTAACTGCGAGCACCTAACAAACCAAATGACGCGGCCAGTTATAAATAACGTAAAAACACACACCTGTCAGTCGGGTTTGAATTTGGAATAGAAGAATATTTTTCAACTACACAGATGTCAGGTTTGAATTTGGAACAGAAGGATATTTTTCAACTACACAGATGACAGGTTTAAATTTGGAACAGAAGGATATTTTTCAACTACACAGATGTCAAGTTTGAATTTGGAATATAGAAAAAATACGTTTTACAACATACGGTTACAAGTTCCCAATCCCTTGCCGATGGATAAAGCACGACCTCCAAATTTTGAATAGCCACCGAATGACCAAATTTCAACCTTCGCACCTTGTAATAAAAGCGTAAATAACACGCAGACACTCGCGCCACACCTATGTACAGTATATGAGCTAATATATTACATAATTATAAAAGTATTGCTGAGCCCACTTATAATGCATTTAGAACACATGACAATTTGCATACAATTGTCTGAGGTCATAGTAACTGCTTCGTAGATCACGGCGTCAAATTTGAGATGAACGAGCTTATTATGTCTACCATTGTTAAGAGCCGTGGTGGAGTGGTTCGAGTAATTGCCTGCAATACAAAGATTGCGAGTTCGAATCCCGACTGTACCAACGTGATCTTCTGAAATTAACAGTGATTAATCACACGAGCTTTAGGGTGAAGGAAAACATCTAGAGGCAACCTGCATACATTGAAAAAGACATTCGAAGGCGTATGTATATTCTTTCTATGATGGATTTCTATTCTTTCTAGGATGAGTGAAGAAAGATTGACGAAACAGATATACAAAGCAAAAGTGTGTGCAAGAAGAGGCAGAGGAAGGCCACGTTCCAACTACCTGGATCAAATAGATCGGACTCTCAAGGACGGGAACGTCAAGAGTACTCGAAACCGACGAGCATGTATGAAGAGACTGATGAATGTGGACGAAGCGAAAGAGGTATGTAAGTCTAAAGAGAACTGGCGCTCTATACTCTCTGCCTACACCGTTAAGGACTCGGCGTGATGATATGATGATGATGATGTACAATCATGCTTGAGTAACGACAATGGACTCGCCATCTGTCACGTTAGTAGCTGGGTCTCTGGTATGCAGTCTCCATTTGCTTGCATCAGTGACATGAAGTGGGAACGGGAACTTAGTGCAGTAGTTTCCCCTTGCTTTCTGCACCGCAGTTCAAAGCCCAGTTTCCCGTTCTTCGATCGCCATTGGTAACCACTTGGTTAAAAACTTAAAGTAACTGCTTAGAACCAAACGCTAGCGCGTGTTAATTTTGAAAAGCGACATCTTTTGTCAAAGAGTTAGAACTGCCTTAGATTCGTAAACAATCACAGATGTGCCCTACATATGACCTTCACAATCTTACCACACATTGCGATTGGATCATAGATGTTACCATTTATGGCAAAACCCAAAACGGTGACCCCGGCGCCCAATCACAGTCGTGAACGCTGCAAACTCTATTCAGTAACAAATAGATTCCAACTTTGTCGCTACAAAAGGAGTGATGGATGCAGCTCTTGGCCTGATCACGCTGCCTTGACACTTCCAATGGTGCATCTCGAGGTCTTTTAATCACGCTCACGCTAAAGCCACATACGAATTTGGCTACATGCTTTTTCAGACCCGTGGTGGCCGGGAGGTGAAGTCACCTGTACAGTAAATATTGCGAGTCGATCCCGTCTGTGCTTAAGTTAAGTACTACAGTACAGTCTCACTAATCCGGCACTATTAAAACTAGGGGATGCCGGACTATTGGAATGTTCGGATATTGGATTGTATACAAGAAATCGTAATATGTAAATAAAATAAAGCGTATTATGGAAAGAAAACTATATATTTTACATAGCTTGCGTATATTGCGCAAAAATGTCTGAAGTGCCGGATTAGAGAGACTCTACTGTACTTGTGAAACACCGACGGACGCGTCATCTGTCACGGTGACCCCAAAGTATGTATCCGCCAAATAGACAGACCCTTCGGGGACCCTTGTGGGAAGGCGTGAACATATATGGTTGTCGTAGTTGCTCTTTACCGCCGCCTATGGACGCTTGCAAGACCAGGGGTATCATTCGCGCGTTGCCGACCCTGCAGGAATCTTTTCACACTCTTCTTGAAGAACTCCATGCTGTACTCTCCAGGGAAAACCTCAACGGGGAGTGAGAAAATCCCACTCGTGACAATGATGAGCAATATAAAGAAATATTGAAGGTCTGATGAGCTTCAAAATGGTCCGGATTACACAATCGCATTGTTACTCACACAATGAGACGCTCAACTGTCAAATAACTTTAAGTATCAAACAATTACGATTGATACATGAGGTATTTAAGGCAAGTATCAAGATTACACCCAGACAATGGTATTTCCAATACCAAACCTGTTGTGTCGAAAACTACTTTTATTTTGCCGAGCAAGGTCTGTGTCTTGTATGTGTGTCGATAAGCCAATCAGCTTGACTACGTTAGCCACCCCGCGATGTGCACTCTAGGACACGTCTGCTCCATCGACCATCGGCCCTTCCACAGACGTGACCAGCCCACTGACACTGCAGCTTGCTGATCCTACACTACATTAGCCACCCCGCGGTGTGCACTCTAGGACACGTCTGCTCCATCGACCAGCGGCCCTTCCACAGACGTGACCAGCCCACTGACACTGCAGCTTGCTGATCCTACACTACGTTAGCCACCCCGCGGTGTGCACTCTAGGACACGTCTGCTCCATCGACCAGCGGCCCTTCCACAGACGTGACCAGCCCACTGACACTGCAGCTTGCTGATCCTACACTACGTTAGCCACCCCGCGGTGTGCACTCTAGGACACGTCTGCCCCATCGACCATCGGCCCTTCCACAGACGTGACCAGCCCACTGACACTGCAGCTTGCTGATCCTACACTACGTTAGCCACCCCGCGGTGTGCACTCTAGGACACGTCTGCCCCATCGACCATCGGCCCTACCACAGACGTGACCAGCCCACTGACACTGCAGCTTGCTGATCCTACACTACGTTAGCCACCCCGCGGTGTGCACTCTAGGACACGTCTGCTCCATCGACCATCGGCCCTTCCACAGACGTGACTAGCCTATTTACGCTCACGAAGTTTCACTTGCGCGTTGCCACTCTATGTTCGGAGAGTTATAGTGTGTTGGCTGCATAATGGGTTTGATCCCTCTGCTTCCAACACAATGTAATAATCCCCCCCTCCCCCAAGGCGCTCATTAGTGGAAACCTTATGCACCGCATAGCAACACAACAAATTGTGTTATTTGGCTACGAACTTCTATTAGGTGGAGGTCCTGTCCCAGTCTGCAGCTCCAAATTCGAACGGGAAACCCGTTATGCCCTACCTCTCTTTACCATCGACTATCGGCCCTTGCAGATCAGTTAAAGGCATCTAAATGCAGCAAACAAACAAAATGCTTAATTGATATTGAGTGTACTAATCAAAACCCGAGCCCAAAAGCTATGTAAAGGTACACTGATTGTATCTCATGTCTAATTAGTCTCAACACTAACTCATCGAACAGATACACATCTGACAATATACATTATAAAAATATCCTGAATAATATCCTCAAAGCATGCTCATCAAAACATTATTAGACTTGCTAATTATAAGAAAAAATATTTACAAAAAAAACAAGGGCGTAATGACATCCGCATCAAAAAATTTCGTAGTACAAACTTGGCCTATGCGACTAAAGTTAGCACTATTGATGCGCCATAACGAATCAAATCAACTCCCTGGTTAACAGCGGTGTCTCACCGACACACAGAAGTTAGCATCATTATACCGGCTACTACATCAATAAAGAATAAGATAAAATTGACCAATAAATACCAATAAAAATAAAAACAGGTGTTATTAACTCGTATGACTTAATCAAACGTACGATAAGGTATGAAGGGCTTATTTCCTACAATAAAATCGAGGTTGACAAAAGGAAATCCTAGTTTTTAATTACAGACTATATTTAATGATGAATTAACATTGCTTTCGAATATATCACAAAATTACATGTGTACAATAGACGCTGTATTGAGAAATAAGGATATATTTCGTCTATGAAAAGCCCAAATTAATTTGAAGCTAACACTTCATTCGTCCACTGGCGTGGTGATCAGTCTTTGTAACGTTTCTTCTTTTTTTCATGTCCAACCAACGTAACTTGCCTTTCTTTATCTTTACAATCATCACACCCTGATTCACATTAATTACTTCCTCTTTTCACCGGAAATACATTCAAGAGTGAATGTGACAGATGGCGAGTCGGTCGCCGTTGGTCAAGTGTTTAATTTCTTCTCAATCGTATGCAGGTTACCTCTCGATGTTTTCCTACAACGTAAAGCTCGTGTCATTGCTAATTGTACTCAAGTTCAGATAAATCTCATTGGTACACTCGAGATGCGAACCTGGAATCTTTATTTTGCAGATTACTAATTAAACCACTCGGCCATGGCGGGTTAAATAAAACTGGCTGACTAAACTGACAGATGAATAGATAAATCAAAGGGAGTTTTACAATCTTACTCTCTGCATACCCCATGAGGGAATAGGCGTGCCTACCAAATAAAATAGATATATACATTTATAGTGGTTCAAGTAGTTGCCTGCGACATAAAGATTTCAATACGGAATCCCGACTGTACCAAAAAGAATTTCTTCTTTAAGTAAAGTGATTAGTCACACCACGAGTTTTACGGTGAAGGAAAACATCGAGAGGAAACCTGTATACCTCTGAGAAGTTTTCATTGAGAAGCGGCGATGTCACACTGGCACCTAATAATCTCTTGCCGAAAGTGGGTGTGTAGGTACGACCTATACAACTCTGCCTACCGCTTGAGGTAAAATATATGTATATTTTGAAACTGTTGCTTTTAGCTCCGTACCATATTGCAGTATTGTTTGTTGCGATATAAGAGCAGGGCTGCATGCATTGCAGGACATGTAAACACTCTTCAAAGGTAAATTTCACATTTTAAAAATCAGTTGTCGACCTTGACATCGATGCAGTACGTTGTCTCTGTGTGTGGACACACATGGGCGTAGGGTCGACAGGTGTCGACGGTAGCTATCGATATATTGACATCGATAGACACAGCATGTATGGAGACTCACTTACTCAAGAAGTTGATGAAGCGAAAGAGGTCTGTAAGTCTAGAAAGAACTACTCTGTCTGCATTGGCACGGGCGTGATATGAAAATGGTATGTCGGTAAATAATGGAGGTATTAATTTTTATTATTATTTGATTTAAGTGTGTCTTAGAGTAAGACATTGCAATATATGGCAAAACAAAAGCACTCCTCCCCTGTCTGAATGCGATACATGTAAAATATAACGAACCGATTTTGATACAGTCTTCACCGAAAGCTAGATATTTCCACGGAACGATAATACATACATACAATTCCGAATAGAATAATTAAAATAAAATTGTAATTTACATTTCCATTTTCTTTATTACCGGCAGTTACACTTCTTTAAATTTTTTTTTATACTAGCCATCTTCACATCATCATCACCATCATGCACATGCTTTTCAAATATGCCATTACCTTTAGTAACACAAACGCACAAAGTAAAAATAAAATACACACTTTAAAATATGTTTTCACAACTTTTGTTATCGTTTAACGCAGCTCGAGGTTCAGAGACGTTTACCCCTGACGAAAAAACGGTGAGACAAAAATACCTCCGACCCTTCCTATCAACAAAATGCTTCTACATTTTTTTTGCCACTGTATCGATAAATCCCATCACTAAACAACCCATAACCAGTTCCATGTGTAGTGTACGTATTTGCATTTATAGACAAGCGTGAACTTTTCGATTTAGCTTACTGGCTCTGTATACCCACACGTGACAAGGGGACTGACCATTAACTTATAGGCAATTAAATATATAACGGGTCTAGATTATAATAATAATAATAATCCATTTATTTCAGATACCAAAATCCATACATTAAAAATTCCAAATCAACATTAAGATTAAGATTAAGTTAAAATTATCAAAATTATGCCTACATTATTTATTGCGAGCCGTTGTGGCCGAGTGGTGTGCGTACTCTGCAACACTAAGATGGCAACTTCAAATCCAGACAGTGATTAATCACACCACGAGTTTTATAGTGATGAAAAAAGAAACCTGCATACGTAAAGAAAATCATAGATTATACAGTCGTGAACGAACGCGTTTATACATAACTAGCTGTCCCGCCCAGCTTTGCTCGGGTGAAAAAGTTAAATTGCCCGTAACACGATCGCAGCGCCACCTATCGGGTCCAATTGTAAATCTAAACCATTCTCGAATCCACCTTAAGACACACAGAAAGGGATAGCTACGCACGGGTGAAAAAGTTAATATTCCTAAAACTCGATCGCAGCGCCACCTATCGGGTCCAATTTAATATAGCCTATGTTACTCGGGGATAATGTAGCTTTCCAAAGGTGAAAGAATTTTTGAAATCGGTCCAGTAGTTTCGGAGCCTATTCATTACAAACAAACAAACAAATCTTTCCTCTTTATAATATTAGTATAGAATACTAGCTGTCCCGCCCAGCTTTAGCTAGGGTGACAAAATTAAAGTTCCTGAAACACGATCGCAGCGCCACCTATCTCGAGTCTACCTGAAGACACACAGATAATTTCATTAAAATCCTTTAGGACTCCTCCTTCAGTGGCATTGAAGCGACGAACCCGAACCTTTTTCGACGTTTTATGAGTGCCCACCTAGGCCTGTGCAATAAAAATATTTTGATTTTGATTTTGATATACACACGTACAGAAGAAATATATATATATAAAGATAAACTTCGCATCACCTAAGTGAGTAAGTTAAACGCAGTAGGTATTTTAATCCAATAGAAGGTTTTCTTTCCTGGTCACACAGCCAGCGCACGCATACGATAACACTTTCTGAGATTCACTCAGCTGTATGCTGATCTTGTAAAGGGCTTATTTTAAAACATGCTGCAACCCACGGGTTCACCCGCGTATAGACTACAGATAGTGCCATCCACGAAGACGCGCCCCACCAATTTCTAGTTAAGAAGATCATGTCCCGAGTCTATTAATTGTAGTGTGCGTGTGCACTCATAGGTAATCAGTGTGTACCGACAATACTCAAACATTAGTGGAAGGCTGCACACTTACACTATAAACTATGAGGAAATAATAGTGGGGCGCTTTTTCGTGGATGGCACTATATATTATCGCTTCGCACAAAAATTACGCCAATTACCTACCTTACTTAGAAAATCTTAATTAATTAAAAAAAATTAAGGTACCAGTGCTTTAACCTGTAGACTTCATTACCTCTATTTATTTACTGTATTCTATATCTTCACGCCTTTTTACCCTGCGAGGCAGAGATGAGTAGCAAGTAGCAAAACCATGTGTAGGGCGTATGCCTTTGTTGTAAACAAAACACATACCAAATAAACACACCGCAATCAGCTGCAGGCGAAAATTATCCCACATTTAATTTATATGAATATTATCGGTTGTGAGGTAGGGTCAGCATGGTGTCCCAACTACAGAAATATTATAAATGCGAAAGCGAGTTAGTTTGCCACGCTTTTGAGATAGATAGGTACATTTTTAGAGCTTTACGGTGAAGGAAAATATCGAGCGACAACCTGCATACGTTTGAGAAGCAATTCAGAATATAGTATAGTCGTGCTTGAGTGACAGACTCGCCATCTGTCACGTTGACACCTAAAATATATCTCTGGCGGAAAGTGGGTCAGTTGATATGACCTATACACTTCTGCCTTCTTATCTGGCTCTACTACTTTTCGGGCGGCAGTAAACGCTTACCATCTGACAGGCCGCATATGTCTGCTCCAATTATGGTTAAAGCCCCCAGCCTGCATATCTAAAATTGTAGGTAGCTTCATCATACTATTCATCACCTAATTATCTATCTATCATAAACTGAGTACATAAGAGAGAATACATTAAGAGAGGTAGGACATAACGGATTCTCCGTTCGAATTTGGAGCATTTGGAGAGAATTTGGAGACCGACTGGGGCAGGACCTCCACCTTATAGAAGTCCGTCGCCAAACAACACAATTTTTTTGTGTTGTTTGGTTCCTACGTGGTGAATAAGGTTTCCAGTAATGAGCTCCTTGGGGAGGGGGGAGGATTGTTATGGCAACCGAGGGATTACACCTATTATGTTGCCAATACAGTATAACTCTCTGAACACAGAGTGGCAACGCGCAAGTGATATTTCGGTATCGTGAGCGTAAATAGGCTACGGTAACCGTTTCCCATCAGGTGGGCCGTATGCTTGTTTGCCACTCTTGTTGTAAAAAAAAACATAAGAGATAGATAAGAACAAATATAAAATAAATTCGAATTATTAAATCAGTGTTTAGTCAGTTAGCTATCGCTACATACAAAATGCATGGCGTATGTGAGTGCAAGGCAAGCGACCGCGCCCGTATCTATCTACTGTGTGGTAATATGTCGATAATAATATATCTGTATGTATGTGTATGTATGTACTTTTACATACCTACACATGGTATTCAGGTTGGGTCACGGACTCGTGTACAAACAATGTGGCGACAATTTAATTGGAGATTTAATATACCTTCAAAAAACATCGACAGAAAACCTGCATACGTTTGAGAAGAAATTCACAGACATGTGCAGCCGTGCTTGAAACGGCGTTGGACTCGCCATCTGTCACGTTGGCATCTAAAACATATCTCGATTAAAAAGTTGGTATGCCCATACTACACACCTCTGCCTGCCCCTTCAGATATTCGTATACCTTCAGAGTAAAGGGGGGAATACTGGGTCGAGAATTGACTCTTAGGAACAGCACCGCATGGGTCTGGAAAGATGTGTCAGCCACAACTCTTAAACGGCTGGACCGATTTGAATGAAATTTTCTTTTTGTCTTCAGGTGGATTCGAGAATGGTTTAGAGTTACAATGGGACCCGATAGGTGGCGCTGCGATCGGGTTTCAGGATTATTATTTTTTTCACCCAGGAGAAGCTGGGCGGGACAGCTTGTATAAATATTTATCTCCGCGAAGTAGCAGGCAGAAAGTAGACTGCCAGCTCTCTCTAGACTTGCAGACCCCTTCCGCCCAATCTTCATTAATCAGTCTCTTAATACATGCACTACAGGTTTCGAGTATTCTTGATGTTCCCATCTTTGAGTGTCCAATCTATTTGATCTAGGTTAACTACCTAATCGTAGAACGTGGTATTCCTCGGTTTCTTGAAGTCCAATAAAACTACTTTCATGCTTCCTCTAATATGTCTGCTATACTTGACCATAGCTTGGCTCTACCAAACAAGTACCTATACTCCGTAGAATACCGGTATATTAACATATAACTTTGATCTTGAAAATATAATGCAGGAAATAGAGTAAACTAGATTAATATATTACAAAAATCAAGAGTTTTTGATGGCCGAGAGGTTTAATTCACATGGTAAGGTAACACTACTGGATTCAAACTCGGGTGGTCAATGATTTCTGAAGTTAAGTACAGTGAACATGCAAAAGGGGGTATCGCTAGGGCATAGCTCAGATGTTTGATTGTTTTTTAAAATCACCACAAATAGGTACATAGGTGCACATGTACATAACACTGTTAATAATAATAATATATCCTCACGCCTTCCCACAAGGGTCCCCGAAGGGGTAGGCAGAGGTGTATAGGTAATACCCACACACCCACTTTCCGCCAGAGGTATATTAGGTGCCAACGGGACAGATGGCGAGTCCATCGCCGTTACTCAAGCACGACTATACATACGCCTTTGAATTTCTTCTCAGACGTATGCAGGTTTCCTCTCGATGTTTTCCTTCACCGTAAAGCTCGTGGTGTGACTAATCACTGTACTTAAGTTCAGAAAAACTCATTGGTACAGTCGGGATTCGAATGAACACTGTTAGACTAATGTTTATTTATTTCAAATAACAACAATAATATTTACAAAGATCAGTTGAAACTAACTACTTACAGATACAATATTTGTCCCAAATCGGTATCCCGAGGCAACGTGCCAAGAAGACTAGCAGCATTGCCACGCTGGATAGCAATGCTGATTCTCTGAGCGAGATATGTTCCAGCCCGCCTGTCACGAGAGGTCTCGACTAGACGGCGCGAGACCTCTTTAAAAAGATGGTGAGGCTCAGGACCCCAAGGCCCCAGAGTTTCAACCGCAAATGCAGCAAATATGTAACCTGGCCAGAGACAGGCATACTTGCGGCGCTTGAGGCACTCCTGCTGAGCAGCAGCGGTGCCGGCTAGACTAATAATAATTGTTCCAGTTAATTGTTCATACCAATGCCACTAATTAATGTTGAATTTTGAGGGGACGATTATTTATTTTTCACGCAAGAACTACTGAACGAAATTGAATGAAATTTGGCACAGATATAAGTTATTAGTTGAAGCAATACATATGTAAGATCTATTTCACAAGTAGTCGTAGGTATTCTTAATCTAGGGCAAATATGACTATAACATTTCTGGACTAAACAACATCCCTTTCCTTTCACACTCACACTATCAATAGCGATGACATTTATTTATTATTATTATTATTATTATTTATAGCCATCTATGTCCCACTGCTGGGCAAGGACTTCCCTCCTAACTCCCCACTCCCCACGATCGAGAGCTACTTCCGACCAATGGCTCAGGTGCATGTCCAGTTCGTCCCGTCATCTTCTTCACCTTCTTCCTCTGCGCGTGACATTATGTTGTTTGTAGCCATCTCGTCTGACAAGTGACAGACGTGTCCAGCCCAATCCCAATTAAGTCTGGCTGCTTGGCAACAAGAAAATGCGATGAAGAAAAATAAAAATGCTTAATAGATGGCGTGACTGTGAATAGAAAGGGATTTTGTCTAGGGGGGCAGACCGTGCCTGAGAAGCAAGATGGCACACCTAACGTAGTAACACGATAATAAACCGGTTTCCAATACTTCGAACTTGAAACCGAAACATAGGAAATGGCGTAAACATGTTGACTTGCGGATAACTTCCTCGTATTAATAGAACAATGATTGTAAACATATGATAATGATAATTACACGCAAACAAGTTACAACGGCCTTCGTCGCATCGTCAATAGAAATACATTACTTAACGCTATCGGAATACGATTAAACTTTTAATGGTGAACGAGGGTGTGATTGTAAAGATGATAAAAGGCATGTTACGTTTGGACATATAGAGAGGATGAGTGAAGAAAAATTTACGAAACAGATATACAAAGCGTAAGTGTGTGCAAGAAGAGGAAGACCACGTTCCAACTACCTAGATCAAATCGATCTGACGCTCAAGGACGGGAACGTCAAGTGTACTCAAAACCGACGACCATGTATGAATAGACTAATGAATGTGAACGAAGCGAAAGAGGTATGTTAGTCTAGAGAGAACTCGGCGTGATAACTTTTAATTGTATACGAGAAGTTACCAAGTTTCTGCCCGCCGTCTATACCCTTACATCTTTAAAAACTTTATCTCCGATTTAAATGCGGTTTATTCAAGTGAGCGGAGTAAAAAGGAGTTGCACGTTCGAATCCCTACAGTACTAATACGTTTTTTAAAGAGCTTTACGGTGAAGGAAACATTGAGAGAAAACCTGCATACGACAGAGAAGTAATTCAAAGACGTATGTATAGTCGTGCTTGAGTAACGGCGATGGACGTTGTAGTACGATGCAGGTCCTGCACACCTTTGCCTACCACTTCGGGGACCCTTGTGGCAAGGCTTGAAGAGTGTATTTAACTGAATTTGTTAAACGGTAATTATTTTAATATTATAAAGAGGAAAGATTTGTATGTAAGTATGTTTGTATTGAAAAGACTCCGAAACTACTGGACCGATTTGAAATATTATTTCACCATTGGAAAGCTACATTCACCCTGAGAGATATAGGCTAATTTTCTTTTATAAAAAAAATCTTATGTCCCGAGCGAAGTCGGGACGGGCCGCTAGTGCAACATATCTTTGCACAATATTGTTACGCCGAATGCAATGCGCGCAGTGTCACCGCGTTGCGCAAACACGTGGGATAGATTGATCTGTGCTTGTTATTAGGTATTTAGATACCGGTTGGTCCAGTGGCTGTTACAAGATATATAACATTTTTATAGCACTAAGCTAATGCTAATAATAATGTGAAACTGCACAGTGCGAGACCTTTGTGGTTCCAGGGTATGGGGATGAATTCCCCGTCGATGGCGAGAGGTGCGGTGGTAGAAGGTGGAAGTGGGCATCATGACGAACAATTCTGCAGAACACTCCCCGTTATACAAGCGGTAGAACACACACAGGGAGACTGAGTCTCCTCAGACTCAATGGTTCCAAGCCATTTGTAAGCATGGGTAATCATGGTCGGTGCCGAACAAATATGTAGGTATCCTGATGGTAAACGGTTACCGACGCCTATGGACGCTTGCATCGGGCATTGCCAGATCTGAATTCAGAACCGTGTGATCGAATTGTACCAACTGATCTTCTGCTTCTCAAACGTATGCAGGTTTCCTCTCGATGTATTCCTTCATCGTAAATCTCGGGGTGTGATAATCACTGTACTTAGTTTTGAAAAACTTATTGGTACATTGGAACTTGCAATAATAGTGATGCAGTCAACTACTCGAACCACACGGCCACAACGACTTTGTAACAAGTACTAATACTTAATATTTTTTACGGGTAGGCCAATACTCATCTGTTTTATTATAAACTAGCTGTCCCGCCCAGCTTCGCTCGGGTGAAAAAGTTAAATTGCCCGTAACACGATCGCAGCGCCACCTATTGGGTCCAATTGTAAATCTAAACCATTCTCGAATCTAGCTTAAGACACACAGAAACACACAGAAAGCTTCGCCCGGGTAAAAAGGTAAAATTCTTGAAACTCGATCGCAGCGCCACCTATCGGGTCCAATTTAATATAGCCTATGTTACTCGGGGATAATGTAGCTTTCCAAAGGTGAAAGAATTTTTTAAATCGGTCCAGTAGTTTCGGAGCCTATTCATTACAAACAAACAAACAAATCTTTCCTCTTTATAATATTATAGTATAGATAATAATATAATATATCCTCACGCCTTCCCACAAGGGTCCCCGAAGGGGTAGGCAGAGGTGTATAGGTAATACCCACACACCCACATTCCGCCAGAGGTATATTTGTTTCTATCTGTTTTATTGAGTAAGCTTTAAAGCTCGTGGGATGAGCGAATGCTTTCAAAGAATACAACCCGATGACGACGAATCCCGTAAGGGTAGGCAGAGTGCAGGGCCAATTCCCTCTAGACTTACATAACTTTTTAAGTACACACTGTATGTGTACCGATAATACTCAAACATTAGTGGAAGGTTGCACACTTACACTATAAACTATAGGGAAGAATAGTGGGGCACGTCTTCGTGGATGGCAATAGCTATACATTCTACTACCTATTAGCCTTATAAGACGTTAATTAGTCAGTAGCTCATATCTTAAGATAAAATGATGACTTTCGGTAGTAAAGCCATGAGCTCAGCCACATCCCTGCATCCAAGATCCTCGCCCTGACACAGTTGGTCCCGTGCCAGGGCAATTATTGTTTTGTTTATGAATACTACATTATAATAAACTGCATTCGCATTCTCCTTGCATCTTGATAATATTATTAGATACTATGTAAACTGTACGAGCAGTTGCCTGCGACGCAAAGGTCGCAAGTTCGAATCCCGACTGTACCAATGAGTTTTTCTGTACTTAAGTACAGTGATTAGTCACACCACGAGCTTTACGGTGAAGGAAAACATCGAGAGGAAACCTGCATACGTCTGAGAAGCAATTCAAAGGCGTATCTTGAGTAACGGCGATGGACTCGCCATCTGTCACGTTGGCACCTAATATATCTCTGGCGGAAAGTGGGTGTGTGGGTATTACCTATACACCTCTGCCTACCCCTTCGGGGACCCTTTTGGGAAGGCGTGAGGATATATTATTTATTATTATTTTATTATTATGTAAACTGTAGTGTTATTACGACTTTGAAATGAGTATGAGTTTCGTTTAAATATTATTTGAAGTGCAGCTTCTTTATACTCATGCCTTTCCATAAGGGTCCCCGAAGGGGTACACAGAGGTGTATAGGTAATACCCATACTACACAAACTTCCTGCAAGAGATATATTTTAAGTGCCAACGTGACAGATGGCGAATCCATCGCCGTTACTCAAGTACGACTATACATACGCCTTTGAATGTCTTCTCAGACGTATGCAGGTTTCCTCTCGATGTTTTCCTTCACCGTAAAGCTAGTGGTGTGACTAATCACTGTTCTTAAGTTCAGAAAAACTCATTGATACAGTTGGGATTCGAACTTGCGATCTTTGTGTCGCAGGCAACTACTCGAACCACTCGGCCACCCCGGCTGGACCGATTTTGACGGGACCTTCACTGTTACAAATAGCTGATGTACAAAAGAGTAACTTAAGCAAATTTGCTTTTGTTAAATTCCACGCGGACGAGAAGAACGGAAGTCGCGAGCGCAGATAGTATAATAAATAAAATAGTACCCCTTATATCGTGCACTCGTAAGGAAACTTATTGCTCCTAGCGATTGTCACCTCGAAGCAGTAATATAAGTGTCCCTATGACACAGCAAACGGCCACTAATCTCCATAATTAACCATTACTTTAACAACATTATATGTTCTGTCTGGCGTAGGTAGGGTCGCCACACACGGATCTCGCACGCAACGCGCCGCGCCCCTCGGCACACATTCCCGTACCGTCAGCATGGTCAGGGCACCAGCTACACTCGATGTGGGTCTACCAGATATTACTGGACGAAGCGAAAGAGGTATGTAAGTCTAGAGAGAACTGGCGCTCTATACTCTCTGCCTACCCCGTTAGGAACACGTGATGATATGTATGTATGTATGAATTACCTTTCGTAGAACTTAAAGCTGTCGTAAAAAGTAAATCAGTTCAAAAATCTTATTATAAAACATCAGATTATTTTATTGAAGGCCATGCATGGCAATGAATTGCTCCTCTGGTACAGATATTATATGTAAGTTAAATCTTTTCTACCCCTACGTAAAAGGGAACAAATGCTAAAAAAGAAATCCGTGGAGTTTGTTTCGCCGTTTCTTCTCCTGGCAGGTATTTTCTTGGAAACGGTGGTAACTTTAGTTTATATCAAATATGTGACGTTCAATAAGTGTTCCCTGTGTCCCTTACGTTGAATAAAATATTTTGATTTTTATGTGCCCAGTGGGACGCGCGTGGCCAAACACTATTGGAACACAAATTTGGTTTGCTGTAGCCGGCACCGCTGCTGCTCAGCAGGAGTGTATCAAGCGCCGCAAGTATGTCTGTCTCGGGTCAGGTTATATATTTGCGGCGGTTGCGGTTGAAACTCTGGGGCCTTGGGGTCCTGAGGCTCACTATTTGAAAGAGGCCTCGCGCTGTCTACTCGAGACCTCTCCTGACAGGCGGGCTGGTACATATCTCGCTCAGAGAATCGGCATTGCTAACAATAATAAAAACAACTAAATATTAACTTACCTGTAAACTTTTAAATGGAATTACATATAAAGCCCGCTTTGAGATTGTTATACTTTGATAAGAAACTTGAGAAAAGCTGTTGAATTGACAAAGAGCTTTTAATCCAAATGTATTAACAGAATATCAACTTTATTTGCTATCAGTCTCGCGTTGCTCAACGCTGCATAAGATTGATATCTGCGACAAAGCTACATATGAACTGAGCTTTATGTATACATACATCATTTATAATACTATATTATATTATATCCTCACGCTTTCCCACAAGGGTCCCCAAAGGGGTAGGCAGAGGTGTATATATAGTACTCACACACCCACTTTCCGTCGCAGATGCATTTTAGGTATCAATGTGATAGATGGCGAGTCCATCGCTGTTACCCAAGTATGACTATACCTTTGAATTTCTTCAAAAACGTATGCACGTTTCCTCTCGAAGTTTTCCCTCACCGTAAAGCTCGTGGTAAGATTAATAATTAATTAATAATCATCTCCTGACTGCGAAACTTGAGGACGCGGGTTCGAATCTCGCTGAGGGCAGATATTTGTATGACGAACACGAATATTTGTACCTTAGTCTTGGATGTCCTATGTATTTAAGTTTATATCATTCTATATTAGTAATTATATCGTTGTCTAGTTACCATAACACAAGCTTTGCTTAATTTGGGACTAAGTCAATTTGTGTAGAATTGTCCCAGGTATTTATTATTATTATTATTAATCCCTGTACTTAAGTTGAGAAAAACCCATTGGTATAGTAAGGAATCGAACCTGCAATCCTTGTGTTGCAGGCAACTACTCGAGCCACTCGGTCGCTACGGCTCTATAATAAGTACAAACGCTCGTTTCCTACGACACGTTCGCATTTACAATCTCAGTTCGAATACGGAAGCAAAGGCAACCCTAGGCCGCGATGACAAGTCAGGATAAAGTTTAGCATGCAAGGTGCCATCTGGTGGCCTCAGCAGCTCACGACCATAGCTGCATCTAGGTTACGGCCTATTAATGGCACACTGATTCATACATTCTTCATATGTATGTAGTTATGTACATATATACATATATACCTACTACCAATATACATGTCATGCTAATTCATAATACGAAAGTTTGTGAAGATGTTTATTTCTCTTTCACGCCAAAACTACTGAACGCCCGCGACTTCGTCCGCGTGGAATTAAACAATAAAAGTTAATCATCATCATATCATCACGCCGAGTCCCTAACGGGGTAGGCAGATGGTATAGAGCGCCAGTTCTCCCTAGACTTTATTTATTTTATTTTACTTTAGTTAAAACGGTATACACCAATCACATTAACTAAAGGACTATCTAATTAACAATACATAACAAATAACTTATCTAGGATCCTAACATGCTTCGCGCTCACAAAACTTCATACATTCCGACAGTACTTTCATCCATTCATCCGCAAACAGATCGCACTCAGGATTGTGGTTTAAGAGAGCGTTGAGCGCGGTGAGGACTCGCGGAATGGGAGATTGGGCTCGCGCCACAGTGCGTGAGAGCGGTACATCAAATAAATTGTGTTTCCGCCCCCGAAGGTAATTATTAGGCACGAAAAAACGACAAAGCTCGTTGTTCAGGTTTGGGGCGTCTATTAGCCCACGAAATACCTTACAAGCCGTAACAATCTGGACATACGCTCTTCGAACTTCCAACGAGTTGTAACCAAGACACCCCATCAGGAACTTAGTGGGGTACAGGTATGGGTAGTATCCGTAATAGCGTTTGTACATGTATCGCAGAAATGCCTTCTGAACCTTCTCCAGTGCAAGAGTGTAGGTCACTTCGTGCGTATTCCAAACGCAAGCACTGGTTTCTAACTTAGTTCGAACAAGGGCACTGTATAATAAGCGAACCACATGAAGGTTGTGAAAATCTCGTGTATTCCGTAATACAAATCCCAGTTGCCTAAATGATTCCTTAGCAAGTGCAATTATATGCTCATGGAATGTTAACTTCCGATCGAAAGTGACACCTAGATCCTTCATCGTATTAACCCTGGCAATGGGATTAGTACTCAGCTTACATTCAAATATTATGGGATATTTCTTACGATAGAAGGACATTGTAAAACACTTAACGGGATTAAACTCCAATTTATTAGCAATACTCCATTCCAAGATCGAATTGACATCACTCTGCAGCGCTACACAGTCAACTTCTGATCTTATTTCTGCAAAAAGCTTAAGGTCATCTGCATAGAGCAGCATGCTTGCATGGCTTAATACTGTTGGTATATCGTTTATCATTAACAGAAATAACAGAGGCCCAAGAATGGATCCCTGACTTACTCCGGAACGCGTGTGATAGGGCCGGGATTCGAATGGGCCAAGCTTGACAAACTGCTGGCGGTCGCGCAAATAATCTGCAAGTAATTGAAGGAGTCTCGGCACAAAGCCCATGGCAGCAAGTTTCTCAAGCAATATGTCATTGTTGACCCTATCAAACGCCTTCTGAAAGTCGAAATACAAAACGTCCACCTGGGACCCTTTATCGAGTCGAGAAGATATGAAATCAACAAGGGACAGCAAATTTGTGTTAACTGACTTTTTTGCTGTAAAGCCATGCTGCTCCATACACAAGTATGCACTTATTTGTGTGTAAATACTTACATACTTACATACCTCTTTCGCTTCGTCCACATTCATCAGTCTCTTCATACATGCTCGTCGGTTTCGAGTACTCCTAACGATCCCGTCCTTGAGCGTCCGATCTATTTGATCCAGGTAGTTGGAACGTGGCCTTCCTCTGCCTATAAAAGTTCATAGTTTCGAAAATAAAAGTAGCCAAATTTCTACTCCCTTTTACATCAGCTATCTGCCTGTGTGTATTTTTCGATACATCAGGCTAACAAAAACTTATATCGATTCAAACCTCTCCGTTTGGCAACAGCCATCTCATCATTAAACAACGTATGCCCTTACATATACCATTCTAAACAAAATACACAAACGCGTACAGAAATATGTTAGCTGCCCACATAAATTAAATTGTTAGTTGTAAACAATTTCTTAGTACTGTCATTTAGACCACCTGTGGTTATTTGCGCACCTTGTGTGTCATAATAGAGCTTATTAATGTTATCTAGCTATTCAGATAGTTCACGTGCTTTCAACACAAAGGTTGCAAGTTCAAATCCCGACCCGTTAACACACCACGAGTTCAAATCAAATCAAAATCTTTTTATTTCACATAGGCCCACGTGGGCACTTATAAAACGTCGAAAAAGAAGCACGGTTCGGGTTGGTCGCTTCCATGGAGAAGAACCGGCAAGAAACTCCATGGTTACTCTTTTCAAATCATTAGGCATATACAATATTTTTTTCGTTACAGCAATAGTACCCAAGTATGGGGGAACAACGTAGGCCCGACAATGGGTCGTTGCTTATAACAATGTTAGCAAGATCTAAGAATCTACAGAGCCTACAATGTTCTCACATTCACAAATTAGACAAATTAAACAAGTGTAAAGTTAAACAAGTGTGAAAAGTTATACGGTGAAGGAAAACATCGAGAGGAAACCTGCATACGTCTGAGAAGACAATCTAACTCATGGAGCTCTGAATGGAGAATGGAGATGGAATTCATGGAGAATTTGACTAATGGAGTACCGTTACGGACTGGCCATAAATCGCCTGAAAATATATGGCAATAACTGGAGTGAAGGCTGAAATTATGATCATGATAAATGCCAGTACCCACACACCTACATTTCATCAATATCATCACCTTATCATCACGCCGTGTCCCTAACGGGGTATGCAGAGAGTATAGAGCGCCAGTTCTCTCTAGACTTACATACCTCATACATACCCACATTTCGCCGAAGATATATTTTGAAGTCCAATTCGAATCCACGAGGCACATCACAAGATAGTGCCTTCCTGAGTTGTAATCAGTGTGTACTGATAATACTCAAACATTAGTGGAAGGTTGCACACTTACATCACACACTTCACACTTAATCAAGGATTACGTTGAAGATAAAGAAGTTTGGCTCTAGTTCCTTCTGCGCATGCGGCTTCCTTGGTAGCTCATAAACGGCAGAAATTTGTGGATGTCTCTAACTATTCTGAATCTTATATAACTTTTTATTTTCTCAATTCGGGTTTTTTTTTAAATATTGTTATTGTATATGCCTAATGATTTGAAAAGAGTAACCATGGAGTTTCTTGCTTCCTTTGCTGAACTTCTTCTTCTCCATGGAAGCGACCAACCCGAACCGTGCTTCTTTTTCGAAGTTTTATAAGTGCCCATCTGGGCCTATGTGAAATAAAAAGATTTTGATTTGATTTGATTGATACACTATAAACTATAGGGAAGAATAGTGGGGCGCGTCTTCGTGAATGTCACTATCTATACACAGCATGCAATAAAGACTCCATTTATCTGAATATTGTCCTCGCATCATCGCATATTATTCCTCTATACCAGTTCTCGGCAGTAAAAGGTCAATTTTTATAGAACCCGACCACATGTCCGCGCATGCGCGGTCGCACTTGACCTAGAAAAACATGTTCATACTTTCTGCACTTCATGACGTGAGATATAAAGATATAGGTGTGTCCTGCGACTTTGATTCCACAGCTGGGAGGAAGTTTATAGCGCTTGCAAACACATTCAATGACAAACAGACTAGATAGTTTTACAGTATATAAATCACCAGACTGGCGGCTGTAGCCTTTTTGCTGCTTCGCTATCTTTTCTGTTGGCGTTCACGCTATCCGATATCTATAATTTGTATTGTTCGTGCGCGTACCTAACGCTAAAAGAAAAGGATAGTTAGTTTAACCAATCCTAACTGTGTCAATGTTTTCCTCTCAAAATCAAAATGAAAATATTTCATTCAACGTAAGGGACACAGGGAACACTTATTGAATGTCACATATTTAATATAAACTAAAGTTACCAAAGTTACCACCGTTTCCAAGAAAAAAAACCTGCCAGGAGAAGAAACGGCGAAACAAACTGCCCAGTTTAGCTCTCAACTTAAGTACAGTGATTAATCCAATGAGGTTTTATCTACATCAATGGATTCATCTCACCATCTGGTCTAGTCTCCTTGGAACATGAGGATGCGGGTTCGATTCCCGCTGAGGGCAGATATTTGTGTGATGAACACGAGTATTTGTACCTTTGTGCTGCTTATTTTGGGTCTATGTCAAGTTTTTGTGGAAGTGTACATGGTACCAAAGCTACAGTATAGATAGTGCCATCCACGAAGACGCGCCCCGCTATTCTTCCCTATATAATAGTTTATAGTGCAAGTGTGCAACCTTCCACTACAATTTGAGTATTATCGGTACACACTGATTTCCTATGTGTAAACGCACACTACAATTAATAGACTCGGGTCATACTCCCCGCAGCCCATGAGGCCTCGACAAGGAATTGGTGGGGCACGGCTTCGTGGATGGCACTATGTATAATAGTGAAATTATTCCACAAACAATATAAATGAGAGTTTGTAAGTATATGTTACCGAATTTGATAGATTTTGGCTCAGAAATATATTATTTTAACACACACACAAAGGATTATTATGTTCAAGAAAAAATACAAACTTATTAATGAAATGAATAAAGGCAACGGAACTCCGTGCATGAGTCAAAGCTCTTACTGATAAAAGATCTACTAGAGTTGACATACGATATCATTGAAAATGTATTACAATGCCTGTTTAATTGCTTAAGCTACACACTTATACACAACACACACACACCACACATAAACACAACATACGTACAACATATGTTATTTTGTAATATCCAAGTTAATAACTAGTACCATAATTCGTGTAGTTCTAACGCTTTCCCCACGGGACAGGTCAGTTAAAAATATTTATTATATTATTTTTATGATAATTATATCCTCACGCCTTCCCACAAGGGTCCCCGAAGGGTGTAATAGGTAATACCCACACACCCACTTTCCGCCAGGGGTATATTAGGTGCCAACGTGACAGATGGCGAGTCCATCGCCGTTACTCAAGCACGACTATACATACGCCTTTGAATGTCTTCTCAGACGTATGCAGGTTTCCTCTCGATGTTTTCCTTCACCGTTAAGCTCGGGGTGTGACTAATCACTGTACTTAAGTTCAGAAAAACTCATTGATACAGTCGGCATTCGAACTTGCGACGTTTGCGTCGCAGGCAACTGCTCGAACCACTCGGCCACCACGGCTCTTCCAAGATTTTTATAATAATATTTATTATATACGAGTACGACCGCGTGCCACAGCAATTTTTGAACTTAAATATTTTTCTCAATAATTTTTGCCATATCTACAATTAATTAAATAAAAGCGAATTGGTAATAACATGCAGTTCACCTCTGCCTACCGCCTGGAGCGATGCATACTGAATGACCTTAGCAACGTTAATTATTACCATTGTATAGCTACGCCTCGTGACTTCATCCGCACACAGTAGCAGATATTCTACTTCAATAAAGTCTTTAATTAAGTAGAATTTATTATTTATTATTTTATTTATCCTTTGTTTATAAGTAGCCGTGGTGGTCGAGTGGTTCGAGCAGTTGCCTGCGACGCAAAGGTCGCAAGTTCGAATCCCGACTGTACCAATGAGTTTTTCTGAACTTAAGTACAGTGTTATTAGTCACACCACGAGCTTTACGGTGAAGGAAAACATCGAGTGGAAACCTGCATACGTCTGAGAAGGAATTCAAAGGCGTATGTATAGTCGTGCTTGAGTAACGGCGATGGACTCGCCATCTGTCACGTTGGCACCTAATATACCTCTGGGGGAAAGTGGGTGTGTGGGTATTACCTTTACATCTCTGCCTACCCCTTCAGGGACCCATGTGGGAAGGCGTGAGGATATATTATTATTATATATATTATATTATATTATTTATTACACTAAAATTATATTTGCAAATGTTTCTGTTCCTCATTCACGAAATGACGTGACGTTACCTAAAATATATCTCCAGTGAAAAGTGTTACCACCTGCACACCTCTGCTTGCATATCCCTTTTGGGACGCTTGTTGGATCGCGAAGAGGATATATATCCGCCACGTCAACAGTACTCGAAACCAATAAGCATGTGTAAAGAGACTGAAGAAAGTGGACGAAGCGAAAGAGATCTGTAAGTCTAGAGAGAAGTGGCGCTCTACTCTCTGTCTACCTTATAGATTCGGTATGAAGATGTGTATGAATGGATATATGTTGTTGTTCACTGAACGAGAACGAGAACGAGATCAACCACTTTTTATTTCGAATTTTCTCATTTAGTTTAATTATAAATTTCTGACAATCGTAAATATAAGATTTATTCATGAATTTATTAATAGATTATTTATTTATGCAGTCGAGATGAGATCTCTTCGAAAAATGTGCGGCGTAACGATATTAGATCGAATCCGCAATGAAGAGATTCGCAAATCAACTGGCGTGAATGAGGGCGTGATTGTAAAGATGAAGAAAGGCATGTTACGTTGGTTTGGACACATAGAAAGGATGAGTGAAGAAAGATTGACGAAACAGATATACAAAGCAAAAGTGTGTGCAAGAAGAGGCAGAGGAAGGCCACGTTCCAACTACCTGGACCAAATAGATCGGACTCTCAAGGACGGGAACGTTAAGAGTACTCGAAACCGACGAGCATGTATGAAGAGACTGATGAATGTGGACGAAGCGAAAGAGGTATGTAAGTCTAGAGAGAACTGGCGCTCTATACTCTCTGCCTACCCCGTTAGGGGCTCGGCGTGATGATATGTATTATTTATTTATAATCATCATCACCTTATCATCACGCCGTGTACCTAACGGGTTAGGCAGAGAGTATAGAGCGCCAGTTCTCTCTAGACTTACATACCTCTTTCGCTTCGTCCACATGCATCAGTCTCTTCATACATGCTCGTCGGTTTCGAGTACTTTCGTTCTTCTAAAGCTATGAGGTTTCATAACATACATGCATATCACACCGAGTCCCTAACGAGTGGCAGAGAGAACAGAGTGAGTATTCCCTAGCCTTATATATGCGAAAAACCCCTTAAAAAATATACTGAGCTTATGTCCTATATGTATATGTCTCAAGACTCTAGTCGTAAACCCTTTTTCTGTAGCGTAACGATCGTTGTATTATCGCGTTAGTGTTAAGGACTGTTCCTGTGCCTTAGGTACCTTTATAATGCGTACAGCCATTACGTCATTGTAATAAAAATTTTTACGGCTTTTGGCGGTCAACAACCGGCTGGTCGCGGTCAGAGAGGCCGTTTCTTTTAATCCACCATCAACTTTCACTTTCATTCGCCACGAAATTGTAAACTAGCGCCATCTATTGACGAATAGCGAATACATTATGAGGAAGATATTGCTACATCGTAAACAAATATAGTGGAGTGCTAGTTCTCTCTAGAATTACAGACCTCTTTCGTTTTCCTGATTCTATTATAAAACTACTGATAATACAATATTTCTAGGTTTAATGCTATAGAAAATTACTGAGTTCACTCGTTTCTCAAAGAGTTGTCTGTTAAAATATATTAAATATGGTTGGTTCCGTGAGCATAGACATACAAATTTGGGCAAGAGCTTTTATGTAAAAATGTTTTTATCATTTTGTTAACATGTGTCATAATGTTATTTTATTCTAAACTAACACGTTATATAGGTAGTTGTAACGTTTCAATAAATCTTCAATTCGATTGACAAACCATTAATTAGGGTCAGAAAGATTTCAAAAGTTCCAAAATCAAAAGGGCTCCCGCTGTGAATAAGCCAATGACGGACTGACGGTTCATTCCTACGGCTGTCTATAATAGCCGAGACTGGTCTACCTGAAAACAGCCTCCGCGTACATCGGCCCCCGACGGGTAAAATCGCAAGGCCGCCAACCAACAGACCACAACAGAAACCCCTTTGTTTATCAAAATTTAGCACTATATTGCAGAAGATTGATGTTCTAATCCAAAAATTTTTATTTTTTTTAATAATAGGTAAAAAATAATAATAATAGATAAGCTTATTAATTTTGTCTTGTGGAAGTAAAATGAAGTTATATACAGATTTATTCAAGATTGTCTTGAAGGTGCAAATCAATTCTATAAATAGCATACATGGATATCTGTAAAAGTATCGTAATTTCATTTGATACTAATATGTCAGGATGGCCGAGCGGTCTAAGGCGCTGCGTTCAGGTCGCAGTCCACTTCTGTGGGCGTGGGTTCGAATCCCACTTCTGACAGACTTTTTGATCAATGTGCCTTATTTTAAAATCTTTGTTTACTGATTTGCTTGGACGCATTTTATATTAGTTATGTTTAGTAATTTAGAGTATTCATCAAAAATTTTATAATCCATTAGAACAGTTAAAATTAACTACTATACTACTATCCATAATGTCAAAATACTATAATAATCTTTCACCTTCGTAGTTAGTTAGTACCTAAAAATATATCTCTGGCGGAAAGTGTTTTTTTTTTTTTTTTTTTGTATTGTCTCTCGTAGCGTGAGTTCCGGGAACTTTTGCTACTTAACTGGTCAATGGCGAGACCAAGGCCTCTAGCCCGGCACTTTATTTTTAAGCAACACAGCTAAGGGCACCCCCTGTGGGGTACGAACCTCGGCTTAGGGCGTTGCTGGATCGCGAGCAAGGGAGCTGGGCTGGACTGGTAATTTTATTTAAATATTATTTGGGTCGGAAAGTGGTTGTGTCGGTACTACTTATAAACCTCCGCCTACCCTCGGGGACCCTTGGGGGAAGGCATTAGCCGTGGTGGCCGGGTGGTTCGAGTAGTTGCCTGCAACACAAAAATCGCAGATTCGAATCCCGAATGTACCAATGACTTTTTCTAAACTAAAGTACAGTGATTAGTCACACCACGAGCTTTACGGTGAAGGAAAACATAGGAAGGAAACCTGCTTACGTCTGAGAAGTAGTTCAATGGCGTATGGCGATGGAATCGCCATCTGTCACGTTGGCACCTATATTATATCTCTGGCGGAAAATGGTTGTGTGGGTATTACCTATACACCGCGGGATGCGGAAAGTATGACCCGAGTCTATAATTGTAGTGTGTGTATGTTCATAGGTAATAAGTGGTGGTGGTATTTGTGGAAGGTTGCACATTTACACTATAAACTTCGTGCAAGAATAGTGCGTAATGGGTGCGTCTTCGTGAATGGCACTATCTATAATAAAAATTGGCGCTCTATACTCTATGCCTACCCCGTTAGGGACTCGGCGTGATGATATGTATATATGTAAAAATAGGAACAGATTATTTTTTTATATATTTTATTCTTACTAACAACTATCTTTACAGGTTTCCCCAATGCGATAGTGTAGAACGAAATCTTAAGGTCCATAGGTCACTTCACTACGGGTTCATGTGGCACTTGTCCGCGGAAGCGACGAAACACCACGTTAAAGTTAAATAAGTGTGTTTAAATGTATTTAAATAAGTATCAATAATAGTAGTCTTTGATTTAATTGAAGCCCAATTTATACCGGAATCTGACTGTCAACGTTCACTGTCAGTTGTCAGTCCAGTCAATTATGTTTAACAAAGTTGTCATACCTACATGGTCCCTTCCGACTACCGGTTACTTACACTAACACTAACCTCTATTTTGTTTTTTTTTTAATTTCTAAAATGACTACGAAAATATTGAAAGTGGCCGACGAACAAGGAATTATTGATAAATTAGCTTTCATTATCGAAAAAATATCGAACGATGCTATACATAATAGGGGCCAGTTTTTCGTCGGTTTGTCTGGTAAATATTTACTTACATAAAATAAATATCATCACATCTTTCGCTTCTTTTATATTTATCTATCTTATCTCACATGCTCACTGACTACAGTAATTCTATATTTATATGCAATAAATAGGCTACGTTAATCGTTTCCCATCAGGTTGGCCGTATGCATGTTTGCCACGCTTGTATAAAAAAAAAAAAAGTTTTTGTACAAGTACCCACCTATTAAGTATTAACTTAATATTTAATTCCAGGTGGTTCATTAGTAAAGTACCTTTGTAAAAGTCTCCCCACAATACAGACAGACTGGTCAAAATGGACGCTGGCATTTTGTGATGAGCGAGTAGTTCCAGAAGACAGTGAAGATTCTACGTTTGGGACTTACAAGAAAGACTTGATACCAAAGACTATGTTGAAAGAGAGTCAGTTTATCACCATCAAACAGGGAGTTACTGGTAAGCAGTACATAACACAAAATTTTTCATGAACAGGCAGTCGGGCAACAGTTTTGCAAAGATAAAGCATTGCAGCTGTGCTTTACTTACTTCTATACTCCTGTTACATATCCAGTTATGATAAAGTGGCTACCAATATTGTTCTGAGAATAACTATGTATGCTCTTTAGTTGCTACAGCAGAGCTTTATTTATAAGTATAGCATTTAATAAAAGTAATGGTTGCAAAGGTTTTTGACAACTAAATTGATTAAAGGATAGGTCAGGTTAATGGTGTTGAATTAAAACTAAAAAATCATTAAACAACCTTTTTTTTTACCTCAGCTAAAGAAGCAGCCACAGATTATGTTGCAAAGTTGACACTGGCATTTGGAGGAAATGACTTCAAATTTGATTTGTTGCTTCTTGGAATGGGTCCTGATGGCCACACCTGTTCATTGTTCCCTGGCCATGCCTTGCTGCAAGAAGTTAACCTCAAAGTGGCCCCCATTACTGACTCACCTAAGCCACCACCAGAAAGGATAACTTTGACTTATCCGGTCATCAATAATGCTAAGAATTGTTTGTTTGCCATTGGTGGTGCTGGAAAGGCCGACATGGTAAAAGTGAGTATCGCTCATCATAACTTATTAAACCATGAAGAAAGTCTCAAGCATTCAGGTCCGGACTTAGGGGAGGCCGGGGCCTTAGTCCCAGGGCCTCCACAAAAGTGGGGCCCTCACCATAGACTTCGTAAAAAAAAACTAATTCAGTTTAGTAATATTTAGGGCCAGGGGCTTCCAGTCCTTTGTTGACATGAGGCCTCCTGACCTCTTAATCTGGCATTGCAAGCATTTGCTAATGCTAGCTAATACTAAGGATCAATCTTCACTAAACGCACAATAAGGAGCATCTTCACTTGTTTTCCCACAAGATATATTTAAAATGCCAATGTGATGGTGAGTCCATTGCCGTTGTTCAAAAACAACTATACATCTTTAAATTCCATCTCAAGCATATACAAGTTTCCTCATAATGCTTTCCTTCACCATAAAGCTTGTGGTGTGATTAATCACTGTACTTGTGTTCACAAAAATGTTATGATTCGAACTTGCAATACTAGCGTTGTAGGTGATTACTCGAACACGGCTTTCAAGAAAAGATTTCATTTTTGTAATAAATTTTCAGCGAATCTTGAAAGACAATGAGGATTTACCATCGCGGAGGGTTATGCCAGACAGTGGCGCCCTCATTTGGATTGTCGATGAAGCAGCTGCAATACACTTGTAGATAAAAATAACTATTGATTTGTAGAACAGGATTAATATTATTAATACTTTTTATCATGGTTGAATATTGTAAGCGGGTTTTACTTATATCAGCTTGAATATAAGCTATCTCTACTTCTAATGTGATGCAATTAATCTTAATGGGTTTTGTTGTAACAAAATGGGTTTTAGATGAATATTTAATGGAAAATGGCAGCAAAGGTTAAATAGTGCTGTGCATTAAATAAATAGCAGGATGCATTCCACTCGTTTGACATTAAATAAATACATTTATGTATTGTGATAGATACCTATACTACTTATACACCTCTGCCAACCCCTTCGGGGACCCTTGTGGGAAGGCGTGAGGATATATAATAAGATATTTAGTAATAATGTTGCCAGACCAGGGACCATCTATTTAATTTGTTGAGACTGCTATTATTGTTATTATTTAATAAATATTTGAAAGGGGTTATACACAGTAATTTGATTCAATCCCGTCACTACCCTGTAAAGACTAAGAAAATTCCCAAGGTACAGAGAGAAAGGAAGATTAACTGGTCAAGTGGATTGCCACAACAGCCGGAGCCGAAGAGCCGTGGTGGCCGAGTGCTTCGAGTAGAAGCCTGCGACACAAAGTTCGAATCCCGACTGTAATAATGAGTTTTTCTGAACTTAAATACATTAATAAGTCACACCACGAGCTTTACGGTGAAGGAAAACATCGAGTGGAAACCTGCATACGTCTGAGAAGCAATTCAAAGGCGTATGTATAGTCGTGCTTGAGTAACGACAATGGCATATCCATCTGTCACGTTGGCACATACAATATATCTCTGGTGGAAAGTGGGTGTGTGGGTACTACCTATACACCTTCGCCTACCCTTTCTGGGACCCTTGTGGGAAGGCGTGAGGATATTGAGGTGAGAGTGAGGACAACAATTGCTTCTGCATTATATTTTGCCTTTAGCCTCGTGTAGATTGTGTAGACTACTTACCGATGCGACCCCTAAAGTGACCTTCCGCGGGCACCAGGTGCCAATAAAAGTAATAAAACGAGGTAAAGTTCCAATGTGTGTATTTCCCTCATAGTTTAAAATGCCCGCGAGATCATCACAACAGCATTGTTCACATAAAAAACGAGCTCAAGTGTTTGTTACATTACGATTACCTACGACATCTGTCATTCGTGTATCATTTAATTACAAAATGTTCGTCAACTAAATACAAAAACAAATTCGGCGCGCATAGCGAGCCAAACGCTTAACGTTACAATACATTACATACAATACGATATACATAGCACTACGTGAATAATTTTATTATTTAAACAATCGTAACCTATTTATTCCCTCTGGACTTATGAGACAACGGGGCGCGGGCGAACACGATCGGATGCGATTCCCGGGGTTTAAGGAAAAAAATAACTAAAAAAAAGACATCGCCCGCGCCCCAATCATTTACACTATGAATTTATATAGAAAATAAAATAATTTATTCAACATGGTTTTCCATCGAATAGCATTTTATATAATACAACACATGGTGCGCGCAGAAAATTGTTTGAGCCTACAACAGTACTCCCGCCACTTATATATAGAGCCCGACTAGCAGTCAGTCACACACACGGCCATTTGTCCGGCACTGTGCGAGTACATACAATAATGCCCGGTACAAAACAACGTTCACACATTGAACAGTTCTATTGTCTGTCGATAGATGGCTCTGATTGGTATAAAGATACGAAATGGATACGTGAACATTTACTTATACGTTTGGGAACTGCGAGTACACTCGTGTAACATCTGTATGTGGATTTGGTCGCGATGAGGATGGGGTGTGTGCACGGAGGCCGGGGCCCAGACTGGAGGCTGGGGCCTAGACGGGGGCCGGAGCTTAGGCAGGGGGCCGGGGCCGAAGCCTAGGCTGGAGACCGAGGCCGGGGGCCGAAGGGACAGGCTGGCGCGCGTTGCTATGTACATGTTTCTGACGACTGTATGGACGTGTATCGTCTGAAAAAAAATACAAAGTTACGAATTTCCGAGTTTATTCATTTAGAAAAGAGAATTAACTTCAGTGTGAAGCAGTGGGCCTTGCGACACTGACTGTACCTAATCTTCACGCCATTCTAAAGGCGGGACTCTTTGAAATGGACAACTTTGGTGGTGACCAGCAGGGCTCCAAAATACAATGTTGACATGGGAATATTTATCAATATTTCATCCTAAATTGGAAATCAATCCATCAAAAACACTGGAATATATTCAGCAAACCATGTTTGTACTGTATATATAATCCCATGTTTTTGAAAATAAAATATTATGATTATGAATCGAATCCAGAGACTTAGGTCAAGAGCATGGAAAAAGATGGGATAGTGAACATAGATGAGGCTCTCAAAAAATCAAAATCAAAATATTTTATTCAACGTAAGGGACACAGGGAACACTTATTGACGTACGTCACATACTTAATATAAACTAAAGTTACCACCGTTTCCAAGAAAAATACCTGCCAGGAGAAGAAACGGCGTATCAAACTCTCCGGTTTTCTCTTTTAACATTTGTTACCTTTTAGGTAGGGGTAGAAAAAGATTAAATTACATATAAAATCTGTCTAAAAGGAGGCCTATGTCGAGGTCTATGATAAATTTGGAGTACATTGAGCATAGAGCAGTGTGATGGGCTAGTAGGCCCCAAGTACATACCAGTGAGGTGCGCTAGTTGGGGGCCCAATAGGACTGCGAGTAGTTAGGCTTGGAGTTGGCCGGCTTGCTGGAGGCACTGCGCCCGCCGCCCGAGCCACTCTCCTGCAACAGCACGGCGTCGCTCAGGGCCTTGTGCGGATGTGGGATACATGTCGCCACGGATATGCATTATGGTCTTCAATTACACTTGTTTTTTTATACCATACTAGCGGCCCGTCCCGGCTTCGCACGGTGGACATTTACTTTTTAAACATTTTGGCATACAATTTTTTTTTCTTGCAATTAAAATAGCTTATATTAATCAGTGATAATGTAGAATTAAAATGGTGGAAGAATTTTTAAAATCGGTCCAGTACTTTTTGAGCCAATTCCTTACAAACATACTTACATACAAATCTTTCCTCTTTATAAAATTAGATAGGGTGGCAAACAAGCATGCGGTCCGCCTGACGGTAAGCGGTTACCGCCGCCTAAGGAAGCTTGCAACACCAGGGGTTTCACTATCAGGGGTATTTTCAAAGGCTTGTGCACTTGTTAGGTCGCTCAATATGATCATAATAGTTTTGCCCTGCGGTTTAACCCGCGTATTTGTTTTTATTAAAACAAATAATCCCGGTGTTTGCAACATTGATGTTCCGCTAATGATCGTAGCGTGATACCTATTGCTAAAGAGAATTTCTTAAAAACGAATTGGTAGTTAGTATTATTGAGATTAGCGCGCTCAACCAAACAAATGAACAAACAAACACATCACCTTTATTAATAATATTAGTAATGACAATATATATTGAGCTATCAAAAAAGAGTTCTTATAGGAATACAGTCCATAACATCTTTAAGCATTCTGGCGATAGACAAATAAATACAGCGGACCACGGTAATTCGGCAACCGTTTTACAATGCGATGTCCAACTATCCAATTTGTTGGGTTATACAATAGGAACAGTTGACCCCACTATACTTGGGTAATTATGTGAGTGTCCGAAATCAGAAAAATTACAAAAGTGAACTTTTTCTACGCACCTACCTAGATCAAATCGATCGGCAACTCAAGGACGGGAAAGTCAGGAGTACTCGAAACCGGCGAGCATGTATGAAGAGACTGATGAATGATGACAGCGAAAGAAGTATGTAAGGCTAGAGAGAACTGGCGCTCTATTCTCCCTGCCTACCCCGTTAGGGATTCGGCGTGATGATATGTAAGCCGTGGTGGCCGAGCGGTTCGAGCAGTTGCCTGCGACACAAAGATCGCAAGTTCGAATCCCGACTGTACCAATGAGTTTTTCTGAACTAAGTACAGTGATTAGTCACACCACGAGCTTTACGGTGAAAGAAAACATCGAATTCAAAGGCGTATGTATAGTCGTGCTTGAGTAACGGTGATGGACTCGTCATCTGTCACGTTGGCACCAAATATACCTCTGGCGGAAAGTGGGTGTGTGGGTATTACCTATACACCTCTGCCTACCCCTTCGGGGACCCTTGTGGGACGGCGTGATGATATGTATGTATGTATGTAAATTTATAGACATGTCGGATTACCAGGAGCGCAGAATTAAACAAAAGCCAAATTACCGTAGGTCACTGGCGATTAATTAACAACCTTAACACTGTATTAATTAAAACGAGAATAGCATGCATTAAGGCGGGTAATATTGCGCGAGTACAAATACATGCGTAAATAAAAAGAATATATAAATACTAGTGGTCGCGCCCAGCTTCGCTTGGGAGAAAAAATTAAAGCCACGGACCCAGTGGCGCCACCTATCGGGTCCAATTGTGAATCTAAACCATTCCCAGATCCCCTTGAACACACACAAAAAATTTCATCAAAATCGGTCCAGTCGTTTAGGATGAGTTCAGTCACATACACACGCACACAAGAAATATATATATAAAGATAATAAATATTTAGCAACAAATATGTGTATACAGTTGAATCGTGTAGATTGTAGGTATTGTTTTGTCACTCTGGCCTTCCTCAAGGGTCCCCGAAGGGGTAAGGCAGACGTTTAATAACGCCGGTGATATATTTAAATGTCCACCACATTTACTCATGACAAACACACGTCTTAATATAATAAGTATAATAATATAATAAGTTCCAATCTCGACTGTACCAATGAGTTTTTCTCAACTTAAGTGCATACGTTTGAGAAGACAATCAAACACGTATGTATAGTCGTGCTTGAGTAACGGCGATGGACTCGCCATCTGTCACGTTGGCACCTATTATATATCTCTATCAGAGTGTGGGTGTTAGTACTAGACACCTTTCCCTTCGGGGACCCTTGTAAGAAGGCGTGCGTATATATTATGAATAAATTAATTTATCGTCGCGCTACCAACGGTCAAAGGTTATATACATTATCAGAGCTGAATAAAACCTACAGTCGACACGATCATCAGGCATGCGTCCAATAAATGCAATATTTTTAGTTCCAGTCCAAATGTCCGAGCAGGCTCACAAACCACAACCAACTTTACAATAATAAATCATAGCATTAAAGAAATAAGGTCGTAAGCCTGATCGGCACGTGGTACGGGAGCTGCGAACACGATACAACTTACCCGCCTATGACTACTGTTCACCCGTGCATCCATCTATAAACGAAAGCAAACGCTAATATACGCCGTCTCGACAACCAAATACGACAACTTAATGAAACATGCACAGATACATACTACAAGGATGACACGTGGCACAGGAAATAGGTTTCATTTTACTTATGAATCGATCGATTAACCAGTCAAGAGTACTCGACACCGACGAGCATGTATGAAGAGACCGAAGAAAGTGGACGAAGCGAAAGAGGTACGTAAGTCTAGAGAGAACTGGCGCTCTATACTCTCTGCCTACCCCGTTAGGGACTCGGCGTGATGATATGATGATGATGATGATTAACCAGTTCGGCTATTATAGCGATAATACAAAACACGTCTCTGGTATTCACCATGTTCAGTTGACTATGATACAAGTGTTAAAAAATACAGGTCAATTTTCGAATATGATTTTTTTTATTGTCTCGTAGCGTAACTTTTGCTACTTAGTCGAACAAATCAAATCAAATCACATCAACAATATTCAACAATGGCTAGAACCCTCCAGCCAGGCAACCCTGTGGTCTTTGGTCGGCTTGGGGCTTTGCTAGTTCGCGAGTTAGGGAGCTGGGATGGACTCCAGACTTACATATACATATGTGGTGTTTGGAGCAAATCCTTTACACCTGTTTTTTTTTTTTTTTTTTTATTAGCGCGTAGCGTGAGTTCCGGGAACTTTTGCTACTTAACCGGGCAAAGGCGAGACTTAGGCCTCCAGCCAGGCACTTTAGTGCTGACCAACACAGCTAAGGGCACCCCCTGTGGGGTACGGACCTTGGCTTAGGGCGTTGCTGGATCGCGAGCAAGGGAGCTGGGCTGGACTGGTCTGTACACCTGTACAAAGCAGGCGTTGATGATGGCGAGAGAACAAAACCTATTGGCTGTTGCACATAACTATCGTTACATAAATACCATAACACAACACCTAGTTCTTATAACAAACAAATTCCATGACATAGGGAGCGCGTAGAAACGCGCACGTCGTGTAATGAGGTGTGTGCTATGATGAGTGTTGGAAAACGGACTGACTTTACCAGAAATTGGGGTGCAATTTCAGTATATCAATTTGACAACGGACGTATGAGTGTGTGAATTATATACAGAGTCTCCGAAAATAAGACAGTTGCTCAAATATACTTGTTGCAATGAAATGGCAAAATGGCACTAGAATCGTAATAATTATTTACCTTATTCTCGTATAAAAAACAGCATAAAAGTTAAGCATGTAGAATCCAGATCCGATTTTAATTTTAATGTCACTTTTGGAGTCAAGTTGGAGTCGGCTGGCAGGAGTTGATGAACGTGGACGAAGCGAAAGAGGTACGTAAGTCTAGAGAGAACTGGCGCTCTATACTCTCTGCCTACCCCGTCAGGGACTCGGCGAGATGATATCTATGTATGTATGTATTTGGGTATCGAGGGTGGTGCATTTGGCTATGGATGCTAGGGTAAACAAGTACCTACTAATAGTAGTGTATGTATGTGGGGTGTGTGGGGTGTGTGCGTGTGTGTGCGTGTGTGTGCGTGTGGTCACCTGGTGCTGCTGCGGCGGGTGGTGGTGCGGGTGGTGGTGCGGCGGCGCGGGGATGTACAGGTGCGAGGCGGCGCCGAAGGGCGGCGGCGTGCCGCTGTGGAAGGCCGCCTTCTCGTAACTCTGCGCACACACACACACACATACACACACGGTCGCTATACGCCACGGTCGCCTAGCCAACGCCTCAAGAGGTACAACTTGCACACTGACAGCTTTATGTATTGGGGTGACTGCACGTAAGGAACGAACATACTTCATGACGTCAACATCAGAAAGCAGTACATTTCGCTTGCGATCTTGTCTGTAAGTTGGATGTAACGTTTAAGACCCGCAGACTGTATATAAGGAACAAACAAATTCTATGACGTCAACATCAGAAAGCAGTCCATTTCGCTTGTGATCTTTTGTCTGTAAGTTGGATGTACCGTTTCTTGTGTTATAAGGGCAATATCTTTGACAACCTGGTACGGTAACCATTTTAATAGTCTACTAGGAGAGAACGAGACATCTCAAATGGATTTATAATAAAATTTTGAATTACATAGGTACTTATTGTTGCTATCACAGCTGGCTTCTTACTAATACGATAAATGTGAAAGTACTTATTTATTTATTTAATATTTTTGCATCAGTTTACAATTATTATAAACTAACAATATTGGGTATATTGTTATAATGGGCGTAGCAATACAATAATTATCTTATTCCTTAAAATAATAAAATTTTCTTAAAATTATCAAGTTTAATTTAAAATGTATTGAGATAAAGGCTAGTTACAATATATACATATGTTCTATGTCACGCAAGAACTACTGAACGGGCTTTGATTAAATTTGGCACAGAGATAGATTATATTGGCCGTATTGGTGGGATAAAATTTAACGGAGACAAAGCCGGTGGGCCATTATAATTATATATAGTTATATGGTACTCACATTATATATAGTTATATGGTACTCACATTATATATAGTTATATGGTACTCACATTATATATAGTTATATGGTACTCACATTATATATAGTTATATGGTACTCACATTATATATAGTTATATGGTACTCACATTATATATAGTTATATGGTACTCACATTATATATAGTTATATGGTACTCACATTATATATAGTTATATGGTACTCACATTATATATAGTTATATGGTACTCACATTATATATAGTTATATGGTACTCACATTATATATAGTTATATGGTACTCACATTATATATAGTTATATGGTACTCACATTATATATAGTTATATGGTACTCACATTATATATAGTTATATGGTACTCACATTATATATAGTTATATGGTACTCACATTATATATAGTTATATGGTACTCACATTATATATAGTTATATGGTACTCACATTATATATAGTTATATGGTACTCACATTATATATAGTTATATGGTACTCACATTATATATAGTTATATGGTACTCACATTATATATAGTTATATGGTACTCACATTATATATAGTTATATGGTACTCACATTATATATAGTTATATGGTACTCACATTATATATAGTTATATGGTACTCACATTATATATAGTTATATGGTACTCACATTATATATAGTTATATGGTACTCACATTATATATAGTTATATGGTACTCACATTATATATAGTTATATGGTACTCACATTATATATAGTTATATGGTACTCACATTATATATAGTTATATGGTACTCACATTATATATAGTTATATGGTACTCACATTATATATAGTTATATGGTACTCACATTATATATAGTTATATGGTACTCACATTATATATAGTTATATGGTACTCACATTATATATAGTTATATGGTACTCACATTATATATAGTTATATGGTACTCACATTATATATAGTTATATGGTACTCACATTATATATAGTTATATGGTACTCACATTATATATAGTTATATGGTACTCACATTATATATAGTTATATGGTACTCACATTATATATAGTTATATGGTACTCACATTATATATAGTTATATGGTACTCACATTATATATAGTTATATGGTACTCACATTATATATAGTTATATGGTACTCACATTATATATAGTTATATGGTACTCACATTATATATAGTTATATGGTACTCACATTATATATAGTTATATGGTACTCACATTGACCTTGTTGAGCGCGACGTGCGTCTTGGCGTATATGTTGTTGGTGAGGTCAGCCGTGGCGGGGGCGCTGCTCTTGCTCGCGTTGCCCGAGTACGGCCCGCCTGAGGCACACAAACACGCACCTACACTCCCCACTCCCGAGCCTGGCTCACTACCTAACTGTACTACTATGCTACACATCACCTGTCCCTTGTGAACGTTAAACATTAGTGTGTGTGTGTGTGCGTGCATACCGGGCTTGTAGGAGTCCTGCGCGTCGTAGGGCGGCTGCTGCTGCTGCGCGTAGCTGGACACCTTGGCGCCCGCCGCGGCCACCCCGCCCACGCCGCCCACGCCGCCCACGCCGCCCACGCCGCCCACGCCCGAGCCGCCGCCGTACTGCGCAAGTATACCTGTACACGCCCGCCCTGGCGCCTAGGGCGGGCCTGGGCGCCAGGGCGGGCCTGGGCGGGGCATGCTCACCGTGGGGTACACGCCGTACTGGTACGAGGTGGGCGGCGGCTGGTACGCGAAGTACGCGTAGCCCGGGGGCAGCGCCGCCGTCGGCACCTGCGCACGCACGCGAGCTCCACCTCACTCCCGCGCACTCCACCTCACTCCCGCGCACTCCACCTCACCCTACCGAGCTCTACCTCGCTCTACCTCACACGAGACGACTGATGCTACGGCGACTGATATGGCAGGCAGACGGGCAAAAGATCACTTCTTATCGGTACCATATAGTGCTATTACAAAACAGTCACAATTCAAATGTAAGAAGTATAGATTGATAAATAATGTGAGCCTTGATAAAATCGGTGTTAATAAGTTACATCTCGCCATCCGTCTTTACAAAGTGTATGTATATGAGGTGTGATCATACAGCTGAAGATATGCATGTTACGTTGGTTTGGACACAGAGAGGATGAGTGAAGAAAGGTTGACGAAACAGATATACAAAGCAAAAGTGTCTGCAAGAAGAGGCAGAGGAAGGCCACGTTCCAACTACCTGGATCAAATAGATCGGACAATAAAGGAATAGAAATCAAGAGTAGGTACTCGAAACCGTCAAGAATATATGAAGTATATTGGTTAATGTATATTCCCGCGGCTTCGCCAGCGCGGAGTTCGGAAAAGTAGCTACAATAGTTTCCTGCTAGCAACATACAAACTTAGGCCTTTATAATATTAGAACAACGAATTATTTGGAATTTTTGTAATGACAGGAGTTGAGTTTTCAAACATGTGTCAATATAAAATGTAATTTAAATCAAAAGCACTAAGGAGTCTTGATATCATTTTGATGCAAATATGAATTACTAATAATATTATTATTAGTAAAAAATTTATTCCTGTAAGAACTTTATTTTCGGGATAAAAAGTAGCCTATGTTCTATTCCTAGATATAAGTCATCACGATTTCAACTTTCAACCAAAACAAGCCAAATCGGTTCAGCCGTTTTGCCGTGAAAGAACCGCAAACATCCAAACTGTCACAATTATAATATTAGTAAGACGTGTTTATGTGTGTGTGTGTATGTGTGTGTGTGTGTGTGTGTGTGCGTGTGTATGTGTGTGTGTGCGTGTGTGTGCGTGTGCGTGTGTGCACCTGCTGCGGTGAGGCGGCGTCGGTGCGGCCAAACCTCTCGCCGGCGCCGAGCCCGAAGGCTTGGTCCCGGCCGCCGTAGCCCACCTCGTAGTACCCGCCCTGCACACAAGCGCCCTTACAAACACGATCCAGCCGACTGGCGAACACTCCTGTGACTCTTATTGTATACATTTGATTTCATAGTCTGCAGTAAAGTTCCTTTCGGTGACAATTATTTTTATTATTATTATATCTCGAATTAAAAATATAAAAAAATACATATGACATGTCTGTTCTGGAAGCTATTGAATTGAAATATGCAACACCAAATATTTTTTTTTTTTTTTTTATACCACTTGGGTGCCAAACAAGCATGCGGTCCGCCTGATGGTAAGCGGTTACCGCCGCCTATGGACGCTTGCAACACCAGGGGTATCACTCGCGCGTTGCCGACCCTGCAGGAATCTTTTCACACCCTTCTTGAAGAACTCCATGCTGTACTCTCCAGGGAAAACCTCAACGGGTATATGGTATATGCCGACGCCATATACCAAACAGATCGTCTGTTAACTTAAAACAAGTGTGGAACTAATACACTAGTATCCACGTCAAAGAAAAAAAAACGTACCATGTGATGCATAGTGCCGCGCATCAGTTGCGCCTCGTCGTAAGCGTACTGGCCCGAGCCCTGCGCGCCGTACAGCGCGCCGGCGTAGCCCGCGCCCACGCCCCCCACACCCCCGACGCCCCCTACTCCCCCCACACCCCCCACGCCCCCCACGCCCCCCACGCCGCCCACGCTGGCCGCGGCCGCAGCGCTGCCCGCGACCGTCGACACGTGCCCGGCTGGGGACAATCACACCACTATCACCTGCCATTACCTAATTTTCTTACAAAAATAATAAAAGATCTACAAATAATCTAAGAGCTAACGAGTTGCACACTCGTCGAGATAGCTTAGTCAAATTTGAGTTCCGTAGGATCAAAATGCGGGTAATACGACTCACCCGTCGTTGTGGCAACTTTGGCAGTGGACGTCTGTGACGTTGACGTGCTCGTTAGGCAATTACTTGACGTTACCGAGTTGTCGTACTGCGGACAAATAACATAACTATATTAAAACGGGATAATTTCAGACTAAGCGAGTCCTTGTGCAGCTTGGCGTGGTGCAATGTATGTGTGCAGCGTGTGCAGTGTGCGTGTACCTGCGCGTCCATGTGCAGCTTGGCGTGGTGCAATGTATGTGTGCAGCGTGTGCAGTGTGCGTGTACCTGCGCGTCCATGTGCAGCTTGGCGTGGTGCAATGTATGTGTGCAGCGTGTGCAGTGTGCGTGTACCTGCGCGTCCATGTGCAGCTTGGCGTGGTGCAATGTATGTGTGCAGCGTGTGCAGTGTGCGTGTACCTGCGCGTCCATGTGCAGCTTGGCGTGGTGCAATGTATGTGTGCAGCGTGTGCAGTGTGCGTGTACCTGCGCGTCCATGTGCAGCTTGGCGTGGTGCAATGTATGTGTGCAGCGTGTGCAGTGTGCGTGTACCTGCGCGTCCATGTGCAGCTTGGCGTGGTGCAATGTATGTGTGCAGCGTGTGCAGTGTGCGTGTACCTGCGCGTCCATGTGCAGCTTGGCGTGGTGCAGTGTTTGCGTGCAGTGTGTGCGGACAGCGTGTGCGTTTACCTGTGCGTCCTTGTGTAGCTTGGCGTGATGCGGCGGCGAGGGCTGGTAGGGCGCGGGCTGGTAGGGCGCCGCCGTGTACAGGGCGCTGCCGCCGTACGCTGCGCCGCTCGCAGACGTGTTCTGGAAACACGCCGTACTCACACCCGAGCCCGACAGATGGCGCTGTACCTACGCGCGAAGCTTCCAGGACCAATAGATGGCGCTTGTTCTTATTTTATAATAAATAATGAGCACTGGAAGCGCTGAATACAACACTGAACCATAATTTCCAATCAATCGATCACGCTTTCAATTTTAAAAGATGAAAAGATTTGCATAGGTTTCACGTCGATACATCAAGGAAGTATTTTGTAGAGTTTATTCTAAAACGAAGGAACTACGCTAGTTACTAGAACGGAACACGCAAAAATAAACTGTATCTTATCAAGATAAAGTTTACTCCAGGTTCCCATCATCAAATTCCGTAAGAACCTCTTAACAATATCTTCGGTTTGATAACACTGATTATCACATCAAAAGAGGGGTGTTCGTGTTACCTGTGTGCCGACTTGGTACGAGTTGATCATGGGCTGGTACTGCGTGAGCGTGACGCTGGAGGGGTACTGCGAGGCCGACATGGACGCGCCCGTCAGCGACGCGTTTGTGGAGTTCACCTGCCGCCGGGACAACACTCATACACCACTCGCACTACGGATACTACACTACACACCTCATCATTGCAACAATGCACGAAAGGTATTGAGGTACAGTCAACGTCAAATGAGTGTTATCATTTCAAAATAAGTAAACTAACGTGTGGGTACAGTCGAAGTCAAAATAGGTAAACATAAGAAATTATATTGCCAAAAGGTGTAGGTGCAGTCGAAGTCAAAATAGGTAAACATTAGAAATTATATTGCCAAAAAGTGTAGGTACAGTCGAAGTCAAATAGGTAAACATTAGAAATTAAATTGCCAAAAGGTGTAGGTACAGTCGAAGTCAAAATAGGTAAACATTTGAAATTATATTGCCAAAAGGTGTAGGTACAGTCGAAGTCAAAATAGGTAAACATTAGAAATTATATTGCCAAAAAGTGTAGGTACAGTCGAAGTCAAATAGGTAAACATTAGAAATTAAATTGCCAAAAGGTGTAGGTGCAGTCGAAGTCAAAATAGGTAAACATTAGAAATTATATTGCCAAAAAGTGTAGGTACAGTCGAAGTCAAATAGGTAAACATTAGAAATTAAATTGCCAAAAGGTGTAGGTACAGTCGAAGTCAAAATAGGTAAACATTAGAAATTATATTGCCAAAAAGTGTAGGTACAGTCGAAGTCAAATAGGTAAACATTAGAAATTAAATTGCCAAAAGGTGTAGGTACAGTCGAAGTCAAAATAGGTAAACATTAGAAATTATATTGCCAAAAAGTGTAGGTACAGTCGAAGTCAAATAGGTAAACATTAGAAATTAAATTGCCAAAAGGTGTAGGTACAGTCGAAGTCAAAATAGGTAAACATTTCAAATTATATTGCCAAAAGGTGTAGGTACAGTCGAAGTCAAAATAGGTAAACATTAGAAATTATATTGCCAAAAAGTGTAGGTACAGTCGAAGTCAAATAGGTAAACATTAGAAATTATATTGCCAAAAGGTGTAGGTACAGTCGAAGTCAAAATAGGTAAACATTAGAAATTATATTGCCAAAAAGTGTAGGTACAGTCGAAGTCAAATAGGTAAACATTTGAAATTATATTGCCAAAAGGTGTAGGTACAGTCGAAGTCAAAATAGGTAAACATTAGAAATTATATTGCCAAAAAGTGTAGGTACAGTCGAAGTCAAATAGGTAAACATTAGAAATTATATTGCCAAAAGGTGTAGGTACAGTCGAAGTCAAAATAGGTAAACATTAGAAATTATATTGCCAAAAAGTGTAGGTACAGTCGAAGTCAAAATAGGTAAACATTAGAAATTATATTGCCAAAAAGTGTAGGTACAGTCGAAGTCAAAATAGGTAAACATTAGAAATTATATTGCCAAAAAGTTTAGGTACAGTCGAAGTCAAATAGGTAAACATTAGAAATTAAATTGCCAAAAGGTGTAGGTACAGTCGAAGTCAAAATAGGTAAACATTAGAAATTATATTGCCAAAAGGTGTAGGTACAGTCGAAGTCAAAATAGGTAAACATTAGAAATTATATTGCCAAAAAGTGTAGGTACAGTCGAAGTCAAAATAGGTAAACATTTGAAATTATATTGCCAAAAGGTGTAGGTACAGTCGAAGTCAAAATAGGTAAACATTAGAAATTATATTGCCCAAAAAGTGTAGGTACAGTCGAAGTCAAATAGGTAAACATTAGAAATTATATTGCCAAAAGGTGTAGGTACAGTCGAAGTCAAAATAGGTAAACATTAGAAATTATATTGCCAAAAAGTGTAGGTACAGTCGAAGTCAAAATAGGTAAACATTAGAAATTATATTGCCAAAAAGTGTAGGTACAGTCGAAGTCAAAATAGGTAAACATTTGAAATTATATTGCCAAAAGGTGTAGGTACAGTCGAAGTCAAAATAGGTAAACACAGTCAAGGTTAAAGAAATTGTAACAACTGAAATTGACAAATAGATTTGCGCATTCAGGACTTTGACTTCTAGATGACTTCTAGGTGATAGAGTACCTACACCCGTCTACGAGGTCGAAATTCTTTTCACGCGGTAACCGCTTACAAGCTAGCACCTTGGTGGTATTATATATACCTGTGGCGCATAGACGTTGGCGTAGGGCGGGTGGTGCGACACGCTGTGATGCGCGTACACGTTCTGCTGGGCCACTGTCTGCGGACACACGGACGGACATATTATACAAATACCAATCTAAACATCTCACTCATACTAAATAACACCCAGGGTTATTTAATTGCACTTTAGAGATAAAAAAGGAAATTCCACCTTTACTAAATAATATTAATAAATAGAATTTTCGAAACATTCTATCCAGATGTTAATAATAGAATTATCTTTCAAGAGTTAGCTAAAGTAACGCTATCATTAAACGTAAACTAATTAAAAAAAGTCACTATAATACACCAGATTATTTAATTGATAGCCATGGCCGGCAACCAATTGCTCCTCTTGTAGAGAATTAATACGTAAATTTAATATTTTTCCACGCAACTAATGTTAAAAAGGAAACCGGGGAGTTTGTTCCGCCGTTTCTTCTCCCAACAGGTTACTTTTTATATACGGCGGTAACTGTAGTTTTCTATCTAGTATGTAACGTTGAATAGGTGTTCCTTGTGTATTTTTCGCTATGTCCAATGTGTGTGTGTGACCTGTGTGTGTGTGTGTGTCTGTGTGCGTGTGCGTGTGCGCGTGTACCTGTGCGTGCTTGGCGCGCGGCAGCGGCGCGGCGGGCGCGTCGGCCACGGCCAGCTGCTTCATGGAGGCCGACAGCTGCTTCTCCAGCGACGCTGCACACGCAAGGACTTACACACTCCACTCGTGCTCTACGACCCCTGAGCCCGAGGCACTGAGCACTGAGCACTGAGCCCTTTGGACTTTTTAAATATATGTATTTTTGGCCAACCAATATTGATATCCTCTCCTATAGTTTTTATGGCACCTAATATATCTCTGGCGGAAAGTGGGTGTGTGGGTATTACCTATGCCTACCCCTTCGGGGACCCTTGTGGGAAAGCGTGAGGATATATTATATTATAGTTATTGTTTGATTGTTTGAATTCACTTTATTTTTCGTGATTTCAACAAGATCTAGTCAAGGACGCGACAGCTTAGCAGCCGCTACATCGCACTTTATTCAAGGACTGGTGTTACGAGGGTCCATATAAGAAGGTACATGTTCGCCCCCCCCCCCCCGTCAGGCAAATGGTCGTTTGCAACCATTTAAAAAATACACAGCGATCAAATTAGAATCAAAGGCCTAGTGTCGGTGTCCCGATAGAGTAATAAAACAAAACTCACTTGTAGCGTTGCTGCCGGCCGCGTCAGTGAGGGGGGGCGCTGGGGGCGCCGGGGCCGGCGCGGGCTCCGCGGCTGCCACTGCTAGCACTTCGGGCTCGCGCAGCTGGGAACAGGGGCTGGGGTTACACCTGCCTAGGGACCCACTCACTACTAGGAGACATAGCCTCCCCGTGTGTGTCTTACCGCATGTGTAACGGTGTTCCAACCACGCCTACCTTCTACTTCTCCTCCTCTTCTCGTCATCGACTGAGAATTCATCCGTATATAGACAGTGACATCCACGAAGACGCGCCCCACTATACTTACTCATAATTTATAATGTAAGTGTGCAAACTTCCACTAATGTTTGAGTATTATCGGTACACACTGATTACCTATGAGTGCACACGCACACTACGATTAATAGTCGGGTCATATTCCCCGCTACCTGCGACCCCCTCGACTAGAAATTGGTGGTGCGCGTCTTCGTGGATGACACCTTGGAAGCGATTTAGTGTCGCACTGCGCGATTGCAAAGGAGTTACCTTCCGCGAACGAACAGACTACCGAAGTAACTATCCGTTGAAGTGTAAGGACTAAAAAACCTGCCAAGTGACTTAGGATCGAGGTGAATGCCCGCCCTTGAACCTCTAACCGCAACTGACAGATTTATGATGATAAACTATAACTATACACATAAAATCTTGGGTATGCAATAAACTGATGATTTTGTAATTGTTAAACTCAATAAGTATTTAAAAGTTTTTAACGTTAAAGCAGAGGCTTATATAAGTTTGCGATGCCCGCTACAATGAATATGTGTGCGTGTGTGTGTGTGTGTGCGCGTGCGTGTACCATGGGTGTGGGCGTGGCGTAGGGCGCGGCGGGCGGCTCGGGCGCGGGCTCGGCCAGCGCGGCGGGCGCGGCCTCCAGCGGCGGCGCCAAGGCCTGCGCCCACGACACGACCAACACGTTACTACACGTACACATACACATACGCCCGCGACTATGCCGCCACAGGCATATCACACAGAGAGAGTACAGCGCCGATCCTTTCGAGGCTGATGACCTCTGTCAATTTATCCACGTTGGTATAAATCGGATTATTTTCGTAGACGACCTATACTGAACATCTTTGAAATCGCAACGTGGGCACGATGTTCTTAACACATGCAATTTTGACAATGCTTACATATATCAAACTCTGGGTAATAAATCAATATACAGTAAAAACCAATGAATAAAGATAAAGTATCCCTCACGGGCTAAGCGGAATCTTACTCTATGTCGTCAGTTCTCTCGAGACTTGCAGACTTACTCTCGCTTCCTTCGCACATTCATCAGTCCTTTATACATGCTCACAACATATTTAAATTACATAAATCCCCAGTAAATGAGATATCCCGCGTACCTTGGTGTCGTGCAGAGTATCAGGCTCGAGCGCGCCAAACTGCACGTCCAGGAACATGGCGCCCGCAGCCTCCGCGCCACCAGGCATCTCCACCGCGGATGAAGGGATCTACACACACATACCATACTGCACACACTGTAACATGGCCCGGCATCTCCACCGCGGATGAAGGGATCTACACACACATACCATACTGCACACACTGTAACATGGCCCGGCATCTCCACCGCGGATGAAGGGATCTACACACACATACCATACTGCACACACTGTAACATGGCCCGGCATCTCCACCGCGGATGAAGGGATCTACACACACATACCATACTGCACACACTGTAACATGGCCCGGCATCTCCACCGCGGATGAAGGGATCTACACACACATACCATACTGCACACACTGTAACATGGCCCGGCATCTCCACCGCGGATGAAGGGATCTACACACACATACCATACTGCACACACTGTAACATGGCCCGGCATCTCCACCGCGGATGAAGGGATCTACACACACATACCATACTGCACACACTGTAACATGGCCCGGCATCTCCACCGCGGATGAAGGGATCTACACACACATACCATACTGCACACACTGTAACATGGCCCGGCATCTCCACCGCGGATGAAGGGATCTACACACACATACCATACTGCACACACTGTAACATGGCCCGGCATCTCCACCGCGGATGAAGGGATCTACACACACATACCATACTGCACACACTGTAACATGGCCCGGCATCTCCACCGCGGATGAAGGGATCTACACACACATACCATACTGCACACACTGTAACATGGCCCGGCATCTCCACCGCGGATGAAGGGATCTACACACACATACCATATTGCACACACTGTAACATGGCCCGGCATCTCCACCGCGGATGAAGGGATCTACACACACTGTAACATGGCCCGGCATCGCCACCGCGGATGACGGGATCCACCCACACTGTAACATGGCCCGGCATCGCCACCGCGGATGACGGGATCCACCCACATTGTAACATGGCCCGGCATCGCCACCGCGGATGACGGGATCTACACACATACGCTTACCTTAGAAGGCGGCGGTACCCGAGCCCGTTGCGGTTTCCTTTGGGTCGTCGTATCTGTGGGCGCGTACACGCCATAGCCCGCCGTGTACACACCTGCACACACACCAAGAACGCTGATTTAATCAAACCGTCTATCAAGGCCATTTTCGCGCCTATGCCTACCTCACGGTTAACTTGTGAAGGGACATTCCGTTGACCAAGTCAAAATACTTTGAATTCAAGTCCAAGTTATTACTTATACGGACGGACTCTGGGTGATGATTTGTGTGTATATGAGTATTTAATTTGAAGTATAAACTGAAAAATTTTACTGATAATGCTCAATGCAAGGGTATCTAACTTCGAGATACCATCGGGACAGGCCGTCCTCTGTGGCCAGAGCCCCTCCCCCGTGGCCAGAGCCCCTCCCCCGTGGCCAGAGCCCCTCCCCCGTGGCCAGACCCCTCCCCCGTGGCCAGAGCCCCTCCCCCGTGGCCAGAGCCCCTCCCCCGTGGCCAGAGCCCCTCCCCCGTGGCCAGAGCCCCTCCCCCGTGGCCAGACCCCTCCCCCGTGGCCAGAGCCCCTCCCCCGTGGCCAGACCCCTCCCCCGTGGCCAGAGCCCCTCCCCCGTGGCCAGAGCCCCTCCCCCGTGGCCAGAGCCCCCCCCCAGCCAGGAGTACGTACTGTTGTCGTGCCGCTGCGACTGCTGCGTGAGCTGCGAGAGGTACTGCGACTGCGCCGCGCTCAGGCTGCCCGACATGCCCATTGGCTGCAACACAACACATACAGTTCCCACCTATCATTACACTCGGGGAGGGGGTTTATTCTTCTTTCATGCAAAAACTACTGAACGGAATCGAATGAAATGGCACTAAAGATAAACGACGCTATCTACCACTACGCGGGGCACTATACATATACGCTAATGTATACACACGCATACACACGACTTTTTATTTCACACACGAATAGTGTATGCATATAAATACGCATCGAACCCGAGCTTTGCATCGAGCTTTGAAGGGTTTCTCCGGAAGGTTTAACCTGAGATAAATTAGGTTACATTAAATTTTTTGGTGAAATAAATGTATTGACCCAATATCCCGTCTTAATCCAGCTAATGATCTATCTTTGTGCCAAATTTACTCGAATACTGCTTAGTCATCTCGGCGTGACTGAGTAAAAAACATTCTCACTTTCGCATTTATATATAGTAGTGATATTCTTACTGTTTTCATCGGGAGATATATTAAGATGTTCTATTTGACTGGTGGCGAGTCCGTTGCGATCTCTCAGGCCCTATTGTGTATAATGTATGCTACGGAGAATAGACCCGCTTATTCAAATCTTTCATATATATTAGGTAGGCAGACCTGGTGGTGGTGCGGGGCGAGGTAGGCATCGGGCGGCGCGGGCGCGGCGTCAGGCGGCGCGGCAGCCGGCGCCTGCAACACACCACGCTTGCACTACCTCTCACTACCTCTCACTACCGCACACTACCATTTACTACTCTTTACTACCCCTACACGACTACAGCGCTCGCCACTACAAGGCGCTGGACGGTAATACAACTCTTCCAATTTTGTATTTTACTGGTGTGTTATAATACATCAGTAATTATTGAAACCTGAAATAGTGGAGTACCTAAGAGTGATTTTTGGTTGGAAGAAGTCACTACCTAACTCTAAAGAAGAATCAAAAAATGTTTCCAGGGTCGGTACCAAGCTTGTTAAACAAATGATTTTACAATCGTCCAACGGCTATGGTAACCGCTTTACCATGAGGCGGGTCGCAGGCTTGTCTGATAACTTTGTGATATCAAAAACACTGGCAGAGACAAGTATAGTCTATCCCTTTAGCACTCATAACATAATGATATCAATCGCCGTTCGTTAGTCTAGCAAAAACTCCATAAAGGCACGACCGATTTTGATTAAATTTGCATGGATCCATAGATCGTATAAATTCACAATTGGGCCCGATAGATAGCGCTGCAATCGTGTTCGATTATATACAATTCAGTACAATATACATACATCGATGAGCGTGTGATGGTTGTTGTGGTAGGTGTAGGTGGGGATGTGGTCTGCCGGCCCGTTGGGCTCGCCTGGTTCCGTCCACTCCTCCTGCGCAACGGTACACAACCAAATTTGAACCTTATTGCTAAACACATAAGTGCGATAATAACTAAACACGTCTAGTGTATAGTCTATAATAGGGTGTCTAGGAAATAGTTGTCTTCCAGAAGTTGTTGGGTATTGTGAAAATATCTTCATAACGATGCAACAAAATATAACAAAATGACAATATTAATTAAGGGGTTAAAAAGTTCACACCGAAAGAAGTTTTTACATATGCATCATAATATATACATGATTACAATATTATAAACATTGACATGTTTCCTCTTTACAATATACATACATACATATCATCACGCTGCGTACCTAACGGGGTAGGCAGAGAGTATAGAGCGCCAGTTCTCTCTAGACTTACATACTTCTTTCGCTTCGTCCACATTCATCAGTCTCTTCATACATGCTCGTCGGTTTCGAGTACTCTTAACGTTCCCGTCCCTGAGCGTCCGATCGATTTGATCCAGGTAGTTGGAACGTGGCCTTCCGCTGCCTCTTCTTGCACACATATACAAAATACGCACCGTGGCATTGTTCTGCTTGGCGGGGTCCGCCTCGGGCGAGGCCTGTGCGTTGGCGCTCGGCGTGAACACCTGCCGACAACAGCGCACATTGTAGCTCACGCTCGCTACTCCACACCCGGCTTTGATTGATCCTGACACCTATACTGTACACTAGGTGTGCTTGAGAAACGGCGACGGACGCGCCATCTTGCGGCACCTTAACGAATCTCCGGAGAGAAAGTGTTACCTACGCCTACACATTAGGTGATCCTTGTCAGTTGCGATGACAAATATACTCGATTTGGGATTAATTTGAAATCAGAATAAAATTTTGTTTGTAACGAAAGGGTACCCTTACTTCGGCTTCAAACAATAAAACTTGTCAGGAGAAGAAACGGTGTGACAAACTTTTAACATTGGTTCTCTTATTTACACAGGGGTATGGAGGTTCAGTTACTTGTAATATATACTAATAGTATAAGCATTGACTTTGTTTGATTAAACGAGCTAATCTCGGCAACTACTAATCCGATTGTATTTTTTTTCATTAGATAGCCTGTTTAGCGTGGAATGCAAACGGTTATAAAACATTCGTCACAAAAATTTAGCAATAACGAGGTAAATTTGTTTTATTCAATAACAAATATATTTTACTCGGGTAGAAGCACAGGGCACACAGATGTTTGCAAAGGTAGCAATTTAATTTATGTTAGTATATACTTAATCTTTATATATATAAATCAATCGCCGTTCGTTAGACTCGCAAAAACTCCAGGAGGAGAAGACCGAATTTAATGTGTGTATTTGCATGTATTCCTGGGTGGTTTTAATTGACAATTGGACCCGAAAGGCGATGTTGCCATTGTGTTTAAACTTTCACACCGAAGCGAAGCTGGACGGAAGAAAATCAAATCAAAAATCTATAAGGGACACAGGAAACACTTCTTGAACGTCGCATAATAAATAAAAAACTACAGTTACCACCGTTTATAAGAAAAGACTTTTCAGAAGAAGAAACGGCGAACCAAACTACCCGGTTTTCTATTTTTAAAAGTGCTTCCCTTTATTATTAGAGAATTACTTTATTTGGATGCACTCTGTGTCTGGAATAATAAATTAAGATCGCGGTGAAGGTTTTTTTTTGTTCACCGATATGAAGCAGTTACCGTATCATATTTACGCTCACGTTACCGAAACATCACTTGCGCATTGCCACTCTTTATTCGGAGAGTTATACTGTATTGGCAGCATAATGGGACTAATCCTGCTGCTGTCAACACTTTACAAAAATCCTATCCCTCCCAAAAGTGCTCATTCTAGGATATAAGAATGCAGTATAAGATCAACCAAAGCTGGATTATATGGTAAGTGTATTTGAATAATGCTTGCGTGCAGTGGCCTCAATCAGTTAATGATGCGGTGTGACTGATGGATAATTTTCTTACTTCTCTCTACAACAAAAGATATAGGGACAGGTAGAATTTGTATTCACTTATATCTTCACGCCTCCCCAAGGGTCAGAGGTCTATAGGGACCCACAAACACAGACTGGACTAGACAGATGGCTAGACCTTCGCCGTTACTCAACCAGGACTATACATACTACTTTGAATTTCTTCTCAAACGTATGCAGGTTATTTTTCGATGTTTTCCTTCACGGTAAAGCTTGTGGTGTGACTAATCATTATACTAGAGTTTGCAAAAACTTTGTAGTACACGAGTATTTGTTTCGTAGTCTATAACGTCCTATGTATCCTGTTAATATTATCAATGCTAGTTTGCTAGGATTTCTGTAGCTCATTCAATCACGACAGAGCGGCTGGACGGATAGATGATAGGATAGATGACGGATAGGATAGATAGATTGGAAAATTGGCTCAGGTATAGATATATTTAGGTTATATATATTTATATATATATTAGTTGAATTACCACAGGATTCTCAGAAAAAAAATATATAATTGAAATTAACATACATATATCTACATATATATATCGTCACACCTACCCACAAGGGTCCGCGAAGGGGTAGGCAGACGTGTATAGGTAATAGCCCACACACCCCTCATAATAATATTAGAAAATATATGACAGCCTTAACAGCAAAAAATTCAAGACTAAGGTACAAATACTCATGTTCATCATATAGATCTGCCCTCGTTCCTAAGCCAGGACCTTTGACTACTAGACTAACCAACCATCTAAATGTATGTTAAATTAACATTGTTAAAATGTTGGTGAAAAGCTTGCTTTGTTATTGTATGAGGTGAGTAACGAGTGGAGACGAAGTATTACCTTAGTGTCAGACAGAGATCCGGACCACTCCTCGTTGTCCCAGTCCTCTGTGGTGGGGAAGGTGTCGCCCACGTTGCCTGCAAAAGGTACACACGTTCAAAACTATGTTTGTCATTCTATAGATCAATTTAAGTTGTGTGTGTGCTGTGTGTCCGTTATTGTTAGAAATTTCTCAAATTGGATTTCAGCAAAATTATTTAAATATTACTCGTTTACTCAGAAAATAGAACAGTGGTCATGACAATGCAATAAAATAAATCAAAGAGATTCAAAGATAACAAAATTACAGCATTATTAAATAATAATAATAAAATAATATAATAATAATAATATATCCTCACGCCTTCCCACAAGGGTCCCCGAAGGGGTAGGCAGAGGGGTATAGGTAATACCCACACACCCACTTTCCGCCAGAGGTATATTAGGTGCCAACGTGACAGATGGCGAGTCCATCGCCGTTACTCAAGCACGACTATACATACGCCTTTGAATTTCTTCTCAGACGAATGCAGGTTTCCTCTCGATGTTTTCCTTCACCGTAAAGCTCGTGGTGTGACTAATCACTGTACTTAAGTTCAGAAAAACTCATTGGTACAGTCGGGATTCGAACTTGCGACCTTTGCGTCGCAGGCAACTGCTCGAACCACTCGGCCACCACGACTTGTATACACGACGAATAATATAATAAGGGCGAGTAATATCGCAGAGAGGTAGGGCATTATTCGGATTCGGAGCTGCCCGCCTGGGGAAGGACCTCCACCTTAAAGAAGTCCGTAGCCAAATAACACTGTTTTTTGTGTTGTGTTCCTACGCGGTGGATAAGGTTTCCAGTTATGAGCTCCTTGGTTAGGGGGAGTATTGTTATATTGTGTTGGTAGCAGAGGGATTAGTTCCATTATACTGACAATACTGTATAACTCTCCGAACATAAAGTGCCAACGCGCAAGTGATATTTCGGTATCATGAGCGTAAGTAGGCTACGGTAATCGCTTCTCATCAGGTGGGCAATTTGCTGCAGTGAGTGTGAGAAGATGGTGTACAGTCACAGTATGTACAAGTTGATCCCTTAGACCAGGTAAAAAGTACTGCTTTGGTCTTGTGGCGAGGTATACTCCAATATCGCATGGAATGCTTTTAATAAAAGCGAGGTGCATGTATGTGTGTGTGTGGGTTGTTGTGTGTGTGGGTTGGTGTGTGTGGGTGGGTGTGTTGGTGTGTATGGGTGGCTGTGTATGTTGGTGTGTGCTTGTGTGTGTGGGGGTGAGCGTGTGTGTAGTGGGGTGAGCGTGTGTGTGGTGGGGTGCGTGTGTGGTGGGGTGTGCGTGTGTGTGGTGGGGTGCGTGTGTGGGGGGGTGTACCAGTGCGCGTGTCGGGCCAGTCGTGCGGCGCGCTGCGTCCGCGGGCGCGAGGCGGGCGGCGCGCGCCCCGCAGCAGCCGCGCGCCGCGCCCCCGGCCGCGCCCCGCGCCGCCCTCGCCGCGCCCCGCGCCCTCGCGCCCTGCACGCACACACACGACCACAGTATAGCCTCACTGGCCTCTTATACGCGACCGGCTACCGCTCTCTCGCGCACGTAAGTGTATTACATAAAAAGCTCGAAGGACCAGCTCTGAACCGGCTACGTCCCGAGCCGTTCTCGCGCCGATACACCCGACGCGTTCGAAGGAGCACCCTCGAACGAAGTACTGTGCCCGAGCCGTCGGTCCGCTCTCAAATACGTATATAAAAAGCGGGCTCGAAGGACCAGTTTGGAGAATATGAATGTATCAAAACTGCACAAGGAGAGATGCCGGCGGCGACTGAAAATGCTCTTTGCAGAGCGCGCGAGTGTGATGAGCGCCCCCGGTATCCGGTGGGCGCTTACCGCGACTGAGGCTAAGCTAGGCTAAGGCAAGCAGCTCACGTATGCGGGGCTGGTCGCGCGCGCGCGGAGGCTCGAGGTCCCCGTTGCCGGCGGCGGGGGGCTTCTTCTTCTTTTTTTCACTGGTTTGCCACTCGCCCTGAAACACGAGGGGAAACGTATTACATCACTTCGAAACTTAAAAGGGAACTCGCGCTCCACTACCTTCGCCTACCCCGTTGCGAACTCTGTGTACCTACTGTAGTATCACCTTAATATAAAGTCAACTTTCTACAAAAACTACTGTTTCAAATAGAGGTAATTTGTAGAGCATAGGTCATTTATCGAACAAAAAACAATTATATAACATCACGCTACGACCGATAGGAGCGAAGTATCAACGAAAAAGTGGCAAAAACGGGAAAATGTATATCTTTGAAGAATTTCCGTTGCGTGCGCAACGGTTACCAAGCATTACGTTTGCTAAAGGGTGAGAGTGATTACGTTACAATTATGCAACGCATAAAGTTTTATTGAAATTTACTATTCCATAAAAATAACAATAAAATCAAATATTAAAGCGGTTAAAACATCAGCGTATCCTTACTAATATTATAAAGGATGTGAATGTAAGCTTGTTTGTTACGCTTTCACGTAAAAACTACATAACCGATTATCATGAAAGTTTGTACACATATTCCTGGAGGTATAAGAAGTAACATAGGATACTTTTTATTGAAAAAAAAAATTTTTACGACTGAAAAAAAGCCGGTTTACTGATATTTTTTTATGGTGATGGCTTATACCCAGGATTAAGACATAGGCTACATTTGAATCCCGAAAGATTCAAAGCTCTAATATTATAAAGGCAAAAATATGTATGTTGCTCTTTCCACGCGGGCGAAGCCGCGGGCATAAGCTAGTGTATAATATAACTCTTATGCCAAATCGCAAGTCAATGACCGATTACTTAGATCGTTGAACTCGCTCATTTATCTGTTCATCAAAGTGTATTGATAACCATACAATACCACAGCATAAATACACCTCTATCGTTATCAATAACATATATCTTCTGGCCGTTAGTTATTACTTGCCGCGGAGTGGTTCTAGTAGCCTGCTGCACAATGATTGCAAGTTTGAATTCTGACTGTACCAATGAGTTTTTTGAACTAACTAAAACGATTAGTCACACAACAAGCTTTGCGGTGAAGGAAAACATCGAGAGAAAGAGTTCAGAAAAACCATTGGTACGAAGTATCACTTGCGCGTTGCTACTCTGTTCGGAGAGCTATAGTGTGTTGGCAGCATAATGGGTTTAATCCCTCTGCTTCCAACACAATTTAACAATCCTCCCCCCCCCCCCCCCCCCCAAGGATCTCATTACTGGAAACCTTATTCACCGCGTAGGAACACAACACAAACAATTGTGTTATTTGGCCACGGACTTCTATAAAGCGGAAGTCCTGCCACAGTCGGGCAGCTCCAAATTCGAACGGGAAACTTGTTATGCCCTACCTCTCTTAAAACTAGCCTAACTAACTTTTTAACTTAACTTAACTTTTTTGAAGATATTTGCCATATATTCCTAAATATTCTTATTTTTCTGATAATCCTTACAAAACATAAACTTGCAAGGTGTTGCGGCCAGTACGGCTCCAATGTTAGCAACAATAGGCAATAGGCACCTGTATCCGCTGGGTCTCCTCCAGCAGCAGATTGCAGGCCACCTGCATGTCGTTGTCGGAGTCGTGCAGCGCCGAGCACACCTCCTCCTCCGTGCGGCGAGTCATGTCCATCAGCTCCAGCACCTGGACAACGGCACATCACTCGTTTTATTTATTTACTCGCTGTGCTGACTTCGTCTGCTTTGAATTTCATAAAAGTTATTGGTCAGTTTCTAAATTAAAAGTAGTTTAAGTCACTCCTTTTTACATCAGCTATCAACCAGTGAACGTCCCGTTAAAATCGGTCCAGCCGTTTCAGAGATTACCCAAAACAAACAGACAGACAAACAGATTTTTTTTTATATGTACATACATTTATATGTATTTAGCAAAAAGCGGTTATTTTAATATTACAGACAGACACTCCAATTTTATTAATTTGTATCATTGTAATGGCTTAACAGCCACTTACACTAAAAGAAAAAGACAGACACTCACAGAAAAATATGGACAACACTTTCATGCAGTCTTCTCACAGAACTCCAAGCATACTAACATACCTACTTATATTAAGCCTGTCCATCTGCCTACCCTTTAGACAATATTGTGAGAGACTTGAAGATAAACATTTCATTTAGATACAGATGTAAGTATATAATATATCATTTCAAGATTCAAAGAGATATGTATAAAAATGCTTGAGAAATGGCGAAGGAATCAAAAAGTGTATAAGGTATTACAAAACTCTGCCTACCCCTTCGGGCCCCTTGTGGGAAGGGGTCGAGAATATAAACATACATATCTATGTATACGTATATTTTTTTTTATATGCTGTTTAAAATATAATCCTACTAATATTAAAAATGCAAGTGTGCCAGGATGTTTGTTACTCAAACACATCAAAATGGTTGAACGCAATTGGATACAACTCGGCATAGAGATCATAGAGAATAATAATAATAATAATATCCTTTATTGTACACACACATCTACAAAAACAAATAGGATGACAAAAAAACAGAGAAGAACATGTAGTACGCACAATAGGTGGCCTTATCGCAGAAGCGATTTCTTCCAGGCAACCAAGTTAGAGAGAAAAGAAATAGAGAAAAAAAGGTAGGTGTTATAGTTTAGCGGATGAAATATACACAATTACTATAATATACATATACTAAGCAATATAAATAAATAAATACGAAACATATACCTACTTATATACTTACAATAAAATATACATAAACGTACGCATAAATTATGAAGAGAAATAGTCATAGTAGATAGTTTTTTAGCTGGTTTAACACATCTATATATATAAAAATTAAGGTTTGTCTGTATGTCCTTTATAGAATCTGGACTTTATAGGATCTCGGCTGGACCGATTTTAATGATTTTTTTCTCCAGTATATCTCCTATAGAAACACAGGCCTCCTTATACGACATGACAGCTCTTAAGAACATCTTTAAATGAAAAGATGAGAGAAAAAGGTCAACCAAGATTACTACACACATAAATCAAAAGTGCCTCTAATGGCGTACATATAGGGTGGTCTGGGATCACTCAAATATAAAGATCCGTATAATATATTCCAACTGAGCGTAACAAAGTAACAAGATCAATTTAAAACTATTGAATGCACTTTTTACGACCGAGCCGATAAGCGCATTACAATTGCAGTAGGCTATCTCCCTCATTACTTATTTATTCTCCTACTGAAATTTAACCCGTTGATAAAAGAGGCAATTGATTGATAGTTCTTTAAGAAAAGATTTTCGCAGGGTTGGCGAGCGTTACCCTTTGTATTGCATCCATTGACGGCACCGCTTACCATCATGCAGGTCACATGCTTGTTGGCCACCAGTGGCATTCAATTCATACATATCATAGTTAGTCTCTGATGGGATAGGCATAGAGGGAGCGCCAGTTTTCTCTAGACCTGTTTCGCTTGACCAACATTCATCAGTCTTTCACACGCACTTTCGCTTTGTATATCTGTTTCGGTCTTTCTATATGTCCAAACCAACATAACACGCCTTTTTTCATCTTCTTTAAACATTACTGACTTCGGGACAAGAAACTGCGAAACAAACTACTTTTACTATGAACAACCCCTCAATTTAATAGTAATTCTCTTAAAAATATCAACTTGTTTACCAACCGCTTAGTACTACCTCGTCAGTACACTACACCCAATGGCATACGTACTCCAATTTCACAACAAAGCACGGTAAACTGATCTCTGTCTCAGATGACTTTCCCACGGCAGTTGGTACGATAACTGTATTACAATAAGGTTGTTAATTGCTTACCATTCTTCGAACGTCCGATGCGTCTTCGCTTTTTCGGTCGATCATGTGTGCCATACGGAGCTGTTCTGTAGTTGCCTGAAACATATACACATATTAATTACAACATGGACTTAGAGACCGCAAAGATTGCAAGTTGGTATCCCGACTGCACCAATGAGTTTTTTGAACTTAAGTAGTGATTAATCCACTACGAGTTTTATGTAAATATACAAAACATCGAGAGGTAACCTGCATACACTTGAGAACTCGCAAAGACTATCCATACGATAGTCGTGCTTGAGAAGCGGCGATAAACTCGCCATATGTCACTTTGGCATCTAAATATACCTTCCGTGATAAGAGATTGGCATTACACGTTCGAAGACCCCTGTGGGAAGACGTAAATCCTGCATGCAACAATGATGCACGCATAGTAGGTAATCAAAATCAAAATATTTTTATTTCACATAGGCCCAGGTGGGCACTTATAAAACGTCGAAAAAGGTGCACGGTTCGGGTTGGTCGTTTCCATGGAGAAGAACCGGCAGGAAGCTCCATGGTTACTCTTTTCAAATCATTAGGCATATACAATAACAATATTTTTACGTTACAGCAATAGTGCCCAAGTATGGGGAAACAACGTAGGCCCGACGATAGGTCGTATAGGTAATTATAAATAAATAAATAATAATAAATACCTTATATATATAGCCGTGGTGGCCGAGTGGTTCGAGCAGTTGCCTGCGACACAAAGATCGCAAGTTCGAATCCCGACTGTACCAATGAGTTTTTCTGAACTTAAGTACAGTGTTTAGTCACACCACGAGCTTTACGGTGAAGGAAAACATCGTGAGGAAACCTGCATACGTCTGAGAAGAAATTCAAAGGCGTATGTATAGTCGTGCTTGAGTAACGGCGATGGACTCGCCATCTGTCACGTAAGCACCTAATATACCTCTGGCGGAAAGTGGGTGTGTGGGTATTACCCATACACCTCTGCCTACCCCTTCGGGGACCCTTGTGGGAAGGCGTGAGGATATATTATATATTATTATAAATACCTTGGGACAATTCCACATAAATTGACCTAGTCCCAAATTAAGCACAGCTTGTGTTATGGTAACTAGACAACGATAAATTAACTTACACCTACAGATAGATATAGACATAGATGCATAAAAAAAAAGGTACCAATACGCGATCACACAAATACCTGCCCTCGGCTTGAATCGAACCTACGACCTCAAGTTTCGCAGTCGAGAGCTCTGGGGCTATGTCAATTTGTGTGGAATTGTCCCGAGGTATTTAATGTATTCCGCCACTGAAAGTGTATTTTCAATTGGGAAACGGAACCTTAAGCTTCAATGTTGGCGCGCTCATGCAGACATCCAAGGACTCCTTTTCATATTTATTGCTCGACTCAATTCACTATATCTCGCGGTTCCACCCGCGTTATATCCTACTTATATTTTATATAAGTTATATATTTATATGTTATATCTTGGATGTCCTATGTATTTATATATATTTCTATCTATATAAGTAAATATATCGTTGTCTAGTTACCATAACACAAGCTTTGCTTAATTTAGGTCAATTTGTGTGCAATTGTCCCAGGTATTTATTTTTTATTATTATTTCTTATGTTACTAAGACGAAAGTTTGTAAGTATGTATGTATGTTTGTTATTTAACCACGCCAGAACGGCTGAACGGAATTGATTGAAATTTGGCACGGAGATAGATAATTAGCTGGATTAAACATAGGATGGGTTTTGTTTTGAAAATAAATACAGATAATACCCAGCCAGTTTGATAATACGTCCATAGATTAAACTGAGTTAATAATGAAGTCCCGTCAAAATCGCTCCAGCCATTTGAGATATAAATCGGAACAAACAGACAGATAGGCGAAAAACATGATACTATAAAAATATACTAAGTCAGTCCTTATAAAATTAGCTATCTGCCCGTGAAAGTTCCGTCAAAATCGGTCCAGCAATTTATTAGCAGTATTAACCGAAACAAACAGACAGATAGACAAAAAACATTAGTCAGTATACAGTGCTATCCACGAAGACGCGCCCCACCAATGCCTTGTCCAGGGGGTCGCGGAGTTTGACCAGAGGCTATTGATTGAGGTGTGCGTGTGCACTCATAGGTAATCGGTGTGTACCGATCATACACAAACATTAGTGGAAGGTTGCACACTTACACGGTGTAGAATAGTGGGGCGCGCCTTTGTGGATGGCGCTATCTATACATACATACTTGTTTTGGATTAAGAAAGCATTTTTATTTATTATTTATTTATTTTTTGGTATTTTGGTATTACAAACAGGCACTTTTAAATACATATCATCACGCCGAGTCCCTAACGGGGTAGGCAGAGGGTATAGAGCGCCAGTTCTCCCTAGATTTACATACCTCTTTCGTTTCGTCCACATTCATCAGTCACTTCATACATGCTCGTCGGTTTCGAGTACTCTAGACGTACAAACAGACACTTACATTTTATTTATATAAGTAGGGATACAATAAAAGGATGTCAATATATACACCTACATAATACCGGCGAGGTAAAATTGAGGCAAGGCGTCGCGTTTTCCTCAAATGAAAATAATTTATTCGCCGGAAAATATACCAAAACCACGTATTTAGCCTCAATTTCTTATACCCATTCATATTATTGCTGTATGAAAGTAGCTGTATATTTTATTATGAGTATTGCTAAATAGCCGTGGTGGCCGAAAGGTTTAGAATAGTTGCCTGACACAAAGATCGCAAGTTGGAATCCCGACTGTACAGACTGAGTATTTCTGAACTAAGTACAGTGATTAGTCAAACCACGAGCTTTACGGTGAAGGAAAACATCGAGAGGAAACCTGCATACGTTTGAGAAGCAATTCAAAGGCGTATGAATAGTCGTGCTTGAGTAACGGCGATGGACCCGCCATCTGTCACGTTGGCACGTAAAAAATATCTCTAGCGTAATACCTTACCTAATTGAAAATAATATAAAATAAACATAATCAAGCGTAAATCTGGCTGACGGTAAGTGGCAACGTGGTTACCTTAGCCTTAGCTACTCATACCCATCCCTAGGGATGCTTGAAAGTTCAATATCTCCGCAGCCTTCTAGACGGTCCAGAACTTTCTAGAAGGATCACGAACGTGTATCGCCGCGGGTGCACTGACCTGTGGTTTGACCTTCTCCTTGAGCGGCTTGTCGGCAGGCTTGCCCTTCTCCTGCTTGCCCTTCGCCCCGCCCTTGGAGGCGCGCGCACCCAAGCTCATCTTTACTCTATATACTTATATTTATTTACAGCCTCTATTTACAAGCAGCTGGAACAAACAAACATAAACCAATTCATATTTTATATAAGTACACCATAAGCTATTATATAAATACATACAATTTGTCTTGCATAAAAAATGTCGAAGGATATACTTATAAAATGATAAATTCAAAAGTATATGAGGATTAATTTGGCAAAGAGATATAAAGCTGGATTAACAACACACAAACACACACACACATTTCTAGAAATCCAAAACTCAACATGAGTGAAATTGCAGCTTACAGCTAGTTATACATAACTAGCTGTCCCGCCCAGCTTTGCTTGGGTGAATAAGTTAAATTGCCCGTAACACGATCGCAGCGCCACCTATCGGGTCCAATTGTAAATATAAACCATTCTCGAATCCACCTTAAGACACACAGAAAGGGATAGCTTCGCACGGGTGAAAAAGTAAAAATTCCTAAAACTCGATCGCAGCGCCACCTATCGGGTCCAATTTAATATAGCCTATGTTACTCGGGGATAATGTAGCTTTCCAAAGGTGAAAGAATTTTTGAAATCGGTCCAGTAGTTTCGGAGCCTATTCATTACAAACAAACAAACAAACAAACAAACCTTTCTTCTTTATAATATTAGTATAGAAGTATAGATAACACTAAAGTCTCCATTACTTGTACACCCATTAAATAATACAGGGACAGACAGTCATGCTATGAGGCCTAAAGGTGGAAATAGTCCTATTCTTTAGTTCCTCAACCTGTACAACTGCAATACTATACTGCAATACTGGAGATAGAAGTATAACGAGACCTAAGATCCATCCAGACACTATTTAGGTGTTAAGAAAACAGCTAAAGGCACCCAGTGTAAGAATAGGTAAGTTCCTTGCTAATTCGCGAACTGGCAGGCAGATATTACCAAGCTTTAGCAATCCAATGTTAGGTAGAGTATGTTTTATTAACATTTTATTTTTATATCATATAGGAAGCAAACAAGCATGCAGTGGTAATCAGTAACCATCACCAATAGAGGCCTGCTACATCAGGGATATCTTACACCCTTCTAGAACAATCTAATGCTGTACTCTCTCTTTATAAATGTTATATGCCTTAATATATACATACATATCATCACGCCAAGTCCTTAACAAGGTAGGCATAGATTATAGAGCACAGTTCTCTCTAGACTTACATAATTTTTTCACTTCATCCACATTCATCAGTCTATATGAACATATCTACATATCTATACATTTGGGGAATCCCCACAGAACTGGGAAAATCCCTTGTGTGTGTGTTTGATAAGAGAATGAGAGTCAATCTTTGTATGTATGTTTTTTATGTTTATATTTTGCATACTTCATGTAACAGTGTTGTAGAAATGCTGTTTGGCTATTTTGTTGTTTGGCTACTTGGTAGTCCATTCATTGGTGGATATATATATATATATATACCCATATATATACCCATACATTACATATATATATATATATATATATATATATATATATATATATATATATGTATGTAATGTATGTAAGCTATATATGTCATCAGGTATAAGTATTCCCACCTTGAAAAATATCATACCATACATTATGGATCTGGGTATATTTGCATTTCAATAAACATAAAATTCAAAATCCCTGTCTGGGGTTCTAGGTAGTCTGGGTGAGTTTCCTGTTAGGCTTTAAAAATTATGTGAATATAAATGTGTTTTATTAAACTATAAAAATGCAGCTGTACCTACCATCCACCCATGTCATTGTGAGATTGACCATAGCACAAATTAGAAGATGAAGTTACAGATTAGTAATGAAAGCCTAAAAGCCTTTTTAACTATTGTTTGGCTGACATACTGAAAGGCTTACTCATAACTATATACATAATATCATCCCACCACTCTTGAGGTAGGCAGAGATAGTATAACAACAGTAAACAAATTTTTTTGGATTACTTTGACTTATTTGCAATATGAAAGCAATAGCAATAGCTGCTTTCATACTGCCCATCGGCAAGCAAGTATCTTTAAGTCTTGGAAGAACCAACATTCTACTGCCTGTGAGGGACTTGGCTGCAAGTATGGAGTGCCACCATTGTGGCACAGTTGTGAAGTGGATGTGTTAGTAATGTCTATAAACTTTTGCCAACCCCTTCAGGGACCCTTACGGGAAGGCATGAAAAATATACCTAAATTGCAATAAATACATAATGATTGTTACTGAATAATGTAGGTTAAGCAAGCAAGTTTGTAAGTCTACAGAGAACTGGAACCCTACTTTAGCTACCCTAAGTGGGACTTGCATTTTTATTGTGAAAATAAAGTATCTATGTACTTAAGGCAAGATTTCTGAATCAAATACCTGCTAATTCATTTGATACAAAATGGGCTTGCCAAAGTATTTTTTGGCTCCTAACCCTGTTCTAGGGCATATTGCTAGATATAATATGTAATTGTGTTGTGTGACATTCAAATTTATTGTTTTTTCTTCCCTCATGAGATAATGGGCACTAACAGTAGTGATCCATAGAAATTTTGAGTATACAAAATAAATAAAATTAAAAAAAAAAGTTCTAAGGTTTATACTTTCCTTAGTAATTTTGTTTGCATCAAATTTTATAATTAGTTTGATCTCTGCATTATGAAAGTCCCGAAACAATGTAAAAATAATATTGATTACACTTGATAATACGTAGATACTACGTAGTTCAAGCACCTACAGCATGAAAACAAAGATAATTACGATAAAAACCGCCTTCATAAACCTCCGGTCGTAATACAGGCGGTGAATTGGTAAACAAAACAAAACGTACAAATTTTACTTTCATATCCGCAACATACCGACAGAATCCCCGACAAAGATATCAAGTGGGGCTTAAGTAACGTCCGTACACCTAAATTATACTTAAAACAAGCTAATTTACACAGAAAACGGGACAATGAATCATTGCAATAGGAACGCAAGGGCACTCCAAAAAAGTCCACGCCTCAAACGTATTTTGCACGGGCTATCCACAATTTCACAATAACCGACGTATTCACTTTTTCACGTCATTTGAAGAGCTCACGTCATCAAATTTTAGGATACCCAAGTTTCAAATCAATGAGCCAGCGGCACATGTGGGGGACGCCATTCCTGAACACCTTTCTTGGTATCAAAATGACAGTCTTTGTTGATGAAATAACCGTGCACAGCACACTATAACACCAGTTTCATACGCACATCAACACACAATAATAACAAAATAATATCAATTACCTTATTTCTAATTAAATTAACTGAAATACAACCGAATACCTAATAAAATTTACTAATTTTCATACCTGTGAATGCGCTCAAACGCAAGCTAAGCTGGTCACGTGACTTAACTTACTAGGGTTGTGCTATCTGCTATCATGCAAAAAAAATTTACGGTTTAAAGTACAGCCACCTTTACTTCTCTGAATTCCAAAAAACTTAAAATTACTTAAGATATGAGGCATAACCTTAATTTACCATATATATGATAACTATTAACTAGAAAATACCATAATGTCATAGACTTAAAATTTTTAATGTACGGAAAAAATAATATTAGTACATACCTATATTATTTTGCGAAAATAAAATGAACTTCTGTCAGAACACGCACACTTGTTTTGATCATTGAATGTTTATTTACCAACTAATTAAAGTATTTTTGAAAGCATACCTAAATACATATTTTTTCACCAAGTCCCTAACGCGGTAGACAGATAAGTTTTAAAAGACATTCTTAAAGAAAAAGTAAATAACAAACATAATCATGAAGCCTAAATGCATGTTTTCAAATAAGTAAGGCGGACACTACACCTAACGAGTATTTGTGCCGCTAATGACCTAAGTATAATTGTAAAAGAGTTTTAGAGATAAATTACTAAAGTTATAAATATTACTTTCTGCGAGTATTATAGGTTTCTGCACTAATTCTTACTAGTACTTGAAACCACAGATTATATAGTATTTATTCTATTTCTAACGAATACTCGAAAGATTTTAACAGTCTTATTCAGATGAAAAAACCTAAGTGCTCAATAAAAAAACATTGAAATAAAATGTTACCGGCATACCTACAGTTAATTTATGTGCCTGAAATAAATATTTTCTCATTGGCTCGATAGACTCGAACATAGATGTTGTGGAATAACATGTATGTGCTATCTATGGAATTCTGTTTGTCTGTTTCATGAATTATGAAATGTTTTCGGTTTCCCTTCCCGCCATAAAAATATAACAATAAAGTAGCCAACATTTTGAACAGTTCTTCAATTCATTTTAACTTCAACTCTCATCATTTATCTCGTGCTTATGTCTCTACTTGAAGATATATTCCTTGGAGACGAAGCTGGTGAGGCTCAGGAATTAGAACGAGTTATAGATGGCGATGAATATGATGAACGACCTCGACCCATGTCACCAAATAGTGATGAAAACAGTGAGAGAGAAGATGAAGCAGGTAACTGTCGAGTTAAGTTCTTTGAGTTCTATCACAAGATACTTTATTACTCACTAGGCTTCCACAAACTTCTATATTATTTCATACAAGGAAACAGCACGATGATTTTACATACGTGCATATTTATTTGATTTCTCAAACGTATCGCAAAGGTTTCCTATCTTCTCTAAGAAAAAGTTCTTGGACCGTAAAGCTCGTGATGTATCAAGTCACTGTTTGGGAAAATTTTATGGGTACAGAATTTGGAATCAAATTAGGCATATATTTTTGAAATCGGTATTGATCATGTCCAGTTAATACACGTATCTCTCACTTGTTTTGCAGAAGAGGACAAGAGAAGAGTTGATCCAACACAATCAAAGTCCAAGAGAGCTGTGAAAAACCCTAGGTTTATACTCAATCCCGCTCGTCTCACAGGTCCAAGGGGAATACAAGTAATTCCAGATCACTACAAGGATTTCAGGTTCAAAGGTATATTTTCTTCTTAAAGGATCAATCAATCAAATATAAAACATTTACACATACATATTTCATAATATATATTTCATTATGCCAAGTCCCTAATTGGGAAGGCATAGAGTTTAGAGAGCCAGTTCTCTCTAGACTTACAAACCTCTTAAGCCACATAATTTTTTCAGGGAAAGGTCATGAAAAAGAGGACTTAGACCTGGTTTTGAAGAAGCTAGAACATTGGGCTTACAGACTATACCCTAAGTTTAAATTTGATGACTGCCTCAAGAAGATTGAAACACTTGGGAAAAAGCGGCCTGTTATGGTAATAAAGTATTTATTTCAACTGTTCAATTGCAATTGTACATGTTGGGGACATCATGCCTTCTCACAAGGGTCCCCGAAGGGGAAGGCAGAGGTGTATAGGTAGTACCCACACACCCAATTTCTGCCAGAGATATATTTTAGGTGCTAATGTGTCAGATGGCAAGTCCATCGCCGTTACTCAAACACAATTATACATATCCCTTTGAATTGCTTCTAAGACATGTGTAGGTTTCCTCACTATGTTTTCCTTCACCATAACTCATAACATAGCTCGTGGTGTGACTAATCACTTTACTTACGTTCAGAAAAACTTGTTGAAACGGTTGGGATTTGAACTTGCAATCTTTGTGTCTCAGGCAACTACCTGAACCACTGCCACCATGACTAACAAACAAATCTTTTTTTGTTTCGTTCCGGTGTGATAATACATACTAAGTACTTGGAAAACAATTGTTCTGTTTCAATAATACAGGACAACTGGGTTTGAACCTGCTATATTAGTTTGGTACTACTTACACCACTTGGTCACTGCAGCTCTCTGTTATTAATTTTAAATTATACAATCAATATTATTAATTTTAAAACATCCTGCAAACAATATCCTACAGGTAGACTTTATTCCATGGCATCTATCAACCTTTCTACTTTCATCCCCATTTTAAGTTTCCAAACTCGTTCCTCAGGTCCACCTCCATAAGATACGTACAGACCAATTTGCGGAGGAACCTATAGTACAAAGAGATTCCAGTGACGATGAAACATCAGCACCGGTTCAGGTGGAGGATGAGTTTGATAAGCTCCTACAACAGCAGATAGAGTTGGCTCGCGCCACGCCAGCCCCCGGCTCCAGTAGGAAGGGGGCGCTGTCACCAAAGGATAGGTAAGGGATTTGTATTTATTATTCCATGTTATTTGCCTGATGGCTAGCGGCTAACACCGTCTATGGACGCTTGCAACACCAGGAGTATCACTCGCGCCTTTGTCGACCCTGCAGGAATCATTTTAAATTTAAAAGGTTTCATACTAGAATTTAAAGTGGTGAATGTGAAAATAAAACCAAATTGTGAAATCTATATAATTGCTAAGTTATACATTTAAGATGGGATACATACCACCAGTCCTTCACAGCACAGGTAAGGGAGTAGAGTGACAGTTTTCAACTCACAGACCTCTTTCTACTGGCCCTGCCTTATGACTCGGAGACCCTTGTGGGAAGCCATGAAATTATCATACCTAAACTTAATTCTTTCCTTCAGATCCTTTATAATGCCAAAAGCTACATCATCACCGTCCATCAGTGATGAGCAGCGGAATAGGATGTTAATGAACAGAAGATTAGCCGAGGAGAGAAGACTGGCCAAGCTAAGTCAGAACAACACCAATATAAATAATAATATAGATTCTGATATTGTAATAACACCTTCTAATCCGAATATTGAACCACCCCACGCGATATCATCTGCTTTGGATAAAACAGAAGCTGAAAACCATTTTATTGGTGCAAAGAAAGTTAACAGATCACAAATTATTGACAGTTCAGATGAGGATTGCGAAGATTCAGCTGTCAACCATTCAATATCAATTGAGGTACATAAAGATACTGATATAAACCATAGACACAAAACACTTGATTATGGCAAGGACAGTACAGCAGAACAGAACTATGACGATATAGAGACAGTTGACGATTCTGAAATTGTAATTGAGAAAAATGCTGAAGCTACCGCTACAGAATCTGAAATGGTTGCATATAGTTCTACCATTGATAATAATCCCAGTATTGAAGAACGTAAAGATTGTGAGAAAATTGAAATGAGTTCTGTTACCACTTTAAAAGATTCCATAGTTGATAGCAATGTCATTGATCGAAATTTTACAGATTCTGAAAATAATGCTCATAATGAAAATGATAGTAATAAAAAGGAATCCAAAGATACAGTTACTGCAGAAGTTATGGATGTCGATTTTAATGACGACTTTTAAGGCCACAATTTGTAAACCATCTGTAGTAGTCAGAGCTGACTGCAAAGCTCGGGGTTCGATTCCCGCTGGAAGCGGTTGAATACAAGCATTTGTACCTTAAGTTTTGCTTGCCTTGTTAATATATCTTTATATATATAATTCTTCTGTGAGTGTGTATGTCACTGAACTCCTCCTAAACTCTGGACCCGATAGGTGGCGCTGTGATCGTGTTTTAGGGCATTTACTTTTTTCACCCAAGCGAAGCTGGGCGGGACCACTAGTATGTCTATATAACTACATAAATCGCTGTCCGGTACCCATAATATAAGCGTAGCATAATTTGGTGCTAGGTCTGTGGAATAACTGTTAATTTCTTTCCCAAAATTAAAATGCCAAATGAAATTTCAAAAGTTTATTGCCAAGAGTGCAAACGAAAACAAACCTTATCACAGTAACATATGATGCACGCATACTAAGATTAATATCCATTGAATATCTTATTTTACAAAATGCATGAAATCTTTGTATAAAAATGTACTGGGAATATCGAGACCGCAACGTTTAATATTTTGTAAAACAATCGATTATTTTGATGAAGGTAGAAATATTATTTTATCGATACAAGATTATAAAATAAAATAATTTTCAAATTAAATATACGGTCTGGATACTTCCAGGTTTACAGCCGAATATAAATGGTATGAGGTTAAAAAACTAGAAACACAAATTAAAAAAAACTGTACAGGCTGATATATAAACCAATCTCAGTATGATCAACTTACATAAAACTGGTCAATAGATGGCGCAAAGCGCCCCCACATGCAACGTAGGAAACTTTTTTGTATCATTTTCCGTATGGAATTTAAAAAAAGAATGATTTTACTGCGATGTAAAAAAAAACAATAGGTATGTTTAATTCTAAAGTTGAAATTTAAAAAAGGAACATGACGTAACCAATAAAAGCAATCTTGCAGATGTGATCTGTTGATGAGTATTTCAAAATCGAATAATTTCTAGCCGCCATTAACTCCCGTCGAGAAGTTTATATATGCATACAAAATATTTATTATTATTTATCGTATGTATGAATTGAAGGTTTCCTAAATTGAACGTAGTGGCGCTTTAACACTACTCATACTCAAAAAACAACCTAATACGTAACTTAGTAAGATACTAATTAAGCTTGGCATAGCAGGAGGCGATCACAAAAGCCTTGATGGTATTTACAATTATTTATTAACGATATACAACGCACGGGGCACCTGCCATAAAGACATCTGCCTTCACGGCTTATGAGCAACACAATTTTTGAAATTGGAACTTTTTTCGAGATATAAGGTAGCCATTGGCCAGGCAGATAAATGTTGCCATTCAATGAATTCACCCATATAGAACAGTGCAAACCTATATTTAACTACAATTTGTAACCAAAGCTCTAAATTTAATCTTATTTAATGTGGAAAATTCCTTTACATTTCACTTCATCAATATACTTGCACCTGTGATTTCATTGTACTGTGCAAATAAATGTCAATAAAGAACTGTTTTCTATAACACAATCTATTCTCTCTGTATGAGCATGTATGAATCTGTATGAGAACAGTTAGAACAAACCTTTTATCTCTTTGTACCTTTTCATCTGTCGCTATACGTTGTACGCGAAAACATGACGCCCTTGATTTTATATCTACAGTCGTTATATCTATTTATTATATACTAGCTGTCCCGCCCAGCTTCGCTCGGGTGAAAAAGTTAAATTGCCCGTAACACGATCGCAGCGCCACCTATTGGGTCCAATTGTAAATCTAAACCATTCTCGAATCTAGCTTAAGACACACAGAAAGCTTCGCCCGGGTAAAAAGGTAAAATTCTTGAAACTCGATCGCAGCGCCACCTATCGGGTCCAATTTAATATAGCCTATGTTACTCGGGGATAATGTAGCTTTCCAAAGGTGAAAGAATTTTTGAAATCGGTCCAGTAGTTTCGGAGCCTATTCATTACAAACAAACAAACAAACAAACAAATCTTTCCTCTTTGTAATATTAGTATAGATTAAATAAAAGCTTACATTATCCTACATCTAGAAAATTATATACAAGTATTTGGTTTTAACTCAGTACACCGAAATTTTTGCTTATAATTTGCCAAGAACCGTAATAGTAACGCTGTGTGTTGTATCAATTTACAACTCCGCTCCCGTATTTTATATATAATTTCAATGTATATTATGTTGTAATTAAAATGGATCATGTTACCTGACAATAAATAATAATAATAGCATATCGTCGAAACGGGCATCAAAACATTTGGATTAATCAATACGGAGGAAAACGCTTTATATATTAGTATATAGAACTATTTACCTTTACAACCAGAAATATTGCGCCCCCTCCTAGTACTTTTTTGAATTTATTTCCTGATGTATGGAGATTTGTCCATCAACAAATTTACCAGTTCAGTATAAAAAAAAATATTAGATAGCTCGAACTGGGTTAGAACACACGACCATTGAAAATTAATCCCTACAATCCCACACTATGGTACGGCGGATATGAACAAAACACCTAAAAATCACTAAACTAATCTATCACTGTCCGAATATGCATTTTATGATTTATAAAGAAAAAAACGCTCTGAATTCAAATGTAGACTACAACGTCACGCGACTACAATTTTAAAAACATTAAAACTCCACAAAGTTTAATAAATATCTATGTTCATAGCAAAATTTAATGAACTACCAACTACATGACCGTGCATGAGTAAAGCATTCCGTGACCAAAATATACTTGTCTCTTTCTAACTCGTAAAATTCGACACTAGCCGAACAGAGACAAACCTATTTCGCTCAGGAATGGCGTACCTTTTAAGCAATGTATATACTTTTAATTTTTATCCTAAAGCCTTGGACACTTACTTATTTCTTCTGAAGACTATCTTAGTATATATATGTGTATTTAGAAAGTAAAATTTAATTAGAAGTTTAGTATAGAACAAAAATCCTGCTTTTGCTGGAAGCGAAAAATCGAGCCCCAACTTCAAACATGAATATGCTTCATACAACTCTCTTCATATAGGCTTAAAGATTGAAATGTATTATACAGGTGTCTCAGAAAATAGAACAGTTGTCTTGTACAAGTTGTAGGGTATTGTGAATAAACACTCAAGACGTGGAATTAAAACAAATAGCTCCAAAAATAACAAAATTAATAGTCATAATCTGTACTCCTTGGGTTTTGATTCAGGAACTATTAATGACTTAAAAGAAAATAAAAACGCAGTTAGATTCTAATCTATAACTTTATGGTTATAGCTGATTTCTATACGAATACGTGGTAAAAAAAATCTGTTTTTTTTTTTTTTTAAGATTTTTTTACCACGTATTCGTATATATGTACTCTAAATATATATCTACTAACAATTGCAAATGGAAAGTGCGTTCTGCATTCTTATAGTTTACCACTTACAGACAAACAGACAAGATGGGGAGAGATTTTAAAATATTAGCAGTAGATAAGTAATACCGATAGTCTTGAAAAGAAAAAAGTAAATGCCACTCTGGGCCCCTTTAATTGGTATCAGGAATGAGGGAGGCGAAGAAAGTGGTGAACACCATCCAAGTGACAGCCAGTAACGACTGCTGGTTGTCAGGCTCTGGTGGCGGGTGTGGCGGGTTGTCCGCGAGTTGTGGGTTCGCTTCTGGCTGCGGCTGCGGTTGCGGGTCCGCCTGCCTTGGCTCTGCCGGATTGACGTGCAGATCACGGAAGAATCCGATTTGGTGGCTGGAAAGAGAAATGACTCATGAAAAAACGGTTATTTAGAATAACATACATACATATCATCACGCCGAGTTCCTAACGGGGTAGGCAGAGAGTGTAGAGCGTCAGTTTTCTCTAGACTTACATACCTCTTTCGCTTCGTCCACATTCATCAGTCTCTTCATACATCCTCGCCGGTTTCGAGTACTCTTGACGTGAGTGACCGATGGATTTGATCCAGGTAGTTGGAACGTAGTAAACTTTCGCTTTGTAGATCTGTTTGTAATTTTTTTTCGAAATATTAGGTAACACTTCTCGATGTCCACAAAAAGGCAACTGCTATCCAATTCTAAACCTACTTTACATTTAAAATAGAAGCGCAATAAATTTTACGTGGTACCATCCATCACCATCAACCATCCACGCTAAGTCTAGCAAACTTATTGGTACGCGGCTAATCGAAAGAAAATAAAAAATTAAGGTAATTAGGTAAAGGGTGGGTCTATAGTTAGGTATATGGGTCAGGTCTTACAGGTATCCGGCAGCGGCGATCAGCACGACGAGCAACAGGCGCGCCGGGCTGCCGTACAGGTAGACCAGCGACAGCAGGATGGCGAGGCGCGAGGCGGCGTACAGGTGGTCGAGCCAGTCGCGGCCCGCCGCTGGCTCGGCCGCCTGCTCGCCCGCACGCTCGGCCACACGCTCGCCCGCACGCTCGGCCGCGGGCGGGGCGGGCGGCGGCGGCGGCGGCCGCGGCCATCTGGACGAAGCACGTGCTTTTATATATATATATATATATATATATATATACTAGCTTATGCCCGCGGCTTCACCCGCGTGGAGTTCGAAAAAGTAGCTTTGGGAATTTTCCTGCTAGAATCGGTTCAGCCGCCATGCCGTGAAAGAGCATCATACATTATGATATAAAAACTTTGAATTTTCCAGGATTATAAAAAAAAAGTAGCCTATGTCCTATTCCTAGGTATAAGCCATCACGATTTCAACTTTCAGCCAAATCGGTTCAGCCGTTTGGCCGTGAAAGAACCGCAAACATCCAAACTTACAAACTTTCACATTTATAATATTATATAATATATAAAATAATGTACAGTAATATAATAAAATAATATATCCTCACGCCTTCCCACAAGGGTCCCCGTAGGGGTAGGCAGAGGTGTATAGGTAATACCCACACACCCACTTTCTGCCAGAGGTAGGTATATTAGGTGCCAACGTGACAGATGGCGAGTCCATCGCCGTTACTCAAGCAAGACTATACATACGCCTTTGAAGCAATTCTCAGACGTATGCAGGTATCCTCTCGATGTTTCCCTTCACCGTAAAACTCGTGTTGTGACTAATAACTGTACATAAGTTCAGAAAAACTCATTGGTACAGTCGGGATTCGAACTTGCGAACTTTGTGTCGCAGGCAACTACTCGAACCACTCGGCCACCAGGGCTTAAACTTGCTTGCTTTTGTACACATTTAATACAAATAAGCAAAGCGTGTGTTATAGTGACTAGACAGCGTAAGTGTGCCTTCTCCGTGTGGGACTCGACGTGATGACATCCATGTGCTTTTTATCTCCAAGCTAACATATCAATGATGAGATCATCAGTCCGAAGTGCAGCGATGTAACTAGCCAAGGTCTTGTGTAGGCGAGTCGCGCCGCGTCGCTGACCGTCGGAGTATGGAGATAGTATTTGACCGTTAAAATTAAATTACTGATATCGTATCCATACATACATATCATCACGCCAAGTCCCCAACGGGGTAGGCAGAGAGTATAGAGCGCCAGTTCTGTCTAGACTTACATACCTCTTTCGCTTCGTTCACATTCATCAGTCTCTTCATACATGCTCGTCGGTTTCGAGTACTCATAACGTTCCCATCCTTGAGCGTCCGATCTATTTGATCCAGGTAGTTGGAACGTGGCCTTCCTCTACCTCTTCTTGCACACACTTTTGCTTTGTATATCTGTTTCGTCAATCTTGAACGAGGGCGTGATTGGATGAAAGGATGAGTGAAGAAAGATTGACTAAACAGATATACAATGCGAATGTGTGTGCAAGAAGAGGCAGAGGAAGACCACGTTCTAACTACCTGGATCAAATCGATCGGACGCTTAAGGACGGGAACGTCAAGAGTACTCGAAACCGACGAGCATGCATGAAGAGACTGATGAATGTGGACGAAGCGAAAGAGGTATGTAAGTCTAGAGAGAACTGGCGCTCTATACTCTCTGCCTACCCCGTTAGGGATTCGGCGCTATGATATATGATATATACATACGTATGTACCTAAAATACATCACGCACCGACCGACAAGTACCTACACTTCACGAGATAGCGTCTAAGGCAGCGTTCCCACTACGCCGGACCGGCAGATCTGCCGGAAACCGGACACCGGACAGAGTGTTCACATTACATCGGATCCCGGAAGAAATTCAGACAGTCGAAAATCGAAGTTTGGTTTCAGTATTAAACATACTTCACGCCATGCTGCTAACTTTAAGTTTTTGTCTTTATAGACGTCTTCGGTCTTATCCCACAGAACAGGTCTCTCTTGGACAAGCGTAATTAAAGTTTCTGCTTGAATATCCATGCTAAACGTCTACTTTTACCAGAAAATGCGAGCCGAATGACGTGAGTGGAACACGGGCGGGGCGAGGGGAGCACGAGCGGGGGACAGATACCGGCACGAACTCGTTCACATTACTCCGGGCCCGGTCGTTCTACCGGCAATTCGTAGTGACAAAACGCTCGGTAAAAATGCCGGACCCGGGATAATGTGAATAGCTTCATATAAATTGTACAGCCACTAGCCCTTCCGGCAGATTTACCGGCGCGGCAGATCTGCCGGTCCGGCGTAGTGGGAACCTGGCCTAACAAAATTGCCCAAATTTTTTTTCCAGATAACAATGTTTTAACGGCATTATGTTGTATGTATAGGTACTATTTATGTCGTATCTCACACGCGGTAGACTTACAGATTTTGGCTCCAGTTACATAAAATTAATCAGTATAATAAAACAAGCTCGGCAATTTCGAGACCTACTTCCTAGATAGTTAGAACGCTGTCTTCCTTAGTCTATTTATGCAATACAACCAAGTTGAGCATTTCCTAAATTGTGCTAAGTTCTAGCATATGCAAAAGGGCGTGGCACTAGAAACGACTAGCAAATATTTTGGTCTCTTATGCCACTGACGCCTATTGTAGTTGTGTTTATACACGTCATGTAAACGTCAAAATACTTACAAGTTGGCGTACTGCTGCATATACTGCACGTAGGCTTGCTGCATCATCATCATATGATTGGCGAGCAGGGCAGGGTCGTTGGGCACGGGAAGGTACCCCTCACCCAAATTATAGTTAGGATAGGGCGGGACCCTGCCATAATTATTGACGAACGAACTCAAATAGTTTTGCATTTCAACTGTATGGTTCTGGTCGTTTTGCCTCGTCTCTGGTCGGTTGAGTTCAGGTCGCTCGGGCTCTGGGGCGGTCTCCACGTTCCGCCTCCTCAGTCCGTCGGTGCTGGTCTGTGGTTCCTGTACGGGGGGCGCTGTTTCAACCATTTTCCTCTTGGGCGTGCACACCAAGTGCATAGTGTGCCCGAGCTGACTTTCGTATGTGCGGAGGACGTCCTTCAATATTATATTGTCGTCTAGTAACTGGCCGGAGTATATTATCTTCTGTTCGTCAGTGTTCTGAAAAAAAAAATACATCTAAGATAAGGGACCCTATTATTCGAACCCCAAGACAAATGCTCCGAGAGTCACCATGGTGAATGGTATACCAGAATTGGCAAGAAGAATAGAGGGTATCAAAAAGCGAGATGGGAAGACGATATAGGTCGGTAAGTGTAGAGAAAACGCACTACTCTTCTTGCCTGGTGAGGACTCGGGTGATAATATGCCTGTATGTACATTGCTCACCAACCAGAAATAGAACGCAAGACATCACGTAATACTATGTCAAGCTGAAATAAAATAAAATCATTATTTCAGGTCAGGCTCCATAAAATAAAAATAATTTATTTACCGTTTATGCTTATATTGTATGAATAACCGTAATATTTAAATTAACAGAAACCCCTCAGTTTTTGTTAAACGACTCAACAAATGCTAATTTTGTTATGCGAAATGTATGTAGTTAAACCTTATCGAAACTATATAATTGGAATACAATTCATTACAACGATAACAAGTTATACATACCTAGAAGAATACAGTTTCACATTGGAGCATACTTTAATAAATATATATACAATTGCCTTCCCCATAAGGGCACCCGAACGGATGGGCAGAGGTTGGAAAACATCCTCTTTGCACTAGAGATCTATTTAGGTCCTAACATGACAGATGGCGAGTCCATCGCCATTTCATTTAGTACATATAGTTCTTTGAATATATATATTTAAATAAATTATTGTTACCAACCATTGATCATTTTTATCTAGTTTTTATTACTCCAAAATTGTTCCTTGTTTTTTTTTTGAGTAATTAACAGAAGTAAATATACTGGAGGCGTAGTGAGTATAGACAGCTGTGTCAATACAAATAATATAGTTGTTGATGCGAGAGCAAAGTATGACATGCATACATTTGTGTTTGACCTACCATCACTATGGCACTACATACCAACAGGTAGTAAGAAAGATAAGAGTGCCAGCTCTCTCTTGTTTTACATAACTCTTTTTCTTCATACATTATCAGTTTACTCAAATATGCTTGCCAGTTTCTAGTACCCATGATATTCCCATCCTTAAGTACACAATTGATTTACAGAACAGGTATACAAAGCGAGAGTGTGCATGACACGACAGAGGGAGGAAGACAGAAATCAGAGATCAAATTGAGTTGAGAACTCAAGGATGTCAAGAGTACTTGAGACAGTTGAGCATGTATAAAGAGACTGATGAATGTGGATGAAGCGAAGAGGTAGAACTGGCACTCTTATTCTCTCTGCCTACCCCGTTAGGAAATTGGCGTATTGATATGTACACAATATGATGAATGTACAAAGTACAATACATTATATAAAAAAATTATAATAATTGTCAATAATGAAATTTGCTTTCAATGTTATCAGAGACTAATAACATTTGTGATTATTAGATAACAGACAATTGTAGAGTTAGATAGTGTTACATGTACTTGAAACCTTTGGAGGTAATGACCTAGGTGGTAACTCCTAGATTGGGCAAATAATTATTAAACAAACAGTGTCTGAGCACATAGTAGTAAATACTTTTTCAATTTTTGTATGCCAGTTCTATATCTAAGATTATACATATGCCTTCTTCATCTGCCTACCCTGAGGCACTTGGAGGTTTGATATACATACATATATACATATCACCACCAAACACCAGTTCTCTCTAGCTCAGATGTATGTATAAACAATTAATCCCTGGATGCTATAAAGCATTCCTCAATAAACAGGCCATTGAATGCAAAATTATATTTCCTACATTCAAACAAACAAAACTGAGGGAGTCGTGGGATTTGGGGAATATGACCAGAGCCTATTAGTATTTGTACCAATTGTAGTGTGCGTGTGCACTCATAGGTAATCAGTGTGTACTGATAATACTCAAACATAAGTGGTAGGTTGCACACCTACACTATAAACTATAGGGAAGAACAGTGGGGCATGTCTTCGTGGATGGCGATATCTATACTAACTACATTTGAGGCTAGATAGTTTTTTTTACAATTGGTTACAATTTGGTAAATTTTATCACAACAGGACAAGGTTGACAATTATTGTAGGAATCAAGGATGTTTGCTCCTGTATCATATAAAAAGTACTGAACAGTATTACTATACATTATACCTATATATTGTGGGAAGGCGTGAGGATATATTATTATTATAATACAAAGGATGTTTTATTAACTGTTTACTAACAAAAAAAACATAACGTAATAAACTCCAATAATATAAACTTTTACGTGGGAGAAACCACACTGACTTATGAACAACTACTGAAATTTTTTTATAAACAATTGTGGTCATGCCAACGCTCTCAAACGGATCATAAAAGGTGTTCATGTATATTAATTAATAATACTATGTTCACTTATTAATATCATTATACTCACTGGTTTATTGGGGTAAACTTCAGAAAGATATCCTTTTAGCTCTCTTACGGTCCATGACGACTGACACTCGATGTTTTGATCCTCGATTTGTTGATTGGGCGCTTTAACGATCAACGTCACGTTAGCTGGTATCATTTTCAGTTTCAATCATCCGATTATCTCAGTTTCAGATTACAGAACTCGTGATAGGAATAGGACCCGCATAAAAAAATATGAAGCACCGATTAATGTTCGCAAAAACTAAATGCTCAAAATAATGACGCAACAATTTAATGTATCTATTTATCTATCTAAGTATCGTCACAATACGTATTGACCAAATTAAATTGGAATTCAAAGTAAATAAAAACTACGTAAATATATGGCCCCCGTACTTGTCAATTTTCTTGCCAGTGATGAAACTAGCTGTCGTTTTTTGATTGGTCCAGCGCGGTGCAGTGACGTCATATTAATGTTTTAGATTATGTCAGAATGTCAGATCCATAACTACCATTGGATAATAAACAATTGTAGCGCCGCCGGCATGTCAGTCCAGATTCTAGATTCGCTTAATATCTGTAATACATATTTCGACCAATGGCAATTTTCTCTTTGTTTCTTGTCCCCACAATCTTGTCATAATGCTGTATTACCTAATCCGAATAAATATTTAAAAAACTACAAATTAATACGTAAGATACTGCCTGCCCCGTTAGGGACTCGGCGTGATGATATGTATTATGTATATATAAATAATGCATTAGTTAACAGTATAAGAATTTTACTGGGCCTGTAATTTTTTTCTAAAGATAATGTTAAGCTTATATAACCCTCAAAATTACCAAAGAAGTACCACAGACAATTAATCCACATTCGGATTTGGACGGACTTTAAAGCACATCGACAATCGTATAAAACAGTATAAAACATTACGAATTGGTTTCAAATTTCAATGTGTTTTATGGTGCGATTAAAAATGACTAAATATTTTGAGTATATTTTACCAAAAATAATAATAGGTTAGGTTATTCTTTAAAATTAGAAAACAAACTAGATTCCTTAACTTAGTTTTACGTATTACGTACGTTAGCAGAGTAGAGAGCCTGTTCTCTTACATACATTCTTCTTATTTCGACAAGTGAGAGTTATCTTTTGCCCCATAGATTAGTTTGGCATGAATAATGTGTGATAAATTAAAATGGGATTTCTCTTTCTCTCTCTTTCTTTCTACTGCTGTCATCTGATAGATCCTGTCTGTCTGCTGTCATTAATTATGGTTTGCCTTGTCAACGCGTAAACGTCAATTTGGGCGGTCTATTACAAAGACTGTCTGTCTATTACAACACTTTTTTTTTATACAAAACTTAGACTGATAAATCTAATCTACATTACATCAGAGAATATATTAAAAAGGCATTAAAGCAAAACACTATCCCGTATAACCGTCAATCAAAGACTACTATTTAATACTTGAAATTACTACTAATGTTTAATGGACATACTGTTGGTCATATGTTTTCACTAACGTGATGAAATGAAGCCTGCAATGAATTATTGTACTTTATTCTGATATTATACGTAATCATTACTAATAATGGGTGTCACAGTGTTAGTACATGTTCATATGTGATACTGTTGTTGATAATTCTGAGTTTGTCTTATTTGATGCGTGTTGCTTACAGTTTACAACAATATCCAGTGCCGGAGAATCGTACCGGCACATACGTGATAGAATTATTGACCAAACGAATTTTGGCCTTAGGTGCCTCACAACAAGGACAATTTTTGGTTGATTGCGAAAGTTATTTATCCCACCCAACTATGGGTAGGTAAAAAATTGTTAATAATTATCTATTTAATCATTTAAATTTAATACTAAAGTCTTTGTAATAAGCATACATTAGTAGCACTATATCATATATGCTTTTTTAATAAACATAATGTTGAACTAAAAACTTCCAAAGAGATCTGCTAATATACATATCATCATGCAGAGTCCCTAACAGGGTAGTCAGAGAGTAAAGAGTGCCATCTGCTAATAACTAACCCCCTAATCTCCATTGTTTATTGTAGATTTGGCATTTGACATTGGAAGGATGTCTCAATTCAAGAATTCAATTCTCTTTCAAAGAATCACCAAGCACATTGCTATCAACAAAGTATTGTATTTATTAAGGCTTAAAAAATCTATATTTGGGAGCCGCAGAGTGTACTCTTAAGCTCAAGTAGTAGAACATGAACACTTGAGGGAGGGAACATTGTAATATATATGCACAATGTATTGTACATATATATTACAATGCTCCCTCAAATTGTATAAATTTTTTATTACAGGTTAGTCGCAAAACACCAATGCTTTGCAAATTTAAATAAAGAACATCTTTTCTGTACAGGCACAACGAAAACGGTACACATACTTCACAATTCAGAACAGCCAGCGTCCGTGTTTTCCATCTTGGAGAGTGGCCCGAAGAACTTACATGTGGTAGCTGACGGTCTATTTGACCTGTTCATGATGAAGCTGTCACAGCATTATACGTCAAAGAAGCAGACTAAGATTGAGAGCAAGGGTCCCCGGTTTGAACTTGGTGATTTCTGCATCAAACTTGGATCCGTTACGATGAATCAGAGCTTTAAAGGAATATTAATTGAGGTAACATACTATAACATACATATACAACTGGTGCTCTACGTTCTCTGCTTACCCCCATTACGGGCTTGGCATGATTATGTATGTATTTGGTTTATTTGAAAATGTGAACCAAAGGTAGAACCCACATACCCAGTTTCAGCCAGAGATATATTCAGATAGCTAGGACGGCCGTCTGGTCTAGTGGTTAGAGCTTCTGACTGCAAAACTTGAGGTTGCGGGTTTGAATCCCGCTGACGGTAGATATTTGTGTGATGAATACGAGTATTTGTGCCTTAGTCTTGGATGTCCTATGTATTTATGTATATCTATCTATGTAAGTAATTATATCGTTGTCTAGTTACCACAACACAGGATTCACTTAATTTTGGACTAGGTCAATTTGTGTGGTATTGTCCCAAGGTATTTGTTATTTTAGGTGCAAACGTGACAGATGGTGAGTCCAGATGGGATAGTGTGAAGATAAAAATATAAACTGTTTCAGGTTGAGTACCGTCCATGTGTAATGGCAAATGCAGTGTGGGGCCTACTCAGAGAGCTGGTCCAAGGTATGGTGGGGCCTTCAGTTGCCGTGCAGCCTCCACAGCACCTCCTTAGCAGGATGAATGAGATCTACATGCCCATTGACACTATCTATCAGTACTTGGAACATTTCAGTGCTTATAGGAAAACCACAGGAATGAGAAATGCATAGTTGTATTTTGTTGAAGTTGGTTGTACTTTTATCTTTGTTCAAGAGAGCATTCTTATGACATTGATAAAACATAAGTGTAAATGAACGGATTTTTCAAGTATTTTTAAGATAATAAAAGCTTTCTACACATGTTCATGCTTATTACTTGTTCCCTATGGAACTTTATCTTATTAGTCATGCAACAAACGCCATATTGAGTGGTTCGAGTTCAAGAGTTGTCTGCGACACAAAGATCGCAAGTTCGAATCCCGACTTTACCAATGAGTTTTTCTGAATTTTATTTTTTTTATTTACCTAGGACAATTGCACACAAATGACCTAGTCCCAAAGTAAGCAAAGCTTGTGTTATGGTAACTAGACAACGATATATTTACTTATATAGATAGATATATACATAAATACATAGGACATCCAAGACTAAGGTACAAATACTCGTGTTCATCACACGAATATCTGCCCTCAGCGGGATTCGAACCCGCGACCTCAAGTTTCGCAGTCAGGAGCTCTAACCACTAGACCAGACGGTCGTCACAGAATTTAAGTACAGTGATACACCACGGCTCTCTAGTAGTAGTATGATATGGTAAATATTTATAAAATGACTATTGTTCTGTATACAATGCAACAAAGTTTTATAAATAACTATGTATGTACTAAATACTATTCACTATACATGATGTCTCAGAAATAGAAAAGTTGTCTTCTCGAAGTGGTCTCGTCTGTTCTCGAAGGTGTTGTGAATTTATCCTTAAGACGACGCAATTAAACAAATAGCTCCAAAGATGACAACATTATTAATAGGAGTAATACTCGGAAACATGGCTTTATGTTTTTTTATTAGAATCTATTAATGACGTTGACGAATAAAAACGTAGTTATATCCTACATGTACATATATACATATCTTCACGCCGAGTCCCCAACAGGGTAGGCAGGGAGTATAGAGCGCCATCTCTCTAGACTTATATACCTCTTTCGCTTCGTCCACATTCATCAGTCTCTTCATACATGCTCGTCGGTTTCGAGTACTCTTGACGTTCCCGTCCTTGAGCGTCCGATCGATTTGATCCTACATGTAGGTACATAACTTTATAATTACAACTGATTTTAATGCAATATTAAGGAAGATTTTTTTTTTACTATTTATTTGATTGCTTATCGCCTATTGAGCAACAGTCATATTTTCTGAGACACTCTGTATATAGTGATGCTTAGAATATAGTATTGCAATTTTTTTCCTGTACAAATATACTAATTGAATTTGTAATTCGCACGAGATGTTCTTAATGTGTTTAATTTTTATCACATTTGTGGGAGGTTGTTTGATAAAAGGTGAGTTTTATTTTTTAATTGTTCTGAATTTAAAATGTATCGAATCTTGTAACGGTTTTGTCTTTATCTCGGGTAAAAGACAGAATTGAAGCAATTAATGTCTTAGACATAGCGCTGGCGAAGTGTCCCCGCCTCGCAAATGAGTCTTCAATTTTCTTCTCAAACGTATGCAGGTTTCTTCTCGATCTTTCCTTCACCGTAAAATGATGTGATTAACTACGTTAAAGACATTTTTTTCGGATAGCTCCAAATTTGAACGGGAAACCTATTATGCTCTACCTCTAAACATTACTAAAAATATACTTAAAAGCACGGTAACGATAGTGCCATCCATGTTGACGCGCCCCACTATTCTTCCTCATAGTTTCTAATGTAAGTGTGCAACCTTCTACTAATGTTTGAGTATTATCGGTATAAACTGATTACCTATGAGTGCACACGTACACTACAATTAATAGACTAGGGTCGTACTCCCCGCGAACCCCTCGACTAGAAATTGGTGGGGCGCGTCTTTGTGGATGGTACTATTTATATCGTGGAACATTACTATCAATCTTTTCAGGAGTCTTTAATCAGAACGTGTCATGTGGAATGGACTTTTCAGCGACGTTGAACTATGTACACGAGGGCAGAGACCACGTGACCATGTACCCATGGATGGGGTTTATGTATTATGATGACCCGATAGGTACAATTTAGTAATCTTTTTTTATAGCATTGGGTGGCAAACAAGCATGCAGTCCGCCTTATGGTAAGCGGTTACCGCCGCCTATGGACGTTTGCAACACCAGGGGTATCACTCGCGCGTTGCCGACCCTGCAGGAATCTTTTCACACCTTCTTGAAATACTCCATGCTGTACTCTCCAGGGAAAACCTCAACGGGGAGCTCATTCCACAGCCTAAGCGTTCGCGGAAAGAAACTCATTTTGAACCGCGCGGTGCGAGACCTTTGTGGTTCGGAAAGGAGAACTCTATGTCTAGAGCCCATGAGAACTTCTTTTAGAAAAGTAATAGTTTAAAAAAACTGAAAAACACGCTTATTATAGAAAACCGAACTAAAAAATAGAAAATAGATAATATCTTAAAAAGCACCCATATTTTTTATTTCATATTTTTTATATTGGTTTTCAATAAAAAGCGTGTATTTTAGTTTTTTTAAACTATTATTTATTTTCTACTTTTTAGTTATTAGTGTATTGTCATCGGTCCTCGATAAATCAACAAAGTTTGAACGCAATCTGGCCGTTTAAAGTGGATCAAAATCGCGCCCAAGGAAGTCGGTTACAAACATACAGGTGAAGCTAATATAAAGCGTGTAAAAACCTTCCTTCACTTTCTGGAAGACAGACGTTGGTATTTATGCCCTATGCCATAGATAGGCCCACCATTGTCAGTTTAGACCCTGAAAATATCAATTAACGAATGCATTATTTCCAGTCAGTATCTACGTAATCCCAGTTGTTCTGATAGCGAAGCAGTTTGTGCTCAGCTCGGCTTCAGATCTGGACAAGTATCCTAAAATAGACATCAGGTATGTATTAATCTTAGTATTTTACTAATATAACAAAGTTTGTAAGTTTGGATGTTTGCTGCTCTTTCACGGAAAAACGGCTGAACCCATTTGGCTGAAAGTTATAAAGTTATAAAGTTGGTTGGTATCGTGAGCGTAAATAGGCTACGGTAACCGTTTCCCATCAGGTGGGCCGTATGCTTGTTTGCCACGCTCGTTATATAAAAAAAAAAAAAAAAAAAGTTGAAATGGTGATGGCTTGTACCTAGGATTAGGTCATAAGATACATTTGAATCCTGAAAAATTATCTCTTATTGTATTTATAAAGTAAACTATGTAGTTCTTTTTCGGCATAGCGGCTGAACCGATTCTAGCAGGAAAATACATAAGCTACTTTTTCGAACTACACGCGGGCGAAGCCGCGGGCATAAGCTAGTTATATAATATATGTAAGTGAATGACTTTGGAAAGGAAAGTACGAAAAAGATATTGAAAGTAGGATAACTGTGTGCGAAAGTGAATGGGGTCATTTCGACGTTGACGAGCAGTAAAAGCCTGAGCAAGAATGCTCGAGTTGCTGTTTACAACGCGATATTGGTGCCTACTTTATTGTATGGCAGCGAATCCTGGGTATAACAGAGGAAGTATGAAAATAGCTTAAAATGCAGTTGAGATGCGATCCCTTCGAAAATGTACGGCGTCACGATTTCGGATCGAATCCGTAATGAAGAGATTCACAAAGCAACTGGCGTGAACCAGGGCGTGATTGTAAAGAAGAAAGGCATGTGACGTTGCTTTGTACATATAGAGAGGATGAGTGAAGAAAGATCGATACGAACGATTACTCCGTTGTTAAGAGAAAATCTTGTATAATGTTTACTTGTTTCTTTTATGAACCGCATTAGTTCATCGTCCAGAAACAGGGACTTTGAATGCATAAACACTTAATGTAGAATCCAACAGATCATTTTTATGGCTAGTTTTTTCAGTACCTTTTTTAATTGTCCCGCTTAATAGTGAAGCCCCATCCAGCTTGTTCTCGATGTCCCATAAAGAATGGCCGCTGCTTTGTTTTCATCCCACCAATTTACTTGCTTATGATTGGTCGTTAAAGATTGACAGTGTCTCGAACAATCATAAGACAAACCGGTGATATAAAAATAATAGTGATGGAATGAAAATAGTAATCGATAATTAAATATTTATAACACATTACTCCAGAAAGCGGTCCAAAGTAGTTCTCGGCAGCACTTGTAAAGGGCTACCCATACCTATAAAGCAATACACTTTCCACGAGGATTACAACGTCGACACATACAGCTCTCTCGCTCTCATCCAACTGGACACGTCACTAGTGGATAGACGTAAGTGTTTTTGACAAGTCTATGAGTTGCAAAAAAGAAAATAGTGAAGTGTGCAATGTCCATGTTCAATAGTAGTCTTTGGAAGTGTGTTGTGTTCCATCCACCTGTATAATGACATTTGTGTTTCGCGCCATAATTAGTCTATGGTACACATTCGTTTTCCTTCTTATGATTGTCTATGGTATACAAGACTACAAACTTTTTAATTCCAGTTGACCAGAAAGAAAACGGTATTTATATATGAGCCGTTATGGTTCGTATAAGACTAAAAAAAACTGCGTTTGTTTGATAAAATTAATAATTTATTTATTCATTTTTAATAATTTACATGTATGGTACAGGGTGAAACCCGATGCCGTGTGAAAATTTTATGTGTTTGTAAAATTTTGTTCATGATACCAAACAAGAACTAATTTGTATAATTCATATTTAAACATAACATAACTATTAGGAAATCAGGTCATAGATATAGTAGAAGGAAGACAGATAATAAAGCTTCATATTTGGAATCATTTTTAAGCACTAAAAGGTTTAAACCCGTCTAGGCTATAAGTTGTAGGTATATTTGTATACGAAATCTATATAAAATTTTCAGCCTTATACCCAATATGCCTTCCACCGAAGAAGTTGTTCAACATTCAAATGTTGTACGCCATTCGTTTGCCGCAAGGTGAGTTGCCAGTTCAATAATAACTTTATCTATCTCCACGCCTTACCATAGATATCCCCGAAGGAAGCGATAGAAAGAACTAGGTACTTACGGTATGTCATGTAATGTATTTGCGAATGAATAATTGCGAGTCTCTCATCTTTTTTTTTTGTATTGTCTCTCGTAGCGTGAGTTCCGGGAACTTTTGCTACTTAACCGGTCAATGGGGAGACCTAGGCCTCCAGCCAGGCACTTTATTTTTAAGCAACACAGCTAAGGGCACCCCCTGTGGGGTACGAACCTCGGCTTAGGGCGTTGCTGGATCGCGAGCAAGGGAGCTGGGCTGGACTGGTAATTTTATTTAAATATTATTTGGGGGGCGGGATTTGCGCGTCTGGCTCGGCGCGGGCCGGCGTTTGCGGCGGAGATCGGGGGGGAACATTACGGCTTATTCGCGTCGAGCCTCGCCGGCGAGGACGGAACAGTGGTCGGTTGTGTGTAGTGTTTGTATGTTTTTGTCGGGCGTCCTTGAGGACCGTTATGTCGTCATCCGGTTCGATGACGGCATGTTTGGACGCCTTATCTTCGAGATAAGGGAAGGAGTGTATCGGGCGGCCGATACGACGAGGGAGTTGCGGTGATTTACAGCAGAATCGAAATGACGTTTGGCCAGTTTTTTCAAAAACTGTTTAATAGTTGGGACTTTGAGGTCAACGTGGAGTTGACTATTACGCATGTACCACGGGGCACCTGTGGCTCTCCGGAGAAACCGGCTTTGGAGCACTTGCAGGGGGTTAAGCGTTGACTTGCTAGTGTGTGCGAACACTACACCCGCATATGTCATGATTGGTCGGATGCACGTCGTGTAAATCCTCACGTTGGATTTCAATGAGAGTTTACTTCGTGCATTCAACATGCTGTGAAGTCTACCGAGCGCGAAGGCGGCTCGCGCGCGTGCCGCCTTTACGTGGTGACGGAAAGAGAGGCGTTGATCGAGGATCACACCCAGGTATTTAGGCTTGAGTCTCTCATCACGACGTTTTCCACTTTAAAGCTTGTGGGAGAAAGACGGTTTACAAATCGGCAGACTTGCTATCCAAATTTTTTTTATACAACAATAGTTGCGTACAAGCATACGGCCCACCTGATGGGAAACGGTTACCGAAGCCTATTTACGCTAACGATACCGAAGTATTACTTGCGCGCTGCCACTCTATGTTCGGAGAGTTATACTGTCTTGGCAGCATTATAGGACTAATGCCACTGCTGCCAACACAATATAACAACCCCCCTTCCCCAAGGAGCTCATTACTGGAGAACTTATTCACCGCGTAGGAACACAACACAATAAATTGTGTTATTTGGCTACGGACTTTAAGGTCACGGACTGTAAGGACTGTAAGGTCTAAAAAGAAATGCAAATTCGAACGGGAAACCCGTTATGCCCCACCTCTCTTATAACGTTGAAATTGTTTATCAAACTGTGCTTCCAGATTGCAGCAGCCCGTATTTAAGAGTATATCGCATGAGGCTTGTGGATCTACAGGAGTGTCAAATATTTTATAGGAAGTCTGGGGTGATTATTTTATGGAATTACCTTCACCTATGTGATGGAGATATCATATAAGTTCACATTTTCTCACGCTATTAGGCACCCGCTTCCAAACAAGACAAAAATATTTGTAGGCTGGCCGTCCCGACCAGCTTGTGTTGGATAAAAATTAAAATTCTTGCAACACGATCGTAGCGCCATCTATCGGGTCCAATCGTGAATCTAAGCCATTCTCGAATCCTGAACACATATTATAATATCAAAATCGGTCCAGCCGTTTAGAAGTTCAGCCACATACACACACATAACGATAATATTTATAAAGATGATCAGAATTGACGAACATAAAAATATTAAAATGTATTTATACTGATTCCATTACAGTAGTAGGTAAACAATAGACGTACGAGAACTATTGATTTCAATGGTATCGATAGACAAAATTATATCTATTGATTAAAATCACTACTAAAGTAGTGGACATATGTGTTCCATTGATTTTAGTAGTTACTGCAGACAAACGATCTAAATGACTTAAGAATCTGAATATATAAGCAATATATTTTTTTGAATAGAAAACTACACATCAATAATTTATTGATTTAAATTAATAAGCATAAAATACTCATTGTTCTATTGATTTTCGTCAATAGAACAATGAATATTATATAGTTTCAGTCCCTTTATTTCGTTATTGATTTTTAACTAAAAACCATGAGTTCTATTGATTTTAGTTGGATATAAAGAAAATGTGGCCGACCGAGACAGTGTGCGCGCGGGCAGTGTCGGCCCGTCGCTGCGTGTGGGGCAGTGGGGCCGTACTAGTCACGAGGCTTGGGGACAAGTGGCGACTGGTAATGCCATTACTAACCCCTTGCAATCACACTATAATATTTAATCAAAATATAATAATTGGTCATTGGTTTTTGTTTTCCGGAATAAAACATATTCTATGTGTTATCCATCCATAATTTATCTCTGTGCTAAATCTCATCGAATGCGATTAAGTTCTTCTGGCGCGAATTCTGGCTGTGGAATGAGCTCCCCGTTGCGGTTTTCCCTGGGGAGTACAGCATGGAGTTCTTCAAGAAGGGTGTTAAAGGATTCCTGCAGGGTCTGCAGCGCGCGAGTGATACCCCTGGTGTTGCAAGCGTATTAAAATATTTTTGCATTACCTGTTGAGGAAGACTATATGCCATGCTATGCATATGTATAAACCCAAAGGATCGAATAACAAACGAAATATATGAACGAGAGTGAAACGAGTGAGTGAATAGGGACACGGCAGGAATGAAACCATTTGCATAGACGCAGGATACGTTCGCAAGATACGGTACTGAGCCAAACGTAAACATCGACATCCTGCCGGAATGCATTTCCGAACTGATGCGATACGAACAGTTTTGTGAAAACCATCCTTTACTTACTTGCATATTACGTACGGAAGTACCTCTTGGCATGTTGTTATATCCGGCGGGTTGGCGTGGGCGTGCGCGGGCCCGGCTGCGGCGCGGTGGGGCGCTTCGTGCGGGGCGAAGGCCTGCGCGAGTGGCTGCGGCCGCGCCTCTCCCGCCGCGGGGGCGCCGCCCTCACGCGCCTGGCGCCGCACTATCTCATCCTCAGACGATGTACGCCTCCGTATTTTAACGTAGAGAATCCTCTTTACCATCCTCCGCGGGGGCGGAGGGGTAATGCAGACTCTAACTGTCAAGCCGCTGAGTCCGTGTGTCATGGGATCGCTTTCGAATGCACGCAACACACCAACATTCTTCCTGAGGTCCTGTCCCAGTCGGGCAGCTCCAAATTCGAGACATACCTGCCTACATGCCTTTGAATTATCCTCTAACGTATGCGTTCCTCTCGATGTTTTCCTTCACCGTAAAACTTCTTGTGATAAATTACTGCGAGATACAAAATTTAGGTTTGAACCTGGAAACCAACCACACCACCATCAAGAAGAAATTTATATACATACATACATATAATCACGCCGAGTCCCTACCGGGGAAGGCAGAGAGTATAACGCGCCAGTGCTCTGTAGAGTTTGATACCACTTTCGTTTCGTCCACATTCATCAGTCTCTTCATACATGAGTTTATATGATGTGAGTATTTCACAGCGATGTCGAACGTACAACGCTACGGACCTTGCGAACCTGAAGAGATGAAGACAGAACTGTACACAGACCGCACCACAGTGCAGCCGCCCCACATAGATCTACTGAAACAGCGGAGGGTTCGCTATAACGTAAGTATAAAACCTACAACGAAGAATTGTAAATTTGAATCCCGACTGTACCAAGTTTTTCTGAATTAAAGTAATGCTTAGTCACACCACGAGCTTTACGATGAAGGAAAGCATCGAGAGGAAACCTGCATACGTCTGAGAAGAATTAAAAAACGAACATATGTCGTACATGGAGTTTCATGCCGGTTCTTCTCCATGGAAGCAACCAACCCGAACCGTGCACCTTTTTCGACGTTTTATAAGTGCCTATGTGAAATAAACATATTTTGATTTAATTTAATTGATTATAGACGTGCTTGAGTAACGGCGATGGACTCACCATGTCACGTTAAAATATATCTCTGGTGGAAAGTGAATGTGTGGGTATTACTTCACCCTCTGCCTACACCTACGGGGACCCTTGTGAGAAGGCGTGGATATTAACATACCTTTTTCAATGTAGAAGTCTAAAAACGACTTATTTGTAGGGATTCAAGCTTGCATGCTTTGCGTTGGTACACGTAGCTTCCTCTTTAAAAAAAACATTTATTTCAGCTCACCATATTCGCCAACGTGGAATACTCATGTATTATAATGCGAGTATTTTACAACCTGATGTATGAAAACCAGAGGTCTGTCACTCCTCGGATCTTCCTTCGCCGTTGGTGTGCCAGTCCGGAGCCAATATGCTACGACGCACAATTGTTACAAATCGACTATTACGTAGAGATTTACTTCCAACAAACTATACATTACCATTTATATGTGTACGGCAAGGAAATTAAAATTATTGACAGCAAAAAATTGCTTAATTATGAAAACCACAAGTTGGATAATGTATTGACAACTGCGCCACCCGGCAACGCAAAAAAGCGATAAGTTAAGAAGATTTAAAAGTATCTCAATCATCAGCAAACATATTTTTTTTATATCACAATGGTGCAAAGCACGTCTGATCGCTTGCAACACCAGGAGCATTGCGTTGCCGACCCTGCAGGAATCTTTTCACACCCTTCTTGAAGAACTCCATGCTGTACTCTCCAGGGAAAACCTCAACGGGGAGCTCATTCTACAGCCTGAGCTTTCGCGGAAGTAAACTCTTTTTAATTTAAATTTAAGACCTGGACACTTGTCCTTTCATTTGCTTTTGTCTAGCACTATCTCTTTGATACGCCATTACAGACTGACTCATACACACATTTTATCACGATGAGCCTCTGACGGGGAAGGCAGTTCTCTTTACTTACAGACCGCTTTCGCTTCATCCATTTCCTTTTATCAGTCTCTTCATTCATTCACGTCCTTGAGAATAGACATAGAAAATAAGAAATTTGGGATTAAATTTATATTAGCAAGAAAAAACATTTAAGGTGAAATATATTTTAATATGTATAACAACAATACTACAATATAACTGTATAAAAATAAATTAACAATAATTTAATATTAATATTAATGTTATTATGTAATGAAATATATTATAATAAAATATTAATATTAATGTTAATAAAATAATAATAAAATAAAAATATTAATGTTTATAACATTATTTAAATGGTAACTTTAATACTGGTATAATCTGATATCTAATGCAAGAGTTCCGCTGGCTTATATTAAGTTCTGTTTTGTATGAAAAGCTTACATATTATAAGCGTATATATTATAATCGTCTCAAGTAGATCATACTTTTGCTAATTACCGTACAATGGCGAGACCTAGAGCTCAAGCCACGCGCTAAGCAAACACAGTTATGAGCACCATCTGTTGGGTTCGAATCTCGACTCGAAACCATAGCGTGTGTTCATTTTGTAAAGCGCCATCTTGTGTCAATGAGTTAGAACTAAACAATCACAATTATATCTTAGGATTTATCGTAAGATTTCTGACAATATCTGCTATAAAGGATACAATAACATTATAATATTTAAATTGATGTATACGTGTATATGATCAAATAAAAACATTACTTTATAAATCTATTAAATTCGTGTGAAATAAAATACTCACATACACACATCTAGTGCATAATTAGACGGCCGTCTGGTCTAGTGGTTAGAGCTCCTGACTTCGAAACCTGAGGTCGGGGGTTCGAATCCCGCTCAGGGCAGATATTTGTGTGACGAACACGAGTATTTGTACCTTAGTCTTGGATGTCCTATGTATTTATGTATATATCTATCTATTTAAGTAAATATATCGTTGTCCATAACACAGGCTTTGCTTAATTTGGGACTGGGTCAATTTGAGTGGATTTGTCCACAGGTATTTATTTTATTTATAATAGCGACCTTATCTAATTAGTTACCTTATCTAAGAGCCGTGGTGGCCGAGTGGTTCGTGCAGTTGCCTGCGACGCAAAGGTCGCAAGTTCGAATCCCGACTGTACCAATGAGTTTTTCTGAACTTAAGTACAGTGATTAGTCACACCACGAGCTTTACGGTGAAGGAAAACATCGAGAGGAAACCTGCATACGTGTGAGAAGTAATTCAAAGGCTTATTTATAGTCGTGTAGTGTGAGGATATATTATTATTATAATATATATTTCTATTATTATTATTTTATTATTATCTAATTAGTAATATGGATGAAATTGGAATAAGCGTGGGTTCTTAACCTGCATGAGCTATATGTACCCGTTGTCGACGCAGTGCACAACGTTGTTGGCTTCTCTCAACCTGCCCTCCTGCGTCTTGAACGGTTTGATTTGCCACACATCGTCTATGTTCAGTTTCTCATCACCCTGTAACATGGATTAACAATTACACACACCCCCAATTTTATGTAATATGTCGATATAGATAGATCCATTCATGAGGACGCGCCCCACCAAAAAAAGGAGCCGTGGTGGCGAAGTTCGAATCCCGACTGTACCAATGAGTTTTTCTGAACTTAAGTACAGTGATTAGTCACACAACGAGCTTTACGGTGAAGGAAAACATCGAGAGGAAACCTGCATACGTCTGAGAAGCAATTCAAGGGCGTATGTATAGTCGTGCTTGAGTAACGGCGACGGACTCGCCATCGCCGCACCTAAAATATATCTCTGGCGGAAAGTGGGTACTACCTATACACCTCTGCCTACCCCATCGGTGATCCTTATAGGAAGGTGTGAGGATTTTAAATCTCTTTTAAGTAAGTAAGACTATCTCCTCTATACTCTTTTCATTGTGACCAGTGTCACGTCGTGTGCCCTCCCGTCAAAAAAACTTGGGGCCATCCATATATTACGTCACACATAAAGGGGATAGATAAACAAACATAGGGATAATAATGGACTTCGTGACACCACCTGTCAAAATCAAAAGCATCAAATCGTGAAAATCGTATAACGTAATTTATGGACGATCCCTATTCAGTAAACTGCATTGTACCTTCATATCCATGTTAACGGCATCTTCAGGCACCAGAACAATGAACGGCGTAGATTCAAAACTGAAGGCAAGGCCAAAGTAAGAATACTTCTTAATTTCCTTCATGAATAGAGCCTTGGAATACACTTTGTCAGGATCACTGCCCATATCCTTAATATTAGTTGACAGCACTTCATAGTAATAACTGAGCAAATTATCGTAATACTTCTCCCTCAACTCCTGAGTAGTACAAGCATATATTGCGAACGACAAATCCAACACGGGAGTGGCACATCTTGATAGTTGAAAGTCGATTATTTTCGCGTCGACCGGAACACCATTTTGATACTTGTAAAGGAAGTTATTGGTCCAAGAATCACCGTGACTGATCACTCCGGTGCCTTTGGTTTTCGTTGCAGCGTTTATCATATCTTTGTATCGTTCAGGAACTGCAAACTCCTTGACTTTATCCAAGTAAATCGATGCCGGATACTCCTTTTCTACAGCGTCGATGGCAATTCCGGAAAGTCTTTTCCAGAACCGCGAGTACCAATCCCAAAGAGACTCGTCGTAATACGTTTCAGTAATTTGGTCTTTGATCCTGTCGAATTCCTCGGGTTTCTGGTCTTTCATTGCGAACGATAGAGCGTGGAACTGCGCTAAGACTTTAAAGGTCAATTTGCAATGCACCAAATCGATTCCCTCTTGTCTTACTGCGCTGCCATAGTCGTGTACCGATTCGTCTTCTAAGCATATAACATTGTTCGTACCATCTGAGTATGTAAGGAAAACTTTAGCGTATTTGTCAAATGGCTCCTTTACATTCGTGGTAGCTTGAAATTTCAGCAATTCGGGCAAAACTTTCGTGTAAAAATTGATTTCATTTCGGAAGAAATCGTGACTTCTGTAAGTAAGCCTTCTCGATACATTCTTGGGGATATTTTTCAGTATAACTTGAACATACTTCGAGCCATTCTCATTTTTACCGTAAATTTTAATACGAATCACTTCGCTCAAGTAGGAGTCCCCTTTGCCAGTGTCGCCAACATACTAGGAAAAATTAAAGTTATTATAATATAGAGTGGTTCGAGTAGTTGCCTGCGACACAAAGATCGCAAGTTCGTATCCAGAATGTACCAATCTCAGCAGACGTTCTAACAGCACCCAATTTTTGCCTAAGATATATTTAGGTGCCAATGTGACAGATTGCCAGTTCATCGCCGTTTGCCAAGCACGACCATTGAAATGCGAAAGTGGGGATGTTTGATCCTCTTCCAAGCAAAAACGACTAAACGCAATTGGATGTAATTTGGCACGGAGATAGATTATTAGCTATAGGATATGCCTTATTCCCGAATCTACAAATGAATTAATTATTTACCCTGGTGTAACTGCGAGGAACATATAAAGATCCATGAAACTTACCTCCCAATGTGTAAACCTTAAGTCTTCTCCAAACCATTCAGTCAGCGCTTGACTAAGCATGTCGTTGGTCAAGGCAGGCGACACATGGGTTAGAGAGCTGAAATCTTCAGAAGACATTGTAAAAGGTACCTGAAAATATAAAATTATTCATATATATACATACATACAGCCGTGGTGGCCGAGTGGTTCGAGCAGTTGCCTGCGACGCAAAGGTCGCAAGTTCGAATCCCGACTGTACAAATGAGTTTTTCTGAACTTAAGTACAGTGATTAGTCACACCACGAGCTTTACGGTGAAGGAAAACATCGAGAGGAAACCTGCATACGTCTGAGAAGAAATTCAAAGGCGTATGTATAGTCGTGCTTGAGTAACGGCGATGGACTCGCCATCTGTCACGTGGGCACCTAATATACCTCTGGCGGAAAGTGGGTGTTTGGGTATTACCTATACACCTCTGCCTACCCCTTCGGGGACTCTTGTGGGAAGGCGTGAGGATATTTATTTTATTTATTTATATACATACATATCATAACACTGAGTCCATCACAGGTAGGCAGTAGAGCGCCTGTTATCTCTAGACATACAGACCTCTTTCGCTCCACATTCACAACCCATCATGCATACTCAGTTTGAGCTTAATAAAAAGAAATACTTTGTTGTCCTTTACATAATAAAATACTTTATTTGCTTCTGAAATACAAGGATCAATGTTTCAACCACTTTTGTTGCTCACATTTATGTACTTACTTAGTTTGACATTTATATATAAAAGTGTATATGTAATATAGAATTATTGTTATTTAATGGTTGAATGTACATGGACTTTTGGACTGCTGAAGAAGCCTGCAACACAAAGACCTGCAAGTTCGAATCCCGACTGTAGTAAGTGCAGTAGTTAGTCAGTCCACAAGTTTTATGCTGAAGGAAAACATCAAGGGGAGACCTATATAATAGAAATTCAAGCATGTTTTCATAGTCGTGCTTAAGTAACGCCGATGGACCCGCCATCTGTGACATTGGCACCTAAAATATATCTCCAGCGAAGAGTGGACGTGTGGGTACTGCCTACGCACACTACAGACATGCCTCTGGCCACCCTTCAGGGACCCTTGTGGGAAGGCGTCAAGATATGAATTTATCTCCATGTCTTCTTGAAAGGCAGGAGGGGAAGGAGACCAGGATTAAAACATAAGAGACAGATCTTAGAAAGAGTGTCCCTCATGACGTACAGGGAGGTCAAGACACGAAAAAGAGTTTGTGCTGGACAGATGCAAATAGGAGTTTCATCAGGAAAACTGACAAGATTCGTGCCCTTAAATTTATGATCACCTGTCTTATCGTCACGCCGAGTCCCTAACGGGGTAGGCAGAGAGAGTAGAGTGCCAGTTCTCTCTAGACTTACATACCTCGTTCGCTTTGTATACATATATAAAGTACTCTGCACACTTTAGCACACTTTAAGGTGTGTTATCTTTTATCTGTAAGTGGCTTGTAGTTGAACTTATCAGTGTAAATAATTAGCTTGAATATTCCATTACTATCATGTTAATATAGTATTTAGTTATTTGGAGAATTTTGCATCCCGAGAGATAAACAAAGCAAATGCTACTGAAGTCGTAAAATCTCTATTTTGGGTACATGTGTAAAAACAATATAAGTCTTATATAAATACAAACTGTAGGATCATTTTATCTCGCTATGCATTATCAGCAAGTAAATACTGTATAATTGTAATGAGCTGGTGCTTAAATATTTTTTTTTTTTTACATCAAAAGCGGCAAACAAGCATATGGCCCACCCGATGGAAAAAGGTTACTGCAGCCTATTTACGCTTACAATACCGAAGTATCACTTGCACGTTGCCACTCTGTGTTCGGAGAGATTTTACCCTATTTGGGACTTGTGATGATATGTCTGTAAATTAAACAAAATGATAGTGCTTGTCTTTCCATAAGAATCCTGGCAGGGCAGAAGATCATTCATGTTGGCACTTATCTCTGTTGGCATATAAGTGAGCTGAGATATATGTGCCAACATGGCGAGTCTGACAAAGTTTTATATACATCTATATCATCATGTCGAGTCCCGAAGGGGGTAGGCAGAGGGAGTAGAGCGCTAGTTCTCTCTAACCTTACTTAAGTACACACATTTTTACATAAGTATTAATGTAAAAAAAAATCTTAATTTTAAATGACGGATATAATATAAAAAAAATACATTACAATTTCTTGGTGTAGTTTTAGTGAAGCGAATATTTTTGGTAATTTTTTTTATTGAAGTACCTTTGTATGCCAGCCTGAAATAATAGTATTTCGATAAACCTGGGTATAAATACTTAACTACACAATATTTATGAATAAAGTACATATTTTCCTCCCAAGTTGAGGTATATAATATCTTATAAACCAAATATTTACGTCTCTAATAGTACGAATTTCATTAATATACTTACTCGATGTGTTTGCAACTTTATTGCAGATACTTTGTTTTGTTGTTTACTATTTAGTAACTGTAGCACCCTGACTACCTTCGAGAAGTTAACTTGGCGTTATACACTCTTAAAGAAATAGCCAAAAACATAAATTAAATATCATAACATGATAAGTCAATATGATTAATGTTGTAAAGTGAGAAATGTAATTTTTTCAAGTCTCCGCTCACTTTGGCAAAATGTCACTTTAAAATATCAGGTGACGTTTCGCATCTGACGAAACAGATAACTCTCCACAGAGTATATTATTATTGTTTTTTAGGAACCGACGTAGCGTTAACAGAACCTGCGCCAATTTGAAGGCTTCCCCTTAACATTCGAATTTGCCGCCAAATCGCAATTGACATTACACATGTAATTTTTTTCTCTACTTCGCGCTATTTTTTATTCAATTAGTCGGAAGGTAGTCGCATAAAGCTAGATTACATTTCCCACATATCAAATTGAACTTCATCAAAAATATACTAACGCCTCATTAAAAAAGGCCCACATAAATTCTGGTACAAAGTCAAGTATTCAAACTTACGGTGATCCCGCGAAGCGAGGTAATTTAAACACAATGCAACGAAATCCAACACGAAGATTGCTAACTGATAGAGTATAAACAAAAGTAAAAACATACTTAGTACTACCTAGATTTTAGCTCTATTCCCTATCAACTCGCAACAAAACGCATGTTATATCGAGCGATAGATGGGGTTAGTGTCACATGTAGGTAGTTCTTATTTCGTTACTAAGCGCAGATTATAGCAACCAAAGATTACAATGTATACTGATACCAACATTTGAAACGATTACTGGCTGGAGGCCTAGGTCTCGCCATTGACCGGTTAAGTAGCTAAAATTCCCGGAACTCACGCTACGAGAGAATACAAAAAAAAATTTGAAAAGATTATGTTTCTTCTTCGCATTCCTTTAATCAGTTATTTTTTTGTGATATTAACGGATAACTGACAATTTATTTTGTAATTTAAGATAAGTAACTAGTCCACACCAACACATTTTGATTAGGCTATAATTAAATAATGACAACATTTCAAACAAAAAAGCCGTGGTGGCCGAGTGGTTTGAGCAGTTGCCTGCGACGCAAAGGTCGCAAGTTCGAATCCCGACTGTACCAATGAGTTTTTCTGAACTTAAGTACAGTGATTAGTCACACCACGAGCTGAACGGTGAAGGAAAACATCGAGAGGAAACCTGCATACGTCTGAGAAGAAATTCAAAGGCGTATGTATAGTCGTGCTTGAGTAACGGCGATGGACTCGCCATCTGTCACGTTAGCACCTAATATACCTCTGGCGGAAAGTGGGTGTGTGGGTATTACCTATACACCTCTGCCTACCCCTTCGGGGACCCTTGTGGGAAGGCGTGAGGATATATTATATTATATTATAAAACATTTCATGCGTAAAATCCGGAATTTACAAGGTACTAAGTCAAACGCAAGATTATTTAAGCAAAGTGCTTATTTTTAGGGTTACGACTGCGTCCATCAATTACGTGAGGTTATCTAGGGGGGAGGGTATCAAGCAAAATATTTCCAAAGAGAACTGGCGCTCTATACTCTCTGCCTACCCCGTTAGGGACTACCCTACTAGCGTACTCTTAAACGCCCGTGCTGTTACTCGACAAAATTATTATCGACTTTTAGGACAATCTTTAGGTCCCTCTCTTGTTTTAACCCCCTAGAACCTTTTACCTCGCGTGCTCCGTGGTGGATCTATGGTCATGCATATTTTTTTAAAGGTTTATCATGAACTATGAAGATAGAACTGATGATAGAGCGATTACTTACTTTGCTTCCTAGGCGTGCTTATACTTTCCTGATTCTTACAACTTTTACACAAAACAAATATGGTTGCAAACTATCTATTTTTATATAAACACCAGATAACAATACAGATCTCCAAGCAAGGGGTTTATAGACTTCAGGAGCTTGCAATACTGAATTCATGTGTCTCTCGCAGGATGCCGACTATAAACTAATAGGGTTTTATTAGTAGCATACATGGTACGATTCCTCGATGTAACAACCCATAATTGGATAACAATAAACCACAATTGAATGTATGAAATTTATGAATGAAAATGAATGGACAAGCCTCTGTAAGGATAGAGTGGAAAGATGAATTATTGTCCATGCTCATTTCGCGATGAGGTTGCAAATGGTGACGTACAATTTCTTTTTAATCCATGTATTACTTAATGTGATTGTAAAGATGAAGAAAAGCATGACGCGATGGTTTGGACATAAAGAAAGGATGAATGAAGAAAGATTGACGAAACAGATAAACAAAGCGAAAGTGTGTGCAAGAAGAGGCAGAGGAAAACCACGTTCCAACTACCTGGATCAAATTGATAGGACGCTCAAGGACGGAAACGTCAAGAGTACTCGAAACCGGCGATCAAGAGAATGGTAAATGTAGAGAGAACTGGCGCTCTACTCTCTCTACCAACCCCGTGAGGGACTCTGCTTTAGGAAATGTGGGTATGTAGGATTTATAATAGTTGAATATTAAAATAGCTTAGACTTAATTTTTTTAATAGTTGTTTCGTGTTCCCTGTAATAAGGTTTAGAGAATAAAAGGATTCATGATCGATTTTTTATTTATCTTGTAGTATAAAAATTGCGCGGACCAAGGGTGAATAGGTAAACTTTAATTGCAAAACCTCTCCCAACGTTTTCTATCACCGTGGCGCTAGTGTAAAATCAATGGGCCCGTCGTAAGTTTGAACAATCTGATTGTTTAAAGTTCACCATTCGAATTTCCCCCATAAAGCTTTGAGAGAACCTGCAATGTTTTTTCTATAAACTGATCTTTGTATTACGTACGAGAATGTGCTCGAAACGTTCTGACATAAAGGTACTTTGAAATCACTCAAACAAAAGCTCGTGGAAATCTTTCTTGTGTAGTAAATAGGCTTGTTCGACCTTCGATGTGAAGTAAAAGACGGATAAAAGTCGACATATTCTTTTATTTGTTACAAGTGGAACCTTAATGTACGTTCGTACTTACAGCGTTAAGGGGTTCCTTTACACGCAATCATTTTGATTGTGCGTAGTTTAATTCTGTAGTCTACAGATTAATAATATTTATGGCTTTTATTAATATAATTAATCTGTACACTGCGTGTTTCTTTACTAAAGATATTAAAAAAAAACTTGTTAAGATTACGATGCAGTCCTATTTATTGTCGTGTTTTATTTTTTAATAAATAAGGACCGTGGTGAAAGTTGATCGCGTTGTATCCCGCCACACAAAGATTGCAATTTCGAATCCCGACTGTACCAATGAGTTTTTACTGGACAGTGAAAGTTCGTGTGATAACTTTACGGTGTAGAAAAACCTCCTAGGAACCCTAGAGGAAACCTGCATAGGTTTGAGAAGAAATTCAAAGACGCTCTAATTTATAGTAGGGCTTGATAAGCTCGCCATATATAACGTTGGCACCTAAATAAATCTAAGGTGTTGAGGGCGTCGTTACACCTCTACTCTACTCTTCCCGAAACTCATGCATGAATCTGATATAATAATATTCCAAAAATATATATATATATATTTCTATTATATATATATATATATATATATATATATATATTATATACAAAAATGTTTGTGCAGTTTTCCGATTTCTTCGCTGATGACACGAACTCATGCAAAGTTCACCTAAAATTTGTCGTCAGTCTTTTTCACTAAATGTAAACAAAGCATAATATAAATATTCATATATTTATCTAAAAATAACTAAACATCTGCGCCAGAAGTCAAAAACTCACCAGTACAACAACGTTATAATCATAGACAATCATAGAGTAAGACCAACAACTTTTATGTTACACAATGTTTAAGGGTAACTAAGCTTGGTAGACACCTCACGGGCTTTCCTGTGCCACAATCAGTCTTTTGAATAAAACGACAAACCTTACTTTGCACCTGTTTAATAAAAAATGACTTGTATCACTATGTGGTAAGGTTGAAAATATAGTTTATCGTAAAACAGGCGTGTCATTTTCCCCGAAGGCGTGAATCAAGGATTTCGCGCGTCGCTTCGCGCCGAAACAAAAGGTGCTTGGCTTGCAGAAGGTACCTACATAGCTATGCGAAGTAAAGGAACTTTCTCATGGTGCTGCCATACCTTAAAAATATAATCAGGATTCTTTATGATTTATTTTATTTAATGACGTGAACGAGTGTATGAACAAGTGTATTTTTTTTTAAACCAATTACCATCAGCTTAAGCATACATATATTGCAACCATAACTCAAAAAAGATTGAACGAATAGATAATATATAGCGATAATATAAAGTTTATACATCCGTCACGTTGGCACCTACAATATATCAGGTGGAAGGTGTGTGGGTAGGTACTATCTATTCTATAGACCTCTGCCCACCCCTTCCCTTGACGGGGACCCTTGTGAAAGCTTTTCAATATTGGTACCAAAAGCTCGTCATGATACGACTTAATAATGTTTTTGTTTTGGTAATTAATAGATAAGAATCCTTTAAGTGAGAACAGAACACATAAATCAGTTAATCTGTGGCTTGTTGAAATAACCACTATTATATTAATGTACTTTTCCGGTCTGTTCCCAAACTAGGCGTGAACTTCGTTGACATTACTGCCGGTCGGCTCGTTCGTTCCATTCGTACATTTATTATTCATTCGTTCACTCACGAAGCGACTCGGCGCTCCCTGGTGTCACCAGATTTAGAGTTTAGCGGTAGACTGGTAGCTTCGCAGGGAATTAATATTGGCTTTATGTCTGAGTTTGTCTTTTTTTTTACATATAATATATCCTTACGTCTTCCTATAAGGGACCCAAAGGGGTAGGCAGAGGTGTATAGGTAATACCCACACACCCACTTTCCGCCAGAGATATATTTTAGGTGCCAACGTGATAGATGGAGAGTCCATCGCCGTTACTCAAGCACGACTATACATACACCTTTGAATTGCTTCTCAGACGTATGCAGGTTTCCTCTCGATGTTTTCCTTCACCGTAAAGCTCGTGGTGTGACTAATCACTGTACTTAAGTTCAGAGAAAATCATTGGTACATTCGAACTTGCGACCTTTGCGAACCACTCGGCAACCACGGCTATATTCGTGTTGATATGTATGTATGTGTTTACATTCTTTCCAACGAAAGGCAGGCGGAGATAGCTTTTATGCTAATATTTATTATCTGTAGGCATAAATGCTAATATTTATAAGCTGAAGGCATAATATGAACAATGGCATGACAGCACAGTACAATCCGTACTCAACTTGGAAACTGGGCTAAGTACTTTCAATTATTCACATTAATTTGGTTGCGTGCGATGGCCGAGCAATGAATATTTTACCAGCCGCGACTTGGCGAGTTAAGCATTGTATTCAATATTAAAAGTCGTATGAGCGATCTTTTAACTCTTTATAAACGGCCGATACATCGCACTATATATCATCACGCCTTCCCATAAGGTTCCCCGAAGGGGTAGGCAGAGGTAGGTAACGGCGATGGACTCGCCATCTGTCACTTTGGCACCTAAAATATATCCTCGGCGGGAAGTGGTTGTGTAGGTGCATTGTATACATATGTATACAACTATTAACCAGTTTTTTTAATAGAATAAAAAATATTCTATGTGTAAATCTAGCTAACAATTTATCTTTGTGCCAAATTACATCCAATTCCGTCTAGTAGTTTTTGCGAAAATGGAACAAACTTTCGCATTTACAATAATGCCGTTCCAGGCAACAGAACTATAAAGGTACTATTGTACAGTTTTGTTGGGTTGGGAAATGGGTTTTAGAAACATTATCAGCTCGAATTGAGTTAATAACAATATACAACAATTTGGCCACAATTAGCCTCGTTCACATCGACTATTTGAATGTATCGAATATCGACTAGTGATTCGGTGAATCGACTAAGCTTTTAATTGCGATTTAGGTACTTCTATATATACACTTTGCTAAAAATAAGAGATCTGAAACCTACATACATATCATCACGCCGAGTCCCTTATGATACAAAAAAAAGCGTCGATGTGAACAGCTTATAAATAAATAGTAAATAAATACATACCTTGGGACAATTCCACACAAATTAAGCAAAGCTTGTGTTATGGTAACTGGACAACGATATATTTACTTACATAGATGGATATACTTAAATACATAGGACATCCAAGACTAAGGTACAAATACTCGTGTTCATCACACAAATATCTGCCCTCAGCGGGATTCGAAACCGCGATCTCAAGCTTCGCAGTCAGGAGCTCTTACCACTAGACCTGACGGCCGTCTTATTTAAGCTTTTTCACCTTTCTCGTCGATTGAGGCGATCTTAACGAATTTTCAGTATGATTTTTTTTTTTCGTCCGAACCGATAAAACTTGCAGGTAAAGTAGTTCCAACTTGGAGACAAGTTCGTCTCTCATTTACATAAGACCCGTTGTCCCAGTAAAATGCTCTGCCCTTTGTTAGGTGAGTTTAAACTAACTTTTATTAATGTAAGGCGATCCTCGATAAGTCTTACTAGCGTTAGAAAAATCTTGCCAATATTAACTTTGTTTGGGATCAATTAATCTGGGCCGGTAACATATTTTTATATCCTCACGTCTTCCCACAAGGGTCTCTGAAGGTGTAGGCAGAGGTGTACTTTTCGCTTTAGATATGTTTTTGTGCCAACGTGACAGATGGCGAGTCCGGCGCCGTTACTCAAGCACGACTATACATACGCTTTTGAATTTATTCTCATGCAGGTTACCTCTCAATTTTCCTCTACTCTAACAACATGGCCTTTAACTTTAACTTTACCCCGTCTGAAATTACATACAACACCATGCCACTTAGAGCCATAACAGAGCCGTGGTGGCCGCATGGTTCGACTAGTTGCCTGCGACATAAAGATTGCAAGTTCGAATCACGACTGTACCAATGAGTTTTTCTAAACTCACTTCCAATGTTTAGACACAACGAGCTTTACGGTGAAGGAGAACATCGAAAAGAAAGGATCTATTCACACCCTTCTTGAAGAACTCCATGTTGTACTCTGTAGGGAAAACCTGAACGGGGAGCTCATTCCACAGCCGTTCATGGAAAGAGTCGCGCAGCATGGAGACGTAATAAAAGATGGTCCAATTTGTATTTCCATTAGAAATAGGATAAATGTGGTTAAATTTGCAAATTGTATACTTGTTAAGCGGACAGAGAAACTCCTCAACTTGTAACAAACTTTGTGCCCATTAATATTTTCGCCTGACAAATTTCCAACGAGTTCTTATTCAATTTTATTATCACAAAAGGCTTCCTTTCATTATGTATTAACTTTACCGACAATTAAGAAGCTATTAACTGCTGATTATGTCAACATAAATTTTAAGAGCTAGGCTCTTGTCTGCGTCTCTGATGCAGTCCCTTCCATTTGCTTCTGTCCAGCGCAACCTCCTTCACCTCCCTATACGTCATGAGAGGCACTTTTTCTTTTATCTGACCCATGTATGTTAATCTTGGTCTTCCTCTTAATCTCTTACCCTCTACCTGTCCTTCTAAGATGTTTCTTAAGGAGCTTTCATGTCGTATAAAGTGGCCTATCATGTTTCCTCTTCTATTGACGACCGTCTGGTCTAGTGGTAAGATCTCCTGACTGACTGCGAAACTTGAGGTCGCGGGTTCGAATCCCGCTGAGGGCAAATATTTGTGTGATAAACACGAGTATTTGTACCTTAGTCTTGGATATCATATGTATTAATGTATATACATATATAAGTAAATATATCGTTGTCTAGTTACCATAACACAACCTTTGCTTAACATGGGACTAAGTCAATTTGTGTGGAATTGTCCCAGGTATAAATAGGTATTCTCGACTATTTATTTCTCAATAATTTTTACGGATATTGTTGGTGCATCGATATCACGTCATTTGGATGGCCTGTGATTGGCGAACGATATCACGTCATTGATTATCAAGCACTTATTGGCTATATTATATTTATGTTTTCGAAAGGTTGTGACGTTGTTGTGAAATGTTTGTTATGAGAAGGGCTTCCTTTGAAATAAATACCTTTGTAAATTAATTTTTTTTATATCTATATATATATAAACATTAATGTTTGTCTGTAAGTCCTTTATAGAGTCGTTAACGGCTGGACCAAATGTTTTCTGTGTCTTGCGGTGGATTCGAGAATGGTTTAGATTCTTGTACCCGACAGGTGGCGCTGCGATCATGATTCAGGAAATTTAACGTTTTCACCTGGGCGAAGCTGGGCGGGACAACTAGTTATCAATGTAAATAGATTTGTCCAGGCCAGCACTGCGCGACATTACTTGTGTTGCAGGCTCCATAAGCGGCGGTTACTGCTTGCCTAGTCTGCGTAGTAAACAGACTACGTGAACCAATTCGAATATTCACTTCTAATCCAACTCCTGACCTGCACAGTCATATCTGTCCGGTTAAAAATCGGCGGAACACTATGAAAGTTGTTTGTGTATAACATAGCTCTTTTCGGATCAATAATCTTTGCTTCTTTCCCGTAAGCCAGAACTTTAAACTCTATTGGTACGCTGAAATAGAGTTCAACGTAGAAGTGTATTTCAAGGAATTGGAAGCCAAAGCACATTTCCGTAGGGCCGGCACACCACCTCCTGAGCCGAAGCTTTGGCGAGCTCTGCTTGTAGTACGGTGGCAGGTTGGTAGCCCTGAATACCACGCAAGAGTACTCCACATTAGCATATATTGATACCTGTTATCAATAAAAAATCAGTTGAGTTAGTTTGCTAGCTGTCTGACACTTAAATACTGGATAAGGCAAGGGAATTATTAATTCGATTTGAAAACATATTCTTGCATAACATACGAGTAGCTTGCTAGTAGGCCGAGCTCTCTCAGCCTACCCGGTGAGGCTAGTTCCAGTTTCTTTTAACTAGAGATATACCTAATTTAGGTGGCAACGTGACAGATGGCGAGTCCATCGCCGTTACTCAAGGACGAGTACGAGTACGAATTTCTTAAACGTTATGCAGGTTTACTCTTGATGTTTTCCTTCAACGTAAAGCTCGTGGTGTGACTAATTACTGTACTTAAGTTCAGAAAAACTCATTAGAGCAATCGGGATTCGAACTTGCAATATTTGTCCACCACGGCCTACAAAAAATATTATTTAAGAAAAAGTGGTACCTACGTTGTACCTTACCCGCCGAGGCCTCAACGGTTCCGGTTGTAACTTGACCTGGTCAGTATACAACTCCCGCTTGACCTCTTCCTTGTCACAAGGTCCATAGCGCTGAACGGTCGACAGACCTGGAAGGAGCATCCAATGAGTTGATGTTCGCGCTCTTAGACTGGTTCTTAGTTCAAGAGACCAACTGCTGCTGGAACTAACTGCTGTATAGACATCCGACTGTCGACCATTCGGTTTGTCTGTTTATTAGCGACTACCGTCGATATTTCTTATACTAACAGACCCGGCCACGCGTTGCTGTGTCTAAGGTTTTTGTTATATTACATTGTAAAATACTTACTCAATACAGTCAACAGAATATATCGCTATGTGAGGATCGTTTGGAGCTAACAGATATTTTAAGTTGGATCAAACTGCACACGGTGTGCAAATTTGATTGAAATCGGTTAAGTAGTTTAGGAGCCCATCGCGGACAAACAACGTGACACGTTATGTTAAGATGCAGCATAACGGCTTTGCTTCTAGAAGTCTTCTAGTAGTCATATCCTCAAGACGAAGAAATGAAATAAAACGCTAATAAAATATTCATTCTGGAACATGATTTTATCTTCTTTTTCAGAGTATTAACTATTAATTAAAAATACTTACGTTGTTAGGCCAAATGATAATACATAAATCAATTTGCGATTGCCATACGACCACGCAACTCGACAATGGAACGATCTATTGTATCTTTAGCATGTTTGGATGATGTAGTTAACAATTGGACATAGCAGATGGCGCGGCGATCGTGTTTGAAAATTTTCAACCAAACGAAGCTGGGCAGGCTAGCTAGTTCAAAGATACTAAACGCAGACTCATTCAATGTACCATTATTCAAATGACAATCTCGCGTCAAGGGTTGCGCCGATGTGTGGCGACACCCCAGTTCACCTCTTTACACACATTAGCATATAAATAAAGTTCCTCGCTACTCTTTTATACAAACAATTGGCATAATAATGAACCGCGGTGGCTGAGTGGCAAGTGGCAAGCGACAACTAGAAAGTTGTCGCTTGCAACACAAAGATCGCAAGTTCGAATCCCGACTGAACTTAATTACAGTGGTAAGTCACACCACGAGCTTTACGGTGAAGGAAAACGTCGACAGGAAACTGTATACATACGTTTGTGAAGAAATCGTGGGACGTACGTAGAGTCGTGCATGAGTAACGGTGGTGGACTCGCCATTGGTCACGTTGGCACCTAAAAATAAATCTACAGCGAAAAGTGGGTGTAATGGTACTATCTATACACCTCTGCGTTCCCCTTCGGGAACCCTTGTGGAGATATTATATGAGTATTCTAATCTGACATTTACATATAATGTTTATAGATACACAGATAACCTATCGATAAAGTATATATTGAGTCTGACGATAACACGACTTTTTTTTTATTTACTCATCGCAAAGGCCAACGTACCTAATGTTTCACTTCAAAAACTTACTTCGTCGCAGTATGACTTCGTTCTGCCCGACCCTGGTGACGGCTGGGTGGCCGATCCTGCTGATGCTGCGGTGCACCCAACTATGATACATGCCGTAGTCCAGAAAGCGGGCTGGGGCCTTGCACCCAGGGCCGTAGGTGCCAAAGCCCAGCTGGAGGGCAATCAATTCGTCTTAGGGTATTGCTATTCATTTGTTTTAAATATTATTAATATTAATAAATATATATATAAATATATAAATAAATAATATACCTCCGGCGGAAAGTGGGTGTGTGGGTATTACCTATACACCTCTGCCTATCCCTTCGGGGACCTTTGTGGGAAGGCGTGAGGATATATTATATAACAAATATAATATATTTGTCTGTATGTTGTTAAGGTAGAGGGGACGAGAGGAAGAGGAAGACCAAGATCAACATACATGGGTCAGATCAAAGAAAAAGTGTCTCTCATGACGTATAAGGAGGTCAAGGTGGTTGTGCTAGAGAGAAGCGAATGGAAAGGACTCTCTTAAATTTATGATGATGATGTTGTTATAAATATAATCGTTTGTTTCCATACGCATATAACAATATATACGGTATTGATAACAAAACACAATTTATAAAATGTTTGTCTGCCTATTCGTGGTTTAGTTTCGACTAATCTCCGAAACTGCTGGAACCATTTTAAACTCGGCCACTACGGCTATTAGGTACATCATTTTATAGTGGTGGTCTTAGGGCGCGAAGTATTGATCCATACATGTTCATGTTATACAATAATAACATCATCACATCCCTTGCAAGGTAGGCAGAAAGAGTCAACTGCCATTCCATTTTAGACCTAATGCCATCAATTTGATTTAGATTTGAGTAATTTTTTTTATTCCACTTGGGTGGCAAACAAGCATGTAGCCACCCTGATGGTAAGCGGTTATCGCCGCCTATGGACGCTTGCAATACCAGGGTATCACTCGTGTGTTGCCGACCCTAGACATGACGTAAATAATGCTCACCAATCTCCACCGTCTGCCTTCGCGAAGAACAAGTGCCGTGCCGCTCCTCCAAACGCAGTTCCTGGATGTGAAGGCTTTGGCACATGTCGTGTGTGTAGGCCACATGGTGTGGATGTCCAACTGAAATGTATATAGGTACTATGTAATGACTAAATAATAGACCTTGGGACAATAGGGACAACCACACAAATATTATATATGTAATCTTTTCTCCCCCCACGTAAAAGGGAACAAATGTTAAAAAAAAAAAAAACCGGGGAGTTTGTTTCGCCGTTTCTTCTCCTGACAGGTACTTTTTTTTTTCTTGGAAACGGTGGTAACTTTAGTTTATATTAAATATGTGACGTTCAATAAGTGTTCCCTGTGTCCCTTACATTGAATAAAATATTTTGATTTTGATTTTGATTTTGAAATACATAGGGCATCCAAGGCTAAGGTACAAATATTTTAAATTAATTTAAATTTAAATTCACAAATCTTTAGCTGTTACGAACAAACCTTTTTTAAATTTATGTTTAAGCTCTAAGGTTTTCATGCATGCTGTGGTTTTACTATAATTGAGGAATCACAAAAAATAGTTTATAACATAGCTCTTAAGAATGTTTAGTGTATTTCTTGTTGGAAACTCTAATAAATAAATAAATAAATACTCGTGTTCATCACTGTGGATTATTTATCAATCTTACCTCTGATTTTCTGTAATACGACATACAATCTTCAGAATTCACGTGCCTCATTCTGAAGATTCGGATGCTCGGATCGTTGCAGTCTGAGGACAAAAGTCGCCATTTGAAACTATTATGCATTCTACTTATTAATATATTAAATGGGTTTGAGGATGTTTGTTTCTCTGTCACGTAAAAACTACGAGGTACATTATCAGCATTAATATATAGGGTATGTTTTATTTCAGTTTTTTTACAAATTAATGCAAATTTTACGCAGGTGAAACCGCGGAGTACAACTAATTTAATTATAAAGAGAGAAAGTTTGTTTGTTTGAACACGCTAATCTCAGGAACTACTTATCTATATATATATGTATCTATATGTATACATTACATAACCCGCTTATTGAAGAATAAAAGATATCAAAAAGATAATTTATGGTATTGTAAGGGCTTCCCTAAAATAAATCTCGTTTGGTACCTGCTTACCATCAGATAATGCCATAGCGTAGAACAGGGGCTTGATCAAATGTGAAGGCGGGGGGCATATGGGGCGGAGTTCTGAAAACAATTGAACATCGACCATAAATTAAAAAGCAATCACTGGATATCCGGTTAGATAAAAAACTGGCAATCATAAATGCTTTAACAGATACAATTCCACACTGGTTGGTAACCTAAACTAAGCAAATCTTTTATTAGGGAACTAGGCAACTAAATATAATAATAATAATAATATATCCTCACGCCTTCCCACAAGGGTCCCCGAAGGTACGCAGAGGTGTATAGGTAGTATCCACACACCCACATTCCGCGTAGGTGCCAACGTGACAGATGGCGAGTCCATCGCCGTTACTCAAGCACGACTATACATACGACTTTGAATTGCTTCTCAGACGTTCTAAGTCGCTAGTCCCAACCTCTGTGCTAATGTTCTCCCAATCCAAGGCTATGTCTAAATGTCAAAAGCGTCTAAACGTGGCCGTCACCTATAGATTCAACACCAATCACAGAGTTGCCGACCCTGCATCTAGAAATATATGTTAATTTACAATGGTCTTACCAGTTTTGACATTGTCAACATCTAGTTGTATCATTGCTAATGCACTGAACGTATTTTTGGTATAGTCTGGGTGGTACGTATAGTCCTGAATCTTCATACTGGTCCCATTGCAATTCTGGCCCAGTACTACCCTAGAGAGGGCGCTGGAATGAAATAAAAATCTTCTGAAACTATCCTTAAAATTACACAGTGTTTCACAGGTAGACAGAGAGGATAGAACGCTAGTAAAGAAGTGGAACAGAAAGACCGCGTTTCAAATACCTACATGAAATCAATCGACCTCTCAAGAATGGGAGCGTTACTTGCGAAAGGCGAAATATAGACCAGTCGAGAGAGAGAGATAAATGTGGATGAACCGAAAGGTTTGAAAGTCTAGAGAGAACTGGCGCTCTACTCTCGTGACGGCCGTCTGGTCTAGTGGTTAGAGCTCCTGATTGCGAAACTTGAGGTCGCGGGTTCGAATCCCGCTGAGGGCAGATATTTGTGTGATGAACACGAGTATTTGTACTTTAGTCTTGGATGTCCTATGTATTTATGTATATATCTATCTATATGAGTAAATATATCGTTGTCTAGTTACCATAACACAAGCTTTGCTTAATTTGGGACTAGTTCAAATTGTGTGGAATTGTGAAAAAAAAAAGCTCTCTCGGCCCGATCTGAAGTGATGATCTATGTGTGTAAGGGTCTGGACAGTGGCGTAGCTAGGAAACCAAAGGCCCTGGGGCAAAAAACAAACCAGGGCCCCAACTAAAACAATAAGTTCCGTATTCGTCGTTTCCCGAATTCGACGAACTCCAGATTTTTCGTAATCTAGATTCGTTCGAGGGGCCCCCGTCTAGGCCTCCGGTAGCTACGCCAACTGAAGTTTCTTCATACCGGAAATCTTCTTTCGGCAATTTGTCAATTTCAGTTGCAGCTGCTATCACCATTTGTTTTGAAACTAATATGACTCCAGTTGTGACGATCCGCTTGAGGTCTGTTAAATGAAAATATACAAGTTAAGGTACTATTCAACGCACAGCCCAAACCACTGGACGGAGGACTGAAATTTGCCATGCAGCTAGATGTTATGACGTAGGCATCCGCTAAGAAAGGTATTTGATTAATTCTACCCCTAGATGAAAGTTTGTATGAAACTTTGTCCATTTTCGACCGATCGGGCTGAGACCTTGCATACATAAAGTTACTATGACGTAGGCATCCCCTAAAAAAAGATTTTGAGATGCAGGCTATATAAGATTAGTAACTTTCAATTTATTTACAATAACAACAATTAATAATATTTACAAAGAACAGTTGAAACTAACTACTTACAGATAAAATATTTGTCCCAAATCGGTATCCCGAGGCAACGTGCCAAGAAGAAGTAACTTTTATTTTTATTTTAGAAACTAAACGATAACTTTTTTGTTTAATTCCACGCGGATGAAGTCGCGGGCAGAGCTAGATTGTAATGTATGCGGAAGGTGGGTGTGTGGGTATTACCTATACACATCTGCTGATCCCTTCTGGGACCCTGGTAGGAAGGCGTGAGGATATATATATATATGTGGTTGGGTCTGGAAGGCAATATTAAGATTGGCTTAGGATCGGAGTCAGTGGTTCGTTGGAGAGGAGTTTTGCACTGGGTTGATGAAGACTGATTTAATTGTTGAATTTATCTTCTTGACTTGACGCCTTGTCACAAGGGTCCCCGAAGTAGGATAGGCAGACGTGTATAGTTACCTCTAGGACCTACTTCTGAATCCTCTGGAACCTTGTGGGAATGCGTGAAGATCTAAGAGAGGTAGGGCATAACGGGTTCCCGTTCGAATTTGGAGCTGCCCGACTGGGGCAGGACCTCTACCTTATAGAAGTCCGTAGCCAAATAACACAATTTATTGTGTTGTGTTCCTACGTGGTGAATAAGGTTTCCAGTAATGAGCTCCTTGGGGAGGGGGAGGATTGTTACATTGTGTTGGAAGCAGAGGGATGAAACCTTATGCTGCCAACACACTATAACTCTCCGAACACAGAGTGGCAACTCGCAAGTGATACTTCGGTATCGTGAGCGTAAATAGGCTACGGTAACTGTTCCCAGGTGGGCCGTATGCTTGTTTGCCACTCTTGTTGTATATAAAAAAAAAGATATATTGTTATTATTAATTTCGACAATGGCGGGTGATTATGACAACCCTTTAATGCAGATTCATAATACAAAAATGTTGCGGTAGCTATTTCAACCAATCAACGTAAAGTAAATGTGTACTAATTGATGCATTGAATTATAAATATTGACGCAATGCCATCGAAATGTTTTCATTACGTATTTTGTTTACTTACTGCGGTTCACAATAATTCACATTATATTAACAAGGTTTTAATCTCCCCTTAATTGAAATCCGTATACTATAAATGCATCTGTTTGTCTGTCTAGTACGTTCTTATGTCTATACTATATCCTCACGCCTTTCCACTTAGGAGGAGTTCAGTGACATACAGACGTACAGTAGAATTATATATATAAAGACTAGTTGTCCCGCCCAGCTTCGTTCGCGTAAAAAAATACGATTGTGACGCCACATATCGGGGCCAATTGTGAATCTAAACCATTCTGAAATCCACCTGAAGAATAATAATAATAATAATATAATATATCCTCACGCCTTCCCACAAGGGTCCCCGTAGGGGTAGGCAGAGGTGTATAGGTAATACCCACACACCCACTTTCCGCCAGAGGTATATTAGGTGCCCACGTGACAGGTGGCGAGTCCACGGCCGTTACTCAATCACAACTATACATACGCCTTTGAATTTCTTCTCAGACGTATGAAGGTTTCCTCTCGATGTTTTCCTTCACCGTTAAGCTCGTGGTGTGACTAATCACTGTACTTAAGTTCAGAAAAGCTCATTGGTACAGTCGGGATTCGAACTTGCGACCTTTGCGTCGCAGGCAACTGCTCAAACCACTCGGCCACCACGGCACCTGAAGAAAATTTCATTACAATCGGTGCAGCCGTTTAGTAGGAATTCAGTGATAACCCAAGCAATAAACACACGTACAGAAGAAATATATAGATAGACGATTGCACACGACTGGTTCTGAAGAGGAATACTTACTAATAGGGTAGAATAGTACTCCGAGCCAAGGGTAGGAATCTATGGAGGCCTTGCCCTGGTAGACCACTTTGCGGCTTGTGTTGTCCAGTCCACAGGTCAGTCCACGGCGATCTCCCTGGCATGAAGGTTCTGATGGGAAATTATGTCGTGCTTATATCCAAATCATAAGTACTTACATAACAGGGTAGGCAGACAGAATACAGCACTACGATTAATAGACTCGGGTCATACTCCCCACATCCCGCGACCCCCTCGACTACAAATTGGTGGGGCGCGTCTTGGCATGGCACTATCTATAATTAGGAAAAACTTTGGTTAAGATTTCACGAAGTAATTTGAAACAAACTCACTTAAAGCTAGAGTTAGGTATGTCACGAGAGTAGCCGACCTGAGTGATAGCATTACGGATTATCGAACGACACTGGATCAATAATGAAGCTAACGTGAAAGGTTCGACGGGATGTGACAGATGTTTATACAGGCTGTATCAGAAACAGATTCTATAAGTTATAGGCTAGCCCCGCGAGTTTACCCGCGTAATATTTGATTTCGTTCGTAGATTTTTTTATTAAACGTTAACATATTGTGTACATACATACATATCATCACGCCGAGTTCCTAACAGGGTAGGCAGAGAGAATTGTGAGCCAGTTCTCTCTAAACTTGCACACCTCTCTCGCTTCGTCCACATTCATAGTCTCTTCATACATGCTCGTCGGTTTCGAGTACTCTTGACGTTCCCGTCCTTGAGCGTCCGATCGATTTGATCCAGGTAGTTGGAACGTGGTCTTCCTCTGCCTCACTCACACGCACATACACGCACACACTTTCGCTTTGTATATTTGTTCCGTCAATCTTTCTTCGCTTATCTTTTCTATATGTCCAAACCAACGTAACATGCTTTTGTTCTATACAATCACACTCTCATTCACGCCAGTTGTTTTGCGAATCCCTTCAATTTAACATATTAAATGTCATATTAATCCAGCTTAGATTATTATCTATCTCTGTGCCAAATTTCATCCAATGCCGTTTAGTAGTTTTCTCGCATTTATAATATTAGTGGGATTCAATAAATGAAAAACTTGTGGCACTCGGGGACTGCCGCGGTAAAGCTATTGCATAGCATTTTGTATCGACTTATGCAATACACCTATATACTTCCTCACAAACAGCTGCTTACGTACTAGGCATGCCTTTTAAGTTCTGGCGTTTCCATATTTCCCGGCAATTTTGAATTTGGAACTGTTATATATTCGAATGTGTTTAAATTTTGAATGTGTTAGGTTTTATTCTCGTTACGGAATTTCTGGATTCGGTCTCCACGCTCAAGGCCCGCGATAGAAGCTATGCAATAGCTTAACAGGTCTAAAGACAACAACATGTCAACATTATTAAAGGGAGGAATAATCACTTTGAAACCTGGATGTATGTAGTTTTTTCAGACTATTAATTAGATAAAAAATACTATGTATAGTAATTTGATTGTTCATATATAAATTTGCGTTGACATGAGTATTTTTACGAGAATTTTGTTTGAATACTGGCACGTTTTTTCTTATTTAATCCATCCTTGCGTCCTTTTAATGTACAATCTTTTGAACAAATTAAATTCAATTTTATAAGGCACCCTGTATAAATATAATTATTTATTTATTGTTTTGTAAACTTGTAATTGAGATGAAAATGAAGATTACACAACATCACACAAACATTTAAAACGGACCGGCAATGAAATGCGCGACTCAAGTTGACAGTCGAATAGTCGCCTACAAGACAAATATTACAAGTTCGAATCCCGACTGTGTATTTCTAACCTAATAAGTTTTTCTAAGCTTATGTACAGATTTATTCTTATCACCAGATTTACGGTGATAGAAAAACAAACAAGAGGAAACCTACATACGATCGTGAATAAATTCATACACACGTTTTCCTTCACCGTAAAGCAAGTGGCGTGATTAATCACTGAACTCAAGTTCAGAAAAACTCATTGGTACAGTCGGGATTAGGATGCGATCTTTGCGAACCAATATATATCTGGACACCACGAGCTTAACGGTGAAGGAAATCATCGAGAGGAAACCTGCATACGTCTGAGAAGAAATTCAAAGGCGCCATCTGTCGCGTTGGCACCTACATATATCTCTGGCGGTTGTGTGGGTATTACCTATACACCTCTGCCTACCCCTTCGGGGACCCTTGTGGGAAGGCGTGAGGTTATATTATATTATTATTGTTAAGTCCAGTGATGCTCCAGTATTATACAGTTCTAATGACAGTAGCAAACGTATTTCGTTGCGATGTTGTGTCCCCTTCCTCTTGCGGTAGTCGGTTCAAAACTACTTGTAATCGGGCTAAAACGGGATGCCTTTATAAAACTCCGCCAGCCGTGTCGATTATCCCCTGTAGGTCGGGATCAGATCGCGTGGCGGTGATTCGGCACGTTCCGATTCACGATAGCTGGCAGCCGAGACAATGACGTACTTACGAGATACGAGACGGCATTTTCTTAAGAAGTTAGGTAACTACTGTTTAATAATATTGTCTTGATTTTCTATACATGTAACAGTGTATTTTACATACATACATATTACATACATATCATCACGCCGAGTCCCCAACGGGGTAGGCATAGAGTAGAGTATAGAGCGCCAGTTCTCTCTAGACTTACATACCTCTTTCGCTTCGTCCACATTCATCAGTCTCTTCATACATGCTCGTCGGTTTCGAGTACTCTTAACGTTCCCGTCCTTGAGAGTCCGATCTATTTGATCCAGGTAGTTGGAACGTGGCCTTCCGCTGCCTCTTCTTGCACACACTTTTGCTTTGTATATCTGTTTCGTCAATCTTTCTTCACTCATCCTTTCTATGTGTTCAAACCAACGTAACATGCCTTTCTTCATCTTTACAATCACGCCCTCATTCACGCCAGTTGATTTGCGAATCTCTTCAATGTATTTTATTTAATTAATTTATGGATTCTAATATCTACTCAAGGACTAGAACATCAAGTGCACCCGGCGAGCATGTATGTAGAGACTGATGAATGTGGACGAAGCGAAAGAGGTATGTAACTCTGGAGAGAGCTGGCGCTCTATTCTCACTGCCTACCCCGTTAGGGACTTGGCGCGATGATATGTATGGATGTTTGTATAGTTATATCTTCATGCCTTCGCCCAGAGTTCCCGAAAGGGTAGGCAAAAGTAGGCATCAAACTCTTCTATATATATTGGAGATGTATTGCTTACATGACAGATGGCGAGTTTGAAACCACACATAAGATATATCTTTGAATTTCTTCTCAACCTTATGCATTTTATTACGATGATTTCCTTCAACGTAAAGCAGGTGGTGTGATATATCACTGTATTTAAGATTAAAACATAGCAGTCTAGGTTTGAACCCACAATCTTGAAATCTGTGTACGTAGGTACTATTTATATCGTTATCGCGACGATAACTGTTGAAGCTTTCGTTCCGATAATCACTCGAGTGCAGGGTTGTCACTTACAGAACTTATGGAAAAATCTCTAATAAATTACACAGTACTCATATCGCTCTGTATGAGAGCTCATTCTAATAAAAACCTATTAAAAGATACGATTATGTCGCTGATAAGAACCGTGGTGGCCGAGTGGTTCGAGTAGATCGTATTTAATCACATCGCGAGTTTTACGTGTAAAAAAATATCAAGAGTAAACCTGCATACGTTTGAGAAGAGATTCAAAAACGTATGTAAAGTCGTGCTTGAAGAACGGCAGTTTCGCTATCTGAAGCCAACGAAACCTGCGATCATGTATGAAGAGACTAATAAATATTGATCAAAATCAAAATATTTTATTTTACATAGGCCTAGATGGGCACTTATAAAACGTCAAAAAGGTGGACGGTTCGGTTTGGTCGTGTCCATGGAGAAGAACCGGCAAGAAACTCCATGGTTTCTCTTTTCAAATCATTAGGTAGACAATAACAATATTTTTATGTTACAGTAATAGTACAAATGTATGGGCGAACAGCGTAGGCCCGACAATAGGTCGTTGCTTACTATACAAAGCATACATAAAACAAGATAATTATAACAATGTTAGCAAGATCTAAGAATCTACAAAGCCTACAATGTTCACACATTCACAAATTAAACAAGTGACACAAATATTGTCATCAGTGCTGTAACTAATTCTGAGCAAGATATGAAATAAAAGAAGAAGAAGAAGGAAGAAAAGAAAAAGAAATATAAGAATCAGAATAGTTAGAGATAGTGATGAAGCAAAATGTCTGTAAATCTAGAGAGAACTCTTAGCCTTTCGTGTGAAAAACTATTTGCAGCCAGCCCTAACAATAGTTAGCTTCGTTTAAGAGGACAGTCACAATGGAATCGATAAAGGTGCCTCCCTAGTTCGCATTGCTATGCAAAGCTATAGTTGAGATACTTATGTAAGTGTTGTGATTCAATGAACACTGCACTTATATTATAAAGAGGCAGTTTGTTTGTTTGTACGTGCAAATATAAGGAAATACTTATGTGATTTGTGAGATTGAGTTTCATTAGATTGCGTTTATTGAGGATAGCTCTGTTATACATGCTATCTTGTTTTAAGTTTTTTTTTGTATAGTAAGCAACGACCTATTGTCGGGCCTACGTTGTTCCCCCATACTGAAGTACTAATGCTATAACATAAAAATGCTGTTATTGTATACCAAATGATTTTAAAAGAGTAACCATGGAGTTTCCTGCCGGTTCTTCTCCATGGAAACGACCAACCCGAACCGAACACCTTTGTCGACGTTTTATAAGTGCCCACCTAGGCCTATGTGAAATAAAATATTTAGATCTTTGATTTTGAGCTATAAGCTATATAAATATCATTAATGTACTACCCATAGGATTAACAAATTTAAAGCGGGTAAAGTGATTCTCAAGCACTGCTGTACATACGTCTATGAAATTGTTCTCAAACTTATGCAGATGACCTTTTAATGTTTACCTTCACCGTAAAGCTCGTACTGTGTTTAATCATTATACTTAAATTCGGAAAACTAATCGGCACAGTCGGGATTCGAACTTGCGATATTGGTGTTACAGGCGACTATTCGAAATACTTGGCCAATACGGCTCTCAGAATAATAATAAAATTGGTTGTCTTTAAAGTCGATTTACGGACGATAGTTTAACGTTACAACGTCATAACAAGATCGTGCCTTTCGCTCGCTCGTGTAGCGTTCACGCTCCGATCGTAACGTTACAATAAGCGCAACGGGACAATGAGCGTAACGGGACTATGAGCGTAACGGGACAATGCGCGTAACGGGATAATGGGCGCAACGGGACAACGAGTCATCCTTTTTCATGCGTGCAGCCGGGGTTTATCGATTTATTAGACGTCAATAATAAGCTTCGTCTAACAATACACACTGTCTTTAAAGCCGATACCTTCGGCTCGAAAGTTCCCATGCCAGCTAAGACAATAGTCAAGATTCGAACTTACGTTGAATACTCGAACCACACCATGGTGCGGTTTTATTGACATTCCGAATTCAAATTTAGTCAGCGTTTTCTTACGTATATCCTAAATACACTGAATCTACGCCAGTTCACTTGAACTGCAGAGCTGTAATATTGTACGTTCGAACGTCGTTGATTTGAAGGAAACTCGATTCGATCTGTTCGCCGGAATGCAAACAAGTTATAGTCCCCCGTCTTGGGTTTTAAGCGAGGTTGACTGTCACACCGTCACGAATGATGTCGAAAGTTTTTATAAGATTGTTTAAGCCATGGTGTAACGCGTGACCTGCCTATTGTCAATATATTTCGACTATATCGTAATGAGACTACTTTTTTTAATTATAAAAATATTATAGAATAAGCCTCTATGCTACCTGCCTGTTAATCTCCTATCATATTTAGCTATGTCAACAGAAAAATAAAATAAGTGTTTTTTTTTTATATAGATGTGATTGTATTTAGCAAATTGATTATTTAGCCTTCCCAAAATGGTCGCCGTAGGGGTATAATCGACACACCCACTTTCCCTTAGAGAAAAAAAATTGGCTACCAACGTGACAGATGGCGAGTCCATCGCCGTTACTCGACTTTACATACGCCTTTGAATTGCTTCTCAGACGTATGCAGGTTTCCTCTCGATGTTTTCCTTCACCGTAAAGCTCGTGGTGTGACTAATAGGATTATATTCAAATAAAGAGATATCTTATTTGGCAACCCTGCCGTTATCATTACGTGTTTGATGGTTTTTGGTGGAACAAAGAGCGGCATTAAACTTATTTCAGTGTCTCATAAATTGTGTTATTTAATGTGTATTTTCGGTGCCATTTTGTGCAGTAAACTTTCAGTCAGTGACCGGTATATAGAAACATTTATATTAACGCTGTTTTTTTTTATAAAATGCTGTATTAAGCTGTATTAAGAGCCGTGGTTGCCGAGTGGTTCGAGCAGTTGCCCGTGACACAAACATCGCAAGTTCGAATCCCGTCTGTACCAATGAGTTTTTCTGAACTTAAGTAGGCACAGTGATTAGTCACACCACGAGCTTTACGGTGAAGGAAAACATCGAGAGGAAACCTGCATACTTGAGTAGCAATTCAAAGGCGTACGCGTAGTCATGCTTCAGTAACGGCCATGGACTCGCCATCTGTCACGCTGGCACCTAAAATATATCTCTGGCGGAAAACGGGTTTGTGGGTACCACCTATACACCTCTGTTTACCCCTTCGGGGACCCTTGTGGAAGGCGTAATGATATACATATTAGTACTTAAACAGGATATTAAATGAAAAAGTATTAAACTGTATAGAAATAAAAGACTAGTATGCATCTCAAGAAAAAGTGCAATAAAAAAATCATTTTTCAAAATGGAAGTATGGTCTGTGCGTAGCACTAAACTACGTATATGTGAACGAAGCGAATGAGGTATGTAAGTCTAGAGAGAACTGGCGCTCTATACTCTCTGCCTACCCCGTTGGGGACTCGGCGTGATGATATGTAACATTTTGGTCTTCCTGTTCCAATACGCTATGATGGGTTGAAGCTTACTTATGTTGCTAAGTATTCGGTGCGGTGTGAATATTTATATTCGAAGTGGCGTGTAAGACTGGGGACAGCTTAAAACTTGGCGTGCACAGTTTCGAGTCGAGGAAAAATTTATTGTGTCATCTTCGTTCGCGTTATTATTTCCTAAGACAGAGATGTTTGCCAACAGATTTGTCCGGGTTTATTGTTCACGAAACGGTCATAATTTTTTTCAACTCTCGTCTCTATTTATGAGACTTTTAAGGACGATTTTTGATTGCTTGCATTCGCCCATACCTGTATTATTTAAAATTATGGGAAGTTGCTAAATTTAGGCAATATAACATTTAGGGGATATAACATTTCTATATTTATAGTAATAATATTGTAAAGGGAAAAGGTTTGTATGTAAGAATGTTTTTAACGAATTGGCTCAAAAAGTACTGGACCGATTTGAAAAATTCTTTCACCATTGAAAAGCTACATTCACCCTGAGTGAAATAGGCTATATTTTCTTTTATAAAACAAAATTATGTCCACCCATGCGAAGCCAGGACGGACCGCTAGGTATTTATATATTAACTAGTGGTCCCGCCCAGCTTCGCTTGGGTGAAAAAAGTAAATGCCCTAAAACACGATCACAGCGCCACCTATCGGGTCCAATTGTGAATCTAAACCATTCTCGAATCTCCACGAACACACACAAAAAATTTCATCAAAATCGGTCCAGTCGTTTAGGAGGAGTTCAGTCACATACACACGCACACAAGAAATATATATATTAAGATAAAGGCGTATGTATATTGCTTGAGTAACGGTGATGGATACGCCATCTGTCACGTTTGCATCTAACATATATCTCCGGCAGAAACTGGGTGTGGTTACTACCTACCCACCTCTGCCTACCCCTTGGGGGATCTTTGTAATTTGTGATCTTTGGGCAGGCGTGAAGATATATTATTAGGTATTATATGTAAGTAACATTTTCTCTACCTCTACGTTAAAAGGAAAATCAATACTAAAAAGGAAACTGGGGAGTTTTACGTTTCCTCTCCTGACAGGTATTTAACTTGGTAGCCAGTAGTGGTCAGGTTACATATTTGCTGCATTTGCGGTTGAAACTCTGGGGCCTTGGGGTCCTGAGGCTCACCATCTTTTTAAAGAGGTCTCGCGCCGTCTAGTCGAGGCCTCTCGTGACAGGCGGGCTGGAACATATCTCGGTCAGAGAATCAGCATTGCTATCCAGCGTGGCAATGCTGCTAGTCTTCTTGGCACGTTGCCTCGGGATACCGATTTGGGACAAATATTTTATCTGTAAGTAGTTAGTTTCAACTGTTCTTTGTAAATATTATTAATTATTGTTACTTGGTAGCGGTGGTAATGGTAATTTTATATTTTATATTAGCTGTGCTCGCGACTTCGTCCGCGTGGAAAGTAACAAAAAAAATGGTTGTGCAGTTTCTTATATAAAAACCTGCCAATAAAAGTCCCGTCAGAATCGGTCTAGTCATTTCAGAGATTAGCCGGAGCAAACAGACAGACAAAAATTTAAAATTTATTTTGATGCATGTACCGTATATTCATATGCATGTAGTAAAAAGCGGTAATTTCAATATTACAAACAAACACTCCAATTTATATGTATAGATAAAATTACTTGACGTTCAGAGTGACGATAAGAGGCAAGACCTCTTCTTTGAATAAAATATTGTAGGTTTGAGTTGGTTTAAAACAGCAATTTTCTAGGGTCAGTGTACTTTGTGTAAGATGCCCAGAATTTATTATTTCTTCCATAGCTGTGAATATTTAGATTTTAAGATACGTCTGCTGGCTGTTGTTGAACGTTTGTTCTTGGGAATCGTTTGTACTCCAGTTGATAAGATTAGCCAGGCACTCATTTCACAGCGACTATTTTCATCTTAATTTACATCCTAAGAACAGACACTAAGTTCAAACTATTTTGCGATTGAATTAAGTCAGACGTAGCTAACTGTGTAGAAGGATGACGGGCAGCACTGAGATGAAATTATGCAAATGCAATTTGGGGCCAGCGACCTTTGGGACTTGGCAACTATGTACTGTATACGTAATTATGCAGTAATTGGTTCTAACTACTACTAAAATGATTTTAGACTGCGGCTAAGCTTAGGTTGTGGAGATAGCAAGGCTTGCTGGTCAAGTCTGTGGAAGGGCCGATGGTCGATGGAGCAGACGTGTCCTAGAGTGCACACCGCCGGGTGGCTAACGTAGTGTAGGATCAACAAGCTGCAGTGTCAGTGGGCTGGTCACGTCTGTGGAAGGGCCGATGGTCGATAGGGTAGACGTGTCCTAGAGTGCACACCGCGGGGTGGCTAACGTAGTGTAGGATCAGCAAGCTGCAGTGTCAGTGGGCTGGTCACGTCTGTGGAAGGGCCGATGGTCGATGGAGCAGACGTGTCCTAGAGTGCACACCGCGGGGTGGCTAACGTAGTGTAGGATCAGCAAGCTGCAGTGTCAGTGGGCTGGTCACGTCTGTGGAAGGGCCGATGGTCGATGGAGCAGACGTGTCCTAGAGTGCACACCGCGGGGTGGCTAACGTAGTGTAGGATCAGCAAGCTGCAGTGTCAGTGGGCTGGTCACGTCTGTGGAAGGGCCGATGGTCGATGGAGCAGACGTGTCCTAGAGTGCACACCGCGGGGTGGCTAACGTAGTGTAGGATCAGCAAGCTGCAGTGTCAGTGGGCTGGTCACGTCTGTGGAAGGGCCGATGGTCGATGGAGCAGACGTGTCCGTGTACTGTGAGGTAGCTAACGTACTAGTAATATAATAGTACATTTAATGGACCGAGTTAGTCTGTGTAACGTCTCCTCTCAATTGTGTTGGAACGTCGTGTTTCGCGTCAAATGAATTCAATTACTAGGTCTGCGAGGGAATGCTATTCCCAGCGTTGGAATAAGCATGCAAAGATTATAGTTTACTAAAGCATGTTTTGTTATCAACTTTAAACTTCAGCAAACTTTTAACTTTTCATATTTGTATTCCCCTTACTGACTGATTGTTGTGGTTAAAGATAATTTACATTTAATGAAAAAAACAACTTTTTACTAAGGCGTATATAATTATATACATACTATATGCTTTGACACCCAGCTTTACCCACATTAGATTTGAATCCAACCAACGTAAGGTGCCTTTCTTCATCTTCACAACCAAACCGTCGTTCTAGCCAGTATTTTGCGATGTCTGTAATGCTTCATTTATTTCACCGCAATGCTTCGACAAGCCGCAATACTTCACAGCCGTGGTGGCCGAGTGGTTCTAGTATCTAGTTGGTTGCAACACATTTGCAAGCTCGAATCCCGACTGTGCCAATCAGTTTTTCTGAACTTTACAGTGATTACTCACACACTAGCTTTACGGTGAAGGAAAACATCGAGACGAAACCTGTATACGTTTGAGAGGAAATTAAAAGACACATTTTATGGTCGTGCTTGAGTTACGGCGATGGATTCGCCATCTGTCACGTTGACACCTTAAATATATCTCTAAGGGGGGTACTTTCCATCACTAATAAGCTTTAAAGGGTAATACACACCCGTGTATTACCTTTTAAAGTCCAAAGCACTCTCATAGATCTGCCTACGATTTCTATAAATACATGTGAGTATTTTCTCGTTGCCTTGAGCACATCTTTATTATTATTTCTTTTAACATTATATTGGTATACCTACTGTAAGGATGTTAATGTGTGTGTAAATAAATAAATAAACAAATCTTGAGCTTCCCACACACGAGCAACTGGGGATGAACGAGCCCCTCACATGTCGACTGTATCTCTTTATAATACAAACTCAATGCAAATATGAATATCTATGAAGCAACTAGCTGTCCCGCCCAGCTTCGCCCGGGTGAAAAAGTTATACTTCCTGAAACACGATCGCAGCGCCACCTATCGGGTCCAATTGTGATGTAAGCTATCCTATCTTTTAAGTTGGATCAGACTGCACACGGTGTGCAAATTTGATTGTAATCGGTTAAGTAGTTTAGGAGCCCATCGCGGACAAACAACGTGACACGTAATTTATACATGTTAAGACTACCTGTCCCGCCCATTTCATAAGCACCACAATGTATTCAGTTATTACAATAAAGAACTTACTCAATTACTTCCTTACTATAATACAAACTCGATGCAAATACGAATATCTATTAAGCATTGCCTAGCCTATCGCATCCACTGAAGCTGGTAGAGCGATGGTCAGTTACCGCACATGACCAATGCGAATGGCCTCTTATGGCAAGCTCTGTTTGGTATCAAGCAAGAGCAATCGCATTTAATAAAATAATATAAAGAATATTAGAGTATGTATGATGAGACTGATGAATGTGGACGAAGCGAAAGAGGTATGTAAGTCTAGAGAGAACTGGCGCTCTATACTCTCTGCCTACCCCGTTAGGGACTGGGCGAGAAGTTGTCTGCAAATATTGTAAGCTCGAATCCCGACTGTACCAATGAGTTTTTCTGATTTTAAGTACAGAGATTAGTCACCACAAGCTTTACGGTACCTTCTATTTAAACCTTCAACTTTTGTATTTTTTTTATTATTGAAATACACATTAGAACGGCCAGTAGCCAATTACTCTAAATAGGTAAAATTATATACACAGCATATACACAACACAAAAGAAAATATATAAACATCATTCATACATTCGCCTCCCAATGCTCCGACATGCCGACAAGATAGTCTGCCATCCATCCGCATACAAATCGCAATCAGAGTTGGACTCCAAGAGATCATTGGACGCAGAGAGAGTGCGAGGGACAGGAGAGTATGATCGCGACTTACTACGACAAGCCCGTATGGAAAAGAGCCTGTGTTTCCTGGCGCGTGTGTACTTGTCAGGCACAAATATTTTTGTGAGCTCTTCGAGTAATTCAGGGGCATTAATACTTCCACGAAGCACCTTGCACACAGTTGACATTTGGTCACAGTTCCTTCTCACCTCTAAGGAGTTATACCCTAAGCAGCCCAGGAGATACTTTGTAAAATACAACTTAATTCAATGCAATTATTAATTAAACTTTTGGGCAGCAATTATAAACAGGGGAAATGTTAATTAAATAACTTGCTCTAACCTATATATTTACAAGATTATTTATCATTCACGGATCGTACGTGAATACATATAGTCGCTCCCTCTTGTAACTTGATACTCGCCCCAAGTCCACGTCTGCCTCAGTATTATGATATAACTCTACTGGAGGCCACTATCTGCTGAAAGATGATAGCCATGCAAGGCAAATTGCTCCTTTGGAAACAATCCTACTAATATTATAAATGCGAAAGTGTGTGAGTATGTTTGTTACTCAATCACGCCAGAACGGCTGAACGGAATTACGTTAAATTTGGCACAGAGATAGGTTATTCGCTAGATGAATATATAACATACTAATTACTAGCTGCTCCGGGTGAAAAAGTGAAACTTCCTGAAACACGATCGCAGCGCCACCTATCGGGTCCAATTGTGATGTAAGCTATCCTATCTTTTAAGTTGGATCAAACTGCACACGGTGTGCAAATTTGATTGTAATCGGTTAAGTAGTTTAGGAGCCCATCGCGGACAAACAACGTGACACGTAATTTATATATATTAAGACTAGCTGTCCTGCCCAGCTTCGCCCGGGTGAAAAGGAAAATTTCCTGAAACACAATCACAGCGCTACCTATCAGGTCCAATTGTGAACCTAAACCATTCTCGAATCAACCTGAAGACACACAGCGAGGAGCAACTACGCCCGGGTGAAAAAGTTAAGCTTCCTGAAACACGATCGCAGCGCTACCTATCGGGTCCAATTGTGATGTAAGCTATCCTATCTTTTAAGTTGGATCAGACAGCACACGGTGTGCAAATTTGATTGAAATCGGTTAAGTAGTTTAGGAGCCCATCGCGGACAAACGACGTGACACGTAATTTATATATATTAAGACTAGCTGTCCTGCCCAGCTTCGCCCGGGTGAAAAGGAAAATTTCCTGAAACACAATCATACCGCTACCTATCAGGTCCAATTGTGAACCTAAACCATTCTCGAATCAACCTGAAGACACACAGCGAGGAGCAACTACGCCCGGGTGAAAAAGTTAAGCTTCCTGAAACACGATCGTAGCGCCACCTATCGGGTCCAATTGTGATGTAAGCTATCCTATCTTTTAAGTTGGATCAGACTGCACACGGTGTGCAAATTTGATTGTAATCGGTTAAGTAGTTTAGGAGCCCATCGCGGACAAACAACGTGACACGTAATTTGTATATGTTAAGATATATATATATATACATATATATATATATGTTTTGTTACGAAAATTGATCGAGATACTCTACTAAAACTATAGGGTAAAACCGCGGGGTACAACTAGTAACATTTAACCTACTAATTTTATAAATGCGAATGAGGATGTAATTTGATGTGATGTAAAGCTTGTGGTGTAACTAATTAATAACTATTTGGATAAAACCTCGAAACAACATTTGTATTGCAGGCGCTGTAAGCCCTTCAATAAAAGCGATGTATCTCGTTAAATCGAGGCATAGTCTTTATTATGCAACCCTGGTGGAAGGGGCGCGCGTGGAGGCTCTTACGCTGCGTCACTCCTTGTCAGGCTTCGAGTGCTCAGGAGAGCTTTGTCGTTCACACGTACTACATCCTGTTTCAGTTAATAGCGATACACGCATAACAGTAAAAAATATTGAACGGATTTTCTTTTTATTTTATACCCCGGATTCGCACGAGTGCAATGTAGACACTAAATATAGTCCCCGACGGGGTAGGCAGAGGTGTCTTATAAGAGAGGTAGGGCATAGCGGGTTCCCGTTCGAATTTGGAGCTGCCCGACTGGGGCAGGACCTCCACCTTATAGAAGTCAGTAGCCAAATAACACAATTTATTGTGTTGTGTTCCTACGCGGTGAATACGGTTACCAGTAATGAGCTCCTTGGGGAGGGGAGGATTGTTATATTGTGTTGGCAGCAGAGGGATTAGTCCCATTATGCTGCCAACACAGTATAACTCTCCGAAAATACAGTGGCAACACGCAAGTGATACTTCGGTATTGTATGCGTAAATAGGCTGCCGTAACCGTTTTCCATCGGGTGAGCCGTATGCTTGTTTGCCAATCTTGTTGTATAAAAAAAAAAACATTCCGCCAGAGATATATTAGATTCCAATGTGACAGATGGCCAGTCCATCGCCGTTACTCAAGCACGACTATACATACGCCTTTGAATTGCTTCTCAGACGTATGCAGGTTTCCTCTCGATGTTAATAATAGTAGATACTAATAATATGTAAGAGATAAAAATGGTTACTGTGGGTTATCCTTTAGAGATATATATATATATATATATATATATATATATATATATATATACAATCGCGAACTTTTGTTTCGATCTTTTAAGATATAAAATTCCGTAGTACATTGGTTCGATCAGTTGCCTGCGACACAAAGATCGCAAGTTCGAATCCCGACTGTACCAATGAGTTTTTCTGAGTACAGTGATTAGTCACACCACGAGCTTTACGGTGAAGGAAAACATCGAGAGGAAACCTGCATACGGCATGAGAAGAAATTCAAAGGCGTATGTATAGTCGTGCTTGAGTAACGGCGATGGACTCGCCATCTGTCACGTTGGCACCTAATATACCTCTGGCGGAAAGTGGGTTTCTGTTTAACTTGTCTTGAATAAAATTGTATATCCAGTACCATTATTCAACGTTAACCATATTAAACTACCCGCGTTGATTCAACGCCAATTATCAAATTACATGCTCATTTGTGGTGACTGCGTATGAAACAATTGTGTTGTATTGTTACAATTAACCAAAGAGAAAACCTCACGGACGGAAAATTATTAAATTAAAAGCATTCTTTAACAATATTTGTCTAAGATATCACGACACGAACTTTTTCCACTGTAAGAAAAACATCGTGAACGGTCTGTGTGTGAAACAATTGAAGGCAGCAAATTCTTTACATGTAGTAAAGAATATATTCTTTATCATTAGTTGTAGTGTGTCTAAGGAGGTTTTAATGTTTCATTTATGTCATGATACTGGCAGGGTGTTTTTAAGTAAAATAGAATGTGACGTTTAGTTTAAAAATTTCAATGGATTTTTAGTTTGTGTATGATTATTTTATTTAAAAAGATTTTTATAATATTAAATAGAAATATATGTTGGAACGAAGTTCCTTATCGCGCGTTGTGAAAGGGGGCTAGACGGAAAAAATTCTTACGAAAAGTTGTCACGACATTCTTACGAAAAGTTGTCACGACATTCTTACGAAAAGTTGTCACGACATTCTTACGAAAAGTTGTCACGACATTCTTACGAAAAGTTGTCACGACACTTTTATTACGAAAATTGAACCTACTGATTAAGTTTATATAACATTATATTTGTTAATAATAAAAAAAATATTATTATAACTTAAAAAAAAAATATTTTATTACAATTCCTTTTTTGCTGTATATTTATAACCCCCGTGTGAGTGACGTGTGCTTCTTGAACTTCGTTCCATCCGGGTGTCCCTTGACACCTCTCAAGTTTTTATTATGGAATAAGAATAGACTTAAAATGTCGTTTCTTTATTTACAGGTAAGAATAATTTGTTTTTATGTTGTTTACATTAGATATAGTTTTTGTGTATGAAGGTTAATTTTAAAAATTTAAATTTAAGTTTAAGTTAAGTTAAAAAGTTATTTAAAAAAAAAAAAAAGTTATGAACAATAAATCTTTATTTACAGAGCAACACATTCTAGTCTTATTCTTAAAAAAATTCATCTTATATACATACATATCATCACGCCGAGTCCCTAACGGGGTAGGCAGAGACTACAGACCGAATATACATGAAATAAATTCTAGTTTCGTTCGAAGCAGTTTTTTTACCTTTATTTCGCATTAAAATCTGTTGTAATGATTAAGTTTTATACATGCAGAATCTAACTGCTTTTTATATTTTTATATCATTAATACTTTATGAAAAAGCCCATAAAATCATATTTCGGATTGAATATCATTAATCCCTTTAATACATACATACATATCATCACGCCTAGACTCTAACGGGGTAGATAGAGTATAGAGCGCCAGTTCTCTCTAGACTTACATACCTCTTTCGCTTCGTCCACGTTCATCAGCCTCTTCATACATGCTCGTCGGTTTCGAGTACTCTTAACGTATCCCTTTAATAATGTTGACATTTTCGTTTTTCTTCGTCTTTAGGGTATGTTCACAACAACTTCTAGAAGACAACTCTTCTATCTTCTAATTGAGAGATCTTGTATGTGTAAGTGTAATTTAATGAAGGTCATAAAGGCCTCGCTTGTAAGAGTAGATATATCTTTGAATCTTGCCAAATTATATAGAATTGAAGGTAAGGAATAAATATTAAGTAAATATTTGCCTCAAATACCTATAATTATGATTGATAAGGTACAGGAGAGCTACTTCGAAGAATTTTTCAGCTCCCTAACAGGGACTCGGAAGTCGGATACCCGCGTCTCACTAATCAGTGTCGAATGATGAAATTTTAGGAAAAATGGCGTGTACGCGTCTGGTAGGGGGATGTACTGGTAGCATGAAAAAGGGTTAATATATAAAAATATATCCTCACGCTTTCCCATGAGGGGCCTCGAAGGGGTAGGCAGAGGTGTATAGGTAATACCCACGCACCCACTTTACCGCCAGAGATATATCTCTGAGAGATCTATCTCTTCTTTCTCAGAGAGATAGAAATCTCAGAGTTAGCCAACGTGACAAATGGCGAGTCCAACGCCGTTACTCAAGCACGACTATAATTCATACGCCTTTGAATTGCTTCTCAGAAGTATGCAGGCTGCCTCTCGATGTTTTCCTTCACCGTAAAGCTCGTGGTGAGATTATTCACTGTTCTTAAGTTCAGGTAAACTCGTACCAAAGAGTACGAGAGTCGGGATTCGAACTTCGGCAAATAGTCGAACCACTCGGCAAATATAAATGTTTTCCATTGCCACGTGGCCTTTTTCTGTCGACCTTACAGCTCATCAATACACGTCGATGTGACATACAAATAAGATTTATTATTCCGCTCATTACTCATGCCAATATAGCTCGGATTCAGTCTAACGAATACTGACTTTATTTCCTAGTAATTGCGGCTCATTATTGGCTGAGCTAGCTCGGATTAGATATATGATTTCATTTCTTGTAATCTGGTGATAAAATTATTGAAGCGTTAAAACTGAAGGTACCATAAAATTTCTCTATTGTGCTCACTTTTTTTTTCTTTTTGATGTGAAACATCTATAGCCGCACGTAAAACCGATTTCTGGCGTGGCAACGCGTCGCCACGGCATGCGTCGTCGTCGCAACAAAAGTATCCTCATTACCAAGTGCAAAAGAGATAGATGTCATAACTCATCACAGACTATACAGGAACAGACATGTGAGCTGCTTAACAGAGTAGGCACAAAGGGTAGGTTATTAGTTGATGTAATTTTTTTGTAATGCAGTTGTTATATAAATTGAATTGTTATATTTTGTTCTAATTTTATGAGTTGTGTTACTTGAGTAGTAAATAAATTATTATATATGCTTGAGTAATAATATATTTTATATCTATGTTTGGAACAAATGTACTCATCAACTAATGGACTTTGACCCTCAGAATGCTATATTATCCCTTAGTAATATGCGCTATATGCAAACCAGAGATAAGCGCGGGTTTGAAGGTGACGCGAGCGAAGCCGCGCGCAAAAGCTAGTTTAATATAATAGGCATAAAACTTGGTAGGGCAAAATGTCATGTCTGATTTAATTAATCTATATTGTTTGTAGTGTATGTGACGACGCATCACAGCAAATTATATGTCTCTATCTTGCACGTGATAATTAAATCATACCATCCTACTTTCACGACTCATCTAATGTAGTATGTGTGACATTGCTAATTCCGTTGTCAATAGAAACAGCACAACAATATCGATGCTTATTTAAATATGTCAAATTTTTATTAATTGACGAAATCAGTATGATTGGTGCCGAGCTCTTGAACCAAATAGACGCAAGACTAAAGCAAATAACCGGAAATTTTGATGAAAATTTTGGTGGTCTAGACATTATTTTTATTGGAGATTTGCGACAATTACCTCCAGTCCGTGCAACTCCAATCTATAAGCAGTCTAAACAACGGATGATTGGACCGTTCGGCAACATATGGAGTACTGCTGCCACCTGTGGGCTGGAGCCCCTGGATACCAGCTTGGGCCTTTTGACGCGGTTCAGAAACGCGCCGCTAGAATTGTCGACGATCCCATGCTCACAAGCGGCTTGGAATCACTAAGTCTGAGGAGAGACTTTGCCTCCCTGTGTGTGTTCTACCGCTTGTATAACGGGGAGTGTTCTGCAGAATTGTTCGATATGATGCCCACTTCCACCTTCTACCACCGCACCTCTCGCCATCGACGGGGAATTCATCCCCATACCTTGGAACCACAAAGGTCTCGCACTGCGCGCTTCCGAAGGAGTTTTCTTCCGCGAACGCTCAGGCTGTGGAATGAGCTCCCCGTTGGGTTTTCCCTGGAGAGTACAGCATGGAGTTCTTCAAGAAGGGTGTGAAAAAATTCCTGCAGGGTCGGCAACGCGCGAGTGATACCCCTGGTGTTGCAGGCGTCCATAGGCGGCGGTAACCGCTTACCATCAGGCGGACCGCATGCTTGTTTGCCACCCTAGTGGTATAAAAAAAAAAAACTTTCAAAACCAATAAAGACAAACTACCATTCATTTTAGCTGGGGATTTCAATGTAAATTTTGCAAAAGATAAATCAACGCCATTAATTACGTTTCTCCAAGAAGAATTTCAATTGCAAATTAATAACAATCCAAGAGAACCTACCACCAGATACGGAACAACAATGGATGCTGTATTTATTAGATATCTTGATAATGTTATGTCCAATACTTTTGTAACATACTTCAGTTACCATCGACCAATTGTCACAGTAATAATACCGTAATAATAAAATAAATAATACCGTCCTCAGAGGCAACATCGAATATAACTAATACCGAAGTCACTGATTAAACGAATTAAGTAGTCAAGATTTGAAATAAATTCGTAAATTTTTGTATTATTTGTATTTAATGAAAATAAATGTTTATTCAATAAATAGTCATCGTTATCTGGAAAAAAATCGTAATATTTTATTTTATCATTATGACATATTTAGTTCCTATCACAATATTATGCTCTTTTCTGCATATTACTTTTACAAAAAAATGTCGATGTTTCACATCTGCCAGGCGTCCCGTGACGGCGCACGTAATTTTTTTTTTTTAATCAAAGTAACTTTTTTTTTTGTAAATCATCTAACTATAGCCACACGTAAAACCGATTGCTGGCGTGGCGACGCTTGCCGTGACGACGCGTCGACACGCTATATGAACACTACCGAAGTCGTTTTAACCAACTCAATATTTTAATCAGTGAATAAATTAATTGAGTTGTCACAATATAAAACCTGTCAAAAAAAATAATCGTTGTTTTATTTTTATATTAAAAATATCGGGAAGAAACCAGCATACGTCTGAGAAGCAATTCAAAAGCGTATGTATAGTCGTGTAACGGCGACGGACTCGCTAATCATGGCTGAAAAGTGGTGTGTGTAGGTACTATACCTCTGCCTACCCTTTCGGGGAAGGCGTGACGATATTTTATATTATATATTTATATTATGCCATATTTAGTTCCCGTCGTAATCTATTTTATAATGCATTTTCATTGTACAAAATAATTTCGATGCTTCACATCAGCCAGGCGTCCCGTGACGGTTCACAAATTTTCTTTAGCTTTTTTTTAAATCTTAAATAAACAACACGACAAAACCAACAACGTCTAAAAATATTTAGCGCGAAACAAAAGCTGCAGTGTGACGTAACGACTTCTCATTATGCCGCGCCGGGAACCGGGTCAACAGCGGATGAACGGATGAACACCGGATGAGCTGTAACACCGCATTAGCTCATGTTAGCTACCTCGTTTACTGGCAGTTTTTAATTGATTGTGGCAGAACTGATAAGACAACAGCTTTACGGTGAAGGAAAATGAGCATGTATGAAGAGACATGCTCATTTTCCTTCATGAGAAAAAAACCGTTTAGTTTCCAAAATAAAAGTAGTCTAAGTTATTCCTGTTATAATCAGCTATCTGCCAGTGAAAGTCCTGTTAAAATCGGTCCAGCCGTTTCTGAGATTACCCGGAACAAACAGACAGACAGACAGATACAATTTTTATTTTGGTATATGTACCGTGTATACATCCATATGCATTTAGTAAAACGCGTTTTTTTATATTACAAACAGACACTCCAATTTTATTTATTTGTATAGATATACAAATAAATATAATTGGAGTGTCTGCATTTTACTTAATGCATATGGATGTATACACGGTACATATAACAAAATAACATTTAATTTTTTTTTTATCTTACAGACAAAAGTTTTAATAAAATATCCGACATGATCACATATGATGTCATACTAATGATCATAAAGATCTACTGTGTACTGCTAGCATGAAGAAGGTACAGACATCGACCCAAACTTTCTTATTCAAAATGTTGATATGAACATCGTCCAAGTTAATATTTTGGGCGCACACAATGATAACTAATCCTTAACTAAATATCTCATCCGTTACCTGTCCCAAACACAGCCTGTATACAAGCATGAAACTTTATCCCACCAACTGCATTTAACAATATGTCACATGCTGTATACACAGGTATAGTCACCGAGAATAGTGGTTGAGAATATGTTTGGATTTTCAACCCTATTGACATTGTAAAGGCTTGTCATCCGTCTCATTTGAATTGTAGTGTTGTAAAGCAATTATTGCCTTTCAGCTACCGGCACGATTTTGTTCGACCACCGAATTGGTGGTCTACCCTACATTCATGTCACTTCACCTTATATTTTTCACTAGCGGCCCGTCCCGGCTTCGCACGGGTGGACATTTTTTTTTTTTCATTTTGGCAATTTTTTTTTCTCGCAACTAAATTAGCCTATATTAATCAGTGATAATGTAGCATTCAAAAGGTGAAAGAATTTTTAAAATCGGTCCAGTACTTTTTGAGCCAATTACTTACAAATAATCTTAGTATAGATACTCTTTATAATATTATATCCTCACGCCTTCCCACAAGGGTCCCCAGAGGGGTAGGCAGAGGTGTATAGATAATACCCACACACCCACTTTCCGCCAGAGGTATATTAGGTGCCAACGTGACAGATGGCGAGTCCATCGCCGTTACTCCAGCACGACTATACATACGCCTTTGAATTTCTTCTCAGACGGTCAGGTTTCCTCTCGATGTTTTCCTTCACCGTTAAGCTCGTGGTGTGACTAATCACTGTACTTAAGTTCAGAAAAACTCATTGGTACAGTCGGGATTCGAACTTGCGACCTTTGCGTCGCAGGCAACTGCTCAAACCACGCGGCCACCACGGCTCTTTATAATATTAGTATAGATAAAAAAATTTACAGTCGAGCGCAGTTAGTCCGACACAATGTTTTTAATAGTACGCTCTCTTTTTCTAACTGCTTTCAATGCCTAACGTATTTTATCTCCGCCTGTACCAAAATTGGAACTTTCTAGATTATCCGACGGCTATCATCAGTATAGATCGTGTTACTAACGTTGTCGGCTTCGGCTCCAACCAGATTGAACCGGTTTGAAGGGTGATTTGCTAGCGCCTATATTCGTGCGGTATTGTCGCGTTGACAAGACACTATCCATTTAACGAACGTGGATGGTAAATAATGTTCCGAATTCGAAAATGGAATTGGAATATATTTAATACTTACATACATATCAGCACGCCGAGTTATGTCCCTAACGGGGTAGGCAGAGAGTATAGAGCCCAGTTCTCTCTGGACTTACATACCTCTTTCGCTTAGTCAACGTCCATAACTCTTCATAAATGCTCGTCGGTTTCGAGTACTCTTGACGTTCCCGTCCTTGAGACTCCGATGGATTTGATCCAGGTAGTTGGAACGTGGTCTTCCTGTGCCTCTTCTTGCACACAATTTTGCTGTGTATATCTGTTTCGTCATTATTAACGATGTATTAACACTATCTTTTCGCTGGGAAAATAGACAGATGGCGAGTCTGTCGTCGTTACTCAAGCATGATTACACCGTAACGCTCGTGATGTGACCGTCTCTCTCCATATCTTCAGCGAAAGGGACCTTGCTTCTTCGAGGACCTCCAAAGGAAGGGGTATTTTTCTGGAACAAAACGTATGCGATATAATTAATTTAGATAACAGTCTACCTCTGTGCTAAATTTCATCCAACTCCATTGAGTATTTTCTGCGTGAAAGAGGAACAATGGCCGCACAAACTTTCATCATCACCATCCTCATCATCAGCCTACAGCAGTCATAGCTGGACATGGCCTCTTCCATGGCGCGCCAACACACTCTGTCTTTGGCCCTTCGCATCCATTCGCCCACATCACAAACTTTTGCATTAATAATATTTTCAGTATATACGTTTCAGCCTGAAATTACGTTACAGTTCTGTTTGTTTAATTAAAACGGCTAATGAATACTGAATTTTAAACCTCAGTTTTAATTCAACACGTCCTCCATATACGCCAATTTGGTGAGCACGTTCGCGACAAACAATTGGCCGCAGGCATTCGGATGGTGCATAGCAATATTTGGACAGTGTTAGTTTAGTTAAAATTCAATGGTATTCCGCTGAAATCTGGGCAAATATAAATGGGTGTATGTTGAGGGACGTTAATGAAACGATGACACAAATCTAGTGTATTATCACATTTATAAAAACAGTCACGTCCCGCCACGTCTATCGATACATACGATACATTCCTAAACTACTCTACTACTGAACGGATTTTCACTAAATAGAACCAACACTAGAAAAAAATCATGATTTTTTCATTTACAAAAGTACACTTATTGTAACGCAACGACCATCGACAAGCCAAATATCAAATGCCCACCAACGACAAACCAAATCAAGCCAGCCAATCAGAACCAAGCCACAACCAGCAAAATGTCCGGGCTGCCAACCCGTTGGGAATGTAGAGTGTCACTGCCAGTTGACAAGTTGAATCTGGTGGAATGAAGCCATCGAAGCACATTTGGATTATTCAGGCTAAAAAATGAACTAAGTCAAAACTCTGCCTAAATTGGGATCTAAATAAAGTACTGATTATGAAGTGTCGAGTCGTTTCTATTCCCCTCTGTTTCATTACTCTAATTAGCAATTTAAGTACATCTAAAGTAATTAATTAGCCTTTAGGGCCAGATCTTTATCCTAAAGCCATTCTACTAGAAGAGTAAGCATGGCATTGCAAAAAAAAGCATGCTTACATTTTAAAGTTTTTCGTTCAGATTGATCGAACACTCAAGGATGCTTAGACGCTCCTATCTTCACTTCACGTTCACTTGAGGGAACATCAAGTGAACGTGAAGTGAAGATAGGAGCGTCTAAGCCATTCAGGTATATTGTAGATACTTACACTCAGAAAACACCAAAATTGTTTGCAATAAAGCGACTTTACCGATTCATAACGTCTTCATATCGTTTCAGTATCGTTTTCCTTAATAAACCACATATCAATATTCCCTCGACAGTTTATGCAAAACATGGGTGTAGTTAAAGCCGAGTGGCTGGCCATTTGACCACAAGTGTTGTATAAACATATCTAGCTATGTTTATTTTATAACACACTTCTGAATAGTAATCTGTATTATATATCTTCTTCACACCTTCCCAGAAAGGTTACCTAAAGGGTAGGCAGAGGTGCGTAGATTGTACTCACACACCTTCCGTCTGAGATATCTTAGGTGTCAACTTGACAGACGGCTGGTCCATCGCCGTTACTCAAGCACGACTATACGTATGTCTTTGAGTTTCTCCCAAACGTATGCCGGTTTTCTCTCGATGTTTTCTTTCACCGTAAAGCTCGGGGTGTGACTAATCACTGTAATTAACTTCAGCAAAACTCATTCGTACTTGCGACATTTGTGTTGCAGGCATCTACTCGAACCACTCGGCCACCACGGCTCTTAGTAGGAATGTAGTAATGGTTTCATTACGGAACCTTATATGAAAGTCCAATATCCCTTTGACAATAATGCAGAAATCAATCATTGTACTTCACAAAGGAAATGACATATTGTCTTTCAAGACACGCACGCTTAATCTACCTACACAAACGTATTTCACCAAAACAAAACGAGTATATGTGTTCAACAAAAAGATTTTGAAGGAAAGGATCAGGTTTATTTATCAGCCTACATGTTTTCCCACGAGAGTCCCGCAGGTAGGCAGACTTTGCGCCGGAGATTTTTTTTTTTTTTTTTTTTTTTTTATACAACTTGGGTGGCAAACAAGCATGCGGTCCGCCTGATGGTAAGCGGTTACCGCCGCCTATGGACGCTTGCAACACCAGGGGTATCACTCGCGCGTTGCCGACCCTGCAGGAATCTTTTCACACCCTTCTTGAAGAACTCCATGCTGTACTCTCCAGGGAAAACCTCAACGGTTTTTGTTTCTAAAGCACTCTATTTGACTTCTGAAGCAGTCTATGAATTTCTTCTCAAAGGTACCGTGAAGCTCGTACTGTGACTAATCACTGTATTAAATAAGCTCGTTGGTACAGTCGGGATTTGAACTTGAAATCTTTGTACTGCAGATGACTCGAACCACTCTGCCACTTCGGCTTTTAGGAGCAAAACACTGACCATAAGCTAAGAGGTACTCTCTATGTTAGGCTCTTGCTTTAACATTGAACATATATTATGTTTTACAAAATGTCTACAGTTTAAAAAATGCCTACTAAGCACTTTTATTTAAACAACAAAGATTGAACAAATTGTATGCTCAACGCGAACATAGAATTTGGCAAGTTACATTTATCAGCGCTTGCTCTCTGGGGGCGAAATATCCCGGGTCGCAGGCCTTCACTACTCCAAGAGTTGCCGGACAAAATGTTTATACATTTTAAAGTTCCGTGTCGTATTACTTACTACAGGATCCCTTTCATCTCGTATATAATTATATTTTTAATTGTTTTTCTCAAATTAATAAACGGAGAAACCAAGCCATTGTGGCCGAGTTTCCCAGTCAGGAGCTCTAACCACTAGACCGGACGGTCGCCTAATAATAAATACACGGCGTTAACACAACAAACGCCAGCTCTTCGCCTCTAAATTATTTGCCGTTTTCCAGCCGTCCGTAACAAATTGTCGAAAATACTTACACATGCTCCTTTCAGTCGGAGTTTCAGTTGAATTTTATACTTTGTGTGTTCTGAAATATTACTTAGAATCTGTCAATATCAGAAGCATTCATCGACTTTAAATTGCTTCCGGGGAATTATTTGTATTGAATGTTCGAAGAAGGTCGGCAACGTGCGAGTGATACCTTGGTAGCCGCTTACCATCAGGCGGGCCGCATGCTTGTTTGCCTTCCAAGTGGTATATAAAAAAGAGGGAAATAACATTCTAATAAAATATTAACAAAAATATAATAATAATAATATATCCTCACGCCTTCCCACAAGGGTCCCCGAAGGGGTAGGCAGAGGTGTATAGGTAATACCCACACACCCAATTTCCGCCAGAGGTATATTAGGAGCCAACGTGACAGATGGCGAGTCCATCGCCGTTACTCCAGCATGACTATACATACGCCTTTGAATTTCTTCTCAGACGTATGCAGGTTTTCTCTCAATTCTCAATTCTCTAGAGGAGGGGCATCCGTTTGTGAAGTAATTCAAAGACCTGTATAGTCCTGCATAAGGAACAACGATGGTATCGCTCTCTGTCACACTACAGCCTTCTACGGCGAGAGGGAACATTGAGAGGAAACCTGCATACACTCGTGAAGAAAGACTCGCCACCTGTCATGATGTCACCTAAATATTTTTAAACTTATAAGTTTTAAATTCTTTAATTTAATACATCAGCGGCGAAAAGGGGGTGTACCTGCCTACCCCTTCGGAGACTTTTGGGAAGGCGTGAGATATATATATATATATATATATACTGGTTTGGAATATGGTATTTTATATTAATTCGCATTGTATTTCTCTTTTGTCAATCTTTCATACCAAGTAACCCCGTGAAAAGTTGGCAGAGAGAGTAGAGCGCCAGTTCTCTCTAGACAGAAAAACTTACTTTTCCATCCACATTCATCGGTATTAGTATTTCAAGACAAGCTTTTCATATCTATATTTTGTTGAACGGTTAGAAAGAAATATACGAGCCATTTACGTCAGTAAGGCAATTTATGTCTTTGATGTATGAACGAGTAAACAAAATGTCTACGAGCCATCCGGCTGGCTGCGTAGTTGATTCAGTATTCAGCTAATTTCACTGCATCCTGGCGTCTTCGAAATACCTCAATGCAAGAACTGGCAGTTTTTGGATGCGGTATTTTTATTTTTGCAGTTAGCACACATTTATTTACATTTGGATGTCCTATTCGTATTCATGTCTATATCTATCTATATAAGTAAATACACATATCGTTGTCTAGTTACCATAATACAAGCTTTGCTTATTTTAGGACTAGGTCAATTTGTGTGGAATTGTCTCGAGGTATTATTTATTTATTTATCGGTCTTCTCAAGCATGTCGGTTTCGAATACTCTTGACATTCCCGTCCTTGAGTGTCCGATCGGTTTCATTAGGCAGTTATTACGTCGTCTTCTGCCTCTTTACACATCGTATCTCTATTTAGTCAATATTTCTTCACTCATCCTTTCTTCAAGTCTAAACCAACGCCACATGTCTTTCTTCTTCATAACAACGTCATCTTCATTCGTTACCTTAATATTGCCTTGTAATTATTTAATCCTCCGTCCCCGTAAGGAACTCAGCGTGACGATTGTATGATTGTAATGCCGCATCCAATTTTATTTAACTCATTGTGCATTAGTCGCCGGCACTTCAGACGACTGATTGCCATCTCGAAAATTTGTTGAATAAATATTTGGATGAATCATTTGCTCAATTCTGTGGCGTGGTGCATACCCGGCGAAGCTTGAGTTTATGTTTAGGCGGATAAGTTTATTTCAAGCATAAGCTTCGGGCTTAAATACACTTTATGAAGTTCTGGCAAAAGCCTTGGTGATATGGTGACTTAAGTAGTCACAAGATCGCAGCTTCAAACCCCGGTGTACTTCAAATGCTTTGTTATTACGGTGAGATGTCACAACACGAATTGCGAGGAAATACTTTACTATATAATAATAATAATAATCTTTATTACCAAAAACATTTTTACATCGTAAACATTTCCAATGGTCCCCACACTAGGAACCTGTATCGTGGGAACCGGTTCACAGAACGATTTAACAAACTAATCTAGTAACTTGTAGTGGCAGGCTATAACAAAAACTTGTACATTACAGAAAGTGTCTTAGGTTAATTAAAGCAAGTAAAGGTACATAGGAAAAGCTTTAAATTATAATAATATCCTAACTATATAATAGGTATATAAAATAGGTATATTAGGTGCCAACGTGACAGATGGCGAGTCCATCGCCGTTACTCAAGCACGACTATACATACGCCTTTGAATTTCTTCTCAGACGTTTGCAGGTTTTCTCTCGATGTTTTCCTTCACCGTAAAGCTCGTGGTGTGACTAATCACTGTACTTAAGTTTAGAAAAACTCATTGGTACAGTCGGGATTCGAACTTGCGACCTTTGCGTCGCAGGCAACTGCTCGAACCACTCGGCCACCACGGCCACAAGTTTTAAATTACTTAAGGATTACGCATTATTATAATTTACTTTAGAGTAGTCAATAGTTCTTCTGTCTCGTGATATGAAAGGGATTTAACCAAGTTCTGAGTTTTACTTTTGCTTCTCTGTAGGTAAGTGAGGTTTCGTAAATTGCAGAACCTTAGTACTGAATTAGAAGAAGCCGTGGTGGCCGAGTGGTTCGAGCAGTTGCCTGCGACGCAAAGGTCGCAAGTTCGAATCCCGACTGTACCAATGAGTTTTTCTGAACTTAAGTACAGTGATTAGTCACACCACGAGCTTTACGGTGAAGGAAAACATCGAGAGGAAACCTGCATACGTCTGAGAAGAAATTCAAAAGGCGTATGTATAGTCGTGCTTGAGTAACGGCGATGGACTCGCCATCTGTCACGTTGGCACCTAATATACCTCTGGCGGAAAGTGGGTGTGTGGGTATTACCTATACACCTCTGCCTACCCCTTCGGGGACCCTTGTGGGAAGGCGTGAGGATATATTATATATATTATTATATAGTACTGAATTATAAGCGATATACTTTATAATATACGATTACTGTATCTAAATCGCTCTAACCATTTAGGAGTTAAGTGACAAACACAAATACAGAAGAATTATATGTAAATCTATACTAATATTATACAGAGGAAAGATTTTATTGTTTGTTTGTTTGCATTGAATAGGCTCCGAAACTACTGGACCGATTTGAAAAATTCTTTCACCATTGGAAAGCTACATTCACCCTGAGTGACATAGGCTATATTTTCTTTTTTTTTATATCCACCTGTGTGTAGCCGGGACGGCCCGCTAGTGAGATATAAGAATGTATAATGATTTTAATGATACGTCAAGAGTAGTCTAAACCGACGAGCATGTATGAAGAGACTGATGAATGTGGACGAAGCGAAAGAGGTATGCAAGTCTAGAGAGAACTGGCGCTCTATACTCTCTGCCTACCCCGTTAGGGATTCGGCGTGATGATATGTATGTATGTATAAACATTTTCTTGAAAAAGTTTCACTTCAGTACACTTTGTATACTTAACAAAGACAATACAATATCTAGGCTAGGTTTTAAGGTTTTGGCAATTGCTTAGGAATTTAGTACGAACAGTCTAGTAGTATTTGTGTCAGTACGCTATCGTTGTAATGTGTACGTGTCGACATGTGCAGTGCGCTTGTCCACGAGGTCGACGTTGTCACAGCGCTTATGCAGTTCTATTTCTTTTATCTTTTAATTAAGATTTTAAGAGCCGTGGTGGCCGAGTGGTTCGAGCAGTTGCCTGCAACGCAAAGGTCGCAAGTTCGAATCCCGACTGTACCAATGAGTTTTTTCTGAACTTAAGTACAGTGATTAGTCACACCACGAGCTTTACGGTGAAGGAAAACATCGAGAGGAAACCTGCATACGTCTGAGAAGAAATTCAAAGGCGTATGTATAGTCGTGCTTGAGTAACGGCGATGGACTCGCCATCTGTCACGTTGGCACCTAATATACCTCTGGCGGAAAGTTGGTGTGTGGGTATTACCTATACACCTCTGCCTACCCCTTCGGGGACCCTTGTGGGAAGGCGTGAGAATATATTATATTATTATATCTTTTAATTACAACTATCATAATAGATAGATGATGCAATAGTGTACACATTAAAGATACTGGTAATGCCCCGCGGTTTCACTTGGTTCCAACTACCTGGATCAAATCGATCGGACACTCAAGGACGGGAACGTCAAGAGTACTCGAAACCGACGAGCATGTATGAGAGACTGATGAATGTGGACGAAGCTAAAGAGGTATGTAAGTCTAGAGAGAACTGGCGCTCTACCTAGCCCATTATGATGATCGTCGGCATAATGATATGTTCCTACTACTGTGTAATAATATTAACTTTCTGATGGACGTTTTTAGGTACCAACGTGGCAGTTGGCGAGTCCATCGCCGTTTGAATTTCTTCGCAAACGTATACAGGTTGCCCGCGACTTTGTCCGGGTGGAATTTTACAAAAAAAATAATAATAAATATAATATATCCTCACTCCTTCCACAAGGGTCCCCGAAGGGGTAGGCAGAGGTGTATAGGTAATACCCACACACCCACTTTCCGCCAGAGGTATATTAGGTGCCAACGTGATAGATGGCGAGTCCATCGCCGTTACTCAAGCACTATACACACGCCTTTGAATTTCTTCTCAGACGTATGTAGGTTTCCTCTCGATGTTTTCCTTCACCGTAAAGCTCGTGGTGTGACTAATCACTGTACTAAAGATCAGAAAAACTCATTGGTACAGTCGGGATTCGAACTTGCGATCTTTTTGTCGCAGGCAACTGCTCGAACCACTCGGCCACCACGGCTTGTCTAAAAAAAATATTGTTCTAAAATAAAAGCTTAAGTTACTCCTTCATACACCAGCAATCTACCGGTGAAATTCCCGTCAAAATCGGTCCGTTTCAGAGATTAGCCGGACTAACAAACAGACAGACAGACAAAAATTGTAAAAATATTATTTTGGTATATGTACCGTGTATACAACCATAGGCACTTAGTAACATAACATTACAAACAGACACTCCAATTTTATTTATTTAGCATAGATATAGTGTTCGTACAGTACCAATGGACAAGCGCATCATGTTCACACTCCTGATCGCCGCCCGTTTATTCTCGCCAGTTTATTTTTACACCCCCGAGGCTATTTACTGCCCACCCCTCGACACCCTCGGGGTGTAAAGGGCAAGTTAAGCGGGCTTGTGGTTATTTCAACACGGGTGTATATGCGGTTGAACGCGGAATTTCGACGCCTAGTTTTGTCTTCCCCGTACTTGGACATTTGGGCAATAATAATTAACAAATGCCGTGGTGGCCGAGTGGTTCGAGCAGTTGCCTGCGACGCAAAGGTCGCAAGTTCGAATCCCGACTGTACCAATGAGTTTTTTCTGAACTTAAGTACAGTTATTAGTCACACCACGAGCTTTACGGTGAAGGAAAACATCGAGAGGAAACCTGCATACGTCTGAGAAGAAATTCAAAGGCGTATGTATAGTCGTGCTTGAGTAACGGCGATGGACTCGCCATCTGTCACGTTGGCACCTAATATACCTCTGGCGGAAAGTGGGTGTGTGGGTATTACCTATACACCTCTGCCTACCCCTTCGGGGACCCTTGTGGGAAGGCGTGAGGATATATATATATTTATATATATATATATATATATATATATATATATATAATATAATATATATAATTAACAACAACTATTAAACGAATAAGTCGTATGCTTAAGTACTCTTACAGTACAGGCACTATACAGTACTAGTCACACGAGCAATTAATTTTTAATTACAGAAAACTAGCTGTCATATACGGGCAGGATCGTTCTGTTTTGTTTTCCAAGGGCTGACGTCATTCGAGACGCCATGATAGTGTTCACGTATTCGAAGCAATTTTTTTTTATACCACAAGGATGGCAAACAAGCATGCGGTCCGCCTGATGGTAAGCGGTTACCGCCGCCTATGGACGCTTGCAGCACCAGGGGTATCACTCGCGCGTTGCCGACCCTGCAGGAATCTTTTCACACCCTTCTTGAAGAACTCCATGCTGTACTCTCCAGGGAAAACCTCAACGGGGAGCTCATTCCACAGCCTGAGCGTTCGCGGAAGAAAACTCCTTTGGAAGCGCACAGTGCGAGACCTTTGTGGTTCCAAGGTATAGAATGAATTCCCCGTCGATGGCGAGAGGTGCGGTGGTAGAAGGTTTCCACCTTTAAGTGGGCATTTAAATTTTGTATATCATTGCATTGACAGTTTGTCTGAGAAACGGTGTTTTGGGGTGAAATATTATACCGATAAATGAAACTGTCATTTTGGTATTTTGCGAGCTTGTTTTATTGGATGGCATAAGGATATATTCACAATTTAGAAGACTGTTAAATTTTCTGTATAATTAAAATCAATTCAATTAATAAAATACATACATATTAATTGGCCATTACATATATTAATATCACATTATAACACATTTAAAAATGTTTTCCGTTGAAATTGAAATATCCCACTTGTACTCATACATCTCTCTCTAAAGCTACCTCTCTGGGTATATCTCCCTCCTGCTCTTTAATTAACTCTTGTCAGTTTGGATAGAAAGACACTTGACGCGGTGACTCTGCCAATTTGACGGTAAACTTGTGAAGGGGATTGGGGCTTATTACGTGTCATGGACATCGGAATATTGACATAAGCGGTTGCTATTGCAAATGTTGTGCGGTTGGTAGTATTGCACAACTGTCAGTATCGAAGAGAATAAGTGTAAAATACTTTGAATGTATTAATTACCTCATTTAGACTACCTACATAAATAACATAAATACCTACATATTTATGTATATACTTAATAATAATATAATATATACTCACGCCTTCCCACAATGGTCCCCGAAGGGGTAGGCAGAGGTGTATAGGTAATACCCACACACCCACTTTCCACCAGAGGTATATTAGGTGCCAACGTGACAGATGGCGAGTCCATCGCCGTTACTCAAGCACAACTTTACATACGCCTTTGAATTTCTTCTCAGACGTATGCAGGTTTCCTCTCGATGTTTTCCTTCACCGTAAGGCTCGTGGTGTGACTAATCACTGTACTTCAGTTCAGAAAAACTCATTGGTACAGTCGGGATTCGAACTTGCGATCTTTGTGTCGCAGGCAACTGCTCGAACCACTCGGCCACCACGGCTTTTTATATACTTTATTATATTTATATTATATTAAAGAAAAAATGTGAGCCGTCACGGGACGCCTGGCATATGTGAAAATGTTTGTAAAAGAAAAGAACAGATTGTGATAGGAACTAAATATGTCATAATGATAAAATAAAATATTACGTTTTTTTTCTAGATAACGATGACTATTTATTGAATAAACATTTATTTTCATTACATACAAAAATTTACGAATTTATTTCAAATCGTAACTACTTAATTCGTAACGTAATTCGTAAATACCGACTTCGGTAATAGTTATATTCGATGTTTCCTCTGAGGACGGTATTACTGTGGCAATTGGTCGATGGTAACTGAAGTATGGCGACGCGTCGCCACGGCATGCGTCGCCACGCCAGAAATCGGTTTTACGTGCGGCTATAGATGTTTCACATCAATAATCATGTGAAAGGATATTAGTTCACACAAAAACTCTTACTACAACGAAATTCGATATAATTTGGCTGAGAAAAAATCGCCGTTACTCAAGCGTTACTCAAGTTGGCACCTTAAATAAATTGGGTGTGTGGGTACTCTACCCCTTCGTGGACTCTAGTAGGAGGATGTGAAGATATTATACATAGCATTTATGACATTCGTGATTTGCAGTCTCTATTAGCCGCATGTTCCATCAATCTTTAAAATTAATGCCTTCACGTAATAAGTCAGATCGGCAAAGTTAGCTGTGCACTCTCAGACAAGTTGCTCCTACTTGCGCGGTACTGCGTCATGGCGTACTACGGTGTTGCACACTGTAAATTCGGGTGCCCTCTAATTTACAGAGCACCTCAATTTTCAGTTTACTGACGTCCCTTCGTTCTTCTTCCGAAGACTGCAAGTTCAAATCCCGACTGTACCAATGTGTTTTTCGAAACTTAAGTACAGGGATAAGTCACTGTACTTAAGCTTTACAGTGAAGGTAAAACATCGAGAGGCGGAAAAACATCGGGGACCCTTGTAAGAAGTCGTGAAGATGTATAAATAAACGTATCATCAAAATATATTCCAAGGTATAAGTGATAGCGGTATAAATATACACCTCCTGGGAATACAGGATAGGATACCGGCAGATGCGCCCGTATTTGGTATCCGACGAGTTTGAAAGGTGCGATACCTCATAAACTATGGACTTGGTATAAAAAACTAACACACAATTCTTGTATGAGCTTTTAACCTCCCATCTTTCCACAAGATGAAGAAAGATCAGAGCTCTTTGCTCTGGCTCTGGAACCATTTTTAAAGTTTCACTAAGAGGTTCTTTAAGAAGGGTGTGGAAAGATTCCTGCAGGGTCGCCAGTGCGCGAGTAATACCTCCTGGTGTCGCAAGCGTACATAGGCGGTGGTAACCGTTTATCATCAGGCGGGCCGCATGCTTGATTGCCTTAGTGGTATAAAGCACATTTTGCCTTGTATAAATCGATTGGCTTTGTGTGGGATGGAAAGTCCCTCCATACAATTTTCCTTTCTGTCCACGCTTACGCCATCCATTTTATGGCAATGACATTACATGCGCAAAAAGTTATGAATTTACCATGGTTATAATAGATACTGTGAGTGTGAACAGAAATGGATTTTGTCTAAGCAGGTTTTAGGTACTTTTTGTGTCCAGTCCCTAGTATTCATGGTATAACCACAACTGTCGATAACAGGTGTAAAGTTTCGCCGGTTCCCGCGGTTGAAAACCAAACCGTGGGGACTTAATGCAGAATTTTTTTCAATACATAATTTTGTATATCATACTGATATAGGTAAAAATTAATCTTCACCCGTAACCACAAGAGTCTTCGAATGGGTAGGCAGAGTGGTGAAGGTTGCACCCACATAGCCACTAATCGAAGTAGATATATTTTAGGTGCCATTGTGACAGATGGTAGACGTATGCAGGTTTCCTTTCGATGTTTTCCTTCACCGTAGAACTCATGGTGTGACTAATCACTGTACTTAAGTTCAGAAAAACTCATTGAAAACGACTACCCCACCGCGGTGCTCTACGCTCTCTATGAAAAGTTTCATACTAATATAGGTACAATTTTGTTTTTGATATATTTGACGTGTACTTATTTGAACTAGTTAGGGTCCCAGTTTCATACATACATCTATAATTTATGTTGTGAGAAGGTAATCCTTACTAATATTATAAATTGTGAATGTAAGTTTGTTTGTTACGCTTTCACGTAAAAACTACTTAACCATTCATCATAAAACTTTGTACACATATTCTCGGAGGTATTAGAAGTAACATAGGATACTTTTTATGAATGAAAAAAAACTTCTTTTTTTTTTTTTTTTTTTTTTTTTTTTTTTACGAAAGATATAAAAGCCGTCTACGCCGACGAAGTCGCGGGCACAGCTAGTACGTAATAAAATGACTAAAATGTAGTGTAATTACACTACACTATAAATTAAATAAATGTCCCAAATCTATGTCTGGAATAGCGCCAAGAAAACTGACGGCATTGCCACGTTGTATGGCAATGCTGATTCGCTGAGCGAAATATTCGCCAGCCCTCTTGTCACGGGAGGCCGTACTGAGAAGTTACTATTTTTATTTCTTTTTCCTCGACCCTTATCGGATCTGTAAGGACCGGAAGGAAACGAACATATACGTACGTACATATAATAACGCCGAGTTCCTCACGGGTAGGCAGAGAGAGTATGCCAGTTATCTCAACACTTACAGATCTCTTTCTCTTCATCCACATTCATCAGTCTCTTCATACATGCTCGCCGGTTTCAAGTACTCTTGATTTGTGACCTTTGAATTACTACAAATTGGTAATACAATTTAATTTCTTGTTTCAACTACAATTTCTTATCAGAGTAAATGAGTCTGGCTGCTTTAATTAGCTGTGAACCATTCAATTTTCCTCCCTATACAATTGAAATAGAGTACATTTTCGCTTGTACAACATTGTGTTTACTCTGACGTTGATGCATGGCCCAATAAAACGGTTTCAAATTGAAGTATTTAGTCATTCAGCACCATTGCGTTTGTCCCGGCTTAAGTTGCAGTACACACCGGAGCGACTGTGAACTGGGACTTTTTGTGAAATGTTCATGCTATTGGGCACATTAATAATATATTTCTTGTAAGTAAAATGTTGCTAGTATTATTATTACGGGGCTCTAATTAAGAAAATATTAATTTTATTTTCCGTAATTATTTTTTGTAAAATATTATTTAAAGCAATATTATAGTAATATATCCTCACCTACCTACCCACAAGTGTCCCCGAAGGGGTAGGCAGAGTTGTATAGGTGGTAGCCACACAACCACTTTCCGCCATATGTATTTTAGGATCCAACGTGACAGATGGCGAGTCCATCGCCGTTACTCAAGCACGACTATACATACGCCTTTGAATTGCTTCTCAGACGAATGCAGGTTTCCTCTCGATGTTTTCCTTCACTGTAAAGCTCGTGGTGTGCTGCTTAGAAAAAAAAAATTGTACAATCAGGATTTGAACTTATAAAATGCGTTGCAGGCTACTCGAATCCCTGGACTACTACAGCTTTCATTAATATGTTATCTGGAAGCTAATATTTCAGCAATATTGCGTTAGTACGAGCTATGAATATTCATATGCTAACTAAACATTCACCAATCAATCGGGAGTGTTCCGACCTACATACACCGTCGTCGATATTAAAGTGATGCTGCTTCGGCGAGTAATTATATATGCTGAAGACGATATGATACTCGAGACTGAACTTGCAGGTTTATCGCCGTTGCTCAAGCACGAATATACATAAATACGGATTCGAATTTATTTTTAAACGTTTGCAGGTTTCCTCTCCATGTTTTCCTTCACCGTGAAGCTCGTGATGTGATTAAACACTAGATAAGTACAGATAAGTTCTAGGCTATATATTATGTTTAAAATTACATTCACTCCCATACACAATATATACCTACCCCGTTAGGGTCTCGGCGTGATTATTTGCGCTTATAGAGCGCCAGTTCTCTCTAGACTAAATTACATTCAATGCTGTTTAACCGTGATTTACTCAATGAAACATTGTTGAAGCTTTCATTCTTTCATTCCAATGTGTGATCTTTTCGAAGTTCGAATCACTCGTTCCGTAGTGCAACTTCCATGGCGAGAGTGAACGATCGAACGGATGAAAGAACGAATGATCGAACGCGACCGACATGCCGTCATGGAGTCTAAAGGCCGCCATGTTTATGAAAGACGCGCTCAAATTGTAGTAAAGCAAAGTGCCTCTCGTTCTTGTAACCCAAGTTTATCTTCGAAGCATGAAGAGTATCCAGGATGTTTAGTCTTATCCTCTTTCCAATCCAGATTCAAGCTTATTTAAGTTTTTTTAGAGACCAATATTTATAGTATTGAATGTTGAATGAATAAGTAGGGAATAATAAAATACCTCCATACAGGCATTGGTGTTGATAATAGCTCTTTACTTCGCGATAATAATGATTTCCATTACGAAAATCCTGAAAGATTTCCTCCTGTTAGCAATACGGAGTCACTAATAACTTCCGCGTAATTATTTTCTCGGACCTACATCCAACCTCGTCTGCTGAATATGTCCGTTCGTCACTAATTTCTTCATATCTGTCCAATAAGCAATCTTACCCAGATTACATAGAGGTGCTTTTACATTTTGAAATATTCAGTCGATTGTCGTCGATAAGGCTTATTCGGTGTAACAAACGGTACAATACAATTTTTTTCGGCCTGCTGTAGTTAGAGCTCCTGACTGCGAAACTTGAGGTCGCGGGTTCGAATCCCACTGAATCTAATATGTGTGTGATGAACACGAGTATTTGTACCTTAGTCTTGGATGCCCTATGTATTTATGCATATATCTATGCATGCATGCAATGCATATATCATATATCTATCTATATAAGTAAATATATCGTTGTCTAGTTACCATAACACAACTTTGCATAATTTGGGACTAGATCAATATGTGTGGACTTGTCCCAGGTAAAAAAAAAAATATCCTCAACCTTTCCCGCAAGGGTCGCCGAAGGGGTAGGCCGAGTATCCACTTACCGCCAGCGATATATTTCTGGTGCCAACGTGACAGAAAAAAAAGATTAAATAAATTAATCACACCACGAGCTTAACGGGTAACACCGTGGCATAAGTTTGAGAAGAAATTTGAATACTCTATAACAAGTAGCCGTACGTAAGAGACACGTGACAGACACGCCATCTGTCACTTTGGTAATTTAATCGAACATTTCTAGCAACGATTGTCGTATCGTTCTTAGTATCCTACCATCGTATGGTATAAATGGCTTAATGATAATCTAAGGTTTGTCTCACGAACTATTTTATATGGAAGATGATTAGAAGGCTCGTTTTGTGTGAAATGGAGGCGATAATGAGCTGTTACGACATTCTGATAAGAAGGTATATATATATAATATATAATATGGTCTGCGCCGGCGTGCCTGCTGTGCTGGAACCAGTCGGTCTCGCTCGCGGCGATGGCCGGAGGCCGGACGGTATGTCTCTGATGCCATGGAGGATGGGTCGGCCCTTAGTGTGGGACGCTACGTGTGGCGATACACTGGCTCCTTCCCGTCTTCCTGACACATCGGTGGCGGCCGGCGCCGCTGCTGCTCAGCAGGAGTGCCTCAAGCGCCGCAAGTATGCCTGTCTCGGGTCAGGTTACATATTTGCTGCATTTGCGGTTGAAACTCTGGGGCCTTGGGGTCCTGAGGCTCACCATCTTTTTAAAGAGGTCTCGCGCCGTCTAGTCGAGACCTCTCGTGACAGGTGGGCTGGAACATATCTCGCTCAGAGAATCAGCATTGCTATCCAGCGTGGCAATGCTGCTAGTCTTCTTGGCACGTTGCCTCGGGATACCGATTTGGGACAAATATTTTATCTGTAAGTAGTTAGTTTCAACTGTTCTTTGTAAATATTATTAATTGTTGTTATTGTAAATAAATATCAGTACCCATATATAATATGTACTATTAACAGCATATCCCGAGAATTTTGTTCATCTGATGTAGTCCAAGTCCGATAGATAGACCAAGGAGGTTTGAACCTGAATTATTCATTTTGTAAGTAACTAAAACCTATAGATGTTGCCATCCACGAAGACGCGCCCCACCAATTTCTAGTCCAGGGTCGCAGGATGCGGGCAGTAAGACCCGAGTCTACTACTTGTGTGTGCGTGTGCACTCATAGGTAATCAGTGTGTACCGACAATACTCACACATTAGTGGAAGGTTGCACACTTACACTAAAAACTGAGAGGAAGAATAGAGGGGCACGTCTTCGTGAACTATCTATAAATAGATTTACTTACCAAATATGTCCCAACAACAATGCATTTCCGGTCAAAATTACCTACACATTTCGAGCTAAATATTCCCAAATAACAAACACCAATAAATCTGATAGTAAGCGTGAGAGCATCACGTCTGGCCCACTATTATGACCTTCGTGTATCGAAACAAATCTGTATCACACGATTATTGACCGTAAACCGAACAGACAAAGGTTAATTTTCTATTGAGGGCCTGTGGCTTACTTGCAACGATAAATTTAATACAAAACGGGGTATTTCATAGTCAGCTCTATGGCCAAAGAGTATAAGATGGATCGTGTCAAATGTTGTTATAGAGAGGATGAGTGAAGAAAAACCTTAAACGACATGATAGCTTCTTAAGAAACCTGGAAGAGAAGAAGAGGAAGACCAAGATTAACATACATGGGTCAGATCAAAGAAAAAGTGTCTCTCATGACGTATAAGGAGATCAAAGAGGTTGCTCTGGACAAAAGCAAATGGAAGGGACTGCATCAGAGACGCCGACAAGAGCCCAGCTCTTAAATTTGTGATGGTGAGTGAAGAAAGATTCTCTAAGTGTGTGGAGAAGAATTTGAGGAAAACCACGTTCCAACTACCTAGATCAAATCGATCGAGCACTCATGGATGGGAACTTCAAGAGTACCCGAAACCGACGAGCATGTATGGAGAGACTGATGAAAATGGATGAAGCAGAAGAGGTCTGTAAGTCTACAGAGCGCTCTGCTCTCTCAGTCTACCCCTAACGACTAAGCGTGATCCTCACGCCTTCCCACAAGGGTCCCCGAAGGGTTAGGCAAAGGTGTATAGGTAATGCCCACACACCCACATTCTGCCAGAGATATACTTTAGGTGTCAACGTGACAGATGGCGAGTCCATCGCCGTTACTCAAGCACGGCTATACATACGCCTTTGATTTGCTTCTCAAACGTATGCAGGTTTCCTCTCGATGTTATCCTTCACCGTAAAGCTCGCGGTGTGACTAATCACTGTACTTAAGTTCAGAAAAACGTAATGGTACAGTCGAGATTCGAACTTGCGATCTTTGTGTCGCAGGCAACTGCTCGAACCACTCGGCCACCACGGCTTAATGAAGGCTGTATAAATGTATTTAGTTTAATGTCTGAACTGGAAATTATATCACATCACATTATATCGTTCTGTTATCACAGACTATAATTAATTAAGGCTAGGTTACTATTATCTTACGCAAATCTACCTACGGGCTTTGACCTTTGAGCAGTTCTCAATACACTTTTGGACCCTAACATTGGGGATAATCTCCTAAAATATCGTCCCATCTGGCTAATGCAATAATCTTTGCCCGCCAGGCGCCGAGCTGCCGCCCCACACAGTAATACGACACACCATCGCTCTATCCCTGGTTTTTAATGGATGACCCTCTATTCTCTATATATCTCTAAGAGAAAATGAAATTTCTGCAAAGGAAAAAACCTCAAAGACCCATATTACTTAGGATTAAATATGTAAAGATAAAATTTCTATATATTTCGATATAAAAAACAGAGTCTGGCTTGGAAACGTCGATGCACTCGCCATATGTCACGTTGGCACTTAAAGTAGGTATATCTAAGGCGAAAAATGTGTGGTTACTACGACACACTCTGCCTACCCCTTTCGAGACAACTTAAACACACTAAAAGCATTAAAATAGGCCATCAGTTTAGGAGATCAGTCACATACACGCACAGAAGAATTATTTATTGATATAGATACATTTTTTTTTTTTTTTTTTTTTTTTTAAAAAGATACATATGTATATCAGACGTCAGGCCCTCCTATATGGGTTCCCGAAGGGGTAGGCAGAGGTGTATAGATAACCACACATCCTTTTTCCGCCAGAGATATATTATAGGTGACAGATGGCGATTCCTTCGCCGTTATTCAAGCATACGCCTTTGAATTTCTTCTCAAACGTAGGTTTCCTCTTGACTTTTCCATCGTCGTAAAGCTCGTGATGTGACTAATCTCTTTACTCAACTTCAGAAAAACTAACTGGTACAGTCGGGATTAGAAATTCAAATCTTTGTGTTGAAGGCAACTACCCGAACAAGTCGGCCATCACGGCTCTCCTATGGATACATACCTACTCTATGTAGTTAATGATTTAATGATTACAAAGTACCTACATACTAACTTTGTATTACTCTGCCCTACAAAATATAAAACTAAAGTTACTACCGTTTACAAGAAAACAAACCTGCCTGGAGAAGAAACGGCGACACAACCTTCTCGGTTTTCTCTTTTAACATCGGCTCCCGTTTACGTAGGGATAGAAACATAATTTAACGTCGTGGTTGCCGATTGGTTCGAGCAGTTGCCTGCGACACAAAGATCGCAAGTTCGAATCCCGACTGTACCAATGAGTTTTCTGAACTTAAGAACGAAAAAGAAAAAGTGATTAGTCACACCACGAGCTTTACGGTGAAGGATAACATCGAGAGGAAACCTGCATTCGTCTGAGAAGCAATTCAAAGGCATATGTATAGTCGTGCTTGAGTAACGGCGATGGACTCGCCATCTGTCACGTTGGCACCTCAATATATCTCTGGCGGAAAGTGGGTGTATAGGTACTACCTATACACCTCTGCCTACCCCTTCGGGGACCCTTGTGGAAGGCGTGAGGATATAATTTATTAACGTACAAATTCTACAGTTAGCATTTTAAATTTCTGTGCCTTACGCACTTCAGTTTCAGTACCAAAGGAGTTTTAATTTAACAGATTTAGTTAATTTAAAACGTTTTGTAAGTAGACGCTTGAAATTGATTTACAAGAGCTTAGTTCAAACTACATAGCACTCAAAGGATTTCACAGTGCCTTTTCTATTCGCGTGCCGCAGAAAATGTACGGGGAAAATAGCTCTGTAGTTGTAGAATATTTGTTGGAAAGAACAGAGGACGCGGATAATGTAGCAAGTTTGATGCCTATTGTCAATGGGGGGCCCTTGGGGAAGGCGTGAGATGTAGAGCTATGGATTTATGGAGAGTAATCACTGTACTTAGTTCAGAAAAACTCATTGGTACAGTTGGCATTCGAGCTTTCAATCAATCAATCGGGAGGTCCGTAGCTACTACGTAAGCCGGTAGTGGCGGGGAGCCGGTCTAATTCCCCGCCATCAGATATGTTGAAGCGTCAAAATGATCTCGGTGACTACGGCTGAGTGCAAAAAAATTGAATAAGTGTAACGTCTGTGTCGTCTACGTATTTACGTTTTATTCTTTGGCCATAGCGGACGGTCGCTCGGCGTCCATGTGATGACGTCATAATTCTGAAACACCCCCTCCTCCACTCCTGTTATTCATGGCAGACACTAGAAATTTTACGGTTATTGAATGAAATCCGGCTGGGGCTGTATCGATGTACGATAGTCCGTTCATGTGCGTACTGGTTGGATGGACTTGGTGAAATTTGCACTGGAGGTCGCTTGTACTCTGTATTAAAACATGTATGGAATACTAGTAAACCACCCCGTCTTCGCGCGGGTAGTAGAGGATATTATACTCACCCGATTTTCTAGAGCTTGTTACATTCAATGTACATCCTCGCGCCTTTATATTTTAGGTTCAAACGGGACGTATCGACTATGCAAGTTGTAAATCTTCATTCCCAGTCACGCAGCCTGGCAGCTAGAAGTCGTAATAATTATTTTGCATTTATATCTAATCCACATATATTCGACTAGCTGTCCCGCCCAGCTTCGCCCGGGTGAAAAAGTAAAATTTCCTGAAACACGATCGCAGCGCCACCTATCGGGTCCATTTGTGATGTAAGCTATCCTATCTTTCAAGTTGGATCAGACTGCATACGGTGTGCTAATTTGATTGAAATCGGTACAGTAGTTTAGGAGCCCATCGCGGACAAACAACGTGACACGTAATTTATATATATCAAGATAGCTGATGCGCGCAACTCCGTCTGCGTACCTAAGAGAGAGAGAGTTGTTTCAGTAATGAAATGAGTGAGAGTAATTTAAAAAGTATTATTTTACGATGAGATATCGCAAAAACAAATAAAAAAATCAGTTCGCTGAGTTCAACTGTTCCGTAATGAGCCGACCACGCGTCTGAGTTGCGGGGTTAACATTATGATATCTATCTCCGAAGATGTTGATTGAAATCAAGTGATGTCAAGTACAATTTTGTTTACATTTAAATACTCGTGATTACATACATACAACATATTTATTTGGATAAGGATTAATATTATGTTGATAAAACATCTTCGGAAATAATGCATTGATTTCGAACAAATTTTATTACCATAAAAAAGGTTATAGTGAGTCAATCTTAATAGATAGACATATGCTGTCGCGGACTTTTTTTTAGAATTTTTAAAGAGGAACAATTCCCTCATACATGATATTTGTGTAACTTAAACCGTTTACGCAGCGCACGCAACGGAAGCTCTCAAAAAGGAATATTTTTCCCGTTCCGGCAACATTATTCATTTATGCTTCGCTCCTATTGGTTGTACCGTAATGTTATATAGCCTAAAGCCTTCCTAGAGAAATGGACTATCCAACACAAAAATATTTTTTCAATTCCAACCAGTAGTTCCTGAGATTAGCGTGTTCAAACAAACAAACAAACAAACTCTTCAGCTTTATAATATTAGTATAGATATTACCTACAAACCCCCTACAAACAAGCCTACCCCTTCGGAGACCCTTGTTGGAAGGCGTAAAGATATTTTAACACAGTAACTTTAACCTGAGGTTTCAACCACGTTCAATTTGCTAATGTTAAACGAAGAGGATTCTGGTCGATCGTTATTTATCTGGAAGTCATATCCTTTATTTTAGCTTATCTTCAATATCCTCATTGTCAATATCTGTTTGTTTTTATAGTCTCCCTCCGTTGTCGATATCCAATGTCTTTTTGTGTATCTGTATACATATTTATGTAGATCAGTGTCTTGCTTACAAGCTTTGCTTAGTTTGGGACTGGGTCAATTTGTGTGTAACTGTCCCCAGGTATTTATTGGTCTCCGAAGGCGCTCTTTTGTACGGAGGTAGGTATTTATTAAGAGCGAACTTTGATTCTAGGTCCCTTTGATGTTCCGGTTGACAGGATATCTAGGGAATATGAAATATCGATGGAAAGAACCGAAATCGATTTATTCAACTGTAGGGACAGAGGGAACACTTATTGAACGACAACGATTGAAACTCCCCAGTTTCCCCTTTTAACATTTGTTCCCTTTTATTTTTTTTAATTTAATATTTATGCACAATTTAAGTACAGTGGTGGACTTAATGCTAAAGCATTTTCTGCATTCTTCACCCTTGACAGGAGAAACATTGCAGCGAGTGTGCACAGAAGGATTAGCTTAGGGATATGAAAAATAATGAATTATACGATAATTTTTTTTTTATTTTTTTTATACCACTTGGTTGGCAAACAAACGTGCGGTCCGCCTGATGGTAAGCGGTTACCGCCGCCTATGGACGCTTGCAACACCAGGGGTATCACTCGCGCGTTGCCGACCCTGCAGGAATCTTTTCACACCCTTCTTGAAGAACTCCATGCTGTACTCTCCAGGGAAAACCTCAACGGGGAGCTCATTCCACAGCCTGAGCGTTCGCGGAAGGAAACTCCTTTGGAACCGCGCAGTGCGAGACCTTTGTGGTTCCAAGGTATGGGGATGAATTCCCCGTCGATGGCGAGAGGTGCGGTGGTAGAAGGTGGAAGTGGGCATCATGTCGAAAGTGGGCATCATGTCGAAAGTGGGCATCATGTCGAAATACATAATAAATAGGCATACATACAATATATGAACATACACAAATAAGTTACATACACATCACACATACATATTACAAGAAACATCATACAATATTTATACATATAGGAGACTAGTAAATATTTGAGTTCTAAGATGCTTTCCAGTAGTGCTCTTTTACTAGGCGCTTGAAAATTATTTGGTGGGAGCTATCCTAATTTTGGAAGGAAGCTGATTCCATAAACGCACCGCAGTAATACCAAAAGACTGATGCTCAATAGAGGTTTTTACGTAGGGGTAGAACAATATTAAACTTACGTTTAAACTCTTCCTAGAGACGTTCCAACTTTGGAACCGCGCAGTGCGAAACCTTTGTGGTTCCAGGAATGGGGATGAATTCCCCGTCGATGGCGAGAGGTTCTGTGGTAGAAGGTAGGTAGGTAGCTGTCTAAGTGACAGATCGCGATTCTATATAGGCGCTTCTCATCATATCTTATCAATACATACATCTTAGAATTTCTTCTCAAACGTATGCAGGTTTCTTCTCGATGTTTTCCTTCACTGTAAAGCTAGTGGTGCGCTTCATCAGTGTAGAAAATCTCATTTAAACACTCAAAAGCATCGACTGTTGCCCATCACTAGCACATAATTTACAGCACTCGCCAACATGGCCTATAAAATATTCAGTGAAATGTACCGGATTTAGTACTAAGGCTTCATCTCACCTCAGCTGTGCTATGATACCATCCCGCTTACGCTTATTCGCTTTTAATAAGCCCAGACTTACCGCAAGCGAGACAGACATATTTAGCTAGAAATGTATTGCTACATCATTGGACAGCCATGTCGACCTTGGTATATTTATTAGATTTTGGTCAAAGACTCGGGTGTTAACGCGTCCGTGGCGGCGGTGACCGCTTGCCATCAGGCGGGTCGTATGTTTGTTTGTCAACTTAGCAGTACTAAGGGATACAAGAGATGCAGTTTTCTAAGAGATATATTTTAGGTGACCGTGGCGAGTCGTCTCCGTTTCTAAAGCTCGCCTTTGAATTTCTTCTCAAACGTATGTTTTAATGCAGGTTTCCTCTCCACCATAAATCTCGACGTTAACTTAAACACTGTACAAGTAAATAAATTATTACCTTGGGATAATTCCACACAAATGGACCTAGTCCCAAATTAAGCAAAACTTGTGTTATGGTAACTAGACAACGATATATTTGCTTATATAGATAGATATATACATAAATACATAGAAGATCCAAGACTAAAGAACAAATACTCATGTTCATCACCCAAATATCTGCCCTCAGCGGGATTCAAACTCGCAACTTCAAGTTTCGCAGTCAGGGGCTCTAACCACTACACCAGACGGTAGTCAGTAATCTGAAAATCTAATAAGTACAGTCGGGATTCGATCTTACAATCGTTGTGTTGCAGGCGGCTAGTCGAACCACTTGGCCAGCACGGCTAGTGAGCTTTTAAAACAGATTTACTGACGGTTCGAGCAATTTCACACACAAAGCCCAATGAACGGCTTAGGAAAACATGCGTTAAAACCACGAATTTAGCCACCACGGAAAAACCCCTTTGAATAAAACCGGCACATCGGATAAACGTGACTTTAAAACCGTATTCTTTTTAGGTATATAGGAATTTAAGCCGTGATGGCTGAGTGGTTCGACTAGTTGCCTGTTCTAATCCCCACTGTACAAGTGATTAGTCACACCACGAGCTTTACGGTGAAGGAAAACATCGAGAGGAAACCTACATACGTCTGAGAAGCAATTCAAAGGCGTATGTATAGTCGTGCTTGACGGCGATGGATTCGCCATCTGTCACGTTACACCTTAAATATATCCCTGACGGAAAGTGGGTGTACTACCTATACACTTCTGCCTACCCCTTCGGGGACACTTGCGGGAAGGCGTGAGGTTATAATTAAAAAATATGTATACAGTATCGAAACAAGTAGATATGTGTCATCATGCCGAGTCATCAACGGGGTAGGCAGGGAGAGTAGAGCGCCAGTTCTCTCTAGACTTACATACCTCAATCGCTTCGTCCTTCATCAGTCTCTTCATAAATGCTCGTCGGTTTCGAGTACTCTTGACGTTCCCGTCATTGAGCGTCCGATCGATTTGATCTAGGTAGTTGGAACGTTTTATTAATAA